>CM040443.1:1128663-2328663 GCA_022749755.1 Azadirachta indica
AAGTGCTAAGTTGAATGCATCAATAGCTGTCTGGGACTGAAGATTCCTGCCAAGTACCTCAGAGTGAGCCTATTAAACATTAAAATCTCCCCCAACCATCCAGGGGCCAACTATCTCTCTAGCAAGTGAGATTAATGCATCCCAAGGATCAACCCTCAACAAAGGGGAACAATTAGCATAAACAAAGAAAACATAAATGGGTACAGGAAGGGAGGAGTGACAAACCCAACAATGAAGAACTTGTCCCGAATCCTGCATAACCTCAATTGAGAAAGAAGCTGATCAAAAAATCCAAATCTTCCCTGAGCGGGAAAATGTTGCATGGTCCAAAGCAAGCCGAACTCTCGTGTGATCTAATCTGGTCGGACCAGTGAAAGGTTCCAGTATACAAATCAATGATAATCTGTGCATCCGGATTAGTTTTCTCAATCTTCACATTGCAAAGGGTTTGATGATCCCTTGAATCTTCTAAATGAGAGAATTAATCATCGAAAAGAGGAGGTGGAGGCTGCATGAAGCCTCCAAGTAGATTTGTGGGATCTTCGAGGTTGGACCATTAAGATTCTGGCCCTTGATGTCTTTGTCCCTGTACCGAAAGTGGCAATACCAGTGTATTCGAAATCGGATATGGGTCTCCTTTCGGGGACATGAGTGTCCTCAATGTTAAGTTCATATATTTTCTCATTGTCATCAACTGTCCCCTCAGCGATGTAATCCTTAAATCTGTACACATGAATAATTGGTAAAGAATCCATGGTGGCCACATCCGGGTTATTTGGGTTAACTGTGTGTCTGCTCATCAATGATTATTCCTCTAAACCATCAACCTTCTCTATGCTCTTTACGGCTTGTACTTTATGCTGGGTGTTATCCTTGGCCATAAAAGCCTCAACAAAGGGTGCTTCCTGAGCAAAGCCCTTCAGTCCTGTATCTACCCTCTCAGCTGTAACTGCCTTCTCTGGTATATCTGTAACTATCTCTGTCGCTCGATCTACACTCTCTGTAGTAACTTTTTGTGGTAAACCCTCAATGTTCTCTAAAGCTGGCTGCTCTTGTCCACTTGTGGCATCTAAAGTACCTTCTTGAGAATCTTGTTGTGGTGATGGGTCTTGAGTAGTTGAAATTTTTCTTCTAAAATTAACGGTCATATACATATTAGTCTGGTCTTTGTAGTCGACCTTAATGACATATTAGGGTTTGGCACCCTCTATTTGCTGGCTTTCTTTTTTATTTGTTGTTGTCTTCACTCTCTTTTCTTATATCTGTGCGCTATCGGCGTGCTTAGGCTTAGATGCAGCCCTCAATTATGGTTTGGCGATGTAGTACTCATCTCAAGAGTGACCCAAATGTCTACAAGCCTCATAATAAGGTGAAACTCTCTCGAATATTATATCCTGCCAAAAACTATCATCACCTTCATCGATCCAAAGTCTCTGCATCAAAGGTTGGAAAATATCATACTTTATGAGCACTCTAGCAACTAAGCATCAATTAAGCAAGGTCGTGGCTTAATCTACCCGTAGGGGTTTGCCAATGGCAGTTGCTATAGAGAATAAGGCTTCCCTACAATGCATAAACTGAACTGGGAGAATAGGCAAGGATACCTATACTAGAACAATAGGAGACTCCTCTGAATATCGGAAAGTGGTAAACCACTTGAATATGCGCATAGATGTATCGCTGACATACCATATCTGTCGCAACCAAATCCTGGTATAATCCTCCTCAAGTTGCAGCCTGATTAAAACATGGCGGTTATCCAGAAGTGATACTTGGCATTCTCCTCTAAGTCCAAGTAAAAGGAAGAATTTTCGAATGATTGGCATTTTGGACTACGCAGACGAAAATTTTCCCACTAAAGATAATTAAATGGGATGGCCATGGTTTGAATTTCCTCTTTAGAAAAGAGGATTATTGGCTCACCTCTGTAGAGAGAAGTCGGTTTGAATGGAATAGCGAGTTTGGCACCCGAGAATTAGAAACGGCATCCACAAATGATTTGCAAGGTCGTGAATCTGTGGTGGGATTCCGTTGTATCGATGGTAATGGCAGAAAATCTGTGTCCCGGTTTGGTGGTCGCGGCGGTTGGCCATTGTTACAACCCGGGGTGGGCATAATGGTGTGAAAAACCTATCAACTTTATGGGGGGGTACTGTAGCATATGATACTGTTGAAATAGTCTGGCAGCATAATAATAATTCAATTGTAGCTGTAGCCCAAGACTATAGACCCAACACTGTAGAGACTGTAGCTAGCAGTTACTGTAGAAATCAAAGATATTGTAGCACTACAATTACTGTGGAAATTGAAGTCACTGTAGCACGAACGTCACTGTAGCTTGGAGAAATTCACTGTAGCACCTTCGAATTTTCCGAAAAAAAAATCCGAAAAACCACAACAACAACATAACTCAATATAATCGGTTGAGGACGAAGAAAATTAACCGTGAAGATGAAATAAAATCAGGTTACTATTGTATGAATAGTAAACCGAAATTAAAATGCTTAATTCGACCCAAATTTAACTTGAAATGATGCAAATCACAATTCAAAATGTAGATCGGTAAGGAAGGAATGTTTTAATGAGGGAGGTGAGAATACACTCACCAGAAACGTTGCCGGAAAATTGAGTTTAAGGTTTGAATGTTATTATAGCACTTGAGAGAAAAAGGTACTGTAGCAATACGGAAGAAAAAATGTTTTACTCTCAAATTTATTTTAAAGCATATGACATTATAATTTCAAGATAGCTCGAGAGCTCCCATAAGGATAAAGGGAATAATTTTAGTTATTGGGGTTTGGTTATTTTTTGTTTTATGAGGAAATAAGAGATTAACTTGAAACTCAAAGTAGTTAACTAAGGAAGCATTCATGAGGTTGGTTAGAAAGGTTTAAACATTTTAAACAATGCCTAAAATTCCTTCTCATGTGTCATACACTCAATCTTACATCCAAAACATGAAAAGTAAATTAAATAGCCAAAACAAAACATGATGAGATCACTAAATAAAAAAGGATACCAAGAATACATATAAAATAATCATATAACACTCGGAATTAGCACATAAAAGATCAAAAGCTCACGAAAAAGGGACATATGAATCTGTACTATCTTACATATCATATTCTAATTATGTGAATTCATCAAATTAAGATTATGATCAATTTTGACATGAAGTACATATAGATTATGAACATAAGGAAATAAAACTTAGTTGTACAAGGACAAAATTATAATTTTCGCTTAATATCTCATCACTTCAAATTGACCATGCCTAATTCATTTCTACAAACTTCTCACAACGCAAGGAAATGACTCACTAAAAGAAAACAAACAAGAAAAATTTATCACAAAAATGAACAAAAATTAACACAAATATTTACCTAAAGTAACTCCACTCTTAAGCTTAAATCTAACATTGTCCTCAATGTTCGAAACCAAAGATCAAGCAATGAAAAGTTTAACTTAGGTTGGAAGAGGAATAAAAATATTAAAAATGCTAAGAGAAGGAAAAAGAAAGGGTAACACCTAATTTGAATAACTCCATCACAAAGTTCATCTTCCCCTTCTCGAAAACCTTAGGCTACCTCCCAAGCAACGTTAAGTTTAATGTCTTCAACCGAACTCTTCTTCGTTTCTGTCAATCTCAATCTTTAAGAAGAATGTTTGCCTCATTCTTTTCCTCTTTCTCATAGTAATGCTTCACTCAAAAAATCTATCCATCATTGCTTTTCAAATTAACTGCATCAAAAGGGAACATTTCCTCATTCACGAACGAACTAGATGCTTTTGACTTTAACTTACCCAAAACCAAATGAAGTAAGGAATCTCATCTTTATCAGTTTCCACTCCATTATTGTCTATAACATCTACCATGTGGCAAATATTTGTCCCTTTTGGAGATTTTATATCATAGTAAATATTAAACTTGACCTTCTCTTTATTCTTCCTTAGCATTAACTCACCACGTTGAACATCAATAAAAGCTCCATTAGTGGCTAGGAAAGGTTGGCCAAGAATAAGAGGCATCTCGTCATCTTCTTCCATATCCAATACCGCAAATTTTGCTAGAAAGATAAAATTTTCAACTTTAACCAAAACATCTTATAATTCCACTAGGATAAATGATAGACCTATCTGCCAATTACATTGAGATGTCAATGGCTTCACTTCTCCAAGGCCTAATTTTTTGAAAATAGAGAGTGCCATTAGATTAATGCTAAATCACATAATACTCATTTAAAGTATGAACCTCTAATAATGTAATGAATAGTAAAACTCTCTAACTTTATTAATTTAGGAGGTAATTTCTTCTTAAGAATTGCATTACATTCCTCTGTGAGCTTTATCATTTCAAAATCTTTCAATTGTTGCTTTTTATACATCAATTCCTTTATAAACTTGCATCGTTACGCATTTATTCCAAAGCATCCCCAAAAGGGATTTTGATATAAATAAGCTTTTCAACTTGGAGAATTAGCCATCAATCTTCTTTTGAAATTTCTGAGGAAATGGAAGAGGTGTTTTAAGAAATAGAGGATTGTTAAAAAACAATATTTTGTTAGGCTTTTTAACCTCTTATGTTGTTTTGGCCTATGTCCCCTTTTCTTTTTCATGCTTCTCTTTTTTTATTTCTGTAAATGGCTTTGTTGACAAGGTGATTGCTTCACTTGATTGCACGTTTGATCCTTCGACTTCTTTTTTCACTCCATAAGCTAAAGTCTTATATTGCTCTCTTAGGTTGACTTCTGTATCACTTAGAAATTTTCCTCCTTGAGGAGACTTTATTGATATAGCTAGTTGGCCAGCTTGCACTTCCAAAGACTTCACTGTTACTTCTTGAAAGTTCCAATTTCAATCCTCAAAAGAGCTGTCTTTGCTGGTGCGAAGAATTTAGATAGGGACTTATGCACCAACTTTTCCCAAGTTACAATACTTCTCAATTGCAAGGATTACAACCATCCCAAGAGAGAAAGGGAACAAACACAATCTAATAGCATCCTCAGTAACCCAATTCATCTTCACCATGTCACAAATCTCAATAAACATTGCCAAGTGCATATTCAAGTCTTCGAATGGTGATCCCCCAAACTAATTTTGTTGCACCGTACTAATCAATGTGGGTTTGAGCTCAAAATTGTTGGCACTAATGGTTGGGCATGCTATTCCAGAATAATTGTCATTGATTACTGACCTAAAATAATCTTTACTTACTTGTTGAGGATTGGTCTGGTCAGCCATGGTTATGGGTTGATTTCTTCTTTCCTTCATGAGCTGACAAAGAGTTCATTCAATTTTGAGATCAAATGCAATTGGTTTTAGATTCTCGTTCTTTGCATGAACCTAGGAAACTCAAATTAAAACAAAAATTAAACAAAACAAAAATAAATGCCTAAATTAAAATTAGAACTAGTTAATTGTAGTATTCGTACAATTAAAAAATTCTCAATCCTTAACAATGGCGCAAAAAACTTGTTGCTAAACCTCATAACCTATAAGTATATAAGATGGTACAAATAGTATAATGATAAAAAGGATTTGTCGTACCCATGAGGACTGAGTTTTTTGAAGTTTAGGCTTATTACTATAATTATGGTAAATTGACTTTACCTAGGCAAACCTTAATTTAACAGATCAAACTAGCAAAAATTATAAATTATATTCACTAATTTAAAAATAGAAAAAATAAACAAGAAACAAAATTAATAAAGCAAGCATGTGAAAATGTATAAAAATGGTTCTAAGGCCTTGACTTCACCTAATTTTCAATATATTTATCCTAGTTGGGACTTGCTAATACATTTTGCTTCAATCACTAATCATTGTTTATAATTTAACCTTGTTACCCTTCTCGAGTGTTGAATCAGGTCCTATGTCTAACTAACCTAGCCGATATCCCTATCCAACTCAATTAATCACACGTTTTTTTAGCATTGCCAGTTATTAATAACTAAAGATTCAATCGTCTTCCAGTCTCTTGACGTCCCTAGTATTAATTTGATTATCTAGACATTAATATCCTCTTAGACTCTCAATATTCGTAAACCTTGTTCTTCCAATCCTAATAAAAAGATTAGTCTCTCCTAAGCATTCATTCATTCATGAAATTCAACTAATTCATTTTCCAACAAATTAGAAGCATTAAGTGGAAGAAAATATAAATGAATGAAATATACTTATATTCTCAAAATCCCAATCAACCAAAATATAATCAAACTAGATTACATCAAGACCCTTGAGTATAGAGTCTAGCCTAACATGTCCAAATTCAACATCAAAATCAACTTGAAATTCATCATTCTTAAGAAATAGAACAAATAACAATAACAATTGAAATTCAGGAGAAATTAAGAGAATAAGAGATAAAACTAGGTTGATTGATACTTCCAATCCATAATTCTTGAGTAATCTTCTAATTTCTTCCTAGGATTTGTTAATTTTCTACTTTTCTCTCTTTTTTCTTACTCTCAAAATCCCCTTTCTAAAATAGGATAATGGTGGCTAGCCCCCAAAAACATAAAAAAAAAAAAAGATAGGAAAAGTCTAAATCAAGCCATCAGTTGGTGATCCAAGGACCAAAAATCGTGCAAATCATCAAGTTAAAACTCAGGTGATGTAGGGACTCAGAGCTGGCAAACTCGATGGCCAGGTTGTGCGCCTTGGTGGCGTAGGCGTGCCACCCTTGCTACCTCACCCCTGATGCTTCCTTGTTCTTGTTTGCATAGAGGAGTAAAGAGCAGGGCACGGCCACGTGCCTTAATGGCTCAGGCACACCACAGCTACTACTTATGACATATCAATTTAAAGCTCTAGATGTCTGGTTTCCAATGCAACAAGCAATTCTGAGTTGTGTAGACGAAGTTATGATTGTTTTAGTACTATATACTCAACACGTCCATTTTTGTTGCTTTTGCACAAGATCAATGGAAAGGCTCATGGATGCGTGCTTATACTCTGCTTTGATGTCTTTTTATCGAAACACCTCTACACCTACAAAGTAAAAATAAAAATGCTTAAAAGAAAAATAAACATTCAAAACAAACTAGATAATACTAAGTTAATGATGGATAAATCAAGCAAAATCATACAATAAAATGAAAATATTAGCTTCCCTCATGTCTGATGATATATTATGATGACATCAAGGCCACTCACTTATATTCAAATCTAGTTTTTCATTCACAAATGAAGCATGTTGCCATTGATTTCCATTTTATCAGAGGCCAAGTTCAAATTGGTGCTCTATTGCTCACATTTTCTCAAAAGAACAAATAGTTGATGCACTCACAGAGCCTCTTCCTCGCCAATAGTTTCTGCAACTCAAAGTCAATAGATTGGACTTCACTCGAGCTCTATCTTAAGGAGGCATAATAGAAGATTTAATCATCTCCTTAATTTTAGCGACTTATCATTTTGACTTATTCTTTTTATCATTTCAACAACTTTAGACATAGGTTCTGTAACAAACTTGTTGGATACATATGACTTATTAATGAAACTAGAGTTAGTTCTTTCATTTCAAACTCTATCAAATATCTCTTATCTTTATCATAGCAGATGTAAAATCAGATATAAATTTAGATAGGTTTTTGCTATAGTTGTCAACAATATAATCCGTAGATCTACCATTGAAGAGTACTTGGTTTGATTGCAGAATACCTTTTTTCTTTATAAATAAGGTTCTTGAAATAACTGTTATCAAATGAAATAGGCGTAACCAAATCAAATGGTGTAAGATTTGCATTACCACCGATAGCTGGACACAAATGTCTTTGTGTGCTAGCAAAACTAGCGTCAATAACGCTTTGATCGTTATAAATAAAACAACATAAATATACCTACCACGAAACGTAACACATTGTGCTTGGCCAATTGTATAGGGTTCTGAAAGGGCAACCATGTCTTATTCATTCAAGCCTTTGCTAGCAAATAAAGCAATAAGCCTTTCAAGGCTATCTATAAAGCTAGGCAAGCTGCTTTCAGCTAAGCATTGTCAAGTCACAGTTGAATCTCTTCTTCCAAGCTTAACAGTCCATGATGGTTTGCCTACAGCAACAAAAGCATCATGAGCAGCAACAACAACAATATCATTGCAAGAAACAACTCCAGGACAACTTACTTCAAGATGAGATTTGATACTATCTATGACTTCATATCCTCTGAGTGATTTGAAATTTTGAAGTGCGTTCTTCTCATCATCAATGATGGGAGAATCATAAAACAAAATGGAACATCAAAATCTTGAATAAAGCAATCATGAAAATGAAGGCAAATGAAGAATGCAACCATTCTACATTCTCTTAGAATAGTAGTCCGAATTCTAGTTCAGATGATATTTAGAGCATTTGGACATGAAGTGTCATAGAACATTGAGCAGAGTTCTTGTGAACCACATTGCATTGATATAATTGACACTCTAATGAAGAGAATCATATAACTATAATAATTTATCAGAGAAGCCAATTTTACTTGCTACTACATGCTCACTTATTTTAATTTTAATGTATTAATTTGGTCCACGCATGAAGGCAACTTTTCTCTTGATTAATAATTTACAGGGTAACAGCATTTTAGTTTGGCCAAATATCTTTATCTATTAGTCTTAATAATCTCAAATTTTTTCTAAACAGTCCTTATTTAATACAAAATAACAATTATACCCCTATACAATAATAATTATATAACAAAAAGCTAACTAATAAACCTCTAAAATTCAATAAAATAAATAATAATGTAATTTTAATAATACATTAACAAAATAATTGTATTGCAATTTTTTGTGATAATAAATATTTGTAATTATTAGAAATTAAATAAAAATAAAACATAAATAAATATTCATTTATTGATAAATATTTATGATTATAGTGTAATTTATATAAAATATATGTATATATAATTAAAATATAAATAAAATAATAAAAATGAATAAATTTATAATATATTAATAAATATTATAATATTAATGTGATATAAAATAAAAATATTATTTATTTTATTTATATATTTTAGATAGACATATCATACTTTTACTAAATTTTAGAGGTTCTACAATTATTTTTTATTAAATAATTCTTATTGTATGGGGGTATAATTTTTACTATTTAATAAGCTAAAACTAAATATTTTCGAAATTACATAGACCAATAAGGATCATTAGCCAAAATTTGAGACTAAAAAGACCTTTTACCCTAATTAATAAATCCTAGAACAGATATGGAGTCTTCATGATATCTAGCATTTTCAAATAATTGAATTCTCTTTTAGAACATAATAATTTTTTCTTTTTAAAATTTTTTCTTTTTATAATCATTATAATCGGAGAGCAGTGTTGAGCGGCACTTAAACCCCAAATTTCTTATACCAATCTTAAGATTTCTCATCATGAGTTTTGATTGTATCTCTTGTTTCTCCTTCTTCTTCTTTTAAATTATTTCTTATTAGAAAACACGATATGATGTTTGATCTTAACAATAAGTAATTGAAAAGAGACTAAAGAGTTAATAAAACTTGATTAGATATTTTAAGAAAGAACATAAGAAATATAAATGGAAAAGAAAGTAGAAAATTCCTATTTTGAATCCAAAAATTTGCAGAGAGAAATAATCCTTTTCAAGGCTTTTAGAGACTTCCAATTGCATGAAATTACATAAGATGTTATATTTTATTTTGCACAATCTTCAACTTGAATGTGGACAAATAAAATGTGAACATTTTTATTTAATTAAATTAAGAATTTAATTTATTTAATTAAATTAAACACTTAATAAAAATATTATAAATTAAACTTCAATATTGCTAAAGTTACTATTATATGATCATCACGAGGCCACATTTATTTATTTTTATTAATTATTATTAATTTTTTATGTTTATTTAACTAATATTTTTATATCATGTCAATTTGTATGCAATAATTTATATAAAATATTTGTATTTGAACATTAATAATTAAAATTTGATAGAAATACTTGTAATAATTGTAATTCTAAAGTGAAATTGGGTGATAATAACAAGATATGGGTACGTTGGCTTTGTATGTCTATAAAGTAGTTTAGATTAAGAATATTAATTTTACTCTTTTCTTTTTTTTTATTATTATATTAAGTTTTTTTATTATTATTATGAGAAAAATCTCGATTGCCCCATCAAATTTTCTTCAATTACCCACTACCCCTTGATTTTTGAAAAATACCCCACTACATCCATCTATTAGTTGACCTAACAGAAAATTTCAAATTTTAAGGATAAAATGGTGAATATACGACCACATAATATAAAAACTCTCTCATTAGAGTCAAACCCAGTCAACAACTCTCTCTTTCACATTAAAGTCAACACCTCATTGATTTTGCCCCTTTCATCAACAGTAGTCAACAGCAACAGTTAAAACCACTGTCGACTATCGTCTATCACCAACAATTAGCTCCGAATAACTTATCATAAGTAACATTAAATTTCAAATTTCTTTATCTATGTCTTGGTATTGATATTTTCAAGAAAAAAGCAAAGGAAGGAGGTCAAAAGTGGCCACGATCGTGAAAGCACATTGCTACCATCACCAGAGTCGACTTCTGTTGATTAATCGAACTATGGTGGCCATGTACCTCCACGCGTCACTAATATTGTGGAGCGGCAGCCACTTTTGGCCTTGTTCTATCGTTCTCTTCTCAAAAATAACGATACTATAATATAGATTAAGAAATTTTGAGTCTAATGATTACACAATAAATTGATCGGAGCCGGTTGCCGATCGCTTATAGTGGTCGACAGTGATGCCAGTGGTGGCGACGGTGGTATGACAGTTGCATGTGAAAACACATTCATAAATTCCTATTTATAAATTTAAATTAATTTAGTCTGAAAATATTTATAAATTTAAATATTTGTATAAATTAGCTCATTTATTACAAATGTAATTAATACAAAAATTAATTAATTTAGTTTAAATATTTAATAAATTAACTAAAAATTATCTAAAATTATTAATAAGACAAATTTAATATATAGGAGATGCAACAAAACTTAGCTTTTCTAAGGTCTATTTCTTATAAATTTTCAACAAAAATTATCAATTATTTGATTATCAAAAATTTTTCTAGTAAAAAAATAAAATTTGGAGTCCAATGGTATCGATGGTAATGAAGTTGGGGCCCACTACCAACGGGATATGGGAGTAGGCGGCAGTTGAACAGTGGCAGAGATGGTGGAACGGTAGCCATAACATACATAAATCAATTTCAAATCAGTTTAAATTAGCGTCTAAGCCCACCTGCCAATATTTATTTAAATTTATTTCTACAAAAATTTGCTTTCAATAAAAATAAAATAATTTTTTACTTTATATGATAATTACTTCTATAAATATTCGTTTCCATAAAAATAAAATAATTATATTTACTTTACACGATAATTACTTTTATAAATATTCGCTTTCCATAAAAATACCTATATAAATATTCGCTTTCCATAAAAAAGCAATAATTATATACTTTACACGATAATTACTTCAATAAATATCTCCATTGCTTAAAAATTAAATAATTATTAACTTCACATAACAATAACGTCAACAAATATTTGCTTTCCATAAAAATGAAAACTTATTTACTTTACATGATAATTACTTCTACAAATATTTGCTTCCCACAAAAATAAAATAATTATTTACATTACATCATAACTACTTCTTTAAATAATTGCTTTCAATAGAAATAAAATAATTATTTGCTTTATATGATAATTAAAAATACTTCCATAAATATTCGCTTTCCATAAAAATAAAATAATCATTTACTTTACAAGATAATTACCTCTATAAATATTTTTTTTCTACAAAAACAAAATAATTATTTAGTTTACATGATAATTACTTCTATAAATATTTGCTTTTCAGAGAAAAATAAAAATAATTATTTACTTTACATGATAATTACCTCTATAAATATCTAAAATGCATAAAAATAAAATAATTATTAACTTTACATCATAATAACTTCTATAAATATCTTCTTTGCATAAAAAAAGAAATTATTAACTTTACATCAAAATTACTTCTATAAATATTTGCTTTCCATAAAAATAAAATAATTATGTGCTTTACATGATAATTATTTCTATAAAGATTTGCTTTCCATAAAAATAAATAATTTTTTACTTTAAATTATAATTACTTCTATAAATATTTACTTTCCAGAAAAATAAAATAATTTTTACGTCACTTCATAATTACTTCTAAATATATGTATTTTACATAAAAATAAAATAACTATTAATTTTTCATGATAATTACTTCTATACATATCTACCTCGCATAAAAATATAATAATTATTAACTTCACATCATAATAACTTCTATGAATATCTTCTTCGTACAAAAATAAAAGAATTATTAACTTTGCATGATAATTATTTCTATAAATATTTGCTTTACATAAAAATAAAATAATTATTTGCTTTACATGATAATTACTTCTATAAATATTTACTTTCCATAAAACTAAAATAATTATTTACTTTCCAGGAAAATAAAATAATTATTTACTTTACATGATAATTACTTCTATAACTATTTATTATTCATAAAAATAAAATAATTATTTACTTTACAAGATAATTACTTCTATAAATATTTGCTTTCTATAAAATAAAATAATTATTTGCTTTACATGATAATTACATCTATAAATATTTACTTTCCACAAAAATTAAATATTTATTTGCTCTACAGGATAATTACCTTAAGAGATGTCTATCTTGCATAAAAACAAAATAATTATTAACTTCACATAATAATAACTTCTGTAAATATCTTCTTTGCATAAAATAAATTAATTATTTACCTTCCATGATAATTCGCTCTATAAATATTGTTTTCCACAAAAATAAAATAATTATTTACTTTACATGATAATTACTTCTATAAATATATACTTTGCATAAAAATAAAAAACTATTAACTTTACATGATAATAACTTCTACAAATATCTTCTTTGTATAAAAATAAAATAATAATTAACTTTGCATGATAATTACTTCCATGAATATTTATTTTCCATAAAATAAAACAATTATTTACTTTACATGATAATTTCTTTTATAAATATTTAATTGCCATAAAAATAAAATATTTATTTGCTTTACATGATAATTACTTTTATAGATGTCTACCGATAATTACTTCTATAGATGTCTACCTCGTGTAAAAAGAAAATGATTATTAATTTCACATGATAATAACTTCTATAAATATCTTCTTTGTATAAAAATAAAATAATTATTAACTTTACATGATAATTACTTCTATAAATATTTATTTTCGGCAAAAGTAAAATAATTATTTACTTTACAAGATCATTACTTCTACAAATATTTGCTTTCCATAAAAATAAAATAATTATTTGCTTTACACGATAATTACTTCTATAAATATTTGCTTTCCATAAAAATAAAATAATTATTTACTTTACACGATAATTACTTCTATAAATATTTGATTTCCATAAAAATAAAAAAATTACTTACTTTAAATGATAATTACTTTTATAAATATTTACTTTCCAGGAAAATAAAATAATTATTTACTTTACACGATAATTACTTCTCTAAATATGTACTTTGTGCAAAAATAAAAAAAACTATTAACTTTACATGATAATAAATTCCATAAATATGTTCTTTGCATAAAAATAAGATAATAATTAACTTTACATGTTAATTACTTCTATAAATATTTATTATCCGTAAAAATAAAATAATTATTTACTTGACATGATAATTACGTCTATAAATATTTGCTTTCCATAAAAATTAAATAATTATTTGTTTTACATGATAATTACTTCTATAAATTTTATCATCCATAAAAATAAAATAATTATTTACTTTACGTGATAATTACATCTATAAATATTTACTTTCCACCAAAATTAAATATTTATTTGCTTTACAGGATAATTACCTTAACATATGTCTACCTCGCATAAAAACAAAATAATTATTAACTTCACATGATAATAACTTCTGTGAATATCTTCTTTGCATAAAATAAATTAATTATTTACCTTCTATAAATACTTGCTTTCCATCAAAATAAAATAATTATTTACTTTACATGATAATTATTTCTATAAAGATTTGCTTTCCATAAAAATAAATAATTTTTTACTTTAAATTATAATTACTTCTATAAATATTTACTTTCCAGAAAAATAAAATAATTTTTACGTCACTTCATAATTACTTCTAAATATATGTATTTTACATAAAAATAAAATAACTATTAATTTTTCATGATAATTACTTCTATACATATCTACCTCGCATAAAAATATAATAATTATTAACTTCACATCATAATAACTTCTATGAATATCTTCTTCGTACAAAAATAAAAGAATTATTAACTTTGCATGATAATTATTTCTATAAATATTTGCTTTACATAAAAATAAAATAATTATTTGCTTTACATGATAATTACTTCTATAAATATTTACTTTCCATAAAACTAAAATAATTATTTACTTTCCAGGAAAATAAAATAATTATTTACTTTACATGATAATTACTTCTATAACTATTTATTATTCATAAAAATAAAATAATTATTTACTTTACAAGATAATTACTTCTATAAATATTTGCTTTCCATAAAAATAAAATAATAATGTGCTTTACATGATAATTATTTCTATAAATATTTGCTTTCCATAAAAATAAAATAATTTTTTACTTTAAATTATAATTACTTCCATAAATATTTTACTTTCCAGAAAAATAAAATAATATTTACTTCACTTCATAATTACTTCTAAACATATGTATTTTACATAAAAATAAAATAACTATTCGCTTTACATGATAATTACTTCTACACATATCTACCTCGCATAAAAATAAAATAATTATTAACTTCACATGATAACAACTTCTATAAATATCTTCTTTGTATAAAAATAAAATAATTATTAACTTCACATGATAATTACTTCTATAAATATTTATTTTGGGCAAAAGTGAAATAATTATTTACTTTACAAGATAATTACTTCTTTAAATATTAGCATTCTATACAAATAAAATAAGTATTTACTTTATATGATAATTACTTCTATAAATATTCGCTTTCCTTAAAAAAAAATAATTATTAATTTATCTGATAAGTACTTCAACAAATATTCGCTTTCCTGAAAAATAAAATAATTATTTACTTTACATGATAATTATTGCTATGTATGAATAATTGCTTTCCATAAAAGGAAAATAATTATTTACTTTACATGATAATTACTACTATGAATATCTACCTTGCATAAAAATAAAATAATTATTAACTTTCCAAGATAATAGCTCCTATGGATATCTTTCTTTGTACAAAAATAAAATAATTATTAACTTTGCATGCTAATTACTTCTATAAATATTTGCCTTCCATAAAAACAAAATAATTATTTACTTTACATGATAATTACTTCTATAAATATGTGGATTCCATAAAAATAAAATAATTATTTACTTTAAATGATAATTACTTTTATAAATATTAGCATTGTATACAAATAAAATAATTATTTACTTTATATGATAATTACTTCTATAAATATTCGCTTTCCTTCAAAAAAATAATTATTAATTTATCTGATAAGTACTTCAACAAATTTTCGCTTTCCATAAAAATAAAATAATTATTTACTTTACATGATAATTACTTCTACAAATAATTATTTACCTTGCATAAAAATAAAATAATTATTAACCTTCCATGATAATAGCTTCTCTGAATATCTTCCTTGTTCAAAAATAAAATAATTATTAACTTTGCATGATAATTATTTCTATAAATATTTGCTTTCCATAAAAATAAAATAATTTTTTACTTTAAATTATAATTACTTCCATAAATATTTACTTTCCAGAAAAATAAAATAATATTTACTTCACTTCATAATTACTTCTAAACATATGTATTTTACATAAAAATAAAATAACTATTCGCTTTACATGATAATTACTTCTACACATATCTACCTCGCATAAAAATAAAATAATTATTAACTTCACATGATAACAACTTCTATAAATATCTTCTTTGTATAAAAATAAAATAATTATTAACTTCACATGATAATTACTTCTATAAATATTTATTTTGGGCAAAAGTGAAATAATTATTTACTTTACAAGATAATTACTTCTTTAAATATTAGCATTCTATACAAATAAAATAAGTATTTACTTTATATGATAATTACTTCTATAAATATTCGCTTTCCTTAAAAAAAAATAATTATTAATTTATCTGATAAGTACTTCAACAAATATTCGCTTTCCTGAAAAATAAAATAATTATTTACTTTACATGATAATTATTGCTATGTATGAATAATTGCTTTCCATAAAAGGAAAATAATTATTTACTTTACATGATAATTACTGCTATGAATATCTACCTTGCATAAAAATAAAATAATTATTAACTTTCCAAGATAATAGCTCCTATGAATATCTTCTTTGTACAAAAATAAAATAATTATTAACTTTGCATGCTAATTACTTCTATAAATATTTGCCTTCCATAAAAACAAAATAATTATTTACTTTACATGATAATTACTTCTATAAATATGTGGATTCCATAAAAATAAAATAATTATTTACTTTAAATGATAATTACTTTTATAAATATTAGCATTGTATACAAATAAAATAATTATTTACTCTATATGATAATTACTTCTATAAATATTCGCTTTCCTTCAAAAAAATACTTATTAATTTTTCTGATAAGTACTTCAACAAATTTTCGCTTTCCATAAAAATAAAATAATTATTTACTTTACATGATAATTACTTCTATAAATATCTACCTTGCATAAAAATAAAATAATTATTAACTTTCCATGATAATAGCTTCTATGAATTTCTTCTTTGTACAAAAATAAAATAATTATTAACTTTGCATGATAATTATTTCTATAAATATTTGCTTTCCATAAAAACAAAATAATTTTTTGCTTTACATGATAATTACTTCTATAAATATGTGGATTCCAGAAAAATAAAATAATTATTTACTTTATATGATAATTACTTCTATAAATTTGTAGTTTGCATAAAATTAAAATAACTATTTAACTTTAAATGATAATAACATCTATAAATATCTTCTATTGATAAGAGCAAAATAATTATTTACGTTAAACGATAATTATTTCTATAAATATTTACTTCAAGAAAAATAAAATAATTATTTACTTTATATGAAAAGTACTTCTATAAATATTTGGTTTGCATAAAAATAAATAATTATTTATTTTATATGATAATTACTTTTATTAATATTCGCTTTCCATAAAAATAAAATAATCATTTACTTTACATGATAATTACTTCTATAAAATATTTATTTTCCATAAAAGTAAAATAATTATTTACTTTGTAGGATAAGTACTTTTATAAATATTTGCCTTCCATAAAAATAAAATAATTAGTTACTTTACATGATAATTACTTCTACAAATATTCACTTTCCATAAAAATAAAATAACTATTTACTTTATATTATAATTATTAGAATTCATATGCGATCTAGCATACTTTACTAATCACAATAGCATATAGATCAATTGCAGAATTAAACCCAAAAGACATACCTCCTGCCATTGTCGTCTTTTACAATCTGTTGATGAAAAATTACCGGTTTATGGTTCTTCTAAATCTTATACAATTTCTATACGATGGTGTACATTTACTAAGAGAAATTGTTGGCTTAGGGACCTAACCAAGAGAAAACCTGTATTTATAGGCTCTGCCCATCACAGAAACTATAAAAAAACTGCCAGAAACTGCTAGAACGTGTAACTATTTAATTGATAGAAATTGTCAAAACATGTAACAACTGTTAGAACATGTAATAAACTGCACAAAAATTGACAGAAACTATATAACACACATTCTCACTTAAAATAATGAAAAATCGTGGGCCACTTATAGTTAAAAAATTATAACATTCTCCCACTTGGTCCATAATTTCATTATTTACTATAATAAGAGATAAAATACATGAATCATAGCGTAGGTTCTCTATTAACGAGTATTATCTTCCATGTATCACTATGCATTATGTCTCTTAAACAGTTATCAATATTAATAATGAATAAACCCTATATTTATTCTAGGTCCAAACATAAATGATATTTCTCAATTAATCAATGTGTACACAATTGAAAATTAAATATGAGAAAATATCATAATATAAATATAATTTCATTACAATCAACATTCGTTCTTATAACGAAAAATATGAAAAGGAACCAAGTCCCATTCGATCTACATGATCCTTAAATTTCAATGGTGGCGTGCCTTTTGTCAAAGGACCAGCAATCATCAATTCAGTGCTAATGTGTTCAATAACCACTATTTTATCTTTCACACGTTCTCTTATGACTAAATACTTAATGTCGATGTGTTTGCTTCAACTACCACTTTTATTATTTTTAGCCATAAAAACTGCATCTGAATTATCACAATATATTTTTAATGGCCTAGAAATTGAATCCACGATCTTAAGCCCAAGTATGAAATTCTTCATCCATACACCATGTGAGGTAGCCTCAAAATAAGATACAAACTTAGCTTCCATAGTAGAAGTAGCAGTCAAAGTCTGCTTTGCACTCCTCCAAGATACAGCTCCACCGGCAAACATAAAAATGTATCCAAATGTTGACTTTTGTGAATCAACACAGTCAGCGAAATCTGAATCTGAGTATCCAGTCACCTCAAAATTATTTGTTTGTCTATATATAAGCATATATAATCCTTCGTTCCTTGAAAGTACTTCATCACCTTCTTTGTAGCTCTCCAGTGGTCTAAACTAGGATTACTCTGATATCTTCCCAACATTCCAACAGCAAATGCAATGTCAGGTCTGGTGTAGATCTGAGCATACATTAGACTTCCAAAAGTAGAAGCAAATGGAATGTTTTACATTTTTTCCCTTTCAAGATCAGTCTTTGGACATTGGTTCAAGTTAAATCTGTCACCTTTCACAATAGGTGCTATACTTGGTGAACAATCTTTCATTCAAAATCTCTCTAAAACTTTGTTGATATAGGTCTCTTGAGATAGACCTAAAATACCTCAAAATTTATCTCTATGTATCTTAATACCAATGACATAAGATGCATCACCCATATCTTTCATGTCAAAATTTTTAGAGAGAAATTGTTTCACCTTATAAAGCAACACCTTATCATTGGATGCAAGTAGAATGTCATCCACATATAAAATTAAGAAACATATTTTGCTCCCACTGACTTTCTAGTATATACATTGATCTATGATATTTTCTACGAAATCAAATGAAGAAATAATATCATGAAATTTCAAATACCATTGACGGGAGGCTTGTTTCAAGCCATATATGGATTTCTTGAGCTTGCAAACCAAATGCTCGCCATTGCTAGAGAAAAATCCTTGTGGTTGGTTCATGTAAACCTCTTCCTCTAAATCTCTATTGAGAAAAGCCGTTTTCACATCCATTTATTGCAATTCTAAGTCAAA
Organism: Azadirachta indica; assembly: GCA_022749755.1. NCBI lineage: Eukaryota > Viridiplantae > Streptophyta > Magnoliopsida > Sapindales > Meliaceae > Azadirachta > Azadirachta indica. The sequence continues at coordinate 1,148,228 of CM040443.1, forward strand.
ATGTGCAACTAATGCCATAATTATACGAAAGGAATCTTTCTTGAACATAGGAGAAAATGTCTCTTTGTAATCAATTCCTTCCTTTTGAGTGAATTCTTTGGCAACGAGTCTTGCTTTGTATCTCTCAATGTTGCCTGATGAGTTTTTCTTAGTTTTAAAAACCCATTTACATCCTATGGCTTTTGCACCATTAGGCAACTTAACAAGATCCCAAACTCTATTAGATGCCATAGAAATCATCTCATCTTTCATTACATCGTACCATAAATTTGATTCTTTGCAACTCATAGCTTGTGAAAACGTTTCTGGATCATTTTCGGCTCCAATGTTATAGTCAGATTCTTATAGATACATAATATAATCATTAGGAATTGCTGATTTCTTTGATCTAGTAAATCTCCTTAATGTTGTACCAACATTTTCCTGAAAAATATGTTGTTCAACTGTTTGTTCAAAATTTTCTGATAATTCTTGAACAGATTGATCTACTGGATTATCAGTTACTTGTGGAATTTCAATGATTGGTTGCTCAACACCCGGTTGGACTTGAGGGGAATTATGAATGACAATAAATCTATCACTTGAAGTGGACGGCTGAGCATCAATATAATCTTTCTCAGAAATAATATCCTGAAATTGATCATTTCCACCAATTAAGTCATTTTCAAGAAATTTTGCATTTCTTGATTCCATAATCCTAATGGTATAAGATGGACAATAGAATCTGTACCCTTTAGACTTTTCAGCATATCCAATAAAATATCCACTAATGGTCCTTGGGTCTAGTTTCTTTTCTTGTGGATTATAAACTCTTACTTCAGACGGACATCCCCAAACGCATACATGTCGCAAACTCGGTTTCCAACCTTTAAATAATTCAAAAGGCATTTTTGGCACAGCCTTGGTTGGAACTCGGTTCAATATATACACTGTCGTCTTAAGAGCTTCAGTCCACACTGATTTAGGAAGCTTAGAACTGCTAAGCATACTCCGTACCATGTCTATTAACGTTTGGTTTCTTCTTTCTGCTACACCATTCTGGTCTGGAGAACCAGGCATGGTGTATTGGGCAACTATCCCTTGTTCTTGAAGAAACTTCGCAAATGGACCAAGTACTTGTCCATCCTCAGTATATCTACCAAAATATTCTCCACCTCTGTCTGTTCTCATAATCTTAATTTGCTTTCCGCATTGTTTCTCTACTTCGGCTTTAAAAACTTTAAAAGCATCTAGTGCTTCATTTTTATTCTTAAGCAAGTAAAGATACATATATCGTGAGTAATCATCTATAAAAGAGATGAAGTATTTCTGACCATACGAGTCCATGTCTGAACTACAAATATCTGAATGTATGATCTCTAATTTATTTGAACTCCTTTTGGCACCTTTTTTTGTCTTGTTGGTCTGCTTTCCCTTTATGCAATACAAACAAGTATTAAAATCAGTAAAATCTAAAGTATTAAGTACTCCATCATTTACTAATCTTTTAATTCTTTCTAGAGAGTTATGTCCTAATCTCCGGTGCCATAAGATATAGGAATTTTCATTCATAACACATTGTTTAATACCAGCTTGAACATGCATCACATCATAAGAGGCATTGTTTTGTAAATTAATACAAAAAGACCATCAGACAATGTACCATTTTCAACAAGATTAGATTTATAAAATAAATTAAAAGAAGTATATGAAAAAAAATTAAAGGAATAACCATACAGTACAAGTCTTGAAACAGAAATTAAATTTTTAGAAAAAGTTGGAATATAAAATGTCTTTTCTAAACTCAAAACAAAACCACTACTTAAAATTAAACTACATGTTCAATTGCCTCCATATATGAACGCATTTTGTTTCCTGAATAGATGCACTGCTCACTACCCACTGGCTTTCTTAGGTTTTGCATACCCTGCAAGGTATTTGCAACATGGATTGTAGAACCAGAATTAATCCACCATGTGTTATGATTAGCTTCAACTGTATTAGATTCATAACAAACAAATGAGATTGAATTACCTTTCTTCTCAAGCCATTTTTGAAACTTGGAACAATCCTTCTTCATGTGTCCTTTCTTCTTGCAGAAGAAGCACTTGGATTCCTTTTAATTTCTGTTTAAGGAAGTATTTTACCTTTCCCTTTTTGTTTGCCTTGCCCTTTGTTCTTCCCTTCTGTTACCATAAATGCACTTTCACCCAATTCCATTGTTAGCCTTCCTTCTTCTTGAACACACATGGTCAATAATTTATTAATTGACCATTTATCCTTATGCGTGTTATAGGAGATTTTGAAGGGTCCATATGCTTGTGGAAGAGTGTTCAGTATATAGTGTACAAGAAAAGAATCAGACATTTCAACCTCAAGAGCTTTTAACTGAGCTGCAATGTCCCTCATTTGCATAATGTGCTCACGCACAACTCTAACACTGGTGATCCTCAAAGATGAAAACTTCATAATTATAGTGCTAGCAAGTGCTTTATCTGAAGTCTCAAATTGTTCATCAATTGCCTTCATTAATGCCTTGACATTATCATGCTGATCGACTAAACCCCGAATACCAGCAGAAATTTTAGTTTTTATGAACGTCATAGTTAAGCGATTAGATCGCTCCCATTGTTCATAAAGAGCAATTTTAGCTTGACTGCTGATTTTAGTAATAATTGGTTCATCTTTTCATATAGCATAATCAATGTCCATCCACCCTAAATGAAGGAGAATTCTTTCCTTCCAAACCTTATAGTTATCACCTTTCAACTCAGGAATGTCACATTTGATATCAGAACAATTTGCAGATTGTATAATTGCATAAATTAAACATACATGCTTATATATAATATGAATTGAGGGTAATAAGCAAATATCATGTTTTACCAATGTAAACCACGTTGTGTAATATGAATCAATGAACATAAAACTTGCCTATGTGCTAAAGTTCTAATTCAAGCATATTCATATTTATATATGTATATATAAATCTTTATAATAAAAATAAAAAAAAAATTATGTTCCTTTTCCTAATTCCTGTGGGTAATTAAGAAAATAATTTGATATTTTATTCTAATTAATCATATAAATATAATAAAAATTCCTGTAGAATAAAATTTATTATATTAAATATGATTAATTACAAGTAATGTCAATTTCTTATACATGATCCTAAAATACTTAAAATATAATTTTGTATAATTAAAGATGCTGTGGCTAATCCTTAATTAATCAAAATTATACGGATCATAGACATTTAATTTTAATCATAAATTGATTATATAAATTGTATGAAACAATAAGACATAATTTCAATTATATGTCCTAAAATAATCAAATAGTTGCATGTTATTATTTACTATAACATACAGAAAACTACATGTCATATTATCAAAATAATGGAGACGACATGTCATACGTTTCACAAATAAAAAACTACATGTCATATTAAGTCATTTAAAAAATGACATGTCTTATTATTTTACATAAGCAAATGACATGTCATACAATATCATGCAAAAAATGACATGTCATATTATTTAGCATATAGCATATTTTTTTTTTTGTTTACAGAAACGAATTATCTTTTATTTGATTCCAAAAACAAAAATTATCAAATAAAATCTCAAACCAGTAATCCGATTTCTTAATGATTTCTAGTATTATTAGTAATCAATAATACTTGAGAATAAATTCCATTTTCTAAATAATAATCTTTTAACCGAATTTCACAAAAAACAAAGCAGAGGCAATAACTATGGGTCTGATACCAAATATTAGAATTCATATGCGATTTAGCATGCTTTATTAATCACAATAGCATATAGATCAAATGTGGAATTAAACCCAAAAGACACACCTCTTGCCATTGTCGTCTTTTACAATCTGGTGATGAAAAATTATTGGTTTATGGTTTTTCTAAACTTTACACAATTTTTATACGATGGTGTATATTTACTAAGAGAAATTGTTGGCTTAGCGACCTAACTAAGAAAAAACCTGTATTTATAAGCTTTGCCTATCACATAAATCATAAAAAAACTACCAGAAACTGCTAGAACATGTAACTGTTTAATTGCTAGAAACTGGCAGAACATGTGACAACTGTTAGAATATATAATAGTACAAAAACTGACAGAAACTATATAACACACATTCCCACTTAAAATGATGAAAAATAGTGGGCCACTTATAGTTAAAAAATTCTAACAATAATTACTTCTATAACTTTGTAGTTTGCATAAAATTAAAATAACTATTAACTTTACATGATAATAACATCTACAAATATCTTCTTTTGATAAAAACAAAATAATTATTTACGTTAAATGATAATTATTTCTATAAATATTTACTTTCAAGAAAAATAAAATAATGATTTACTTTGTATGAAAATTACTTCTGTAAATATTTGCTTTCCATAAAAAAAATAATTATTTGGTTTAGATTATAATTACTTCTACAAATATTCACTTTCCATAAAAACAAAATAATTATTTATTTTACATGATAATTACTTTTATTAATATTCGCTTTCCATAAAATAAAATAATTATTTACTTTACATGATAATTACTTCTATAAATATTTATTTTCCATCAAAGTAAAATAATTATTTACTTTACATGTTAATTACTTCTATAGATATTTACTTTCCACAAAAATAAAATAATTATTTACTTTAAATGATAGTTACTTCTATAAATATTTACGTTTCAGAAAATAAAATAATTATTTATTTTACATGATAGTGAATTCTAAAAGTATCTGCTTTGTATAAAAATAAAATGATTATTAACCTTACTTGATAATAACTTCTATAAATATCTTGTTTGTATAAAAATAAAATAATTATTAACTTTGCATGATAATTACTTCTATAAATATTTATTTTCTATAAAAAAGTATAATAATTATTTACTTTGCATTATAATTACTGATATAAATAGTTGCTTTCCATAGAAATAAACTATTTATTTTTTTTACATGATAATTACTTCTATAGATATCTAGTTTGCATGAAAACAAAATAATTATTAACTTCACATGATAATAACTTCTATAAATATCTTCTTTGTGTGAAAATAAAATAATTGTTAACTTTACATGATAATTACTTCTATAAATATTTATTTTCCATAAAATTAAAATAATTATTTACTTTACATGATAATTACTTTTAGAAATGTTTGCTTTCCAGAAAAATAAAATAATTATTTACTTTACATGATAATTACTTCTATAAATATTTGCTTTCCACAAAAATAAAATAATTATTTACTTTACATGATAATTATTTCTATAGATTTTTGTTTTCCACAAAAATAAAATAATTATATACTTTAAATGATAATTACTTCTATTTTGCATAGAAATAAAATAATTATTAACTTTGCATGCTAATTACTTTTATAAATATTTACTTTCCATAAAAGTAAAATAATTATTTACTTTACTTGATAATTTCTTCAATAAATATTCACTATCCATAAAAAGAAAATAATTATTTACTTTACAGGATAATTACTTTTACAAATATTTACTTTGTATAAAAATAAGCTAATTATTTACTTTACATGATAATTACTTTTATAAACACTACTAGAAAATGGACATTACTGATGCTAGGGTCTCGATACTTTTAAAAGAGTATCATGGTTGATAAGCCAAAGTGGTTTTTTTCTGTGAACAACGGAACCATAGTAGAAATCATTGACACTGAATATTGAGTATTCAGGTTCTATGAGACTATAATATCACTAACTAAAACGATATCGCTTGGGACACAATTTTGATAGCCAATCAATGTCATTTTTAGGTCAACTAAGTTTTTTTAAAATTACATGAAATCAAAAACATCATTTTTGTTCTTTTCCCAAAAAAAAAAAAAAATTCAAAACCCATTTTCCCCCCTTGCATTTGGCTTTCCATCTTAGCTACAAACGTTCCCCCTTCCCCCTTCTCCTCTCTGCCCCCAAATTCTCTCCAGACTTATCATTAAATCAACTAAAAAAACCTTGTGCTTGTTCTTTGAATAACATAAACTTGTCTAAAATCAACTTATTCCCACATCAAATCAATCTATGTACATCTTAAATCAAGTGAAACCTACCTATATTATCTCCAAAGAATAGATCTAGCTTTGAATCTGAACATAAGCTTATAAAATTGAAGCATCTATCTAGGAGAGTCATCACATGTTAAAATCGCCAAAATATTTTTGTTATTTCTTTGTTTCTATTGTGTGTACATTGATTTGAGTAGTTTTATATTGATTTTAAGTTTCCAAGGTTTTGGTTTCACGATGTTGATTATGTTTTCATAGCTCGCTTGACTGTGTTATCAATCCCTAGTATATTTTCATTCTTAAGACTATTTTTGGAACCAATTTGGAAGACGAATGTTGTTTTACAAGTGGCTTTATATGAAACTAGTGGGTGACATGTGTTGGTTTGAAAGCCAACTTGTAGATGCATGAAATCAATAGGTTATTAGAGTGCATGTGTTGATTTTTTTTTATTGCTTGTATTGCAATTTTTATTGTTGGAGTGTATATGCTGATTTTTTTTGTTCTTTGTGTTGTGATTTTTTTTGGTTGGAGTAAATGTGCTAAATTTTTTTATTTCTTGTTTTATGACTTTTTATTTTTGGAGTGCATATGTTGATTTAGGATCTAATTTCTATTTTTGTTAACAATATTTTTATTTTTTTCAGTTATTTATTTATTGATTTGGGAAAAAAAAATTCCTTTTTTTGCTGTTGTCAGGTATATTCTTTTATCTATTCATATTCACTTTGTATGTGTTGGATATTAATTTGCATTGGATATTATTGTTGTAGTTATGTTTGGTTATGATTGGGGAACACACAAGAGATGTGATGTGAAATGATTGTGGTTAAATATATATTTAAGTTTGTTTGCTTCTTATTTATCTTGATATGCATGTATATTTTCCTTTAGAATTCAAAATTTTTGAAAACTACATAAATTCTCTTATTGTTGAGTTTTATCCTTTTTCTTCTTGGAAGTGAAAATGTGCAATTCAATTCATTGATTAACTATATTTTTTATTCAATGCACGGATGTTTATTGTGAAAGTTGGATTTCTAGGATTATGCATAGTGGCCACTTTAGATGGAGTTTCTTAGGTCATGAAAATTGTACTTTAAGTATTCAAGAACACGCCTCATTAGTAAGGCTAGTTTTAATTGAAACAAAGCTTTTTAAGATTTTAAAGAATTACTCAAAATGAATTGCTTTTATATGCTGCAAATTTACATGTACTATAGGGCTAAGGATGTTAGGGTAATCTTTTTAGCTAAATCATTTAATTATCGCTTCTTTGAAGAATTAGTTGCCTATCATGGTTGGAGCTCAGTGGTAGAGCATCATAATAATAAATTTAAATGATACACTTTATTTTAATTACTTTAATATTTATGATTGTTTTGTATACTCCCACTAATTTTTTTTTAATTAATTTTTTAAGATGATGTATTCAGTTGAGGACAGGAAGTTTAAAATAAACATAACTTTTATACAAATATAAATCTCCAAACCTTGTTGGTTTAGGAACTAGTATTATCGTGTTTGAACTTCCCATTCTTGTTGAGACTTTAGCAAAAGTATGGATTAATTCATTATTGTAGTTGCTTAAATTGTCATCTTATTGTTAACATATATGCAAAGGATGATTCATTACTGCAACTTGCTTCCTCTGCTTGCCTGTCTATGCTATATCACTACATTCTTTTTTAGCTTCTGGTCCTTGTGCATGTACCCATGTTACATATCAAATGTCATTTGTGGAACAAATATAAATCTAATTCCAATTTTTAATATTTGCTAAATATCTTTTGCATTTTTCAATATAGTGGTAGAAATTTGATTTGATTCAATTTTTTTGTTCACTTTTATAAATTGATTATGTTTTGTTCATTTCATTAATTCTCAATTGTTTGGTTCTATTTAGCTATTAAACAATATGACATTTTTTTAAATATTGAAGTTAAATCCAGGTGTATCCAGAGTGTATAGTTATATATTTGAAGTGCTATCATGTCTTTACTTGTTCACTCTATTTCATGCCATATTACATCTACTGAACATATAGTTTATTATAATTTTCGGAATTTCTTAATTCATTATTTGTTGACAATGAACATTATGTTCTTATTTGATATATTGTGGGTTCAAGAATATTTATTTTCATAATTATATTGACATGATTTTCAGTATAATATGCATGTATTTCTATTTACTTTCAAATGAATATTGCATTCTCTCTTGTACCAAACTACTATCATCTCTTACTTTGGTTATGGTCATATTCATTTATCAATCTTTATTGTGTTAAAATTTAATTTTCTTAAATAGACTGCATGCAGGTTTGAAGAGATGGCCAATAGTGAGAGTTTGACATACAAAAACATAGCAAAATTAAAGGATGTATATCCAGGATAAATGTCAAATTTGTTATCTTAAATTAAAGGAAAATTGTTAAGTTATTTTGTTGAATTTAATGAATTTAGATACTTGTGTTTTGTCCAAGATTGAAAGAAGATTGTGAGATTGCTTGATTAGAAATCCATATACATGTGTTTTGCTTCTATTAATTACCTCGAATTGGTCAACACTTCTACTTTTGCTTATATTTTTGTTATATATACAATGTTTAACTTGTACCTACCTTTGCACACAATAGTTAATTTTATTTTTGGATTTAGAATTGTTTTTATACTTAGAATTATTTTTGGATTTAAAATTGAATGAGAGATGGATGTATGAAAAATTATTGAATTGTGACTTGAATTGGAGAGAACTTTTGGTGTTCAATTTATAGTATTTATATTACAAGTCAATTTTTATTACTATATTTCTAATAGTTTTAATAAATTTGATATTTGAAAGACAAATAGGGGCATTATTATTAGCAACAAAAATTAATTTCTTTTTTAATATATGAAATATTCATTGATAATAATCTAATATTAGCAAATAAGAAATCACAGATACCTTTTTTGTAACATAAAAATCCTAATACCATAGTTTTAATACACTATGATATATTGGGTGTACTAAATATTGATATTTTATTTGGTATTAGGGATTGCTAATTGAGGCCACTACATTACTTGAAATGCGTGTCGCATATCACCCATGCTAATCCGATATCAATAATGACCATTTTTCTAGTAGGGTATACTAATTATTTACTACATGATAATTACTTCTATAATTATCTACTTTACGTAAAAATAAAATAATTATTTACTTTACATGATAATTAATTCTATAAATATCTACTTTACATAAAAATAAAATAATTATTTACTTTACATATAATTACTTCTATAATTATCTACCTTACATAAAAATAAAATAATTATTTACTTCACGTGATAATTATTTCTATAAATAATTTCTTTACGTAAAAATAAAATAATTATTTACTTTACATGATAATTATTTTTATAAATATTCACTTTACTTAAAAATAAAATAATGAACAAATTAAGACAATCTATTAGTGTAAAAATAAAAATGAAACAAATATGTTCTTATTTGTTATTTTGTCAAAGTTTAGAGACGAAAATATTATTACTCAAAAAATAAAATAAATACGGTACCATCTTGAAAACAAATGCAAACTCTTTGAATTCAATGATGATTTTTCCTTACGATTGTTAGGAAATTTTCTTACCAATAACTTATTAATAATATCATTCATTAGAATAATATTATATTAATATGATTAAAAACAATATCGTAAAGTACTAAATAAAATGTGCAATATTTTCAAAGTTAACGGTAAGCATTGCCAAAGATTAAAAATCATCTATAGTTATAAAAGCAAGTGAAAAAACAGTTCTTTTACTATTAAACGAAAATCTCAATTTAACGTCTAAAATGCTACCTATAGTTGTAAACAAATAACAAGTATATAGCATACGTAAGGTTAACATAGTAATGTATACAAATAGACTTGAGAGGAATATCTGTGCAGGGAGCCAGCCTCACGCTTAATATTATTATTCATTGCTGATTAAGCTCCAAAAAATTCTGTTCTGTAATCTGTTATTGATACTGCTACTGCTACTGCTACTGCTATATATACAATCAGCCTTGGTTTGATTTCTCATTGGCCTCGAAAATATGGAGTTCGCCATTAGTTCAATTTTGGTTGCTCTTGTTTGCATATTTGCAACTTCTACCTTTCTGAATTGGATTCTGAAGGGAGCAAATTCTTGGATCTATGAAACCAAACTTGGTCAGAAGAAGCATTCTCTTCCTCCAGGTGATCTCGGTTGGCCTTTGATTGGAAACATGTGGTCTTTCCTCCGAGCTTTCAAATCCCCCCATCCTGATTCCTTCATGAACAGCTTTGTTACCAGGTTTGGACGAACTGGAATCTACAAAGCATTCATGTTCGGAAACCCAAGTGTAATCGTTACAACGCCTGAAACCTGCAAAAGGGTTTTAACGGACGACGATGGTTTTCAGCCAGGTTGGCCGATTTCTACTGTCGAACTCATCGGAAAGAAATCATTTGTTACTATTTCGTATGAAGATCACAAGCGTCTCCGCCGCTTGACAGCTGCTCCAGTCAATGGTCACGAAGCTTTGTCTGTTTACTTGGAATACATTGAAGAAAAGGTGATTTCTGCGTTGGAAAAATGGGCCAAAATTGAACAAATTGAATTCTTAACTGAACTCCGCAGGCTTACTTTCAGGATTATAATGTATATTTTTCTTAGCTCTGAGAGTCCTCATATCATGGAAGCTTTGGAAAGGGAATATACTGCACTTAACTATGGAGTTAGGGCCATGGCAATTAATCTTCCAGGATTTGCTTACCATAGAGCTCTTAAGGTAATGCATTATACGCTCTGAACAACTGCAATTAATTTCTGGTGAAATATAGTGGGTTGTGATTGAAATGGATATATATCTTATTGTTTGTTTCAGGCTCGGAAAAATCTCGTGGCTATATTACAGTCTATAGTGCATGAGCGAAGAAATAAGAGCAAGCTGGGAGATAATTCGGGGACGAAGAAGAAAGACATGATGGATCAACTGCTGAGTGTTGACGATGAAAATGGCAAAAAATTGGAAGACGAGGAAATCATTGATATTCTGGTGATGTACTTGAATGCTGGCCATGAATCATCTGGGCATACCATGATGTGGGCTACTATTTTCTTGCAAGAACATCCCGAATTTCTAGAAAAAGCTAAGGTAAAATAGGAATTTCAATGTTTAAATATCCTGTTCTTTTCATTGTTAAGTCTTATCTTTTGATTTCATTTGAGGATATACATTTCAGGCTGAGCAGGAGTGGATTATCAAGAAGAGGCCAGCTACACAGAAGGGTTTGAACCTAAAAGAAATCCGCGAAATGGATTATCTAAACAAGGTACATTACATTAATTAATTAGGGCTCATCTCTTTATAGTGAATATATAATGTTCTAAACAATGAATTCCTTGTTTGTGAAGGTAATTGATGAAACCCTTCGTATAGTAACCTTCTCACTTACTGTCTTCCGAGAAGCTAAAAAGGATGTCAACATAAGTGGTTAGTTCATTTTAATTCCTGAATGAAGACTAGTTGTTTATCTAGATTCTCAGCAAGACGCATTTGTATAACACATCAATTAAACGAAATTGATTCGTGTTTCAGGGTACACCATTCCTAAGGGTTGGAAAGTTTTAGTTTGGTTCAGAAGCGTTCACTTGGATCCAGAAATTTATCCAAATCCCAAAGAATTCAATCCTTCCAGATGGGATGTAAGTCAGTTATACTATAAATTAAGAACTAATTTAATTTATTTTTTTTCTAATTTATAAAGTTTATACCATTAATTAATACTTGTGGTATATGTGATGCAATTTTTGATTGTTATAAATGGAACATATGCAGAATTTTACACCCAAAGCTGGAAGTTTCCTGCCCTTTGGAGGAGGCAGCAGGTTGTGCCCTGGAAATGATCTTGCCAAACTTGAAATTGCTATATTTCTTCACCATTTTCTCTTGAACTATCGGTAATTATCTTGTAAACTTTTCCTGCTTTATATATGTTGTTTCCAAGTTCTTAAGTCCGTGAAAAAGAAAATTGCAGTAAAAGGTAAACAATAAAATCATGAAATTTTGTTTAATTACAGGGTAGAACGACTGAATCCTCAATGCCCATTAATGTATTTGCCCCATTCAAGGCCCACAGATAATTGCTTGGCAAGGCTCAGAAAATCTTCATCTTCATCTGTGTAAAAGGTTGAAGAACAAATGCAAATGTTTCCCTCTAACTAAAATTAAAGGGAAATGATTAGTACTATTATTATTATTACTAATAAATATATTATTAATGGTTTTAGATTTAGTCATAGATATCCTTGGTACAAATACACAAGCTTTTTAATTTCATATATGATGTAATATCATTTTGGTCATCAACATTTTATGAGATGTCACTGTAATCAGTATGTTTCATGTATTAAATATACATATCTCTTATGTTTATGAAAACATAACCTTGATCCCAAAATTTGAAGAAATGAACTTTAGTCAAGTGCACTACTAAAAATTTAGTTATTATTGATGGTAAATTAATATCAGTAATATGTTTTACTGATATTAGTCCAAAGTATCAATAATGCCTTAATCAATAAATACTGATACTAAATTTAGTTTCAGTTCTTATTAATATCAAGGTATCATGAAATTATTAATACTTTTGTACCACTATATTAGTGACACTTTTATATCAAAACATTATTAATACTATTATGTCACCAATTTATTGAGACATTTGCTTTAGTGATATGTTGACATAAAAATATCAAGACATTATTGAAATTTTGTGTCAAAATACTATTGATACTATAATATCAGTACATTTGATACTATTGTATATAAAATTATGATACTAATTTTATATATTTAATCGTATTAAAATATTTTTATATATTTAATGATACTTTTTTGGAATAATTAATAATACATATATTTTTGAAATAACAATAAAATTTTAAAAAAAATCTATAAATTAAAACAAATATTAAATTTAAATTAAAATTGTTGAATATATTCATCTATATAAAAATTTTGTCAAATTGATTAAGTGCGTAATACATATAATCCTAAATTTAATCATATGTATATCAAGTAATAAGTTATAATTCCAAAATCATCATTTCAACAAGTTCATATCACTATCCTTTCCAAGAAAACTAAATCAATCCAACACCTACATTAAGTCCACAAATTTTAACCTTCAAACTTACAAATCATATATATCCTACAGCAACATGAGTTTTTCCAGCCAACAGCAACAACATATCTATTAAGCAAGTTTAATTTTAGGCAAAACAAAAAAAAGAATAATCAATTCATTGTCGCAAAATTTTAATTTTAATTTAAAAAACCCTTATATTAATTACCTTTTTTTGGTGGTTAATGATTAGTGTCGTTGCATATGAGTCCATTTTTCATGGATTTTGATGATATCATGCTTAGTATATTGTTCAATATCTTTAAACTATAAAATAATAAACAAAATATAAGTTATACTTGCGATCTCATATTAAAATCTTTATTTTCTAATCACAAAATTCAAAAATTAATATCGCATTGAAAAACTTACATTATTTTTGAGAATGTTAATATCTTTCACAATGTCTTACATGAATTTCATAACAAAAAATCCACATTCAACAGTACCTTGTTGTAAAGGACACTAGAAATAAATATATAATAAGTGCACTAAACATAATACCAACTCCAAGTTTTTCATATAGTTATAGCTACTTACCTTTGTTGAAATCCATTGGAGGTTGGCCTTTTTTAAAGATTTTTGAGCTGAATAATATAAACTAATCTCCCTAAAAAATAATAAAGTCATGTCAAAAATTAGAATCCTCAATTATATATATAATCAAACAATTTAAATAGGCAACAAATAAAAATTATATTGTTTGACAATCTCTTGCAATTCCCCACACTGTTTTCCAGCCAATGAATCAAGATAATACACAATTGAGGCCAGCAAATCAATTGCAACTAACAATGGTTGCCACATAGCAACAACACAATAAAACATTAAAACAAATAATAATAACAAAAATAATGTTCAATATGTAGACAAAGGGGGAATAATACCCTGGGTTATAAGGCATTAAAGTGATTTGGCCCAACTTCGAATGTGCTAGCCTTTCATACAAGTAACGCGATTGATCAATTCGGGTTATATCTCTATGTTTATTGGTGGAAGTAGAAACTTTCATAAGATTAACAAATTGAATTTAGAAATCATGTTTATCAACCATCATCTTAGATTATAAATGCTTGAGAAAAAAATTAATTAAAATAACAATATGTCACTATAGTATAATAAAATTTAAATATCTTACCCGATCCAAATTTCAATGCAAAAGTTATACTACTCTGTCATGTTGATGATGTCTTCACAATCCCTATTTGTCAAATAAGTATGCCATGAGTAACCAAATGTTGAATCATCATGTGTGACTTTAATAGATTTCTGCAAATAGGTCTTCACCATCATCTCAAACATAAGTATGTTACATGAATTTTTTTTCCCAAATTTATTCTCCACATTTTTTAGTGTGGTTGCTTCACCTTAACAACCTATCAAACCAAATTAGAAGATATGTTAATTTTTACATAAAATAATTATTAACTTAAAAAAATAGACCACACAAAATACTCATCAACTTACCTTTCTTTTCTATACATCTTTTGGTGGTTGTTGATTAATCTGTACAAATATGGGTGGGAAGTTAAAACTACCAACGTCAGTCATTGTTTACAAATCTAATCTTGTTATTAGTAAATAAATCTATGCTGACATTAATGTTATTTTTTTTTCAAATAGCATCATTTCCCTCCTCATACTAGTACAATTTGGAGAATGGAAATAAATCCAAGGAGTGACAAATTACCCAACTCCTTATATTCTATTTCCATTTTGGGGGTTTGTTTAAAGTTTTAGATAAAATGTCATCAACTCCATCTAATTCAAATGATCCTTGGTTCATTTGACTTTTTATCTCTCCCTAAGAATAAATATAAATAAATATTATTATTTGTAAATAATATAATGAATTAAAATATGAAATTGGGTGTAGTCATTTGTACGTATAATTTTTTCAATAACCAGCATGATTTCAGGATCATATCCTCCACTCTTCTTTTGTTGGGCTCTTTTCTAAGCCTAACTTCTATCAATCTCACTAATAGAAGGAACTCCAAGTTCCTCCTTTTGAAAAATTTACATTGCATAGATATTAGCAACTTCAAAAGGTTTACAGGATGTTACTGTAAATTTCTCCAACTTACCAATTTCTCCATCATTCCACCATACCCTGAACTTCACAAATGATGGTTATATTTATGCTTGGCATGTTTTTCTTTTGCCTTTCACTAATTTTGTACAATTAACCAATAAAACAAGTAAAGGTTTAGCTATTATAATGAACAATAGACTATTAACTAAGCAAAAGATGAAACTTTCTTCACAAATACTTGTCAATGTGTCTTTGTGATGCTTGTATAATCAATGGGAGGTAATTTCAATTGCTTGCGATTATCCTTAAAAGGTAGAACAAAATCATTTGTTAGCATCCATCTAAAATTTCTTAAAGAAACTCCTATAGAGCGAAGGACCTATGCTTTACTCTTCACATCAATCTCAAACCTTTTCCTAGAAAAATGATAAATTAAATATTGAAATTTTGACACTTGTAAACAACTAGTAATTCTAGCAAATAATATTAATTATATTACTTGAATGTGAGTTCCCAAATTTTCTTTTAGTGTTATTGGAACCTTCCTCCAATCATCATAGATGATTGGCACATAATTTCTCAACAAAACTCTAATATAACTTCTTAAGTTATTAGCTCTAAAGCCTACTAAAACACCAAAATCATTATACTCTATCACAATCTTCTTATCCTATGTTAATTTTTGTAATGCCTTTTTTGTTGTTCATTTTCTTGTAGGTCGCAAGTCTAGCTTTAAGCCTTCATCCATCTTTTTATAAAAAGACCAATTTTCAATTAGTGAAACCTATATGTCAGAGCTTGTTAACTTTTATCATGAATACTATCAATCAACATATAATATCAATAAAGTAAATATAATAAAAAATTGTATGTATTAGTAGATCATAATTGAAGAATAAAAAAAATTGTGCAAGTTGATAGAATATAAGATAAAAAATATTTACAACAAATTTTTTAAAATTATTGTGGATCCAAATTTTCTCAAATCCTATCACAATCTGATTTCTCATAAATCTCATCATCATCGTCTATTCCAAATTCATATTCTGGCAATTTGTTAGATAAAAGCATGCGCAAAACCATGTCATCACCTTCATCATGATAACTATTTTTATCAACCCTTTCAACTACTAAACATACCACAATTTAATACTATCGATTTGATCCTTAACATAAAATATTTAATGTGCGTGTAACGCTAAAATGAAGCTGTCTGATTTATGATCAATTTTATCCAAATCAACCACTGTAAAACTAAACTCATCAACCTTAACAGCTCTGGTTTCAACCCATTTGCATTTAAAAATAAATTTATTAAACATAAGATAATCTAATCCTATATTTCATCAATGACGCCATAAAAATTCATGTTACTGAAATAAGGATTCTTGTCCCTTGCACTTGAAACATGTATAGTTTTTGCAACAAGTATAACTCCACTATTTTGAGTTACATGATTGTTGTCTTGATTTCTTATTGTGAAATTGACGTTGTTTATAAAATATGCTGCATATTTAGTCACCAAAGATCGAGACTTGTTTGCTAATGACCTTATTATTTCAGAAACATCTATACTATTTTCAAGGTTATTTTGAACCTAAAATTATAATTTTAGTTAACAAAACAAAACAATTTATTTTTCATGGAAATTAGGTATAAACTTGAATTTTTTTAAATTTAAGAATGAACTAAGTATACTTACCTTATTCTTGAGCCAACTACCAAATGTTCTATTATGCTCATTTTGCAACTAAATGTCATTGCTTGATTGCTTTGAATTCGTTTATCTTAAAAACTCCTTATGTTCCCTACGCGAATGGTTATCTACATTATTATTACAATTCTTTTTTTACTAGTTTATGTTTAAATATGATACATAATAAAATAGAAAAGAGCATTTACAAGGTATATGGGTAAATCTTTGGTGTGTTAACCAAAATGCAAAGATGTGCTTGATCTAGTGTTTGAAGGTCAACTAAATTCATTTCTCTAGTACTTAAGAGACTATCAGTTGACAGGTCATGTTTCTCGTTAATGTTATGGGTCAAGAGATATTGAGTAGAGAAGTCTTGAGCTTCCTCAGCAATATAGCTCTAAGCAACGCATCCCTAAGGACGATTACGGTTACGAACATAACTTTTATACACTTTCATACATCGCTCAAAAGGACACATCCATCTAAGGTTAATAGGCCCACATAACTTCACTTTTTTGACAAGATGGACTGTCAAATACACCATTATATTGAAGAAGTTTGGTCAAAAAAATTGTTCAAATATATGAAAAGTGACCTCAAAATCCTTGTGTAATCTATCTAGACTTTCAACATTAATTACTTTTTTACACAAGCTATTGAAGAAGAAACACATCCTCGTTATGGCAACTCTAACTAGTTTTTGCAAGTAATTTTGAATTGCTAATGACAATAATTGTTGCATCAAAGTATGCAATCATGGGACTTAAGAACTTGAGGACGATAATCTTCCATCAACAAAATGTTTCTAAAGTTAGAGCAATACCCTTCTGGCACTTTGATTTCATATAAGGTTTGATAAAACATCTTTTTTTTATGTTTTTCATCAAGTACAAGCTATGGCCTAATGCCCATTTCCTTAAGGTCTTTTTTAACATTAATCCCATCTTTTGTCTTACTTGATTGATGAAGTAATGTGCCATATATACTATCACACACATTTTTTTCAATGTGCATGACATCCAACAAATGTTGTATCAATAAATGCTGCCAATGCTGTAACTCAAAGAAGATTCATTTTTTCTTAAACAATTTTCATTCATCATAATCAATTTGCTTTTGTTTCTTACCTTTTTTTAGCTTGAAATTGTTTTCAAATTGTACAAAAATTTTTAAGATTTCCTTACCGTTCAATAGAACTAGAGACTCATCCCAATCTTGGTTACCATCAAACAACTTTTTTAATTTTCTATATGGATGATTAAGCACTAATAACTGACGATGACCTATGAAAATAATTTTTCTACTATGTTTAAGACAACATGACCTAGTATTTTTTGCACATTTTGGACAAACATAATACCACTTAACAGTGTAACTGGATAGGTTGCTATATGCAGGTAAATCGCTTATTGTCCATAATAAAACAACCGGTGTATTAAACATTTTTTTTCCATGCATCATAGACATCTACACCAACTTCCTATAAGGTTTTAAGTTCTTTAATTAAGGGTGCAAGATAAACATCTAAGGCATTACCAGGCTATTTTATGCCAGAAATCAACATTGATAACATTATGAATTTCCTTTTCATGCAAAGCCATGGAGGTAGATTGTAGGTTATCATTGTAACAAGCCAACAACTATAAGTAGTGCTCTATGTGCTATGTGGATTTACCCTATCAGTTGAAAGAGCTAATCTAAGATTCCTAGGATCTTGTGCAACTATCAACGAATTGCCATGCTGACGAATCTGCTGAATGACGAAGATTATCATCTTTTATTCTCTTTGTTGCATGCCAAATTTAGTTTTCAGCAATGTGTGGTGATTGAAATATGTGCTTAATTCGAGGGATAGGTAGAAAGTATCACAACGTCTTTGCTGGATTCCTATCTAATTTATTTTTTGGTTTGTTTTTTAACTTTTTCAACCTATTTTTTTTTACAGAAAGGGCATTCATGTGGTTTGCATCCTCCTTCCTATAAAGAATTCTATTTCTACATGCATCTATTTTCTTATATTCTAAGCCTAACACTTTCGTGGTTTTTTGACTTCATAAATTGATATATGCAAAGTGTTATTTTTGGGTAATATATCTACTATGGGTAATATATCTGCAAGAACATTCAACAAAGCTAAAAACCTTTTGTCCGACCACCTAAAGTTTCCTTTAACATTATAAATTCTCATTAAACTAGATAGTTTAAATGTTTAGAACTTGGAAACAATGACTTTTTAGCATCTTCAAGCATCTCCTAAAATGCTTAGGATTTTTTTTCACAATATTCGTAAGCATCTTTTACCATGTCAACAACATTATTGAAATCCTTATACCTAAATTGATGACTTTTATTATGTGTTTGGAAATTTGAAAAATCAGAATTATGTCTATCTCTCCATGTCTATTCCAAATAGTATATGTTCGTAGAAAACCTTTTTCAAACAAATGTGATCTTATTTGTTCAGGTGTATGAAAATCCATATTGCAACATGAGCTACATGGACATCTAACTGACCTATGGTTTTCTACATTTACCATTCCAAAAGTCGAGAATTCATTAACCCATTCTCATATTTTGTTGATAATCTATCACTACATATCCAATTTTTATCTCTCTCAAATTGCCAGCCTATTTATTTGTTGCCATGTATTAGTATGAATACAATAACATATACATAATATAAAAATATGTGCCTACTGTAAAATAAAAGAATATAAATAATATATATTCCCACACAAAAAATAACACTTCAATATTTAATTCAACCACCACTACAACCATAACTACAGCCACAACCACAATCATAACCACAGTAAAATAATAAATAAAAAAAGAATGCCAAGACAACTTACTTGATTCGTAACTTTATTCAGGCAATTTATTAATTTTTTCTTGATTCCCACAAAGCTACAAAATATTAAATAAAATATATATAATTAAGTCATAATATGAAACAAAATGTTCTCAATAAATGTTAATTTCTAATTTCTTTCTAAAGTGTAAATGATCTCTGTAACCAAAATAAGGGTAGAAAAAATCTTACATTTCTCAGTAACAACTAACAATTCGAACTAGCAATTTTGCAATTTAGGGTAAGGGTAAGGGTTTTCGGCAATTGTCAAGGTAAGGGAGAAGGCAAAGGAGATCAACTTGAATTTTGCTAAGTATATATAGGTATGTTTTCATTAAACAAAAAATGTCAATTTTGTAATATAGGATAAGGGTAAGGGTTTTCGGCAATTATCAAGATAAGGGAGAAGGTAAAGAAGATCAACTTGAAATTTGCTAAGTATTTGTATGTTTTCATTAAACACAAAATAGAATCGTATGGTCACCGTAGCATTATTTTGTAGCAAAATTACTATAGCATTATAGGTATGTATAGTCACTATAGCATGGTAAGTGCAGTATTATTACTGTAGCAAAATGATGAAAATGATGTCATTTTATGTCTAGTATTACCAAATATCATAAATTACTAATAGATGTGTTAGTGTCAGTTAATATTGATATATTTTTTATCATTTTATAAAAAATTCATTGTATCTATCTTTTTTAACACTTTATCTAAAGTATCAGAAGTTTAGTATCAGTGATTATTATAATTCTAGCAGTAGTGTTTAATGTATTAGGTAAAAGAATCCATAATGGAGTAGCTATTATAAAAATTATCACTCTAGTCTAAAATATTTCAATCAATTACACTTTAATCCTTTAACCAAACATTTCTCGAATTGTTACTGTTAATTTGTACGTAAAAGAGATGAAAATATGCTTTTCCCTCCAATAAGTTTTTTAGTATAAAACAACTTATTTATCATTAACTTTTAGTGAAATTCTAAAATTAAAATTTTATCTTATTTACTCCTAAAAGGACTAACTAATCCTTATATATTTTTTCTGAAAAAAGTTCACTTGTCCTTTTATTATTTAAGACAATACTCACTTACCTCCTTACTTTTTTAAAATACTCCAATATCCATCTAAATAGGGACAGATTTTGCTGAAATTGTTGCATGTATAGATTTTTGTAGATGATGTTGTACTAGATGTAATCAAGATTCTTGACACTCAATAGATTTTCTAATGTAATATAAGTAGACTATACATTATGTGTAATCCCAAAAAACATCTGATTTAATAGGATGTTCAAAATTTATGATATTTAATATGAAACGTCACAATTTCAAACACATTGTTGCTATTAATTAAACCTATATATGTTATTGCTACATAATTCAAATTTTTATCTCAAATCATGTGAGTAATCAACTAGGTTGTGAAATTACTATATGATAAGAAATTTAAAAATCGACATCGTTTCACTTACTCGCATGATGAATACCCTATCACATAAATTTTGAGCTATCACATACAATCCAAGGCAGGAAAGGATTGATGAGTTTATAACATCAAATATGAACACTAGTTTTGCAAAATTAAACGTTCCTTCATGAAATTGAATATAGAATTCATAAATCTTTGTTTTGAATGGGATATATAATTTAACAACAAATAATTTATAATAATAAAATATAAAAATTTTAAAATAGAATGACATACGCTAAATTAAAAATTTACAAATTCTTTGATTTAAATAGAATTTATATAGTTAAATAAAGATTAATACATTAGTGGATCGCTAGAATGACATCTAAACTATTATTTGTCACTAAATACCAAATTAAATAATTGACCTAAAACAAAATTGAATTTGAAATTGAAAGAGAAGATTCCTACATTATTACATAATTAGTTGATGATATTGCAAACTCTATGTACACCTGTTGAACTAATGAAAGGGTTGATATCTCCATCTTGATCATCAAAAGCAAAATCAAATTTATATTTGCAAGGAGTTTTGCTACACTTCGTAAATAATGTAATTTGTGGATGTTACATTATTGATACCTAAAAATTGACCTCAAACCGGAGCCTAGGCCCGATCCAAAACTATGTCATTTTTTTTCAGATAATGTTCAAAAAAAGTACACATGGTCCAAAGTCAATTTTCAGGGCTCAAATTATAGGATGTGATGTGGAAGGTAAAAGTAGGCCCAAGTTTGGCCCAAATCGACGCACTGACCTTAGTCTAAGCCCACTTTGTGATATTTAAGCCCAAAAAATCTATTATGTGTTTAGGCTGATGTGTAAGGAATATAAAAGCCCAAAAATTTTAGAATCCATTTCTACGTTCATTCCCTTATTTTAATTAACTTAGAATTAATTAAAATAATTATTTTATTACAAATATAAATTTTTATACGTCTCTTTTAGTTAGAATTAAAATTACATATAATTTATTCTTAGACAAAGATGTGTCTTAGCAAGGTAATTGGCATTAAAGTAGGATAAGATAAACTAGTTATGTCTCACTATAATTACACATCACACAATAACGAGGTATTATTCCATGTTTAGGGCATCCTTGAAACAATATCTCATAATTCTAGAATCGTTGAATCACAATCTTGAGTAGCACCTTGATGGCGTTAGTCTCCTTTCTTTCATGTCAATCCTCACACTTTTCTTGCATCTATAGGTGTGAACCTAATTAACTTTAGGCTTTAAAACACTTTCTCACTACGTTAGATCTATTAGGCTACAAATGAAAGTATTGAATATTGCCACAAGCGAGTCTATTTGGTATTGATCTAACCTTATAATGGTTGAGATCTATCTTTATTGTTTGTGTTCCTTGTGTTCTTTTACATTGATCTTGGGTTGTCTTGCTCCTACACACTATAGGCTCATAGTTTGAGTCTTTTGCCTTGGTGAATATCACAGAAGTAATGCCAATAGCAGTAGTGGATCCTTCAGTTAAACTAGCCTATCTCTTAAAATTAAAACATCATGGCCCTTGAGTCACCAAGTCAGATGCAACGGAAATAAAGGTCTTACTCCTAATATGTTTATTAATTCACATTCATTATCGTCTTATATCCTTCATTCTTCAGTGTTAGTTCTCATTTGTTTTGATATTTTAGTCTTATTTTGTGTTTTATAGGTGTTCCAAAGCTAAAGACTATAATTGGGCTTAATAGAAGGGAAATTGATCATTTATTGTAGTGTTTCAATGAAAATACATAAAAACGAAGCACAATTGCCCATTTGCCAGCCTGTTCATTGACGTAGGCTAAAAAAGCAGAAATGGACATGCTAAGTATGCTGTAATAAAATAGTTATAACTTCGGCTATAAAACTCAGAATTGCATTTTGATATGCCATGCCATGCTCTCTGTCTCTTCGCACAAACAAGAGAAAAGAAGCATCAGGGGTGAGGCAGCAAGTATCACATGTCTATACTGCTAAGGCATACGGCTGCCACACTCACTACCACCTTCGCGCATTTGTGCCACTTGTCAGCCAAATGACGGCCTAACTTTATTTTTGGCTCTTGGATCTTCCTTGGATGGCTAAATTTGGGTAGTTCCTAGGTTTTTATACTTTTCTTACCTTAGCTACTCTTCTAAAAAAGGAAGAAATGGGCTTTTAACATGGAAAGAAGATTAGGAAAGATTTTGGAAAGAAGACTTGGCCTACAACAAGGAGGATAACAAGTTTACGACTGGAGATTGAAAACTAATTGGTTCTATTTCTCTTTCTCATATCTTTTACTTGTAATTTAGAGTTTTTAATCATGTATTTAAGTAGCTAAACTTCTTACTTAAGGTGAAAGATACTATCTTAATTATACATATTTATAGGTATTTATAGATGGTGAAAGTTTAGAACTTAATGAATTGATAATCATTTATATTATGTCTCTCGATTAGTGTTACTTAAATGAATTTAGGATTTTTAACATCAATCATTACGTATTCAATGATTTAGGAGTGGCAGCCTAGACTTTGTGTGAGTAATCCAAGGACTATACTAATCTAAGGATTGAATAATAATCTCTATTATTCAATTAAGGAATACATTGATGCAAAGTTTAAGAACCACTCCAATCCCTTACCTTGATGCTTCTTATACAAATGAATTGTATTAGCATGATAACCACACCAATTTGACTGTTAATGCAATGTTTTCTTGTTTTCACAATACCTATTGCGTTCTTGACATGTTGATGATAGCCCACACCAAGGTTGTTGCATGTTTTAAGATAAACAAGTTAAATCTCACACCAAGATTAACTCATAATTAATGAAAAACTTATGCGTGAATGCGTTTAAATCTTATGTGTGAATATGTTCATCTCACGTTGGAAAACCATCACCGACTTAAGTCCTTTAATTTTTGAATCACACTTAATACCCTAAACATAACAATCAATGGTAGATTCTCAAGCCCTAACATATAAATTCCCACAATCTATCCCTTTAATCAATTTAGCTATTTTAATCCATTTAGTCATTAGTTTAATTTAATTTTCTATTATTCAAATCAACCCATGCTTATTCAGTCGAAGATTTGCTAGTTAAGAAACCATCAATTTATCCTATTCCTTGTAGGATCGATCTCGCAAAATACTTATCATGCTACAGCCAATTTATATACTTACGAGTTTTTGGAGCCTTTGCCGGTGAATAGGCATTAAATTGGGATTTCTGATTAGTAGATTTTAGGTTGTTTTATTTTAATTTTTACTTTCATTTCATTTTATTTTTTTTATTTTTATTTATCTGTTTTTATTTTGTTAAGTAGGATTTGATTAAGCTTTGTTTTTATTATTCTTTGTTGGGAATTTATGCTTAGAAACTCTTTGAAGAGCTCTCAAAAGGATTCAACATCGTCGAAAAATACACACTTATAAACTTTTTGAAGAATAAGTGAGTTTTGTGAAGCAAATAGGCTTGAGATTTTATTTTGAGCGAAGAGGAATTATTTGAAAAAGAATGAATTACAAACATGGATCCGCGAATGCCTAATCAACAGTTTGACGCACCTATCACACTTAAGGCTTGATGCATGCCGCGAATGAGTGATGCTTCTTCTTACATTGTTTATGCCACCACCAATGCCAACAATTATAAGATTAATTCAGGTATGATTCAATTACTCTCGAATTAACCTGTCAGACTTCAATCTAAAAAGTCCCTTCCTCTAGTTCCTCTAGCTTAAACAACATAGATTATGACAACTGGTTTTATATCCCTTTTAAAGCTAGATTTAGATTTTGAAACACTCCTAATGCATCACTTCCTATTGCTGTAACCCTTTTGGCCACCATTTATCCTCAGCCTAAGAATCTTGAGTCAATAATGATACCTAATGATTCATCCTCTTTTGTATAGGAAGGAATGGAGTCTAACAGACTTAAAAGTAGGAATCAAAAAGCTCTCTTAGGCTTGCCTAGCCCATTAGATATGATTTCTTGGGATATGCCGACCCTGTTTCTTTAAGCTCTACTCTAAAAACTGCCTTTTCTTAGTTTAGTGCCCTAAAAAGGAATCTAGGAACTTTTAAGGCAAAAAACTAAAATAGTAATGACAATAAAGGTGAAAATTTAAATGCTGAGGAGAGTGGCAATAAGGATGAAGGAGTGAACAATAAAGAGGTGGAAGATGGTGAAGCTGAGAAGGGCAATAGTGAAGATAGAGAGAGTGATTGAAAATGATGAAAATGATGGTAAAGTGGGAGAGAATGAGGATGATAAGAATGAGGAAGGTGAAAGGGAAGCAAAAGGTGATGGCGGAGATGAAGAAGATGGAGAGAGGTTATAATGCTAGTGATATAGGAAGTTCTGATGATGAGGACCCAACTCTAACCAAAATAGAAAACTCAATAGCCATGATGCTGACTAGTTCATCTCTACTATAAAATCTTTCGACCTAAAAGCTTACAAAAAACTTTATGAAATTCCCAACGTAGTTCTCCTTAGGATCCTAGGGCCTAGAGACTTCCTGAGCCAATTAGGACATAAACAAATAGCCTTTCATGAGGATCTATTTCACCTTGGCCTTAGCCTACTCATTCAAGGATATTTTGCTCATCTTTTCCACTAGTTCAATATTGTTCCTTACTAACTAACTGTCAATGGGTGAAGAATTCTCTTTGGCTTGCTTGTTATTTGGACACTCGCGAATAGAGCCACACTTCCTCTTGAAGAAATCCAATACATGTACTTAGTCAAGAAAAATCTGAACTTGAACCCTGGCTTCTTTTATCTCCAGGCCTGCCTAGAACTATTAAACCAGTAAATGACAACTTTATATGTAAGAAGGGGTGCAACAAGAAATGGTTTATAGTGAAGGAAAATTGGGGTCAATATTTAAAGCCTTAGGGTTTAGAGGGAGAAAACCCAAAAAACCTTTGCTAAGACAGTGAATAAGTTTCACTTTTGACCTTTTTGATCTATTTCTCTCTTTGATATTGGCTTAACCTTGATTGTTGTTTCTATCATAACAGACTTCTAGAAAATAAGATTTAAGCTTTCTAAGTCTTTCTTGGATAGAATTATTTCCCTTTTCCAATATACTTTTACGTCGAGCATTTGTTTACTCACCATAAGGAAAAGATCAAAAAAAGAACTCCATTATTGTTGCCTCGACAAACGAGACAATAGCGTTGAGAAAGGAAAGGGATTCTTTGGATGGAGATCTAAGCAAGTGCACACTAGATTGGCAAGTAATTGAGGCCAAACTTTTTGAGGAAAGAAAAGGTCGGGGTCAAGGAGTGGAAGAATCTCGAGGTTAGGATTTCTTAATTATTCATGAGCAAGCTAGAACTTAAGTATAAGATCAAACAATTAGAACAGGAGGTTAAAGTCGCTGAGGAACGAGCCAAGAAAGTCGAAGAGGATGCTAAAATTGTCGAGGCAAAGCTAAACTCTAGAAAAGAAATCAAGACCAACTAATGGGTTGATTTGACCTACATGGCATTGAGAGCTCTTGATCCAATTATGACTTTAGTCCAATTTATAAAGCACTTGGTCATGAACCTTTAGCACTCAACACCTCTTTTCAAGAAGAAAAAGGGGAATATAATGGCAAAGATGATGAAAATGTAGATGAAGTAAATTCCAATCCTAAAGATCCTAAGGTACCTACTTTAAAAATAGCTTAGTTAACGATATCTTGCCTGAAAGAGTGGTGAAAACCTCAAAGGCCTTTAAAACAATCCATAACCCGAGCTCATCCTAACAAAAATAGCCGACCATCAAGAATCTATTTTTCCTTTTTTTCCCCTATATGAACTAGAACCCCCAGATAGGGTGTTTTGATTTTTCATGAACTTAAGCCCCCAAGTAGGGCGTTTTGCTTTGTATCAACCTGAAACCCTAGGTGGGGTTTTTTGTTTTTAACTAACTAGCTGCATTTTCACCTTTAATGCCATTGCATGCTTGGTTAAAAAAATCTTTGCATATAAATGTTTCGAATAAGGCTGATCCATACCAACATTGAACAACTTTTATAACTCTTATACAAAATAGAATGTAGAATCAGGACAATCATTTATATCTTCACATAATAAGACAACATAAAATAATACTAGAATATATGAGAAAAAAATTTTAGAAGAAGCTCTCGCATGTCACTTACTTCTTAGAAATATTTATTACTCAACGTAAAGAAATTACGAGCTTAGATCGATAACTTCAACCAAGTGAGGGCGCCTTTTTTCCCTAATACAAGATAATAATGGGCTCAAGTTGAGAATATGCTGAGACAAGTTCTTAAGCACTATGTTTTTTGACCATGCACTTTTCACCAATGCAAAAAGAATAATAAGCTTAAGTCGAGAGTATGCTAAGATAGGTTCTCAAGCACTATCTTCTTTTTGACTAAGCAGGGGCATATTTTTCACACAATATAAGATAATAATGGGCTGGGGTTAAGAATATGTAGAGATGGGTTCTCAAGCACTATTCTTTTTTCAACCAAATGGTGGTGGATTTTTCACCTGGCCTAAAATAATAATGGGCTCGGGTTAAGAGTTTGTTGAGATTGGTTCTCAACCACTATCCTTTTCTTGATTGAGCAAGGGCGTATTTTTCACTTGATATAAAATGATAATGGGCTCGAGTCAAGATTATGCTAAGATGGGTTCTTAAGCACTATCTAATTGAGCAGGGCGTATTTTTTTCATCCGATATGAAATAACAATAGGTTCAAGTCGAGAATATGCTAAGATGGGTTCTCAAGCACTACTCTTTTTTTTCCATCAAGTGGGGGCGTATAATAATGGTTTCTGGTCAAGAATATGCTAAGATAGGTTCTCAAGCACTACTCTTTTTGACTAGGCATCATCTTATCTCATCATGCCTTTAGAGTTGTCTGATAAGGTGGCCTTTCTCTTTGTTGTGCATATTTGCATATGAATATATATGTGCACCTTTTCTCTGTCAAAGCACTTACATCCCCACAGTTAATTCAAGCATATTTTAAGTGTATATACATATATATTTATATATATATATGCATATATAAAGAAAAAAAATCAATTTTTATTGAATTAATAAGCAGTAAACCTATTGCAAAGATGTTTCTTTTGTTTAAGGATAACATACCTTGAGCATCTCATCGTTCCAAGACTTTTTCATTTTTCTTCCATCAGGATACTAGAGCTTGTACACCCCTAGATTGATGATTCAACAAATTTGTAAGGTCCTTCCCAATTTATACTTATCACTTCTTTCCCAAGATTTTTTTTATTCAATGTGACTTATCTCAATACAAGATCTCCTAATTGGAACGTCTTGGGACAAAATTCATGTTATAGTATTTGGTCACTTTCTGCTAGTACACGTCCAATTTTACCAATACTTGATCTCTCTTCTCCTTGAGGAAATCTAAGTCATTACGCACGAGCTTCTCATAATCTTTTTCCTCAAAATGCCTAACTCAAAATGTGAGAGCCCCAATTTCGACTAGGATTTTCGAATGTAAAAGCTAAGGTGTTTCATCAATTAGAGATCGAGCTGTGGTGGTTTTGTAAGCCCATAACACTTAAGGTAGCTCATCCACCCATGCTTCTTTATGATTATCTAGCCTTTTCTTCAAGGCATTATTGATGATCTTGTTAATAGCTTCTACTTGTCCATTTGACTTTGGGTGAGCAAGAGACATGAATCTTAGGTTAATGTGTAAGTTAGAACAAAATCTTTTGAATCTTTTGCTGTCAAACTTCTTACTATTGTCAGTAATGATGGTATACAGTATCTTGAACTGGTAAACTAGGTTTTGCTCAATTAGTGCTGTAGTATGCTGTCTTGTGATTTTCGCCAATGACTTTGCTTCGACTCATTTGGTGAACTAATCAACTGCCATTATAGGGTACTTTATTTAAACTCTTCCACTGAGAAATGGGCCAATCAGATCTAACCCTCACTATGCCAATGCCCTTGTTCTTAAAAGTGTTGTGAGCTTTTTAGGTAGTTGTTTTGGCACATCTTAATGAATTTGCCAACCTTAATAGGATTTGGCTACTTAAGTAGCATCTTGGTGTAAGGTAGGCTAGTAACATCTTTGCCTTAATACTTGGTGGGCCAAGGATCAAGCACCTCTATAATCTCTACAGATTCCTATATGAACTTCTATGAGTACGTAATCTACCTCTTCTGGCATTAAGCACCTGAGATACGGTAGTTTAAAACTTCTCTTATATACCATTCCATTAATGATATTGTATCTAGCGGACCTATTTATGATCTTTTTAGCCTTATCTTTATCTTTTAACAATTTCCCGACCTGGATGTAGGCTTTAATGGGGTCTATCCATGTCACTTATAAAGCTTCTTCAATTGCTAAAACCTAGAACCAGAGTTTTTTTATCCATACTTTTGCAATGCAACAACTTAATAGGTATAGTTTTTGATGTTTTTCCCTGAAGTAAAGAGGCTAGCCTGGCTAGGTGTCAGCCTGTTAATTTTTTACCTACAAACCTTTTCCACCATCATCTTTTTTATTTTTTCAATCAACCATTTGACTCTAGCTAGGTAAGCTTGCATATTTTCTTCTCTTGCATTAAACTGCCCATTCACCTAATTCACTTCTAATTGGGAGTCTCCTTTTACTTTGAGGCATTCTACACCGATTGACTGAGTTATATTCAAGCCTACCAATAATGCTTCATACATAGCTTTGTTGTTGGTGACATTGAACTCAAATTGAAGGGCATATGCAAGCTCTATTCCACCTAGCCCTATAAGGAAAATTTTTGCTCTTCCTCATTGTGAATTAGATGCCCCGTCAATATAAAGTTGCCAGGGTAGGATCGTTGGTTCAGGGTCAGAGATATTCTTGGAGGTTTATGTCGGCGTGATATTTATTACTCGAGTCAGGATTATTTCCTCCACAATTGACCTCTCCATTATAAAATCTGCCAAAGCTTGGGCTTTGATAGCTTTTCTTAATTTATAGTCAATATCGAACTCACTGAGCTCTATGGATCATTTTACTAGCCGACCAAAGAGGTTTAGCTTGTGTCAAATCTGTCGTAGTAATTGGTCAATCAAAACTACAACCTGGTGTACCTAGTCGAAGCTTTCTGACAACTATCACTAGCGCTAAGGCTAGTTTTTTCAGAGGTGAGTATCTTGTCTCCATGTCGATGAGGGATTTACTAGAGTAATGGATCTGTTGATGCACCTTGTCACAATCCTCTTTCACTAGAACAGAGCTCACCGCATGATCTGTTACTACTAGATAGAGGTAAAACACCTCACCCACTTTGGGCTTAACAGATGCAACTTGTTTAATGGATACTCCTTCAATTCCTAAAAGCTCAACTCACACTTCTTAGTCCACTTCATATGTTCTCCTTTCTTCATAACCTGAACCAATTAAAAACACTTGTCAGTGGCCTTTGAAATGAACCTACTTAAAGCAGCCAACCTCTTTGTTAAGCTCTGCAATTCTTTCAAGGTTAAAGGTGATTTCATGTCCAGGATCACTTTTCTTTTTTATGGGTTAGCATTTATGTCGTGCTTGCTAACTATAAAACCTAGTAATTTACTTAAGCTGGCATAAAAGGCATAATTATCTGGGTTCAACTTCATGTTATACTTCCTCAGAAGTGAGAACATCTCTCTTAGATCCTGAACATAATCCTTCACCTGTACCTATTTAATGATCATGTTGTCCACATAGACCTTCTTTATATTCTTAATTAGGGCCTTAAACACTCTGTTCACTAGCCTCTAAAAAGTTGCCCCTGCATTCATTAATTCAAAAGGCATCACTTTATAACATATAGACTCTGATTTGTGACAAAAGTCACTTTTTGTTGATTTGGCTTATATATTCTAATCTAATTATATCATAAGAAGGCATCCATAAAACTCAAAAGACCACGTATAACCATGGAATTCGGCAATTGATCTATCTAGGAAAGTGAAAAACTATTCTTAGGACAGGCTTTGTTAAGATTTGTGAAGTCCACACACATCCTTTGTTTCTCATTGGCCTTCCTCATTAAGACCACATTAGCAATCCACTCTTGTTAATAGACTTCTTGGATAAACTTTGTTTTTAACAATTTATCCCCTTTGACCTTTATCGCCTCCCTTCTTTTTCTATTAAAGACTCTTCTTTTTAACTTAATTGCTTTGTAAGTAGGGTATATAGCAAGTTGGTGAGAAATTATCCACTTATCAATGCTTGGCATGTCCTTATGTGTCTAAGCAACAACATTGTGGTGCTCCTTTAGGAATCTTTTAAGGTTCTCTTTTTCCGCCTCACCAATTGTGACCCAATCTCGGTTACCTTCTCACCACTACAAAAAAAAAAAATAGTTTTAACAATGACAAAAGTCATCACTAGAAGTGCCAAGAGTTGTCGCAAAAGCTTTTAACAACGAAAATATGATCGTCGCGTATGTTGTCACTAAAAGCTAGTCGCTAAAGGTTTTAGCGATGACAAACAATAGTTGTTGCCAAAAGTTTTAACGACAATAATCAAGTCCTCAACAAAAGCACCTTTAGCAACGACAACTATTGTCGTTGAATGTTGTCACCATAAATTATATCATCGCCAAAAGTTGTCGTCAAAAACTTTAAGTGAAAACTTGTGGTCATCGCCATTGCTATCATTGGCGACAATATGTAGTCGTTGTCAAAAAGCTGTTTGACAACAATAGTAGGTCGTTAGCCAAAGCTCTTTTATCGATAACAGCGAGTCATCACTAAAGTTTTTTTGGCGACAAAATACTATTGTCACTAAACTTATTTTGGAGGCGAAACCCTGTCATCGCTAATAGCTTTTTTGATGATAACATATTGTCCTCCTCTTTTCGCAAATTTTTTGACGTATTTGATTTGTCTAAATTATGTAACGCTCATTTTGGATTATTATTATATTTAATAATATTAAAAAAAAAATTGGTAATATAATTCTATTTATATAAATTTAATTTATCAATCATATTAGCAAGTGTAATAATAAACAAAATAATTGATTAAATAGCAGAAAAGATCAAATTTATTAACCAACAAGTCAATAATACAAATATAATCACAAATATTTATGGAAAAAAAATATTAATACAACTTAATTCTAAAGGAAAGGAAACTAATATGGTGTCAACTCTGTCAAGATCGATCTAAATTCATTTAGGGTATTTTTACAAGTTTGCAGCTCACTTTCAGTACACTAGAAGTAATATTTTATATCCTGTATATTACGGATTCCAACATTATTGACCAGTATGTCACCATATTCTCTGATGTACCAAAGTGCCACTCAAATAAGGCTCTCTTAATGTAAAAATATTATACAATCTTCTCAGGACCATGAATACAAAGCACACTTGAATACCCAAGCTGAAAGCATTGCCAAATTGAAACATATACTCAACTTATTCTTATGGAAAAAGAAAAATGCTAAGTACGTGTTAGTTGATGTTTGGAATGCCCTATACAGAGCCCTAATTGTATAGCCATGGACATTAAAGGCATTGCTTATCACAATAATAAAGGCATGCCATACTTCATCTTTCACAAAATTTCCAGCTTACTATAAAAGCGTAAAGATAAGAAGTTTCTTGAAACAAAATATATAATTAGCCATGATAGAAAGAAGTAAAATAAGAGACAACATATTCAGGATACAAAAAACATTCAACACTACAATAAACTGATTGCATGAAATTAAACTTGGTTGATAAAGGTAACTTTTTTGAAGCAGAAGCAAAGATCTTATAATGACAAGAAAAAATAATGCCTAACAGAAGGGACAAATCCTTAATGTTTGAATTCTGTATGGTCAAAAATCTATATGCTAGATTCAGTGATGGCAAATGAACATGTCATCATTTAAATGCTTTTATCCAGAAGCAAGCTCCATTAATCAATATTATATATATATATATATATATGTGTGTGTGTAACCACACAAAACATGATAGCACTTGTTAAACAAAAGCACTAGTTTTGAAAATTATAGAGAATATTTTTTGAAATGAGAATATATGTTTTTTGCCAGCCCACGATCCAGAGGGTAAAGATAGACAAAGGAACATCACAACAATGAAGGAAGATCTATATGCAGAGGTGAGAAGTTACAAAATTGATTACAATAAGAAAAAAAAAATATGTCGCTGGATAGAGAGCATGGATTAACTCAAATAGCTTACATAAAGCTTCATAGATTTCGTATGCACATTAATTTATGTATCAACAAAGTGGAATGCCTCAAGCAAGAAAGATAAAAAAAGTAATTAAGACACAGAATTTGTTACTTTAAGTAATACCTTAGTGAAACCCTTGAGCATCCGATCACTGTACCAAATTTTGTCGGGGGAAAACTGAGAGCACCTATCACTTCTACAATCCCGTACAAAATATTCAATAATATCACACATTCAATTCATTAACATTTGATTTGCATTACATACAAAACCTACCAAAAACTGTAGGTGGAAATGAAATGTAATATAATAAAACCAAAACATATACAAACCTCATCATCAGGCTTAAGTATTTATATAAGGCTTTTATCTTCTCCAGGATATTGAGTAGTCAAAACATTTAAGTTATCATACATCTCCCTTGTTCTGCCTCCCACACTTTGCTATTCTTTTTATGTATTTTATTTTTCCCAAAAATAAATAAATTGAGATGTTCCCTTTTGTCCATAACCGTTAATTGTGAAGCGTTTGCTTTTGCAAATAATTCAAAGAACAATAGAACCATTAGTTATTTTAAGACAGTAAAAAAATTATTTTCATGCTTCGTGTGTATAAATTGAGGCATTATAAATCATTTTATCATGTTACTATGCTTTGCATTTAACACGCATCTTTTTATAATACAATAATGCAAATCTATTGAAAGTAATAACATCAATCTCGATATCCTGCCACTTAAGAATTTTAGTTTAAGTCCAAGGTGAGGCTATTTATTCAAAGGAAGATTCACTAAACCATCCAAAAACTGCATCATTAATATATATAATTAATATTTGGTTAACTATAATTAATTAAAGAAAAATTAAACTGCTAGAATAAAGTGTAATTAATATATATATATATATATATATAGCTAGGTAGTGTATGAGTTTTTAACCTAACTAATCAACTAACTACCCCTACAAGTCCAGCACATGATTATGAGTTTTTAATTTTCTTCAACTTAATTTGTTGTAATATTTGATTTCAATTCATTTATGTGACTTTTTAATTTCAAACAGCAAAGAAATTTAATTTGTTTTAATTTCACTTCTAATATTAATATATTTCAAAAATAAAAATTTAATGACAAATTAAGCACTTGGAAGCCAAATACAAATTATGACCATTTACTTAACTAAATTATTCATATACATTTTTTTCTAAAATTATTCATATTAATCTGGAACAAAATTTTGACTACAATATACATTCAAATTATTCATATCAACAAAACAATCCCATGAAAACAACATTCAAATTATCAGTCTCCAAAGCATATATGATAAAGAAAAAAAAGTTAAGACAACGAAAAAACTATAATATCTTTTAATCCTCCACAATCTGGCAACTTGTAAAAAGAAGAACAAGAAAAATCAGTAGCAAGAACAAGGCAAGAAACGCGTGAGCGGGAAGAGACAGTGCATGGAGTGGTAAAGTGTTTGGGTGGCGGCTGTTGAACAAGGTGGGAGTGTATTGCTTGTCATAAGAAAAGGAGAAAAAGCAACAACATGAGAGTCCAAGAGTGTTTGGTCGATAAGAGATGGTGAGGGCGGCGGCTGCAAAATGATATAAGAAGTGTTAGTTTTAGTGTTTTGCCATTTATATATATATATATATAGGTAATTAACATTAGGTCCTTGTAATTTTAGAAAATATCATATTTTATTAAACATTATATATATATAATAATTAGATCCTTCTATTGAATAGATTATTAGATACCAATAGGTAGTTTTTTGTCATAAATTAAATTTATATTATAGTTATTTTTATTTCATCATAATATAAGGACCCATATATTACTTTTAGTTCACTAAATATTACCATTTAATAAATTATTTTAATAACATATATATATATTAGATAACACATTTTTTTAATTTTATTATTATTTTAATTTAATATATTACTTTAATTGTATAGTTATTATGTTACATTAATGTAATAAATTTATATTAATAATATTTTCACTTACAGATTATTTATAAAAATATGATTATTAATGTTCTTTACTATAATAATTAACTATCAGTATTTTTATGTCAACATTAATAAATTCAATTTGAAAGTTATGATAATTTAGATAAAATATAAATAAATATAAGTATAAATTTAATACAAAAGAAACAAATATGAAATTTCAATATAATAAAATTATTATTAGTTAACAATAATATTAAAGAATATAAATTAAGTATTTGTATTCTAATAGTTAAAAAATGGCAAAAGGGGAAGATGTTGAAACATTTATAGACAAATATATAAAGTCATCTCAGACTCTAATAATTAAGTATTTAATATGATTGTTCAATTAATTTTTATAAATAATAATTATAATTGGTAGATAAGAATAATAATAATTGGTAGACAAATTTATATATAAATTTACCTGTCTTTCTTAGCCAAACATTAAACTCTTTCAATTGAAAAAAGAAAATCGTATTCAATTATATTTGTGTATCATATTTCTTAAATTGATTTGTAATAAATTAATACTATTAGAATAATAACAATCATAGTAAAAATAGAAAAATTGTAACCACAATAATAACAACTGAGTAATTATATTATTATATGTTATATTATAATTATTATTACATTATTATATGTACAAGAATATAAAAATATTTTAAAGAACATTAAATATTTAATATTATTGGTAAGTCAACTTTAGATGACGCTAGGTTTTGAGGGCACAAATAAATCATTGTCACCAAAATATGTTTCAGCGAAGACAGAAACTTGCCTTCAAAGAGAATTTTAGTGACAACAAAACTATTGTCGCTAAAAGTATCTTGAGCGACGAAAAGTACAATGTTTGGCAACAATAATTAGTGTCGCTAAAAGATATTATTTTGTTACCTGAAAAGGTTTTCCTCAATGAAAAAACATGTTGTTGTTAAAGAGGACATTAAAAACGCCAGCCAAGTGTTGCAAAAACTGTATTTCGCAAAGTCAAAAATTTTATCGCTAAAAAAAGCTTTAGCAACGACATAGCAATGCTGCTGAAAATGTCTTTAGTGACAATCGGAAATGTCGTCGCTAAAGGATGTACTGTCATTGCTAAAAGCCTTATGTTTAGTGATAACAGCTTTTGTCACTAAAAGAAATCACTTTTAGCTAAATTTTGGGCACCATATGGCGGGAAGAGTATTGGCGGCAAAATTATCGTCACTAAATATAAGAATTATTTAATAATTTTTTCCTTCATGTTCTAATGACGACATGGAAAATGTAGTTGTTAAAGAGGTCTTTTAGCAATGAATTTTTTGTTGCCACTAAAAGTTTTGTTGTTGAAACCATAATTTCTTGTGGTATCAGGATTTTTGGAATCTAGAACTACATATTCCAACTTTTCTATAGGCTCTGCTACGGCCCTTCTTTCTTCTCAACCAAACTTCTTATTTAGTTGTTGCAAGATTCTTATATGTTCAAGGTTTTTTGTGTTGTCACTTTGCCACACCTCTCTAGTGGTCGTTTGGTGATACAACAGGATCTCTTCTAAGACACTGCAAAGCAACTTCTAGCTTCTTTTTTATCCCCTTAAAACATGACAATGCCATCTTAGTTTAGAATTTTAGCTTCAAGTAATGTATGTACTCAACTGCTTTTGTCAGTCTCAAAAACAGCCTTCACATAATGATATTGTAAGGCAGTTTTAGATCCACTACTTAAAAGTCACCATAGTGGTTTTTTGATAAGGCAGATTGCCCATAGTGATGGGTAATTGTACCATACCTAAAGGCATAATATGAGACTTTTCGAATCCATATAGGGCTGTCCCTCTTAGCCCTAGCTAGAGGTCATCTATCTTCATAGACTCTCCGTATCTACCTACATCCTATTCACTTCGAATAGCCCACTGAGGGTTACCATTAAGGCATCATCATGGGAATAACTTATGCCTACCTTGCCTTCATCTGTGAACATGATAGGGATAGTGGCCACTTTAGGCTTTTTCTCGGCACGTACATTCAAGATGTGAACTCCTATAACAGGGTTGGGCAGAGAGTATTTGGAGTAATTCTTTCTCGCTTTCTTCGAATTTTTGCCGATGTAGAACCCCTATATATCACCATACTTCTGTTAGCGGAATCCTATCATGATCATCGTGGTCGAAATTATTACCTCTACATGATGGGTCCTCGTATTTCTTAAGATAGTTATTTCTAACTCGCAACTCTATCTGCTTCTTTAGGTCTGTGCAATGATTGGTAAGTTGCCTATAGTCTTAGTAGAAATTATAGAACTTATCTTAGACCTCTGACTTAGACTTCAAAGACCAAAGCCCAGATAGCATCATTTTAGAGTATTTGATACTCTCATATATCTCTAATAAGGGTGCATTGAGTAGGTGGCGGTGACAGTTTATCCTTTATCGGTATTGCATCATTTTGTCCCTTAAATCATGGTGACTAAAAGTCATGGTCCTTCATTTGACCCAACCTAAAACCATCTTGAAGAGTATCCTTCACGTCTCGCCTATCTCCAGGTGGGTTTTATGAGATTTGTCTTGAGATGAGGAGCTCCCAACCTTTTCTTCTTTTTGTTTCAAGAGCATCTAATCCTCAATTTCTATCTCGTCTAAAAGCTCTTTTTTGGCCAACTCTTATGTGCTTATAGTATGTTTATGGACTACAAAAAATCCCCTATTAACTTTTAGCCCTCTCCTCAGGCCTTTTAGTGCCAAGGGATGATTGTAAGACCCTAGCTCCAGCACTTCATTATGGTATCTCTTCATGAAACTCTTGAGGCTCTCATCACGTCTTTACTTCAGTAGTAATAGTGAACTTGGGTTCTTCATAGTCATAATTGCACCTCAAAATTTATTTACAAATGCATCGCATAACTAACTGAAGCTCCATACAGTACCAAGCTTTGAATTCCAATAACATTTCCTCATTTTCCCCTCCAAAGTTGAGGGAAAAGACCTACACATTTGAAGCTCAATCAACCCCTAAATCAGCATCATTTCTCGAAATAGCTTTACATGATATGTAGTGTTAGACTTTCTTGTGTAAGGCGTGATTTGTGGCATTTTAAATTTTTGAGGTAGGGTTAGGTCCATCATTTCTCTCATAAAATGGGAACCCAAGAAAAAGCTTAAGCTTGTACTATTTTCTTGTTGTTGTTCTTGCTTTCTTTTAGCCTCAAGCTCTTCTATGGCCTTTTTGATGTATTTTTCCATGTATTACTTGCTTATTACTTGCTCTACAATGGTCTTACCTTGAATCTCATTTTGATCCTAGTCTGCTGCTTCCACTTGCATTTTTGCTTGCATAGACAAATTGTTATCCTTTTCATGCTTATAGTTTAGATAGGACCACATGTTAAATGAATTCATACTCTGCTCAAGAGCACGTTTTGAGTTTTCTCGATTATACTAAGTGTGCAATAGTTTATGTGTTGGTCCATCCAATACAATAACCGATGCATTTGGGTTCATGCACGACAATTCCTTTGTTATTTGGTGCTCAACAACTTTTGCTTTTCCCTTCTAACTTTTTGTATACCTTTTCCTCCACATAGGGTTTTTCTCTAATGGTCTGCTTGCGCCTAACCTCCCTCATGACATTTACCTTCGTGGAGGCAATCACTCTGAGCTTCCTTACCCTTTTCTAGAATATCATCTTTTCCATATTCTAGTTGGGCTATTATACTGTATGCTCGAGTAATTCTTTCTTTCCCATGAACCATCCTTTTTAAGCTTGCTGAGTTCCTTTTCAAGGGGGCTCATTTTACTTTTTAGCAATTCCACTTCTTTTTCTTTCTCCACATGCTGCCTTTAGCTATCTTCCACCACGTTCTACAATTAAATCATCTCTCCCATTATTAAGCATATAACACCTTGGCCAGCTTATTGTAAATCAGAATTTACCCTAGAGTTAGACTCCTCGCGAAGTGGGGACTCTTCCTTATGCTCATCAACACAAGAATGTGGATCTTCTAATTCTTCTTTGCGGCATGGTTGTCACCTAGAGGGATGACCATCTTCTCCAACCATTTTTATGTCTGGTTTATGAGTATTGGGAGAAACTAGAACTTGAATAGCTTCTTGTCTAGTTTTCCATAGACAGCATAAACTATTGATGTCGAATTTTAACAACCTGATATCCAACAACATCCTGTCGTGCTGTGGATGGACTTGCAAAAGGAAACACAATTAAAGGAAAGCCAATTGTCTAACAAAAAACCCTTCGATGCTTAATTCATAAATGGTTTTTCTATAAGGAAATTGACAAAACAAGAATTTGGTAAAGTTTAGGTAAGAGTAAGAGATTCAATGTACTTGTATCTTTGATTTCTAACCTTTTATATGTTTAATTTGAGTCCACTCATGTCAAACTCAGATAAAGAGTCAAATTAGAAAGACTTTCACAGAAGGTGAGATTTTAGGCGATCGTTCTGCAAGATTCTCGACGTTCAGTTATAACTGAGTCTTTTCTAGAAAATTTTCCAAGGTAAGACTTTGTCTTTTCCTCCTGAGGTCAAGACTTCTACTAACTAAGAACAAATCTTCTTTCGAGATATTTGGGTGTTGGCTGATCATGATGAGACTTTCTAGGGGATGTAGTTCAAGTCACTTAGATAGTAGACAACCACAAGACGAACTTTATGGGAAGTGGGGTCCTGAGCCGTTATTCCCATAATCTCCTTCTAAGTTTCTCACTAGCAGTTATTTTCGTGAATGTCCAAGATCAAATCCTCCTTCTACCCTAACCCGATATTTGAAAATAAGTTGGTTTGACCATCTGATGCCAGTAAAGGTTCACCTTGGGATATTGCGTGGGTTGCCCTAAGGTGATCAATACCATTACTTGGCCTCTTCAATCTAACTAAAACGACCGTGGTACTCCTTAACATTGGGCTTTACTAACTTTAGGATATTCCCAAACAAATAATATAAATTTATTGAAACTTGAAATTATAGGTCTATAAGTCTTCTATACCATCTTAAATCAATGCAGTAAATAATAAAATGGATAAAATTATTACACTAATTGTTTATATGTACAAAAAATACTTTTATTTTACTTAGATTAAATTAATTAATTAGTAAGATATTTTAGAGAAACTATCTTTCATCAATATCCAAATAATTTAAATTTAAAAGCAAATTAAATGGATAAATTCAAAAGATATATTTATCCTTTGTATTGTTTATTTAAATGTTAATTTCGAATTAATTAGAATATCACTTCTATTAGAAGTTGTTTTATACATTTAATGAATTAATAAACGTTATTAATCTCCAATAACGTTACTAATCTCGCGAGAATCCTCCCAGGTTGTCAAAATTAAGGGCTACAACATATCTCCCGGAACAATGGTAATGACCAATTCTTGGACAATGACGTGGGATCGACGGAATGAGTTTGCCTGGGAGATTCTTGAATAATTCCATGGACTATAAGGGGCATGCATGACTTTGAATTGATATCATTTGGAGCAGGCAGGAGGTGTTGCCCTGGAATTTTATATGCTATGACCACGAAAGTGTTTGTGTTAGCAAGACTTGTGCACAAGTTCAATTGGTCATTGCCTCGTAGAGCTAGAGCAGAGGATTTGGATGAGTGAACGCATTGTTATTGCCACTCATAGAAAACTTCTTAATGTCTTCGTATGAAAATCCCAGCTGGCCTGTAATAATATATATAGAAAGAAAAATGTTGTGATTAAATGTGTGAAATTTCCGTCTATTGATGCCTGAAGTTCATTTCAGTTGCATTTTTTGAATGTTGATTATCATTTTTTACAAATTTAATCTACAAATTAAAGAAAGGGAATGGATAAGTAGATGTTGAGGCTGGGCCACAAGAGAAGACAAAATAAATAACACATATATATCCAACTCAAGCATAAAATGAATAAAAATTAAATTTAGAAGTCCGAGGCTCTACCAAAACTTCAATTTTCAAGCAAGCAAATACCACAAACATTTGTGGTTATATATATATATATATATATATATATATATTGTTCGTCTTAGGCACAATCTATGGAGGTTGAATCTTCAATTTTATCTCCATTTCGTTGTGTATACGTGATATCTTTGTCACAAGCAAATTCGAAGAATTTTTTTTTTTTTTTTTGGTGGGGAAAAAAAATAGATATATCATTAGTCTCTTTTCAAAACGACCTTAATAAGAGTACAGGAAGAACACAGGCAATGAAATTTACTCTTAAAAAGTTTGAGAAATAAATATATCCTCCTATGTTTTTAATAAGTAATGATAATAAATGGGCCGTATTGCATAGACACGGCCCACAAAAAAGAGCTCATGCGAGCTCTTATGCAAAGCTAGCGTAAGCATGTATAGTAACCGTGTTGGACTGCTTAGGCATGCATAGTAACTTATAACGGCCCATTTAGTTTGGATGGACAGTGCTATCTAATTTATTTTATGGACATCACAACAGAACCCACAAAGCCCACAAGGGCCATACCTGACCCAGCGGGTTAGCCCATGAGCCCATGTACGGTAAATCATTCTAAAAAATTAAATATTATTTATAAATTTTTTATTTTCTTAACGTTTTAAAATTTAGAAATTAATGTATTACTTATTTTGTTGAAAATAACAATAATTAAACAATCAAATCAAATTAACAATAATAATGTTTTTAGGAAATTACAAGTTGTAAATTTGCAAAATTTTTTACATATAACAATACATTAACTCCATATTAAAATACAAAAAATTTATTTTATTATTAATTTCATTTATTGAAAATTTAATTATTTAAGTTTTATTAAATTTAAAATTTAAAAACTTAGAAATTTAAATTTCATAAATCATTTCATTTTACCTAACTGAAGGCTAAAGCCTATAGTCCCAAACTCCTAAAGTTGTAATTTACAAACATAACTATAAAGAAACGTTATAAAGTATTATTTTTTTAATTTTTTTAAACATTATAATAGTTATAAAACATTAAATATAAAAATAAAAAATAAAAAAAGCCTTAAATTTCACTTTTTCTGCATTCTTCTTCTACAGTGCACCCTGCCTAATCTCAATTGTCAAAAGAAACAAAGTGCCGTCATTTGCCGCACCTTCACAGCCATCGTCGCACACCCGAGCGCCGTCCAGCGCCGTCCACATACCACAGCCTCATTTCCATCACCGTCGTGCCTTACCCTTAGAGCCATCGTGGCCCTCTCATCGTGCCTTTGCGAGTTCCGACAGCCTCACTGTCGTCATCGTCACCGCCGTTCACGCACCACGACCGCATAGTCATCGTGCAGCCTCACCATCATAGTGCGAAACCGAGCCACAACCACGGCGGTGCGTACCCTTCAAAATTAAATTTTATCACTGTGTAATTAAATAAATGGGAAAATCGCCCGATTTTCCAGATGTTTCACTTAATATCCTAATACTCTCCTCTTGTTTATATAATACATAAATTTTTTTTGATTAGGTGATACAGGTAAGTATAATAATATACAAATCTTTAAAATTTAACATACTAATTTAAATAGTTTCTATAATTTTAAAAATATTCATAAAAATTTTAATTTATTAAAAAATAATAATAACACTCTTATATAATATTAATTAATTAAAAAATTATTTACAACCCCTAATTAAAAATAAATATTAAAATAATAATATATTTTATTTTATAACATATTAATAACTAATTTATAACTTATCATTTAAATATAAATTTATGTAAATTTTGAACTTCTTTTTAATATGATATTCATATATTAAAAAATTAATTTTATAATTTTAAAAATAAATAAAAATATTATTATTTTTTTTTATTTTAAAATTATAAAATTGATCTTTCAATTTTATTTAATATTTATATAAATTTATTATGTATAAAAAGTTTAAAATTTAGATAAATTTTTGTTTATAATACTTTATTTAATTTTTAATATAAAAATATTATTTATATGAACTAACACATGTGAAGAACAATATATCTAAAAAAAATTATATCATTACTGTAACATATACAAATCTATTTATATAAATTAATATAATAATATTATATTATATTATTACATATTCTATATTTTCAAAAAAACTTTTAGTTTAAAATATTTTTTAGCTGTGAAATTTATTTTATAAAACTCATTATTATTTCAAATTCTAAAAAAAAATTAATGAGATGTGAGTCGTTAAAATTTGATCCATTAATCTTATTCATATTCAATTGTTAACATATTGTAAAATAAATAAAATTATATTTTAATTGTAATATATTAATAAATATTTAGTTATCAGTGTGTTATAAAATAAAATATATTATTATTTTAATATTTATTTTTAATTAGAAGTTAAAAATATCATATAAAGGGTTCAATTAATTAAAAAATAATGATTATATTATTATTAATAGTAGTTATCCACAATGTGTTATAAAATAAAATATATTATTATTTTAATATTTATTTTCAATTAAAAGTTAAAAATACTCTTAAAAGGCCTAATTTATTAAAAATAATGATTATATTCTTATTTAATAGTAGTAACTAAATAAATAAATAAAATAGTAAATGTATGATTTCTTTTATTTATTTTCTAATGCCTATGTAATATTGAATTGTTTATATATTATAAAATTTTATTATTATATTATAGTACAATAATTATAATTATATGTAATTACAAGTATTGTATTATAATATTTTATTTATGAATTATAAATATCGTATTATATTAATGTATTTTATTTATAAATTAGTATTTATTTATGATTTGTTTATAATATATTAATAAATATTTAGTTATCAATGCGTTATAAAATAAAATATATTATATTTTAATATTTATTTTTAATTAGGAGTTGAAAATAATTTTTTAACTAATTAATATTATATAAGAGTGTCATTATTATCTTTTAATAAATTAAAATTTTTATGAGTATTTTTAAAAAAAATGAAGACTATTTAAATTAATATACTAAATTTTAAAGATTTGTATGTTATTATATTTAACAATGTCAACTAACAGAAGGGGGATTCGAGGTATTATGCAAACAAGAGGGAGGGTATTGGAGTATTAGGTGAAACAACAAACGGAAATTGGGCATTCTCCCTAAATAAATTAAGTGAAAATTAAAAATTACAAAACTAATAAAAAAAATTAATAAATGGGCCAAATTAAATGTTTACGGCACGGCATGTCATCGAGCCATGAACACTAATTATTTTGGGCCGTCTTGGTACTATTTATGAGCTGGTTCATGTCGTGTTCCAGCCG
Source organism: Azadirachta indica (assembly GCA_022749755.1). NCBI lineage: Eukaryota > Viridiplantae > Streptophyta > Magnoliopsida > Sapindales > Meliaceae > Azadirachta > Azadirachta indica. The sequence continues at coordinate 1,192,985 of CM040443.1, forward strand.
GCCTATTCGTCCATTTCACCATCTCTTTTAATAATCTATTAATAAGTCCATTAACTTTAAAGAAAATGTCAAAATATCTTTAAAACTACTTTTTACTTTAATTGATTATTTTACTTTTCAACTAATAAAAAATAATAAAAAATAACATATTATTCTTATTTTTATTTTATAATAGCCAATATAATTTTATTTTAATATTTAAATTTAAAAACAATATAATATTTTGACTCTTGATTATTTTTCTTCTTCCAAATTTGCTATCAAATTTTTTTACAATAATAATTATATATAATTCTTAAAATAGATTGTTTGTTTAAAATAGTCTTACATTTATATAAATTAATATAATTAATATTTTCAAAATTATGTATAATTATGTAAAAATTTAATAAATTTTGACAGGAAATTTTATACTGTAAAAATTTTACAATTAATGTTAAACAATATTTGAAATAAACTATTTTACAAGATTAAAATAAGAATAATTAAATTATGAAAATAGAATAAGAACATTATTATCATCATAATTTTTAGTATTGGTATTGTATGTGGGGACCAAAAGGTGGCTAGAAGTTGTTTTGCAGTCTCTTGAAAAAGATCATACTCCATCAATGAGCAAAGTTTAGAGCAGCTTTGTCAAAGCACAGATGCAGAAAATCCTGAGCACACCTGAACCTTATAGAAGTTAAATAAAAGATTAGGACAGGAAGAAAGGAAACCTGTGGCAAAACTGGTGGAAAAGTTGGAGAATGCGGTTTTAGACCATAAATATCCTTAGGAGGTGGCAAAAATAAGGTCACAATTATCCAAGGTGGAGAAGAAGAAACTCAGAGAGTTCTTGAGGGTACATTGATTGGAAAGAAATATCTTCAGATTAATAAAGCCAGACACTATTCACTGTGTTGAAAAAATCAAACATTGATATTGTTCATCTCAGGATAACTCATATTAGACCTCAAGGTCAACTCCTATCGATGTCATTTGGTTAGACTAGACTAATTCTAAATATTGAGTTCGAGAAAAGTCTCATTTAAGGTAATTATTAAAATAATCATTGACGAGAAAATAAGCAAGAAAAACATGGAGATAGTCATGATGAGATAATTAGCCACAATTCCATGTTCTTTAAAACTCTCTCCATAGTTATCCACTATCCAAATATCATGGAAGGTGATCTTATCTTCACATATAAGAAGTTAAATTCAAAGGAGACAAGTATACACGTGCTTTTGGACTAAAACTCTTATCAAAACTCTGCCAAATTCCAGTCTTTCCAATTTACTATATAAAAACTATTTCTGACTTAAGCATCAAAAGGTTCTTTTTAGGAAACAAGCTTTCCTCTTATTGTGTTTCTTTTATAGGTCTATATGCAACGCAATAGAGAAATCATTTTTTTCATTGATTCTAGCTTTTTTTTTTAAAAAAAAAAATTTGGCCGCCACTTCATCCTTTTCCACATCCTCCTCAGCTTTCCTTGCTCACTCCTCAGATATTGTGTCCCGTTGCTCCAATTCTTTGACTTTACCCTTTAGCTCTAGGTGAATTATCTGCAGGTCAGAAAATCTGGCTTCGAGATTCTCTCGTACTTTGCTCCAGTTCTTCCTTTTCCCTAGGAGCTTGAATTTAGCGTGGGTCTAATTGAAAGACAAGTTGTTCACTTCTTGGGACAGGTCATCTCTTTCTTTTCTGAGTTCAGAAATTGCTTCCTGAGCCACAATAATGGCAGCAGCATTTGCCTTAGCTCATTCCATATGGAGGGTCAGGGTATGCTTAATGTAAAAATAAAAGAAAAGAGTTAAACAACTCAATAAATAAAAAAGCTTAGTGCAATTTTAGTCCGAAGAAACTTACCCTAGCTGTCCATCACCAGCAAAGCTTTAGCGCCTCATCGGTGAATTTAAACTCCAAATCTTTAGTTGTATTTAGAAGAGATCACAGTCACCGTATTATTAATGAAGGGAAGTCTTGGAAGTGATCTCTCTAACCTCGGAAAACGCCCTCTGATCTCAGCTCAAACGTTTCAACTTATTTATGAGAGACGAGTTTGATTCTGTTTTTCTTGATTAAAAGGACTTCTTCAATGAAGTCTCCCTCCTTCTAGATCTTTGGTTTTCGAAATACCATCCCGGTAGGCTTGCTCTTGTCTTTTTGCTGAAAATGAGGCCTTGCAATGTTAGACTTGGCAAGCACTGTCTTCTTGGAAGGGGGTGATAGAGGAGGATTCTTCTAATTTTTCTTACCCGACTAGATTGGCTACAAGCTCCCTCAGTCTTTCGGCCACTCCTTGCCAAAATTATTTGAAGCCACTGTTTTTGTTTACATCACCAAAAGGAAATCAAAATCTAGTAAACGAAAACTTAAACTTGTAAAAGGGCAAATTATGAAGTACTTACTTTCACCCAGCTTGGCTTCTTATTTAGTTGCTCTCAACTATGCATGAGTCGGGGCAGTTGCAACCAGACCTAATCTAATCAACTCATCAGGAGAAAGGAGAGCTTTCTGGTTGTTGGCTTGAACTCTTGCGACCTCGATCTTTTCTTCAACAGGCCAAAGGAGATCAGGTCTACCTCTCTAGGAGTATGCGAAAGCACAAAAATTAAGCCAGATCATTATTCAATGTGAAGATCAAGGAAAAAGAATAAAGAAAAAACCCATGATTGATCCCAATTCCCTTTCACTATGAACCACTTGTTTTTTTAACCTTTATTGTAAGTAGGATTGTTAGTCACTGGCTTTATCCAACCAGGTCTAGATTGACGGTAGAAACCTGGGCTGGAGTTAGGATCGTTTTCTATCAAGTACAAAGACTTGATTTCATCTATGGTGGGTTAAGAAGAGGCGGGGAGTTTTGCACCATAGCCCGAGGCCCGACATGATTTTTATCTGTTTATGTTTAGCTGGTATGAGGTGAACCCGAAATAGTGAAAGAGAACTAGCGATGTATTTCTAAATGGGTAATTTAAGCCCCAGGTGAAATAGCTCTTCATGAAAAGCCATTTCATCACCTCTCAGGCGACTTGGGAAATCTCTAGGCCTAGGAACCTTAAGGGTTATGTCATTTGGGGTCTGGTAAATCTCTTTATATGTAAGCCATTTTGTTAGTAGCAGTTATGGTCGAGGTGAACCAATCCACTTTATATGGAATGTTTTGTGGTAAGTTAATAGCGAAGTTAACACCATTATCAAAACTCTCCCCATTATTGTTACCACCGCCTAAGCCCTTGTTCTCTCCTTCATCTTCTCTATTACCTTCCTCACCACCTTTATTACCATCATTCTCCCTATTCCCCACCTCTGGATTTTCTAGACTTTGTTTTGAGGGAGAAGTATTTTAGGAGCTAGGATAAGGCATAAAACTTGAAGTAGCGAGTTAAAGGGGGATTTTGGGTAACTTATCAATTAGGTCCTATAGATTACAAAGAACTTCCTGATCTCTGGTTTTTGTCCTATTTGGCTACATTTCTCCCTGCACATTAGAGGAAGGCTGTAAAATATGACTATTGGCTCAGGATTTCTTGGTTCAGCTCGAGGCTGAATAACAGCTAGGGGATTGCTTTCTCAGGGATGTCTCTACCGAGAGTCCTCAACCATAAAAACCTAGCTTGGGGAGATACACAACTCTAATCGATACTCCCTGAACTACAGGAAGAGGAGCTTCCTAAACTACCCCCTGGACTAGTAGGCAAATCAATTAGGGGCTCTTCGAATATCTCAAACCGTGCTATAGAACCTAATTCAAAGTAAATAAGGTTTTTGCCAGCTTGGGAAATTTCTAAGTACTATAACAATCATTTTCAACATTAAAAATGCCTACAACCAACCTTATGTTATACAAGTTAATTCTTGAATTGAAGGTCTTGAAAGCAACTCAAATTACAAAATGCGTGAGAAAAACTTCACGGGAGAGAAGGACTAATCATTTTCAGACTGATGTTCACAGTCTAAAACTATACCAGATTCGTCCAGCTATTTAAATAAAAATCAAGAAAATATATCCCTCAGATTTTCAGAAAGCAACAAATTTTCAGGAATTGATTCTCAATACATCAAGATTAGTGTGAATAGCAAATTCTAGGACCTTTGCTTATGTGGAGGTTTTAGCGGAGGCATAGGAATGGTAGTTCTTGTTGACAATTGGAGTAGCAGTTTTGGCAGAGGTATGGGAGATCGCAGCGAGTTGTTGGATCAGTGGTAGCCAAAGAAGGATAGGCTTTGGAACCGGAGCATGGGGAATTGGTAAGCGGAGGATTTATTAGGCAACGATAACATAAGGAGAAGTTAAATAAGTTAGGGTTCTTTCTCATTTAAGGAAAAAATATTATTTTATTGTTTTGTTTATTTATTTATTATTAATTTTATTGTTTTATTTATTAATTTATGATTTAAAAAATATATTTTTTATTGTGTGGGGGTGTGGTGGGGCATGATCAATGCTTTAAGCGGCTGATGAGAGAGGATAATTACTATTTTATCCTTGAAAAATAGATTTTTACTGTTATCTCAAATAACAAATGAGTCTATAAGGATAATTTTCAAACCTCAAAAAGGTAATGGGGCATTTCCTTAAACCTGAAGGGGTATTGCGAACTCACCCTTTACGAGTTACTTAGTAAATATGTTTTTATTCGTAATAATCATTTACACAATGTCTTACCTTATTTATAAATTAGTGCATTAATCTTTAATATTTAACATTTGCCAATGTAATTTGTAGGATTACATTTTAGTCTCACTCATTCTAACCGAAATAAAATGCCCAATGTATATAATGGTATATATTATATACTGTAAATACAAATTATAAGATAAAACTAACATAACATTATTGCATAATAGCCGTGTGGTTCATATTACCTATTTTTTTAGTTACATTAATAATTTATACAAAAAATATGTATTCCTAACATTTTTTATATATAGATGCATGTAATTCTCTACTATTACACAAATTAAAATATCGATGTCCTCCAATCACTAAGACATCAAACATTTAATTTGATACCCACTGGAAATTAGATTGTAATGCATCACCAATGACAAAATGTATATTTTTTATGTATTCAATTCATTTATATGCTAAGTCAACAAAAAGAATTTATCAATTGTGACCTTGACATAAATTTATTTTTTATTTTCAATCTTTAGTAATGTGTTATATAAATTTATAATCTAATGCATAACTCAATATTATATCAAATGCTTTTTTAATTTTTTTTTTTAATTTTAGGTATCAACAACTATATATATAATTGTTAGAATTGAAATTAAATTTATTTAGTTTTACTAGTCTTAATCTTATTAAATTTATTTTTAATTTATTTAGAATTTCTAATTTATGAGAGTTCCTAATTTATTTTGCTTTATTTTAAAGGGAAAATTTCAAATTAGCCCTGATTAGACTATAATTGACATTAATAGTCACATGTAAAATATTTTTACCAGCTTAACCCAATGTACATTTTTGGATAAAAATGTCATCAATAGCCATCTTAATTTTTTTACAAAATCAATTTTTACCTTTCCCTTCCTACTCTAGAATTTGACAAAACCCCAAACTCTCCTCTCTCAAAAGCTAATCTCACCCAAAACATCTCCTCTCTAGTAATAGAGGCAATGGCAGACGATGATGATGATAGTTTTTACAACAAACTCTTGGACAACGACATTGACTAGTTTATTTTGCATACAAATTTATGAGTGAATAAAGATTTAATAATTGGAAAACAATGATTTATATAAATGTGAATTTATCTTTCATGTTGATTAGGCAGTAGAAATTGCTGATTTAAGTTATATTGATTAATTGTTGTACTTAGAATGCAAAAGCATTGACGTTTTGAGAATGTGAAAAGTTGTATAGAGATTAAAGAAGGTGTTGTCCGATTTTGAGACATGAGTATTTTACTTAAACATGGATTGTAGGTAAGACAAAATTTAACCTTACTTTAAAATGGTTTTTTTGTCACGTCAAATTATTGCTAGTATTACAAGCAAACTCTTATTTATTTTGTCACATCAAAATGTTACTAATATTACAAATAAAATTAAGGGTAAAAGTCTTTTAGTCTCAAATGTTTGGTTTAAGACTCTTATAAATCGTGGTAGTTTTAAAATGACTCTTAAAAGTCTTAATTCATTATAAAATGACAACTTCACCCATATACAATAATTGTTACTAAAAAATAACTAATAAATCTTTAAAATTTGATCAAATATCATATATTATGTAAAATACATTAATTAAGTAAATAATATTAATATTTTATAGCATATTGATAATATAAATATTTATTTATATATTATAAATTTATTCATTTTTCATTGATATTTTATTTTGTTTATTTTATTAATATTTAAATATATGTTAATAAGTATTTATGTTTTTTTATTTAATTTCTAATAATTACAAATGTGTAATTTATTTTTTAATTTCTTATAAATAATTACAATACAATTATTTTATTAATATATTATTAAAACAATATTGTTATTTATTTATTAATATAATTCACATATATATATTGTATTTAATTAAATTTTAGAGATTTATTAGTTATTTTTTAATAACTATTGTGATATATATGTAAAATTATTATTTTATAATAAATTTAAAATTTTAAAGTTATTTTTAAAATTATCATAACTTATAAGAGTATTAGACTAAACCTTGGAACTAAAAGCATTTTACCTTAAAATAAATCAAAATATAAAATTAGTCTAAAAGAAGTAATATTTAATTTTAACGGAGATGTCATGTGGAGGGTAAGTGAAAATTTCTAAACCTATTTTAAATAGAGGTTATTGGGATAAAATATATAAACCTATTTTTATCGTTTTTATCGTTTTTTGATAAGCCTTTTCTTTTTTTTCATATTTTAGCCCCCGAGATTTTGATTCCTTACATTTAACCTCCCAAAAATCAACTTTGGCATACAATCCCAACAGCTGTTTCAAGCAAGCGTCGGGTGGCTGCATCCCATTCGCCTTCATCAAGCTTGTGATGCATCAAAAATTAAAGCATATTGTGTATATCTGCTCACCGTTACTGAATTAAGGATGAATTTTCAATATGCATAGTGATTAAAAAAATAATTAATAAGTCTCTAAAATTTGATAAAATATATTATATTTATGTAAAATATATTAATTAAGTAAATAATATTATTATTTTATGGCATATTGAAAATATAAATATTTATTAATATATTATAAATTTATTCATTTTTTATTGATAATTTTATTTTGGTTATTTTATTAATATTTAAATATATATTAATAATTATTTATGATAAGTATTTATATTTTATGTTTATTTAATTTCTAATAATTAGGAGTGGGCACAAAATTTGAACTAAACCAAACTAAATCGGACCGGATTCAAAATTGATAGGTTCGGTTTGGTTTTTGTTATAATTCAGTCTGGGTTTAGTGTTTAAATAAAAAATCTAAAAATTTCAATTCGATTTTGGTTTTACTCTAAAAAATTAGGACTGGATCGAATTTTTTTATTTTTTATTTTATAAGTCAAAACGACGTTGTTTTGATCTTTAAGAAAAAAATATTACACTTTTCTTCTTCAATGTTTATTCGTTTTTTTTTTCTATTTGGTTCATTTACTTTGACTTTGAAAGGAAACAACATCTTTGTCCTTCAATTCTTCATTCTTCTAATATTTGATTGTCAACTAAGAGTTCCTCTTCTTGACTGTTGCCAGTCGTCTCCAATTAAAATTTGCATTAGTAATAACCCTCCATTAGTTGTGATTCCATTTACGATTTCTTGTAAAGTTTGTCAAATTCATTGTTAATGTTTGTAACTTTTATCCCAATCATATTTATTCTTTGCATTTTACTTCACTCAAATCATTTTATGCCAAATCATTTTGTTAAAACACTAAAATTATGTATTGCTTATTTTGTGCTTATTACTACAGTAAAACCTAAAACAATGGTAGATTATATAGCCTTTATTCGAAAAAAAACTATGAAAAATGAGTTATTAAATGTCAAATGAGATTAACAGACTATTTTTGAGCAAGAAAATTGCACAAAAACAGCAGCTATTGCAGTTGTTTTGTGCAGGAAATAGTTGAGAATAGCTGTTGTCTCTGAGTAGTTTTATTACCCAGAAACAGCTATTGTTTTTGGGCACTTTTCTTGCTCAGAACAGCTGCTGTTCTGGGCATTTTATTGCCCAGAAACAGCTGTTGTTTTTGGGACATTTTCATGCCTGGAACAGCAGCTATTTTGGGCAGTTTCATCCTATAACAGTAGCTGTTCTGGGCATTTTATTGCCCAAAAATAGTTGCTATTTCTGGGCTGTTTCATGCCTGGAATAGTTGCTAATCTTGGTATTTTATTGTCCAAAAATAGCTACTGTTTTTAGGCTATTTTCATGCCTAAAATAGCAATTGTTCTGGGTATTTTATTGCCCAAAAGCGGCTGTTATTTTTGGGCCATTTTCATGCCCGGGACATCAGTTGTTTTGATCGATTTCATGCCCAGAATAGTAGCTGTTCTGGGTGTTTTATTGCCCAGAAACAATTGCTATTTTTGGGCCATTTTCATTTCTAGAACAACAGCAGTTATAAACGTTTTCATGTCTAGAACAGCAGCTATTTTGAATAGTTTTATTGCTTAAAAGCAGTAGTTGTTCTGGGGCATTATTTGGCATTTATTGTCAATAATTTTCTTATAAAAAATGATAATTAATCTTGTGAGACATATTTGTTTACATTGTGATTATCTTTTGTTTGTATTTACTGATTTTAATTTTTTTTTTGTTTTTTTTAGATAGACTTGACTTACAGAAGATGTAATACTGATGAGGATGATGAACCAAATCAAGATAAAATTTCAAGATTTGATAAGAAATTGAGATTCGAAATTTGAATTAAGTAAACTTAATTAGTTAATTTTTTTAATTAATTGTTATTGTTTGCTGTTTATATTTTAGTATTTTACTTAAAAAATTAATTAATCCTCAAACTAATTGACTCATTAATTTAATTAATTAACTTCATTGATTAATTAATTATATCATTATATGTCAAAATTATTTTTTTTACAAGTAATGAATTTGAATAATCATTTAAAATTCATTACTTATAAAGAAATTAAATTTTTTATTTGAGAAAATATGACAAATTTAATTAAATATTTTATTATTTAATTTAGATTGTATTTATGTGTATAAGTAAATAGTATTAAATTTTTAAAAAATAATTATCCTAAAATGTTAAAACGGGACCGACCCAAACCGGATTGATTCGTTCGGTTCCGGTTCAATATTCTTCTGTTATTTGGTCCAGACCAATTTTTAATATTGAAAATCTGAAAAAATCAATTCGGGTGTGAGTTTGTAAAAACCCGAATCGGACCAGACTGTGCCCCCTTACTAATAATTAAGGCTAGTTTGGGATTATTATAAATTTTAAAAAAATTTGCTTCTACTGTACTGTAGAAACAATCAACTTTAAAGAAAATCAGTTTTATATTTGTTAAATTTTACTTTTAAAACTACTGTGAATTTGAAAATTAATTTTGTGTCTTTAGTAAATTTATTATTAAAAATATTGTAATAATACAAATGACTAAAATATACACAATGAATAGTGATAAATAAAAATTACTTTAAGTGTTTAATATAATATAATATAATATAATATAATATAATATAATATATGCTTATTTAAAATAATTTATAGATAAATATATATATCATAACTAAAAGTAAAAGTAAAACAAAAAGAAAAAATTTTTGTTTTAACAATTTAATTTCTCAATTAAAGTTGAAATTAAAAAATAATTTATAAGGTTAAATTTGGGTTTTTGTATTTTTAAATGCATATATTTGGTATTATGCTTAAAAATAAAACTACTTTTCAAAATCAGATTTTAAAAAGTAACTTTTTTCATATTTCTCAAAATCTATTATAAGATAGTATAATTTTGCCAAAAATGATTTTAAAAATATTTTACCAAATATCCAAAATAACTTTTGGCAGTTTAAAATCACTTTTACCTCTCGTAACAGCAATTCCAAACAGGCTCTTATAAATGTGTATTTACCTTTTAATTTCTTATAAATAATCACAATACAGTTAATATTATTAAAATAATAATATTATTTATTTATTTATATAATTCACATTTTTATTGTAATTTATTAACTTTTAGAGATTTATTAGTTATTTTTTTAATAACTATGATCATATATAGATAAAATTTTCATTTTATAATAAATTGGGACTTTTAAAAATATTTTTAAAAATACCAAAATTTATAAGATTCGGGACTAAAAGCGTTTTACCTTAAAATAAATCAAAATATAAAATTGTTATAAAAGAAGTAATATTTAGGTTTAACGGAGATACATGTGGAGGGTAAGTGAAAATTTCTAAAAACTAGGGGGTAATGGGATAAAATATAGAAACCTATTTTTATCATTTTATTGTTTTTGAATGAGCTTTTTTGTTTATATTTTATCCCCATAGATTTTGATTCATTACATTTAACATCCCTAATGTCAACTTTGGCATATAATCCGAACAGCTGTTTCAAGAGAGCATAGAGTGGCTGCGTACACATTCGCATTCATCAAGCTTGTGATACATCAGAAAATTAAAGCATATTGTGTAAATCTGCTCACTATTACTGAATTAAGGATGAATTTTCAAAATGTATAGTCAACTAATTAAACAGTAAAACAGATTTTAATTCTTTAATTTAATATTTTACAGTAAATTAAAAGCGGAAGGATTATGATCTATGTCCACTTCCTGAGCATATATGCTTTTTTATATATAGAAAATTGTAGATCTGCTAAATTTTACAGGGGTTAGCTTTTTCACGTTTCGGTAAATAATGCTTGTGACAAATCATGCGTGCTGCATCATTATTTTTGTTTCCTCTCTTACTGTAATCGTAGGGAGCCATGTATTCAAAGTTGAAAAACGTATTCTACTCCCGATTTGAGGGATAACAGAAATATTATTGTAAAACAGAAGGCAATCAAGCAAAAGCTGAAAATACAGCAGCAAAACAAAACAAAACAAAACAAACAAAATCAGGAACCCATCCCTATGTATGTATAATATTATAGGGCATATCCAGGGATCCTTAATTTTTATTCTTGATAGCATACTTATGCAAATTGAAAAGCTTAGAAAACTTCTTAACATTTTTTAGTGCAAAAGCATCGGCGATGGAAGCCTCGGCAATGTCCACCGTGGAAACCTTCGGTTTGGCAAACAGCAGCACAGTTGCTCTTCCTCCCGCACATGCCCTTATACCTATGACTCTGAGACTCGCACGTCCTGCCCTCTGCTGTCATCGGCCCCATTTCTGACATCAACATTTAACTTAATTACTTCATAATGTAAATTTATTGAAAAAGAAAAAAGTCAAGAGAAAGATTATTAATTAATTGTACCAGTGGCAAAAAGCAGCAGCAGCATAAGAAGAACGGTTGAAAACAATCGAACTGGGCGCTCCATGTATATATTCAGAGAATTGAAAGACTTAGAGAGAAGCCACGGATTGAGAAAGAGCTAGCTAGAAAATTAATAGCGCAATAGAGAAACTGTGCAATGGCCATATATATATAGATATATATATATATATACACACACTTATTCATGAGTTCCTTTCTGTAAAGAGTGACGGTGCCAAGTCAGGACGCACTAGTGTTTGTCTGTTAACTTTAGAAGCTTTTACACTGTTTCGTTTTTGACAGATTAATAATTGTTCCTTTGATCTGCCTTTATGTTATTCGTACGTACTCACATTTATGATAAATCCATCCCACGTTCGCTTCAGATCTCTGCAACGTTTGCTTTTGATGACTGTATAATATATAATATTATAATGCATAATGCATGCATGTTTTGTGCAATTATTTGGGGACTGTGATCACCTTTAATTGATATGCTGATCTGGGTTCATTTTATTTGATATGTTAATCCGAGTTTAACATATCAATTACAAATTTATCCCTAACAACTCAAATGAATCATGCATGTCATGGACATGAGACCAACAAGCTCGAACTAACACATCTTCAACATCATTATGAAGATAAAAAGTAGTTACAAAGAACACTTAAACATAAGAAACCTTATTAAACATTCAATTCTAATGATCACATTTTTCTTTGTTGAAAGGGTAATGATCACAAGTTGAATGGCTACAAAATGCCCAGCTTTTAGTTCCTAAAGCACGCACACTACACTCATATTACCTACGTAATCATCTTATCAAGTACAAACAATGTCTTCATATTGTGGAGGTACTATACCAACACACATGAAGATATGATCAAGAGGAAGAACAGAGAAAGCATATATTTGTGGATATATATAAGCGTAGCATAAGGGTTCCAAAATTAACAAAAATATCCAAACAAAATCTATTTTCTTTGTCAATCTAGAAATGCAAGTGTTTTAAATAGTGGGCATCAACTGATGATGCATAAATCTTAAAGTTATTGGGTTGGGTTTCCTCCTATTTGGAGATGACCCAAATTTTCTCTTCAATAGTAACTAAACCCAATTAACGCAAGGACATTTTAATCTTTTCTCAAATAGGGTTTAGTATTTTTTTTGCTGCAACATATATATATGTGAGTTAAGAAGAGAGAGGTGGGCACTATTCACCGTCTAGAGAGAGAGGCGGCACTGTTAATCGCCTAGAGAGAGAAAGTACTGTTCATCATATAGGCGGTTACTGTTTATCGTCTAGAGAGAGGCAGAACAGTAAACTTGAAACAGTTTTAATCAAGTGGTTAATTGGAGATCGATTCGTGGTCCGATTGAGCTGAAATTTTACTAGCAGTTTCCTAATTCAGAGGAGTAAATTCTGAACGGTGGAGATCACATTTAGAGCTCCTTTTCTCCAGATTTCGTGGTTGAAAGTTAGGCCACCACTATGGTGACGTTTTTCTTGAACTCTCTCTAATTTCTTTGTGAAACTTGATTGTTTGCCAAGATTGTGTGATCTTGTGAATATTGTGGATGTGTACCTCTAGTTCTAATTAGAGAGAAATTGTGTATTCCCATTATTTAATTATAGTGGAGTTTTTCGGGTGGACTACGGTCCTGTGGTTTTTACTCCTCACATTGGAGAGATTTTCCACGTTAAAATTGATTGTGTTATTGTTATTTTGTTGATGATGTGGTTGCTGTCCAAGAATTGATTTTGTGCCAAAGATTGTTGCTCTATTTGTTTGTTTCCTATTAGATTCACGTAAGAGGGGATAAGGTAATTATTGTGCTTCTGTAAATTGGTTTATATTAATTTATCCCAACAAAAGTTGCACAAAATAGCAATACTGTTGTGTTTTCGAATGACATATGAACGATTTGAAGATGATTGTGAATACTATGCAGAATGAACGGAAAACGTATGCTAGCATGAAGCTGTTGGTGAATATGAATATATATATATTTTTTTGTGGCTCAATGTGTAAACCTAATTATGAGTCTTTTCATGAGCAAATAATGTGTTAATGGGCTATGTATGGAATGAAGAAATTTACAATGTAGGTGATGCATGCTCTCTAAATGTAATATTTAATACGTATCTAATATAAACAATCATTCTTATTTGTATATAGATTACATTTCAAACCATTTCTAAGGCAACACACACACACACGCACACACATATTTATATATATAGAGGTAGGTAGGTAGATAGATAGATAGATAGATAGATGACATTACCATAAATAAGGTAAACAATCCTGGAGTACAACATAACATTGCATTGGATGAAGTATATATAGCCATATAGATGTCTCTAAATTGTTTGGCATCCAAACTTAAATATATTCATCCAGCTATAAGAAAAATTTCTAATATTCAATAGTTAAAACCAAAAAACCTATGCTAAAGATTTCCAGCACTAGAATCGAACTTATACATTGCATCTAATTCTACCTCAGCAATCTACAAATACTGCCCTGTACCCGCTTCTTCAATAAATATGACTCTGGTTGTATATCATTAATCTAAAAATATGAAAAAATAGAGATAGCTGCTGAAATATTCACGGTGTGGCTTGTGTAGCCTAAGTCCGTTGGTTATATATAGATATGCGTTAATACATAATATTGTCTTATTAAGGCCTATAACCAGCTTTTAAGCTTAGAATTTACCTAAATTTGGCAAGCGAGGTAGCTGTGCTGGGGAGACTGTTTCATGAGCATGGGTTGCTGGATATTTGAGGTTGATTGGAGGATGCTTCACCTTGGAACATATGTTGCTGACAGCAGCCACATGTTTTCACAGTTATAATTTTAAAAAACTAGGGTTTACTAATTTTATAAAATTAAGGAATTACGATTGTTTTTGTAATTAAACTTATTTATATTTTTAATACGTAGTAATAGTTTTAAACCTAAACTTTGAGAAACCAAGTTGATAAAATCGTACGTACTATGCCTCACTATATCAAAGTTTAGGAGTGAAGAGAATATTATGCTATTTTAATATTCGGTCCTGCAGCTCGAGCTCGGTACATAAACATCCACGAATGTAAAGCCGAGGCTGGGCCTCACTTTCTAGGACTTCTTAATATAAATAAAGGGAAAGGACATAAGTCTTTAATGTTAGTCTTTTATACTTATTACTACCCATAATTTTGAAAATATTTATTAAAATTCTAATTTATTAAATAATGATAATTATATTATTATAAAATAATAGTTATTTAATAAAAATAATTATTAAATTTTTAAAATTTAACAAAATACATTTATTTAAAAGTGCTAAAAAAATTATAATATTATTTTATAATGCACTAATAACATAACATTTATTAATATTTTATGCTTTATTATAAATAATATATTTTATATTTTAATTATACTATAGATTTTAGCTATGTATAAAGATGTTTTTATTTAAAATTATAATATTATATTATAATATATTTTAATAATAAATTAATATTTATTTATGTTTTGTTTTATTTAATTCATAATACGTAATTAATGTTGAATTGTTAAAAATTCTGTAAAATAAATAACTTATATTTAGTTATAATAATTTGATAATATTTAAGAAAAAATGACAATTACCTCTTATTAAATTCAGAACTATTACATTTTCTCCTTGTCAAAAATAAATATCCAAAATAACCTGTCGTTAATTTCTTAACAGTGAAAATCTAATTTTTAAAAGAACAATAGACTTCTAAACAATAATGCCTCATATGGACAGACAAATTTTTGACTTGGTATGACATATCACTATGCAAAAGAGGGGAGAGAGATAAAAGAAAACCAAAATTTTTGATTTATATAATGGTATATCTATTTTAGAGAAAAAAGTGAGAGGAGGCTCAAAGTGGCCAAAGTAATGGTGGCCACCATGTGGCTACACCACAGTAGCAGCAAGTGACGGCACACTATCACCATCATTAGAATCATTAAAAGTCGATCTATCCAATGGTGGTGGTGGTGCATCATCACTAGCCACAATGTGATGGAGGCACACGACGGCTACCACTATTTTGGTCACTTTTGACCTTTTTCTGTTGCTTTTTTCTTAAAATAGATATGCCATCACATAAATAAAAAAAATTTGGAATCCAATGTGTCAATAGCAACTTATTTCAAATTGGTCAGATGGTGGAAGGCGGTTGTGGCAATTTTGGTCGTCCAACATTTGGTAAAATCTTTATAAATTTTAAATCAATTTTAATTATTTATTATTTATTATTTAAATATTATAAATTTAAGTTAATTAAATAAAAATTTATTGTTATTAGGTTGATTGTATGTGCATTAGTTGTGATTAGAGATATAATTAATGTGTGTGTTATAGAATTTATTTTTATTAGATTGATTATGTGTGCATTAATTGTGATTAGTGATATAATTAGTAAATATTTATAAATTTAAATTAATTTAAATAGAATTTATTTTTATTAGATTGATTAATGTGCATTAATTGTGATTAGTGATATAATTAGTAAATATTTATAAATTTAAATTAATTTAAATAGAATTTATTTTTATTAGATTGATTAATGTGCATTAATTGTGATTAGTGATATAATTAGTAAATATTTATAAATTTAAATTAATTTAAATAGAATTTATTTTAATTAGGTTGATTATGTGTGCTGTAATTGTGATTAAAGATATAACTAATATGTATCTTAATTTTGATTAGAGATATAATTGATAATAATTTTTAAATATTTATAAATTTAAATTAATTTAAATAGAATTTATTCTTAATAATTATTTTTTATTTTTAATTGATATAATATACATGTTTAAAGGTAACTGGATTTTGTCTCATTATGCCTTCTACCTAGAAAATTCTATCATATAGGGATAAAGAATTCTAATATCAATAACTTGTTTATTTTGAGCTTTAGATTTAAAAGAAAAATCTAGACTATTCATTTTATATAATAATAATTAACTTGCTAATAAAGTAACATGTAAAATTTACTTGTTAGTCAGGTTAAAAGTTATTTTTTTCTTAATTTTGTATTTGTTATTATATTAAAGTTAATTTTTTTATATTTTGTTTTTAAAAAATATATTTGAAACACAAATTCATATATTATAATTAAAATTCAATGTTAAACAATGTGTTTATGTATATTAAGAATAATCTATTTAAAAAAACATTAATTTAAATATTATCAAAATGCGTATTCTTTCTTTATTTTTCTTAAAAATTATTATTAATAAAAAAATATTAGAGACCAAAAATCAGTATTAGAAAGTGAGAAACATCTCATCTATTATTTATAATGATTGTATTTACTATTTATATAAATTGAGAAACATTTGTTGATTTCAAGATTTAAACGTTTATTATAAGAGTTGAAAATGAATATTACGATAAAATAACCATATAACATTACATTAATAAAAAAAGAAATGAGAATATCTTAAAACCGATAATTAATTGAGTGAAAAAAGGCATATACATAATTGTACAAATATAAACAGATAATTAAGAAAAATAGAAACTAAATTAATCTAATATTTTGAAATCGACTTTAATTGTAATGAGCACAAAATTTAAGAAATCTTAATCACATATAATATAAAGTTAATCTAGCATAACAAGAATGTTATTATTAAATTATTGACATTTATCGTATGTAAGATGATACTTCATATAACATCATGCAATCAGAAAAATAAAAGAATGAGAGGAAATTGATTAGTACAAAAGTAAAATCAAATTATTAAAATAATTTAAATAATTTAGAAATATCAATAATCATCTTGTTTTTTCCATGTGATAAAACATGTCCATATGTTTAAAAAAAAAATATATTTATGTTTTACATATATTGTATAGATATTAATAATAATAATTCGAAACTATATTAAATTTTGTAATCATTTTATAATTTTACAAGTATTGTGCTTTTTTTATAGATCCTTTTCATCATAATTCAACTTTCTATGCCAAGATTATAAGTAAAATGTTGATTACAATTGTTATGTTATATTTGTATTGTTTTTGTTCCATATACTATTGTAATATTATTATTGACATGAATATTAAATAAAGAATTGAATTCCAAAATCATAATTAATTTATTAAGAAATTTATGCCTATTTATGATAATTTATACAATAAAAAATTTACTTTTGCAGTATGAAATATAATTAATTAAAATTTTAAAAATTAAAATATAAAAAAATTGTATTGAATAAAAGATAACTAAATAATAATATATGCTGCTTATGTATAATAGAGAAAATCTAAATTAAATAAATAAAAATAGACTCCTATAAAAACAAGCAAATTAAGAATTAAAAAATATGCTAAATTTACAAAATTAAAAACTACCTAAACTAACTAAATTTTAAAATTATTTTATATCATTACTTTCTATGTTTGTATTTGCATAAAAGTAGAAATGTTTGTATAAAATTAGAAATTGTTACAATAAGAGGTTTATAATCCGAATAAAATTAGAATTATTTTCAAAGTTTTAGAATTTGAATTAAGTTAGAATTTTTGGTAGGAGTTTTAAAATTTGAATAAAATTAGAATTAATTAGGAAAGAGATTTAAATACACGTAATAAATATATTTTTTGTTTACTTAATTAGAAGTAAGACACTTAGATAAATACAAAATAAAAAGATTTTTTTTTTTTACTTATCACTTATTTTTCTTAACAGATAAAATTTTATTTAACTGATAAACTGTAATATTTTAATTAATTTAAATCAATTATTATGATCCTTAGATTTAATCCAACGGTGTTTGAGTGATTTCTTTTACCGATACCCTAATTTACCTTCTAAATAATGCATTTTCTCTTTAAAAACGTGTGCTTGAAAACCTGACTCTCAGTCTCTCTGTCCCGCTCCCTAATTTTCGCTTGATACTCTCGTATCATGAATCTGTAGTCGTTGAAGCTCAGCCATGCCAGCCCTCTCACGAACGGTAAGTGTTTCCAGCACAGGCCTAGTCTTCTTCATCACCGCAACAGAGATGTCATATCATTTGAGCCACGGGCTGCACCGACTTTGCTAGCCTCCACCAGCGACTCACCTAGTCGAATCGAATCACTGAGTCAAGTTTCCGGTGTTTTGGGTTGCCAGTGGGGGGATGAGGGCAAAGGAAAACTTGTTGACATCTTGGCGGCGCACTTCGACATCGTTGCTCGCTGCCAAGTACCTGGCTTCCTCTCTCTCTCTCTCTCTCTCTTTCTCTCTCTCTCTCTCTCTATATATATATATGATATGATATAATTCCTTCTTACAGAAATCTTTTAAATAATTTTGTCGTGTTGCTGCTTTTCTGAACGGGTTTGAGAGTCGTTTGTTGGATAGCATCGAAGTTTTGTTGAATTTGTGGGATTATTAATTTTTGGGAATTTGGTTTTGATCGTTCGTTGTAGTTATGACCCAACTGTTAATTTTTGTTGAATATTGTTCTATTATTAATTTTTTGGAGTTTGATTTTGATTTTTTTTTTTAAAATTTAAACCTAAATCTAGATTGTAATTCGTTAGCTAGATTGTGCAATTTTATCACTGCAATTTTTATGTTTTAACCCAGGGTGGAGCTAATGCTGGTCACACCGTCTACAATGCTGAGGGAAAAAAATTTGCGCTTCACCTCGTTCCTTCCGGAATTTTCAATGAAAACACTGTTTGTGTTATTTGAAATGGAGTGGTGGTGGATCTACCAGCCCTATTCAATGAAATTGATAGCCTGGAAGCTAACGGGGTCTCCTGCAAGGGAAGAATATTGGTTTCTGATCGTGCTCAATTGGTATTTGATTTCCATCAAAGAGTAGATGGACTTAGAGAAGCTGAGCTTGATAAGTCATTTACTGGCACAACCGGAAAAGGAATAGGACCTTGTTACTCAAGCAAGGCTACCCGTAATGGTATTAGAGTAAGTGACCTCAGGCACATGGATACCTTCCCTCACAAGCTTGATCTTCTATTATCAGATGCAGCCGCAAGATTCACAGGTTTTAAATATACCCCCGACATGCTCAGGGGAGAAGTTGAAAGATACAAGAGATTTGCCGAGAGGTTGGAACCTTTCATTGCTGATACAGTACATTTCATGAATGAATCCATTGAACAGAAGCGGAAGATTCTGGTTGAAGGTGCTCAGGCAACGATGCTGGATATCGACTTTGGTACTTATCCCTTCGTAACTTCCTCTAGCCCATCGGCTGGTGGGATTTGCACCGGTCTCGGTATTTCTCCCAGGGTTGTTGGCGATCTAATAGGCGTGGTTGGTGGATACTTTGTTTATCTATTCCTTTTTCTTTCTGTTTGTCTTGTGTTCGGTGTTGTTACCCTTTATGAGAACAGGCTTGTGAGGATTCTCGTAGTCTATCTGGGGCGGTAACCGTTGATTATTCAGTATCTCTGTTGTACTTTCTGCTTGGGAAATTGACTTGCACTTCTTCATGCAGGTAAAAGCATACACTACCAGAGTTGGTTGTGGTCCTTTCCCGACTGAAATTTTCGGTCAAGGTGACAACAGCCTTGGATCCATAGGACAGGAGTTTGGCACAACTACCGGTCGTGCTCGCCGTTGTGGTTGGCTTGATATGGTTGCACTAAAGTACTGCTGTCAGATTAATGGCTTTTCTTCTTTGAATCTCACCAAACTGGATGTTTTATCCAACCATCCAGAAATTCAGCTTGGTGTTGCGTATAAACAAATTGACGGTACACCACTCAAGTCTTTCCCTGCAGATCTTCATCTTCTCGAGCAATCGAAGGCAAGTTTGACCTTTCTCAACTGTGAGATATTTAATTTGTTCAGTGGTTGTTTTGAGTATATATGGAATTGCGTATCCTGACTGACAGTTGACACTGATTTAGCACTGTCATATAGGCCCCATGAAAGATTGAATGAAGACAACTGAAAGCTTTAGTTGTGTTTAGGAAAGGATAAAGACATCTCCTAGTCGAAATATTTGACTTTGGTATTACATAATATTTTGAAATCCTAACTATTGATTCCTTATGGCCTATATGACAACCATGTTACAAATGCAATGACAATGAAATTGTAGGAATTATATTTTGATTTCATGTATAAGTACTCGTTTTTTCTCATGCTAATTAACTCTTTTTCGCTTTGATTGTGTTTAGGTTGAATATGAAGTTTTACCTGGATGGCAGTCTGATATTTCTTCCATCAGAAACTATTCAGACCTTCCAAAGGCTGCACGTCAGTTTGTGGAGAGAATAGAAGAACTTGTTGGGGTACCTATTAATTACATTGGCGTTGGACCCGGTCGTGATGCTATCATCATCAGATAAGACCCACAATTAACCTCCAATATTTTAAAGTTCTCCGGTATGCTTTTGGGGGAAAATTAAAGCTTGAATTAGTTAACATCAACTTGATGCAACAATAATTTCATAGCTAGCTTTGAGGTGACCCTGCGTTGGAGTATGATTTTGATTATTTCCTAAATGAAGTTTTGTGGAGCTGCTACCAGAAATCAGCAGACCGGCATGATTTGTAGTGTTTTGCGAACAGAGAATCAAGTTACATGCTGATAATTGATCCATGGTCTTAAGTGTGTTTGTTTAATAGCTTATTGGCTTATTACGTTTTTCGCTTCTGAACAATATTCTATCTTATAATTAAATAAACGGATTAATTAAAGAACCAAATCTCAAATCCCATTTTACTTTTAGAATATTTACTCACAATGCAAGATTTTAGAAGTTCAAGAGAGCTCGGACCAAGAAAGACCGAGAAACATGAGATTGATCTTATATTTTGTGTGATTGACTTGATCTTAACACTGATAGGTTTGATCTTTTCTTGAATTATATCATCTTACCAATTATAAGATTAGGAAAGAACTGTCTAGCTTGTAAATCAAGAAAAGAAGCAGGTCAATCTCCTTTGCTCTAGCATAATCCAAACCCCACAAATGGCATAGTTTAATTAACCAGCAAGAAATGTGTATTTACATATATAATTTCTTTTTTAAATACAAAAATTAAATCATATTCTAAAATATTAATAAATTACACTTTATTATAAAATATCTAACAATAACTTTTTTTTCAAAAATGAATTTATCAATAAAAAAGCAGAACTACATTTGCTAACGAATTGAATCGCAATAACTCTAAACATATACTTATTGTGACAGACTCTCCATAATTTAAACAATTATTTTAAAATAAAGACACAAGTTGAAACTAGCCATGTTACTCTATTTGAAATGAAAAGCATCAAATTTGGTTTAAACAGTGATTTGCAAATAACAACACAAGTTGAAATTAGCCACACATTACGAGTAACCTTCAGATCATAGAATGAAAAGCATCAAATACAGCTAGCTATTTGTGAGAATGAGAGGTTTCTACATAAGAAAAGCATTCTTAAACCCAACAGCAGATACCAGAATTCTTTTCCCTTCACAACTAAAACCAAAGAAAAAAAGGGAAATCCAATAGTAATGTTCTTTTATCAACTGGGTGGTTTTATGAACTTGTCGAGCTTTGAGGGCATTGTGGAGCCTCGCTACTGATTGGCGGGTGGATAGAAGGGGCTTCGTATTGAATAGCGGGTGGATAGGAGGAGCTTTGCAGTGCACACATGGTGCACCGATAGGCTGGGTGGTTAAACACCGATGTCACATGAACTCCCTATAAGTCCATGTGGCAACGAGTGTCTAAGGGGAATGCTAGCCCCATAAGCCAACAATCTCCCTCCCAATAACACCTAGTTGGAGCTTTCAACTCAAGTCCCAACCGTTGAGTCAAAAGATATAGCTATTAGTTAAGGCGAACTGTATTTTCTTTAAATCTAAGTTGATTCCTGCAAGGCATCTCTTACACTTCACAACGGCAATGCAAAATCTCACTATTGCGCAGCAAGTGGATAGAAGCGAATTCGCAATACACAAATGATATATTGACATACTGACAGATTTAGCGGTGAAACATCGATATCACGTTGAGCAAACATCGATATCATGTGCCATGGAGTCCATATGGCCATAAGCCAACATTTTAGACCACAAAACTGAGATCAAGTTGAGATTGCAAGACAAATAATGCTTTACAAGTGCGAACAGTGGTTTGCCTCCTAACCGATCCTGACCCTGGAATACAAACACAAAAGACAATAGCCCAATTAATTCACTTGTAGAATATTTAAGAAACAGGGGTAGTCGAATTAAAACAAGTAAATTAGCTTTAGCCATCATCTATACACTTTGAGATCAGAAAATTCAATAGTGGCAAATGGGAGTTTGTAATTTACTCGCAATTTAGAAGCATTTCTTTACTAAGAAGATCAGACGTTTTAATAAACCATAGAAAACTATTGACACTATCAATGTAGGAATTTTAAGAGGTGAATCCTTTGTCTATCTTAATTATATGTTTGGAATTTTGTCTCTTATTTATTTATCGATACTATCCGAGATTTAAGAATAAAAATAAATATGACA
Source organism: Azadirachta indica (assembly GCA_022749755.1). Taxonomy (NCBI): domain Eukaryota; kingdom Viridiplantae; phylum Streptophyta; class Magnoliopsida; order Sapindales; family Meliaceae; genus Azadirachta; species Azadirachta indica. The sequence continues at coordinate 1,215,938 of CM040443.1, forward strand.
TTAATAGATACATGCACGCAAAAAGATATGACGAGTGCCTTTGTTTGTGGGCACACAATCTCCAACGTAGTCAAAATGATTTAGGGGATCATAACATCCAAGTCCCCGAAGTTTACCAAAATAATAAAGCATAACAAAGTTTATAAATACTGTAAATACTTGCAATAGTAATACCAATATTTGTTAAAAACCTATTCATGTCAAAATTTCACTAAGCGATAATCTCACATACGTGGCAAAATTTAGTCAATAATTACAATTTATTTATGTGAACAACACATAACAAGTGCATCAGTTCATCAAAAACTCCAAATAGCTTTAATAATGCATTAAACAAACTTTCTTCGTCTGATAGATATAAAAATTTATTTAAGAAAAGTTATACGAAAAAGTTAATTTGTTGCAAATAAGTTTGTAGTAGTTGATTAATACAACTATTTATTTTTAATAATATTGTTTTTTAAATTGCAAAGTAAGAATATAACAACAGAACGCATAAACAATTAAAGGCATATTAAGTGGGAAAGATATAATTGTTAAGCAGGAATGATATAACTAAAATATGGCAATCATATAATTAAATATATAAAGCCATAAATGATCTTTTCTAAGAAAATTAACCAAAGTCATCACTAAAAATGACAAGAAGAATTCATTGTTTATAATTACAATATTTACTAAACTTCAAAGAGATATATATATGTTGATATTTATCCATTTCAAATTAAAATATTGTTGTTCGCAAGCTTGCACCAAGGTTTGACATGGGTCTAGGTGATCTTAACGTGGTCAACTAGTCCGCACCATGTTCTCATGTTTACTCGATAGGAAATACAGTCCGAAGCTAGTCCGAGGGTCACTTGGCCAAGTATCCTTAGGAATAGTGACATATGCACTCTCTATTCCACCAATAGCATTTCGTTCAAGTCCTTTGCCTCCCGCCAAATTCCAAATTCCAAACCAAAATATCGCAAGCTTATCTACAAACTTTCTGTAAGATAAAACAAAGCTCATATAGGAGTTGCCACTCTAGCTAACCCTCTTTGATTCTTAAGTCAGCGTCAAATCAAAGAGAATGGGATGAGAGCTCAAGTAGCTCCTCTAAACACAAGAAAATGAGGTGGATGTTAAGGTGGAGAAGAAATTTTAAGAAACGATCAACATAAAACAAAGGGTCAACAGAGTAAGCATAAAGGGGAATGAACAGCAATCTCTACAATATATTTCTGTACGTTAATGGTGGTTTTCAAGAGTGTGCATGTGGTCATAAAGGAAGAGAGACTTTTTGGGAAGATAAGCTCTCTTGTCCTAGGAATGCAATTCATAAGAAAACTCTCTTCAAAACATAGAAAAATATGCTTATATATAGAAAGGAAAGCTTGAACTTTATTGTCTAAGATACGTTTCCTTAGCCTTTGTCTTCGCCTTTCCACATGTCTTTCTCTCATTTGTTCTTGGTGGTGCTATATGAGCATGACACATGGAAGACTAAGATTTGTGGATCTTGCCACATGTGCTTCTCTTACAGGCTGTGGTGATTACATTGTCCTTCATTGACAGGTGTCGCAGTCTCATTTGCCTTGGCTGGCATGCAATCCCCATATAGTTTTACTAAAGCCTACTAGGATCATATTGAAGGTAGATTATGTCTACTGCTTGTTCTTTGTCAACTCAAAGGCTGTCTACCTTTTATCTGGCAGTCCACCTTTATATCTCTTAGGTGTGAAGCTTGGAATGACAATTACTAAGGTTAAGTTGGGGGTAATCCCAAGTATGCCCAAGTATCAGATCGCTCTTTTGACCTTACTCACGTAGACTAGGGTCATGGCCTCACGAGGTGGCATTCCATAGTATTTCTTTAGCCCGAAGACCAACTCTAGGTCATTGGGCTATTATAAGCATGTTTGAATATTTCCAAATGTATTGAAGTTATAGGGTTGCTTTTCTTCCCTCTTATATGCTACAGTATATGACTGTGTTTATCATACATGCCATGATATATAGTCATGTTTCTCGTGTGTGCCACAATATATGACTATGCCTTTTGCACATGCTAATATGGCCATGCGAGATGGTGCTCACTATCAATAATTACTTGGGCGACATATAGTGGAGAGCTTATCTTAAGGTGGATCTTATTTTGGCTTGTTCTGTATTGAGATGGTCACAAGGTGGGTCATTGCCTAGGACATTGACTGGGATTCTCTTGGACTCACATTCCGTTACATGTCTAATCATAGCTTTCCCATGACAAATAGTTTTACTAAACTTCAAAGGCATATACATAATATCCATCAATTTTTCCTCAACATTTTAGCTGCATTTGTCAAATGCTTTTTCTTTTTCTCCAATTAAATTCTCAAAAGGAGGCCGATTTAATGAAAATGCTTTATTTAAACACATTTTAGGTTGATTCATTGTGGTTTCAGATCCAATTTGTGTGTATATATTAAAACAAGGTTAAGTATAGCAATGGCCTTGTTAGAGTAAAAATATCCTTATTACCCTTTGACAAAATAGAAAAGTGAGTTTTCATTAAATTAGACGGAAAATACTAATGAATTACATCATACTTTCTATCTATGTGTGGTTTTGGCAAGTATCAGGGGAGGTATGTGAAAATTTTCCTTAAAATGAAACAAAAAAATCCATCCATAACAAGATAGCTACCATGCTTTGGTTTTCTTTTCTTATACCGAAAAGGGTAATTGAATTTTGTTGGATGGGTATTCGTGTGGAGGTTTCTTGTATTGAATTTGGGTATTTGTGTTTGTTGTGCATGACCATACATTTGAGGTAAATGTGCTTGTTCTTATTTGAGGTTTTTGTGTTTGTTAGTGATTACTGAGGCTTTCGAGGCATTTAAGGTATTGAGTTTGAGTTTTCCGTTCAATATTGATTTTTTTGTAGCGGCTTGTTACATTCTGCTGGGTGCTAGTACTAAAAAGTGTATCACAAGAATACTCATATAAATATAAGCCAATGGGGTTTGAGTTTGAATTTGAACATTGCTTTTTCTTTTAAGGATTGATGCATTTCATAGGCTGCATGCTTTTGTAAATATTGTATATTGTAGTAATGATTGAATATAAGGGATTAAAATATGAACTGAATTGGCAAAGTTTATAGATATTTTAATGTAAACCTATGCACCGAACAAGAATGTCATGTCAAAATCTGTTAAAAACCTATTGATGATCTTAAACTGAGTTAACAACAATCACAAGTTATTTCTATATGAAGAAACATCTCGTTTGTAACGACACATTAAGGCTTCAAATAGTCTTAACAGTGTATTAAGCGAATTTCCTTCTCTTCATAGATATAAAAATTTATTTAGGACAAGTTATCCAAAACAGTTAATTTATTGAAGATACAAATTTGAAATGGTGATTAATATAGTTGTTTTTTTTTATTAGTATGGATGGGATAACAATGGCTAACTAAAATTAAATTTTTTGGTTCATTAACCTAATTATAATCCTAACAATTTTAAAAGGATTAATAATATGTGAGTCCTTAAAATTTGGTTCATTAACCTAATTATAGTCCTAACAATCTCAAAAATAACCATAAAAATCTCAATTTATTACCAAATGGCAATTATATCCTTATTTAATAGTAGTTAGCGTATTGACAAATACCTTTATTGCATAGAGAAATGATAGATATTCTCTAAAATTTTAGAAATAATAGATATTCCCTTAGGATATGAAAAAATGAAAAATACTCTTTTGAAGTTATTGTGCAACTGTGTAAAATGACTATCCTGCCTTTACATATTTTCAAGGAATTTAAATTGAATATCTTAACTCTATATAATGACCAATATAATCTTCTAATTTATTTTTTGATTATTGTGTATTAGATATTTTGGATAATTAGTCTCTACGTTATTATTATTTTAAATAATTTTATTCTCAATATTTGGATTATATGTAATATAATTTTTTACTAGTATGTATTTATAATATATTCTCAAAAATTTTATAATTAAGATAATTTAAAAATTTATAAAAGTCATAACCCAATGTTTCAATATTTTGATAATATGAATTATATTATTCATAATTTTGAAAATATTTTTGACGAATTAATATTTAATATTGAATTTTTAGGATTTATAAATTAAAAAATATTTTAAATAATATAATTTATGTAATCTAAAAAATTGGGGATACATAATTGTTTCTACGATTTATAATTTACAAAAAAGTTATACTATTTATATAAATAAAAATTATTAATTTATAGTTAAGGTAAATTCTATAAGTTAAACTAAATATCCTAAAAAAATCGTAAGAATATATTGGTCATTATGTATTACTAATAGAGTTAAAATATTCAATTTATGTGCTCTCAAAAGATATAAAGCAAGATATTCACTTTACATAATTGCACAATAACTTTAGGGGAATATTTGCTGTTTTTTGATTCTAGAGAGGTATATACTATTTCTAAACTTCAGGGAATATTTGTCATTTTAAGGCATATTTTTCAATATCCTAACTACTATTAAATAAGGGTATAATTTTTATTTTTTAGTAAATTAGGACTTATTATAATTATTTTTAAAACTATTAGGAGTAATTAAGTTAATGGACTTAATTTTTGGGACTAAGATGTTATTAATTCTAACTAAAGTATAAAGGCATAAATGATCTCTGCTACGAAAACCAAAGTTATTATTAAAATTATAAGAAGACTTTATTGCACGTACGTTATTACAATATCTGCTAACTTTATAATTACAATATTTACTAAACTTGAGAGAGAGAGAGAGCCAATATTTGTCCATTTCACCAAACTATATTTCTACTAAACTTGGAAGGCATACATAATGTCCCTCAGTTTTTTATCTCCACAGTTGTTAGCTGCATTTGAAATATGCGAGTAAAACGAAAACTCATTTCAGGAAGCAGAAACCGTAGGTTTATTCGCCTGTTTACTAGGGCCCAGTTATTTTTAAATGCTTTATTTATTTCTTATTTTTTTTTATTAATTATTAGATGGCCAAACCGCGTTTGCTGGCCTAAACTTTGTAGAAACAATAAATAAAGTTGCAATTTGTTTAATGTTATTGTATAAGTCCTTATTGTCAAACGCTGGTTAAAACCCCTTCGTAAAGTTAATGATTTAACAAACAATAAGTTCCTTGATTTTTCTACTTGTAACAAATAATCCCTGAATGACAATATATATATATATATATATATACACTTGATTGAAAAATACATCATTTATTTTCTTAGCCTAGATAATTGTCTAAGGAACGTATAGTGTGCGTGTGTGTATAAACTATATGCTCCTAAGACAATTATCTAGGTTAGGAAAATAAATGATGTATTTTTCAACCAAGTATGAGAAATAAGTAAGATTTTATTTCAAAATCAATTAGTCATAATATAAATCTTTCATATTTTATTTGATAATTTGAGAGATCTTTTTTTTTTTTAATTTTTTTTGGAAAAATGTAGTGACTGATTTGTTCTAAACTTTAAAATTTAAATAAAATTAAATTATTAATTTCAATAATAAGATTTGGAAAAAATTTAATGGCAGGGATCCCATGGAAATATTTTACAAAGAGGTGATCACTTACATTTGATCAAGACAAAACATGAATCAACAATAAGATGAAATAGAAATTACTTCAAGTTCAGAAAATACAAACCATCAGTACTCTAACCTACTTGCACTTCACCAAGTGAAAGGAGCCACCTACAACCTCAATGATATCTAAAGTTTCATTTATTAGAAATTGATCAAATAATATTTATAATAAAGAAAGTTTAACAGAAAACAAGGCAATCATTGTAACGTTCTCAAAACACTTGGATTATATTAATTTGCATGTTCTACAAACTGTTGTTGGTTCTTAATGTATTTGAACACATTTTTTGTAAAAATAAGGTAGTTAAAAGGGATATATGCAAAGGAATATACAATTTTCACATTATTCGTAAAGAAAGAATTGAGAAAAGACAATGAATCAATTTATATATAATTTGGAGTATTTTAATACAAAGGCTAGATCGTCGACGAATCCAAATCTATCAACTCTTGTCTCCTTTTTTGAAAAACTATTCATCCAAAAAGAGAAAGAAAAACTTAATTCTCAAACTGTATGGAGTGGTATCTGTAAATTAAATTAATAAAAAGTGAAGCAAATCAAAGCAAAGCAAAGATGACACAACTAACACTAAAAGAGAAAAAGGGGAAACAAACCAATATACTGTAGTTCTTCACCAAATTAGTGACCTTTTGCAAGAGTATCTAGTCAATCTCTGCAATCAATAGTAATTAATTGAATTGTGATTTAATAAAGAAAATAACATTTGATTGAATAAATACCGTAGGATTCCAATAGAATCAAAACACTGTAAAATAAAATCTAGTAATTCAAGATTAGAAACAATTGATTGTGATTAAGCTGAGAAACTTACTAACAAAGATATAGGATCACAATAAAAAAGACCCAAAATGCAATCATTGATTAATTTGGGCTTGTTATTCGGTCAATCTTTGATTGTGTATAACAGAACTTTCTAATTGATATGTGTATATGAGGGCTCTCAAAATGCAATTGAAATTTTGATTTAAATTTGAGGAAAAAATAAAAATAAGTATGTCTTTTGTTTTGAACGAAAAAAATATGTATGTTTTTTGTTTTGAATGAAAAAAATACATATGTTTAGATTTGGATTTTTTTTTTAAAATTTTGTATGGGTTGTGTTGACGGTTAGTTTGAGTAGTTTGTGATAATTTTTTGAAAATAAAATCCTAACCTTTAATTGTAAGTGATGACACATAGTAACTAATCTTTAAAATACGTAGATAACTCAGATTAGAAGAGAATCTCGATTCAATATACATAGATTTCATTTATACTTTGGTGGACTTCGGATAATACAAATAATGGGCCATAATAATATAACAAATCAACAAAATAAAAATTGGTAGGCCATCTTCCTTTAACTTTCTGCCTATTTTCGTTTTTCCTTTGTTCACCTCCTACAATTCATATTTTTTCTTTGTTTTTTCTTAATTTCATGACCAAATAAGAAATAAATAATTTGAAATAAAAAGTGAATAAATCCAAAATTGCCATTTCAGCAATGAATAAATCTAATGAATGAATCCACAAATAAATCCAAAATTGTAATTTAAAATTGAATAAATTCCAGCAATCTTAGAAGCAACCTTCTAATTATTTAGCTTAATTTCAAAATAAAAATTAAGTTCATCATACAGGTTTCCAGCAAAATGAAAAACTATATCTACTTGTTTCAACCCTTCTCATCACCAGCTAGACCCAAAAATCATGAAAAAAATAAAAAAATTCAAAAACTAAATGACTACATTATTTTCCTCTATAGCCATAAACCTTCAAAATATTAGCCCTCAGTCATGGGTCGTCCCAAAAACCAAATTATTTTATTATATTTCTCTGCTGCATCGCCACTAGGCACTACCACCTTATCACCCTCCACTACTTTTTGTCAATCCCAGACCCTCCACTTCCGCCTTATCCACACCCTCCTCCAAAATCCCATCCTCCTTCACCACCATGTAGTTTGCATTCTTAACCCTCAACCATGCGACCCATGGAGTCCGCCGTCCTAGCGTAATTCCTTCGTTCAAATCTAGTGGTTTTTGACGCAAACAGAAGAGAAAAAAATAGAAAAATTAAATAAATAAAAACAAACAAATGTTTAATTACACGTGTCCATTAATATATGTTAATATAATTTTTATTTTTATTTTAACTACATTAAAAGGGAATCTCTTACCACCCTATCACCCTCTGCTACTTCATCGTTGTCCCCTACCATTACTGCCTTATCCACTCCCTCCTCCATGACCCTAACCTCCACAACTACATAGTTTGCATCCTTATTAGTCCCTTAGCCATGGGTTATCCACGCAATATCCCGACGCATCAAGTTCATTTTCTTGATGTAATTCCTTCATTTACTATTTGATTTCTTAAAGAAATTTTAAAACTAAAGAACAAAGTAAAATTTTCTTAGAATGGTAAATTTGTTTCGGTCTATGAGTGCAAGAATTCTATCATTAATACGAATATTTTTTTTTTTTCAAAATTATATTTGAGTCAACAAATAATTAACTAAAAATCGGTATGAACTAGTGCTAAATAGTTTAAATTCGGAAGTGAAAGTTTGTTTTTTTCTATTTTTTAAATAAAAATGTTGCAAGTAATTAAATACAATTTATGTAACAAAAATTTATATTTTTATATTAATACATAAATGTATCAGATCAAATTTGTAGATATGAATATGTTGTGCAGTATATATACATCTTCTGCCATAAAAAAAGGGTAGAAGACATGCCATTCATTCACGGCCATATTCTCAAGGTTTAGAGAAAAGAAGGTACCTTTTCTATTGTATTCCAGGATAGAAAGAAAGCCGAATAAGAAAGTAAAGACTGAAGAAAGAAACCAAATAATGGGGAAGACAATAGAAGATATCCTTGTGCCCATATTCCCTAGTTGTTTGTGTGATTTTAAAAAATTTGAATTGCAGGTGGTGATATCTACATCGCAAGACAATGACAACAAATGTAAAAGAGTCAACAATTATACGGCCGGCCATGGAAACGCCAAAACATTGCCTACGAATTTCTGACTTGGACCTTATGGCGAGGGCAGTGCATGGCACCAGTGTACTCTTCTATCGGCGGCCGAATGATTCTTCCAATTTCTTTGACGTTTGTTTGCTAAAGGAGTCTTTGAGCAAAGTTCTTGTGCCATTTTACCCCGTGGCTGGAAGATTCGGAAGGGATGAAAATGGTAGAATTCAGATACAGTGTAATGGTGAAGGAGTCTTGTTTATGGAGGCTGAATCAAGTTGTGCTATTGATGATTTTGGTGACTTCACAGATGTCTCCAAAATTAAAGACTTTGTTCCAGCTGTTGATACTACTAAAGAGATATCTTCTTATCCAATCTTGCTAACACAGGTATCGCTTTGATATTTTTCATTCATATTGTTTTCTCAAATATTTTCTTTTCCTTTTTTTTTAATGCAACTAATTTATGCTTTTTATAGAGCAAAAAGCCCACGTAAGTGGTTCTAGCTCTTTACTTCTTTCTCTATTTAGTTTTATAGAAACTTTTTTTTGGTGATTTCCTACATAAAAAATTATTAGGTAACTCATTTCGATTGTGGAGGAGTTGGTATTGGATTTGGGTTACATCATATATTGGCAGTGAACTTTCGGCCTTCAATGTCATGAAATCATGGGCTGAGGTGGTACGAGGCCTTCCAGTTAGCATTTGACCGTGCTTTGATTCGACACGCCTAGGTGTTGGTGTCCCCTCTTCTACTAAATTCGATCATATCGAATACCAACCAGTTCCTTCAATGAAAACACCTTCTCGAAATCCTGGACACATTTCACCTGTAATCTTAAAACTATCACTTGATCAAATCAACACCCTTAAGGAAATAGGAAAGAATGATCATGGATCTACCAACAACTATACTAGGTTTGAGATCATAGCAGCTCATATATGGCGTTGTATGTGCAGAGCACGTGGATTACCTGGTGATCAAGCTAGTAAATTATACATTCCCACGGATGACGGTCTAGATTGAATCCTCCACTCCCACCTGGTTTTATTGGCGACGTCCTCTTCACCACTGCATTAATGGCATTATCAGGGAACATCATTTCTCAAACCGTTCGTTTCTACAGTAGAGAAATTCATAAAGCATTAAAACGGATGGATGATGAGTACTTGAAGTCAGCTCTTGCTTATCTAAAACAATTTCCTGATCCAATGGTTTTCAAACGAGGTGACAACACTTGTAAGTGTCCCAATCTCAACATACCCAATATGCCACGCATGCCTCTTTATGATACGGATTTTGGATGGGGCCGGCCGATGTATGTGAGAACACTTCTCGTATCGGATGGGACAGTACAAATTTTTTCGACTCCTAGCAATGATGGGAGCTTGTTTGTGATTGTAAACTTAGAAAACCATCAGATTCAACTCTTTAAGAAGTTCTTTTACGATATTTTTGATCAACCCAAGAATGGAAGATCAAGAGATGACTAATTTTTAATTTGAAGCAACGAATTTTTGAGTAAATGTATTTTTTATTTTATTTTATGCATCTTAGGTTATAAATTCTTACTTCGACATAAATAATTAATTGTCTAAATAAGTTAAATATTGTATTTTTTTAATAATACACTTAATTTATTACTTTATTTTTTAATACTTAAATTTAGAATGTTATGGAATACATTTTATTTTTTTGCCATCTCTCTCCTTTTATGTACTTTGGAGCAATACTTTGACATAATTTTTTATTTCCTATTATTAATTTTATATTATTTAAATTTTTAATTCATAATACTCACAATATAAAGTAAAGTCACAACATTGATTACGATGGTGACAATCAATTATAGACATCCATATGTATGTTTGTGTATAATATATGTATGTATAAATGTGTGTATAAATATATATATATATATATCTTGTTGATACTGATAAAGTTGAGTTTCTGAATATTGCACAACAAATCTTGTATCTCTAATCACTTTTGTGAAGTTTCCACCACCTGCAAAATAACGAAGCTCAGAAAATAGCTAGTTTCCCAACTGTATTCTTCGATGCTTAAGTTAGTGATGTATTTTGGCTATCAGTAATCAATTTGGCAGGGTTTTGCCTCAGTGAAAATGTGTATACCTTACTCTTTGAACCTTTGGGATTTTATAGCCTTTACTAACTGGCTTTAACCCATTTTTAGCCATAACCACCCATGACAGAAGGTGGGATGGTGGGTGGTTACAAGACAAAGTTGTAGTTGATTTTCATAATTTTCGATCAGGTTTTATTTTCCTCCCCCAACCTGGTGTGTTTTTTATGCCCGACCTGAGACCACAGGAAGACATGATCATATCACTTTGTTGGGGTTAATCCGCCTTGGGCATATTTCTTGTGTGATCTTGAATGGACCTTGTCATGACTCCGCGATCACAGCCTCAAGCATCTTGTATAATCGGCACCCAGGTAATTGTTTCTTAGATATTTTTCCAAATATCAAGCCCTCGAGTTTTTAGTAAAATTTATGTTATTGGAAACGAAACTATCACTTTTGTCTTAGGGTGTGAATTACCTGATCTGGATAATGTCCCTTCACATTTTGAAAGCTGGCAAACCTTCAATATCATGGTGATCGAGGCTGCAACTGTCTCCTCACAAAATGTATGACAACTGCACATAGTTCACTCCATCATGAATAAACCCCAACAAAATATACCAATTTAAAAAAAAAATATGGAAAAGTGAAAAAATTAAAAAGATTAGAGGGGAAATTGATATGGAAACTTACTTGGTATGCTAGAAGGTAAAGGATTATACAATACATAGGGACTATCCAGGAAAAATAGAGACGATATTTGCCAATATTTAATTTAGTACAAATGTGCATAATATTAATAATTGTAACTGTTATTAAACTAAGGCCAATTTCATAAGATACCGCAATCTTAGTTAGATACTTAGTTTTATTTTGTTTTTCTTTATACAATATTTGTTATCATATGTTTGTGTCTTGGGTATCACTACTACAAAAGCGAGTTTTCTTGATAGAGAGGTTCGTGACAGAAACGACTTCTATCACAGCATCATGTTATTATTCTATAAAGAAGTTGCCCACAGAAACTGGGTTCCAATTGGGAGACCATCTTGATAGAAAAATGTCAAAGCTTCATGACATTTAGATCGTGATAAAATAGACCAATAAATGAACTAGGGAAACGATATCGTTTAGAGAATTTAAAACGTTTGAAATTAATTGGCAAGGGAAAAATACAAAATGTAATTATCCCAAACATTATGGGGTATGTTTCTTTTCGAAATGTCATTTAATTTTGTGATTTTGGGGAATTGGCATGATGTTCTAATAATAATATGGTTTGTGTAACTTTGATAACAAATGTTTCCTTGTAAGTCTCTAACTTAGGCATGTGATGATAGTTCATATGGAAGTAATGTTTTTCTAATCTTTGGATATTGCCCGCTACTTTAGATTTTGATGTAATTCACCACATAATTTGATAGGAACTAGCAAAATGTTAGTTGGGGGATGTGATAAGTGTCTAAAAGTCTTCATTTATATATATTTTACAAAACATTATTACATCATTATTGAATTTAATAACTCTGTTTATGCACAAATTGTGAAATTTTATTATCATAACTTTAATTTGCATGTTTTCGTGGTCTAGAACTCAAATACATGCAAATATGTCTAATTGTACAAGATGGCATGAGTATAATAATTCTTGTATTTAAGTTGGCATATTTTTGAATATAGGTGTTAGAGGAGTGCAAGTTGCAATTAAAGATGTAAAGTATCCACTTGCATAAAACTCACTTGAGCATGTTAGTATCATGGCCATAGCTTTGCGCAGACATCTTCAAATGAAATGATTCCTATTGCAAGTGAAAGCTGATCAATTTGTACATAATTGATGTTTAGACAACTTTTGCAATTCAAAATGTATAGGCATCAAAAGTGTGAAGGAATATAATGAAGCATTGTTAGTTCATGTGCACCCTAGACCTATGAACACCTTTCTGTCTTTTGGCCATAACTTTATGAGTGCTCCACTAATTGAGTTGATTCTTGAAGTAGTAGAACCATGAGAAAGGCAGCTATAATTGTATATATGCTATATATGCATATTTTAAATTCGTGCATCTAGGCTGTCTAAAGTAGTCATCATTCAGACAGTAGCTGTAAACATTGCAATTTGACCATGCTTTATGGTTTTGATTATATCTCACATTCTAGACATCTAAATGAAACAATTCTTAAAGCATGAGAAAACTTATTCAATTATGCACAATGTGTATGAAGGTATGTTCTTTAATTTGGTGTGAAAGATAGGCAAAAGTGAGCTACAATCTGGCAGACAAAGACATGATGAAACTACGTCTACACATGTAAAGCATCATTTGTCATTGCTATATAAATGGTGGTTTTGAAGGTGAGGGCATGCTATTCTTGATTTTTGTTCTCTTAGGAGATTTCTTTATTCTTTTTTTGTTTCTTTCTTTTATGTAAGTTAAGTATTGTTACTAAAAAATTCGTAGCTAGTGTGTGTTTTTTTTATTAGTCTTCATCAAGCAATTTTCATCAAAGGATTGAAGAAGACGATCAATCATTTCAAACCTTAAGGGAAATCTTTGATAAAAATATGTGTTATTATTTGTATGTTCTTCCATGTATATTGCACTTGTATACTTAATTTCATTGATTTGAACTTGATAATGGAAGGCTGAACACATAGTGAGAGTTTGGCTTAGCTACTATGATTATGTTAGATATTTTGTGAATTATGTTTAATAAATGTTTAAGATTATTAGTTGTCCATTGTTCTTTATACCTTAGATTATGAATTATGGACTGATTATCTATTGTTTATAATTAAAGTTAACAAATAAGAATTAAGGTGTTAAAAACATCATCTTACCTTAATTAAGCTCACTTGAACAACTATTTAAATTACATCCATTGATTTAGTTTAATTAAAATGGTCATTTGATTTCGTTGTAATTAATTCAATATTTAAATAGAGGTCTTACATCAAGGATATAGTTAGTTGATTGTAAGTGAGAATTGCATTGATCATTAAATTTCTCTAACCATAGTAGAAAGACCAATAATCTAAACTTTTGGATAATTGTCTAATTCACTTAATATTTCAATGCATAAGTAGATAGCTAGCCAACTCCCATTTGATTTCATTGGATTTCATCTATATTCATTATTCTTGTCTTCTTTAAATTTAGCAAGTTAATTCATTTCATTTAAAATCGCATCAAACTACCAATTGAGTAAATATTTAGGACTTTATTGTTTGTTGAATTAGTAATATAGAGAAAACAACTAAGAATTAAACCAATGCAAGTCCTTGAGAGATCAACCTCAAGGTGAACTTGTCATTAGCTACTAATGATTCATGCACTTGCGAGCATTTAAAATTTGCATATCAGATTGCTTGTGTTTTTCTTGTATTAAATGTCTATAATTTATTGCTTGATGAATTATTTGATTAATCATGAATAATTGAGTGTTAGAGATAGTTAAAATTTTTAATGTCGCTTGAAAAACACAGTTTAGAAAATATTGAGAGTCTGGGAGGACTTCAGTATTTAGATAATCATATTGACACTGGGAAATCAGGTAATCAAGAAGTGAGTAAATCTTTAGGAGTTAATAACAAGTGAGGCTAAAAGAACGTGCAACTAATAGAGTAAGATAAGGGACATCAATTGGGTTAACTATATATAGGACATACTTCGACACTCGGGAGATAGAATGAGGTAATTTAGAACCTATGATTATTGTACTGAAAACAAAAGTATGACAAATTCCCAAATAGGAGGAACATAGTAATAATTAGGTGAAATTGAGATCTTAGGACCATTTCGTATCAAATTCTACATACTCACACTATTAGCTTCAATTTTCGATTTCTATTTTTATTAATTAGATTAGCTGTTTACATTTTTATAATTTTATATATTCTCATCTATTTAAATATTGACTGCTTAGATAAAATCAATTTACTATAATTGTAATACTTTTTTTAAAATTTAAAAAACTTAATTCCTGTGAGTTCAACAACCTAATTTCTTTCACTCTACTACTTGTATAACCTTGTATACTTGCGAGTTGCGAGGTTTGTTAATAATGGTATGGTGAAGCTTCAATGTTTGGTGCATTTCTTTTATTTTCTTTGCTGTTGGAACCAAATACTTCTCTTGATGGAATTCTTGAACAGGTCCTTTAATTTTACTTTTACTTGCATGTATTGTTGTTGTAATAACATTATATTCTTCTATTTTAGGCGTCCACCACTCGTAGATTGAGCATCTATATCTGTTCTTTAGATAGCAGTAATATACAGATGTGTGGATAATTTAAGGATTCTCAAATTTTCATAGATCCCCCATGCCATAAAGTCACATGTTTTTTTATGGAACTTCAACATTGCTCCATTTATTTTATGTTGTCCAATGTTTGTATTTGAAGTCGGTGTCCATTGTGGCAGTGGAATTTGCATACAAAAATGGGAGGTTCATTTGGTGCTTATAAATTTTGAGTTTGCCAATTCTAATATCAATTTTTAAACATCAAATTCTCTCTTCTCTTTTCCTTGGTTGGGGAGTACTTTACTTCGATTAGAATATAATGTATAATATGTATGTATAGTAGATAATAGATATACATAATAATAGTTCATATATATATTCTATTTCATTTTCTATCATGGACAAACTTATAATTATTTTAACTTTTCATATGGATTGTTAGTTATATACATAAGGTGATTTATATCTTTGCGCATACAGAGGTAACTGCAGTAAGGAAAGCAATGTAATTTCGTTGCTTTTCATTAATTTTAATAAAGAATTGCTTGAAACTGGAGTCACACTAATAACTTGTAGAATTTCATAATATATTTGAAAATTGTCAATATACGTGATATAAAGTTACAAATAACCCTATAACCAAATACACTATCATTGATTGAAATATCGTTGCAAGTCACTCAAGAACAATTGACAACTGTGAGTTTTTCACAAAGAAAGTTATCTTTTATGTTTTAACTTTAACTATCTGTTGTATAAAACATATTTTATATTTTTTTAAACTAAATTAATTTGGGAAATCTTTATCTCGGAGTTGGAGACATACCCACCATGTATTAGAAGGATGGTGCGACGAGGGATTTGATTACAATGAATATATATATTAACGAATTATTACATAATTTTTTACAATTATATATTACATATTTTTATTGTGATATTTATATTTTAAATTTTTATTTATAAAAAGAAAATAATTGTAACAATAAATTTACTGCATTGTAGCGCAGTCGTTGCAACAAATTTGGCTGTGTACTTTATTTATATTTGCGTACTTTGAAATTAACCGAATGAAAGGACAAAAATATTTGCAATAACTAATTATTTTAATTTTGATCATCATATTAATACATAATTTATTTTACATGATATCCTAGTCAATATTACTGAATTATATATTTTGTTTAGATCATTAAAAATAATATTTAATCATATAATTAATAAATAGGGTATGTTTCAAATTTAATTATAATGGTTAACGTAGCATTAATCAATTAGATAGTGAAATGATATGATACATAATTTTTAAAATTATCACAATTAATTTATTATTATTTTAATATTTTATAGTTGATAGTCAAGATCATGCAATTAATATTTGGGCTGATATTACTAATTGTGCTAACTTGAGTATGGAAGTTATGGACGAACTTAATGCTCACAACTTCCTTTTAAACTTAACTTCTATTGAAGCTTAATCTACAAAAGGATAAGATTTCTATCTTCGTGTAAACAAGATTTTGAAAATAACGGAATGAAGCACTATCAACCCTCTTGCAAGAGGGTCGTATTGCTCTTTTTTTTAAGTAGATTTATTTTGAGTATTTTTTTTTATTTACACCTTTTTTCTAAGAATTTTATGAAAAGTATTTTGTATACTCGTATCAGATTAACAGGGATATTAAAAATTATTAAATTAATTTATTATAAAATTTTATAAATTGTTTAAAAATTTGTATAAAATTAAAAATGAAGATAAAAGACTAATAGCTGTTGACGATGTAGATCCATACATGAAAAATGATATGATGCAGTCAAAAGTCAGTGACTGAAAATTTCAATTCCCAATTATCGGATGATGAGCGTGTTTGTTTGCAGGTGCGCAACCTCCAACGCAATCAAAATAATTTAGGAAAATTTTAAAATAGTCCTAATTAAATTCTAATTAATTTAAATGGCCTTTTGGATAAAAAATATATCAATTTAGGTTAATATATATTTTTCAGATAAAATTGTCCTCACTAAACCAGTTCATTATTTTAACATAAATTTATTTTTTTTTTCTATTTTCTTTTACTCACCATTTTTTACCAAATTAAAATCCTAACTTTGCTCTCTCCCAAAACTCATCTTTCTCCCAAAATGCCCTCACTCCGGTAATGGCAACACACATGGTTGCAAGGAGTTGACGGCGAGCAAGGAGGTTGGCGGTGGTGTACAAAAGAGATTTCCGATCAATAAGTTTTCCATGGTTTTCTTTACATTGTTTGGCACAAAATGACAGAGTATTTGGTTTGTAATGTTTGTAACATAAATAAAGATGTTTAGAATGTATTTTGTGATGAAATTATTGAGTTTATTTTAAAAAAAAAAAAATGCATGAATTTGAAGTGAAATGAATATGTTTTGTGAATGATTTTTATTAGGTATTAACAATGTGAAATTAATTGCTTTAAATAGTTATCCATTTTATTTCCCTTTTATTAATTATATTTATTTATATCCTCCATTGTAAGAATGTTAATATTGTATAATCATAAGAAATTAATAAATTATTATTAATAATTTTATTGTTATTAATATTGTGAGAATATTTTTTATATATTTTCTTTCTTATATTTAATTGAGTTATTAATGGTTAATTAAATAATTGTTAATATTATATAATCATAAGCAATTACATTATTCATAATTTGATTAACAATAATAAAATAATAATTTTCCTAATCATGTTGCTATTCATGATTTTACAAAACACCATTTTTTTAGTGTATTAATAGTATTATTAATGAATACTTTCTAATTAGTGTGTTAATTAAAAAATGTTGGAATTTACGGTTATTGTCTTGTTATTTTCTTATAAAAATATTTAATAATTTATTAACACATATGAAAATTACAACTTTAAAATTAATTGTAAAAATTAAATAAATTTAAATTTAAATAATTATGTTTAGTGCATGAACATGTTATATTTTAGCATGAAAACTCTAATTAATTTATAAATTTAATTTTTTCAGGTTAAAGAAAATGGACAGGCGAGTGAGGAAAATAAAAATCAATTCTGCCAATCATTTCCATGATATTCCCACATCAACGTCAAAGATTACAAATGGTTGACATGATTCATGAAAAGCTGGCAGACAGATTGATATACATTACCGTAATGATCGTATATATTGTGATCATAATATATGATGTTTTGTATATATTATTATTTCCATGAAAATTATAGTCACATATGTTAGGTGAATACAAAATAATGATACGTGTTGTGATTAAGTACAAAAACCACATGCGTCAAGGTTAATAACAAGATAGAATGACAGTGAAGTACTCGTTTTTCAAAATAAATATCAAGTCAATACTCAAATTGAAAATATTTATCGATTACATTCTTACTGTTAAAATTTTCCTTTCCTATAATAGTAAAAAGGATATATTAGTTATTATAATTTAAAATTAAAATTAAAATTTAAAAAGCATAATTATTTTTTATATCTCAGAGTAAAATAGTGATTGTGATTTAAAAATAAATATAAAAATGGAATTATATTTAATGTAAATAATTATATAATAAAAAAGAAAACTCAATCCTTCTTTTCTCCTTGCAATCACCACCTCCTACTTCTTCTACTTGTTCTTCCTCTTCTTCTTCGTCTTCTTCTTCTTCTTCTTTCTTTTCTTCTTTTTCTTATTTCCATATTCTTCTTTTTTTTCTTCTTCAATCCCTTCTTCTTTTTTCCATCTTCTTCTTTCTTCTTTCTTTCTCTTTTAGTCTTCTTGTTCTTCAATTTTTTTCTCTCTTTTAGTCTTCTTCTTTTTGTACTAAATTGCTAAACATGTAATGATTGATTTGAGATTAAATTAGGGTGTTGTTAGAATCGTAGGGATTATGGAATGGAATTGGTGTCAGATTTAAAGTGGGTTTTTGATAATTGAAGTAGGGTTGAGGGTTGAAATTACTTTGATTAATAGTTTGGTTGATGGATTAAAATTAATTGATAATTTGGCTGATAGATTAAAAATTCATTGATAATTTGGTTTACTGATTGATTATATTAGAATATTAATTAGGGATTTTGGGTAATTAGGGATTTCAGATGGATTAAAAATTAATTGATAAGTCAATTTATTGATTGATTACATTAGGATATTACCTAGGAATTTTGTGTAATTACGCATTTTGAGTTTCTTTGATTAGGGGTTTTGGATGATTAGAAATTTTGGATGGATTAAAAATTAATTGATAATTCAATTTAGTGATTGATTATATTAGAATATTAATTAGGAATTTTGGATTTCTGTAATTAAGGATTTTGGATTTCTTTTATATATATATACATATCTATATTATAATTTATTTTTTTTTTTAAAATAAACTATAGGGATGTTTATGTAAATTTATTCTTCAATATAAGTTAGAAGGGTAATTATGTCATTACAAGTGTCAAAGACAGTCAAATCATAATAGAGACAAAAAATTCTAATGAAAAGGATATCACTGACAAATGTTTTTTGTTTAGGTGCCTACTTAACAATTATTTTTAAAAATGGGTACCTTACTGTCATTCTCCTTAATAACAATAATGACACGCATTAGAGTTAAGTAAAAAAAAAATGTGAACACTAGTATTATATGCACTTAAGAACAACAACATTTGGGAAACAATAGGATACCCCAAACTTTATAATATAACCGAATAAACCATTGTTGGAAACCCATTGTATGCTCTGTTTTGGTGGTGTAATGAAAATCAGTGTGGGTTATGTGTTTTGGTGCATTATTGTGTGAAATGTGCTTGTTTATAAGTCAATTGTATCATTACTGAGCATGCGTTGACTTATAATTTAATTTGTTACTGAATATTGGTTATGGGAATGATGCTGATATATTGTTTGAGTGTTTTCAATTAGATCAAGACAAAAATTGTAGTCTCTTATATCATGATGCATATGATGGAGATCGCATTAGTTATTATTATTTTCAAGTGATGCAGTATCTTGATGGTCTTATAGCTTTTATTATGATGTGATAGTGTCTGATACTATTTGCAATACCCAATAAGGGGTTTTAACATATATCTCTCATGAGATATAATTTTTTAACACTTAGAGAGAAGGTTTGGCTTAATACACACATACCTCTCTTACAGACTTCCACTTCCATTCATAATTATAGAAAAGATATATTTACCCTTCATTTGCTATTTTCAAAATAAAGACAAAATTTTAAGCTTGAGATATTTTTTTTAATTAAAATAATATATTATTAAAAGATAAAGAAAAGGAAATATAAAAGGAACTATAGGTTTAGCAAAAATTAAAATTTAGAAATAGAGGGTTTTAACACATGCTTATAAAAATTTTTACTCCATTTATTTTTACTCCACCTATAAAAATTTTATTTGTAAAAATTTTATTTTGAAAAACTTTAATTATAAAATTATATCAAGTAAATTCTTATTCCTTTTAATCGTAAAACAAAATATTTAAGTTTCGGATTACTAAAAACGGAGGACCATCTCCATTACTTATCCAATTTTTCATTTATCATTTAATTGTCCATTTTTTTTTCGAGCTTATAAAATTATCTAAGTGTAGATAATTCTTACTAAAATGAGATAATACATTTATACACTATTTAAAACTAATGCTCTTTATGTTTATTCAGAGGGATAAAAAGACCTCATTTATAATGTGATTCCACTCTTTATTGGAATTTCTTCATTTATTTTCACATTGTTTTGTACTTTATATAAAATAATCAGTTTTAATTGCCATTTACATATACTTGCTTTCTAAACTTTAATTTTTACTAAATTTATAGTTTCTTTTGTATTCTCTTTTCTTCATTTTTCAAATATATATTATTTTAATTAAAAGAATATCTTAAACTTAAAATTTTATCTTTATTTCGAAAATGACAAATGAAGGGCAAATATATCTTTTCTATAATTATGGATGGAAGTGAAAGTCTATAGGGGAGGTATGTGTGCATTAAGCCAAACCTTCTCTTTAAGTGTTAAAAACCTAAACCTCAAGAAAGGTATGTGTTAAAAACCCTACCCAATAAATATGGTACGGTATATTCGCACTATTGATAAGGGTAAAAAATGATGATCAATCTATAGCTTGTTCATTTTTAAGTGATGAGACCGCTGATTCCTTAATTTATTTCATTACTTGAGGAATTTAAGATGCTTATACCCCATGGTTCTCTTGAAATGATTATTACTGGTCAAGATCTTGTTATGAGAAAAGCCATTTATATATGACAAGGTGATTCCAAAAATATTTTGACAATTTGAAGATTATGTCAATATTGATAAAATTTGTAATCCTTATCGTTTTGTCTAATACCTTATTAGCTAACAACTTCAGAAGAAGATTTGGAGCTAGCTATATATTTTCCTCAAATAGTTAAACATTTATTATAGTTATGCCTCAAAAGCATAGGATTATTTGATTTTTTACCTATCTATTTCTACAACTTATTGTTTTTTTTTACTTGTCCAAATTCTAAACATTTTTAATTTGTTGAATATTTGTTTATTATTTTTATGCAGAATAATCTATGTTAATTTTAATTTTTGAGATATAAAATAATTAACTATGCAATTTGAGTTTATTTTTTAAAACATAATTAATTTATCCTGCAGTCTCCTCTGCTCAGTTTATTGTTATTGAAAGGAAATTAATATGATCAATTATTGTCATCTTATTTTCTTTTCTACATATATATATATGACTTAAAATTTAACTTGCTGCTGCCTAGCTTGGAATTTGTGGATGTGATTTATAAATTTGCAACTGTTGCTTTGTTCTTGTTTTGTGTTTATTTTTAAAAGATAATTAACTTATCATGCATTCTCTTCTGTTCAGTTGGCTTGTTATTAAAAGGAAATCAATATGATCAATTATTGTTGTCTTATTTTATTTTCTAGTTATATGTGTGTGTGTGTGTGTGTGTGTGTGTATGAGGAATAGATGTTTCAAATTCTAGAGAACCAAAATATTTAAGTACCTGAGTATCCAAGGATCCAAGGACCTATGGAGTCAATGTGGAATAGTCATTTTGACTTGAAATGGACATGATCTAAAATACTATTACTCGAATATTCGAGAACCTGAAGACCTAAAGAGTCAAGGTGGAGTAGTCATTCTGATTTAAAGAGGACCTAATATAGTATCTTAGTACTCAAGTACTCGAGGACCTAAGGATCTAAGTGGTCAAGATGGAGTAGTTATCCTGAATTGAAAAGAATTTAAAACCTACTTGAATTAGGATACCAAACTTACTTGAATTGAAATTTTGAGGGTATTATAAAAACCCTGTATTATAGAGTTTTGATGCACTTGGGAAGAGAGGGAGAAATTAAAGAGAGGTAATTTGAGAGAAATGAGTTATTTTGTATAGATTCCATCTTCTACTTCTAATAATAAACCTTATATGTATTTACTTTATGCATGTAGGCAATTTTACTGAACCACGTAATTCTTATTTATCTCTGATCTTATTTATTATTTTTGTGTTTTATGTTCATTATCTGGTCAGGCCTAGTAGTTTTTATTATATCACAATCTTGATTCAATCATATTAGTACTAGAACATTGTTTCTGAGGCTAGTTTTCCGCAACAACTAGTATTAGAGCCAAGTTCCCAAGTAATCTAAATTTGATCCAGAGATATTTAATAGAGAGAATTACTTCAACTTGTGGCATCTGAAGTGAGAGCAATCTTGGTTCATCAAGGGCTAGAGGATGCTCTTGAAGGAGAAGGAAAAATGCCTGATACGTTGACAGAATGTGAAAAGAGGGAGATTCTAAGGAAAGTTCATTCTTAAATTATATTAAGCCTGAGTAATTAGGTTCTAAAGGAAGTTTCAAAGGAGAAGGTTGTAGCTAGGCTTTAGAGCAGCTTAGAAGCATTTTACATGACCAAATCTTGACCCCATGGTATATACTTGAAGAAAAGATTGTATACCCTTACTATTCAATAAGGGCCTCAATCAAATAACACATTGAACTATTCAATAAGGTAGTTCTTGGCTTGCAACAATAGATGTGAAGATTAAAGATGAGGACTAGGCAGTGATTTTGCTAAGTTCTTTGTGAAAATCATATGACCACTTGTTGAGACTTTAACATATAGTCAGACCTCACTATTTATGAAAAATGTTTAGGCAGCCCTAAACTCTAAAGAACTGACTAGAAAGCAAAAAGAAAAGAACTCAAGTTAAGGTGAAAGTTTGACAACAAAGAGGAGACCAAAAAACAAGAGAATAGAGGCAAGAAACATGTCAAATCCAAGTCAAAACCAAGATCTTGAAGTGCTTTTATTGCCATAAAGAAGCACATTTTAAGAAGGATTGTCCAGAGAGAAAGAACAAGAAGATGGCAAATGGTGATATAGCTGTTTTAACAGAAGATTGGCTTGAATCTACATATCTACTTGTCACATTTGTTGCTAAGAGATAAGGTGAATGGGAGTTAGAATCAAGTTGTTCTTTTCATATGTGCCATAATTTAAATATATTTAGTTTTACCAAACATCTAATAGAGGTAAAGTATTCATAGGTAATAATGAAGCATATAAAATTATTGGGATTGGTAGTGCCAAGATCAAAATGTTCGATGGAGTGGTAAGAGAATTGCATTAGGTTAGGTGTGTACCAGATCTGAAAAGAAATCTAATCTTCTTGGAAATGTTAGATTAGTCAGGGTATATATTTAAGGCCAAAAATGGGACTCTGAAAGTAGTTAACGATTCTATGGTAGTCAAGAAAAGGGTGAGAAAAAATGGTTTATGTGTGTTGGATGAATCTATTGTCATTCGTTCTGTAAATGCAGTAATAGTGTTTGACAACAGTAAGACTAGGTTGTGGCATATGAGGTTATAAATGAAAAAGGTTTGAAGGAATTAAGTAAACATACAATGTTTGGTGATGATAAGATTGAATCATTATGCTTTTGTGAAGAATATGTCTTAGGGAAGTCCATAAGAGTGAAATTTGGAACTATTAAGCATAAAACAAAAGGGATCTTAGAATACATTCACTCAAATTTGTGGGGACCTTCACAAGTTAATTGTTTAAATGGTTCAAAATACTTTTTATCCTTGATAGATGATTACTCTAGAAGGGTTTCGGTATATGTATTAAAATTTAAGGATCAGGTGCTTGAAAATTTCAAGGAGTGGAAGTCACAAGTGGAGAATGAGACAGATAAAAAGGTGAAATAGCTAAGGACTCATAATGCTCTAGAGTATTGCAATCAAGAGTTTAAGGACTTTTGTAAAGAAAATGGCATTTCAATACGTAAAATTGTAAGAATGACCTCACAATATAATGGTCTTGCTGAAAGGATGAATAAGACACTAATGGAGAAGGTAAAATGCTTACTAGTGCATTTAAGGCTTCCAAAGTCTTTATGGGTAGAAGCTTTGATGACAGTAGCATATCTTATAAATAAGAGTCCATTGACAACAATTAGGCTTAAAACATCTATTAAGATATAGTTTAGAAACAAAACATCATACAATCACTTTAGAATCTTTGGCTACCTTGCCTATGCATATATAAATCAAGGAAAGCTTGATGCTGGAGTGATAAAAGGTGCATTAGTTGGTTATCTAGAAGGTGTAAAGGGTATAAACTTTGGAGTCCTTCACTTAAGCCACCAAAATGAATTATGAGCAAAGATGTAAAATTTCATGAAAAAGCTCTACTTGATTCAATAAGAAAGACAAGAATCAAATGATGACCAGATACTAAAACTAGAATCTAAAAGGTTTTAGATTGAGGTAGAGTAAACATTAGGATCTTAGGTTTAAAGTACCTCGGGTTAAAACATAACTTAGATTGATAAGGATGAAACTCGACAAGAAGACCAAGTTAAACAAATATTTTGGGACGATCTTAATGACTATTAGTTAGAAAGGGATAGAATCAGGAGGACAATCAGACCTTTAAGTAAGTTTGGTTATGCTAATTTAATAGTATATGCACTAATAGTTGCATCTGAAGTCATAAATAAAAAACCAATAAGTTATAAGGAAGCTATGAATTCCAACTATAAAGAGAGATGGGTTAAATCTATGCAAGATGAAATAGAAGTCTTTGATGAAAAATCAGACTAGGCAACTTATAGACTGACCAAAGAACAAAAAAGTTATTGGGTGTAAATGGATCTATAAAATCAAATGAGGCATTTTAGGTGATAAACCAAAGAGGTATAAGGCCAGCTTTATTGCAAAAGGTTTTACTTAGAAAAAAAGAGGATAATCTTTGCAGAAGTGTTTTTTCTAGTGGTAAAACATAGCTCTATCAGAGTACTTTTAGCACTTATAGCTTTTTAAGATTTGAAGCATGAGCAAATACATGTCAAGATAACTTTCTTACATAGTGATTTGTTTAAGAATGTTGTAATGACTTTGACTGAGGGTTTTGTGGTTCTTAGAAAAGAAAATCAATTATGTTTATTGAAAAATCACTTTGTGGCTTTAAGCAATCACCAAGGCAATGATACTTGAGGTTTGATGAATTTATGATCAAGCAAAACTTCAATAGAAGTAGAATGTTAGTTGTGTGTACTTTAAAACTCTCAGGAATGCCATAACTATTCATCTACTCTTATATGTAGATGACATGCTGATAGCTTGTCGAAGCAAGGCTTAGATTGATATGTTGAAGAAGCAATTGAATGAAGTTTTTGAAATGAAGGACTTGGGACAAGGAAGAAAGATCTTAGGCATTGAGTTGAAAAGGAATAGAAATAGGAGATCCATATTTCTGTCACAAGAAAATTATATTAAAAGCGATTTGGAGAAGTTGAGGATGCAAAATTTCAAACCACTCATGATACCTCTAATAGCTCACTTCAAGCTCTCAAGTTTGTAAGATCTAAAGATAGAAGATGAGAAGAAAAAGATGAAATCAGTGCCCTATGCAAATGCAATTGGAAGCCTAATTATGCAATGATATGTACAAGACCAAACATTGTACATGTTATCAGTATAGTCAGTAGGTTCATGGCTAATCTTGGAATTAGCCATTGTTAGGCTATTAAATGGATTCTGAGGTATCTTAAAGGTACTTCTGAAGTTAGAATAGTGTATAAAACATCTAAAAATAATCAAATAAAGCTATACGGATATGTTGATGTTGACTTTCCAAGGGACCTGGATAAGTGAAGGTCTATAATAGGTTATATATTTTTGTTGTGCATTTACACAATTATCTGAAAGCAACAATTTAGCATATTGTATTGTCAACAACAAAAGCAAAGTATGTTGCAGCAATAGAAGCAATAAAGAAAGTATTGTGGCTCAAAGGCTTAGTAGAAGAATTAGGTCTATCTTAAAAGTGTGTAGTAGAGCATTGTGATAAAGTGCGATTCACTTAAGTAGAAATCCAATGCATTATGAAAAGACCAAACATGTAGATGCTAAATTCATTTCATCAAAGATCAGATTGCCATAGGATTTGTAGACTTGGTAAAAATACATATAGATGATAATCTTGCTGATATGCTAACAAAGTCATTAATAGGCATTAAGTTCAATCTATATATGGACTATGCAGGCATTCACAACTTATAGAAAGCTAGTGTAAGTAAGAACATGTAGATAGAAAGGAATTATAAGCAAGGCGGAGAATTGTAAAGAATAGATACTTCAAATTCTTGAGAACCTAAGTATCTGAGTAATCAAAGACCTAAGGACCCAAAAAGTTAAGGTAGAGTAGTTATCTTGATTTGAAGAGGACTTGATCCAGTATCCTAGTACCTGAGTACTTAAGGACTTAAGGACTTAAGTTGGAGTAGTCATCCTATCTTGAAGATGACCTGATCTGGTATCCTAATACTTAAGAACTAAAGGACCTGAAGACCCAAAGAGTTAAGATAGAGTAGTCATCCTAACTTGAAGAGGTTTCCAAACCTACATGAATAAGGATAACAAACCTACTTGAATTGGGATTTTTAGGAGCATTTTAAAAGCCCTGTATTCTATAGTTTTGAGGTTTAGGGAGAAGAGAAGGGGAAATTAAAAAGAGATGATTCGAGAGTAAAGAGATATCTTGTAAATATTCTATCTTCTACTTTTAATAATAGACCTTACATGTGTTTGCACTATGGATATAGGCAATTTTGCTGAACCATGTAATTCTTATTTGTCTCTAATCTTGTTTATTATTTCTGTGTTTTGTCTTCATTATCCAGTCAGATGTAATAGTTTTTATTATATTGCAATATTGATTCAATCATATCAGTGTTAGATCATTATTCTAAGGTTGGGTTTTTACAACAATATATATTTATATGTTTATGTGCGTGTTAAGATTTAACTTGCCGCTGCCTAGCTTGGAATTTGTGATCGATTTATTTATAAATTTGCAATTGTTACTTTGTTCTTATTTTGAATTTATATTTAATAGATAATTAATTTATCATGCATTCCCATTGCTCAAGTGGCTTGTTATTGAAAGGAAATTAATATGATCTTGTTGGCTTGTGTTCTTTTCTAGTTATTATATATATATATATATATAATTAGACTTGTTGCTGCCTAGCTTGGAATTTTCGGTTGATTTTTTGCCTAAATTTTCAATTGTTACTGTGTTCTTAAATTTATCTTTTACTTCTCCTCGTTTAAAAAAAAAAAGGTTAATTGGAAGAGCAACAAAATTCTAGGAAAACAATTAAAGTACAAGAGTTTTGAATTTTCTTTTCCTTTTTTATATATCAAAAAGAGAGAGAGAAAATCTTCTCTCTTGAATGAATATTTCAAGCATAGGTGCCTTAAGCCATCTTCAACTTTGTTGTTATGTCTTGGCTACAAGAGATATATGATTTAAAGTTAAGAGTATGAATATTTCAGCATCAACAAAATCACAACTGACTCACAGTATCACAACAAACAAGTTTGTTGCGATTCCTATTATCATGCATGCTTGTAAGTCGATTTTATATTGTGGTTGTATATTGCAATTCGTATGATTCTCTATTGATGCTGACTTATTTGCCTCTTCCTATAGCAAAATATGGTTAGTAAGGACTCGTGGATCCAAATGGAAGCTAATTTCATGGGCATGAAGTACGATATAAAGTGGAAAGATCCACACAGACGTAATAGGTTGGTTATGATTAATTGTATCACCAACCTAGCAATTCAAAGGATCATAATGTTCGACGAAGAATTTACTTTGCAAGTTGTATAACCATAGGATAACAAGATGTTTGTGGTTGGTAATGATAAAGATTTGTTGGACATTTAGAAAGTACACATCAAATGCAATTACAAAAGAATGAAGCTTCACTCCAAATTGCTTCCACTCACAATGAAACCACCAGTCAAGAGGACCATGCTAATAAAGGAAAAACACTTCTACTCCCCTATTCAGTTACAAGCACCTGAACACAATCATGCACTGTAGCATGGTGTGACTCCCAGCCTTATTCAGACTTTAGTAATGCTGCAAGAGATGGTTCAAAAGGTTTACATAGTTCTAGCAGTTGTCAAATGGGCATGTATACCATAATTACCCTTCACAATAGTTTCAAACCACAACAAACAACCATTGTGACCTACTTAATGAAAACCTTAACCAAACATCTGCCCATACACAAACACCTCTAGAAATAGAAACCTAAAACATGGCCTTAGAAACTTGTCATAGTTTCCTAGCAATAAAATAACAAGCATTCCCACAAAAAAATGCAAATCATATCACAACACTACTAATGTTGATATTCCAATATCACAAGATCCCTAATAGCAAATTTTTCAAGCTAAGCTTGCAGGCAACACATTAGCACAAGAACATATGTTGCTTATGAAGAAGTAAGACTTGATGAAGTTGACACTAACAGTGTTTACTCTGATTTAGCAAGTGATGATTAACAAAAAGATGCTTTTGCTAGTGAACCGTATAGGACAAATCAAGGGTAAGGTCAAGTTGTTGGTGATGAAGCTACTGAATTGAGAGGAGGATGATATGTTGTTGTCTACTTATGAATCTAATGACAATGATTGTGGTTTTTGTTCTGACTCTGATGTTGAGAACTCATTGAGCAAGATGCAAGAATATATTAAGAATAACTTCTATAAGCCTAATAAAGGGTCAAATCAACTAAAGGTTGGCATGTATTTCAGAAGTGTTGTAGAGATGTCATCTACTTTAAAAGATGATGCCATGAAAGAAGGATTCAGATTAAAGAGAATTAAAGTTGAGAGAAGTAGGTGACATTAAGATATGGTAGGAGTATTGTGCATGGAAATTTCATGTAATTCGAACCAGAACAGGTGGCTTTTTCCAAGAAAAATGCTTTTAACTACATACATGCCAAAGCTTCTAAATAATCTTGAATGTGAAACCATTTGGATTACTAGTAAGCATATGGATACAATATTGACTAACTCGGAGATTATTGTTTTTGTGTTATAAGCTGATGTGTGCATCAAATATAAAGTTCACTTTTCAAAACATAAAGTTTATAGAGTGAAAAAAAAAAAAGCTCTTGTAGCAGCAGGTGTTGATCATGAGGAAAGCTATAAGAAAAATAAAAGTTTATGCACAAATCATACTGGACAAGATGCCTCAAATCATTGCACTTATGAAGGTTAACAAAAGTAATATATCAGATACAAAAACAACTTTTGACAGATTTCTACTTGCTTTCCCTATTTTTCGAGATAGTTTGAATCATGATTGTAGACTTTTTATAGGGATTGACGAGTGTCATTTAAAGGGGCCATATATAGTTGTTCTGTTGTCAGTGGTTACACTCGATGAACATGGAAATTTACCACTTGGTTTTATGTTTTTCTGATATGGAGAATAACAGCACATGAAGTTGGTTTCTTGGGCATTTGAAGACATTATTGAACTCAAATAGGCAACTTCCATTCATGTGCGACTACAAAAAAGGTATACAAGCTGCACTATCTCTAGAATTCCCAAATATACACATTCAATTTTCTTTACAGCATACACTTGTAAATGTCAAGGCAAATCATCTAAAAGTTAACCTCGGTTTAGATTTTGGGCTACAATGAGCGCTATAGACAGAAGAGCCTTTGAAATTACAATGGAATCTATAAAAGCTATAATACTTAAATTTAATGCTGATGAAAATGTGTATATGTTAGGCATTTGTATATATATATATATATATGTAGAAGTTAGAAGAAGAGTACATTTATTTGGGATGGATTATTTAATCAGTGATAGATTTATTTATATTTAAAAAAAAAGGATTTTGAGTAATAAAATTTTAATGTGGGCCAAAAGTTAAAAAAAAATAGTTGAGGGTTAGTGTGAAATTTAAAAAAAAAATCCTTAATGCCTCATTTCACTTTGCCTAGATCGGTTAGGAAAAAAAAAAAGAAAATAGAAAAGAGCAAAGCAAGAGGAAGAGAGGACATGTGGCACAAAAGAAAAGAAAATGTGTAAGTATATGTGTGTAGGTCCAATGAAGGAAAGGTAGTTGGTGGAAAAAATAAAAAAACAAATGGTGAAAACTGTGGGAATTATATATAAATGCCATCCTGGTGCTCAATTAATTTAGCGAACTCAGTAACCAAAGGAAGAAGAAAAAGATAAGAAGGAAAGAAAGGACGGAAAGATAGGAAAAAGGAGAACCAACTTGGTAGGATTCCTGGTACTGTTATTATTCTTAGATAAAAAATTCTACTCGCAAGTTATTTTACATAATTTTTTTGTAGAAAGTTAAATTTTAGTATTTAAATATATGCTTAAATATATATACATATTTTTAGGTAACTAAATTTGAATTTTTATCTTTTATTATTAAATTATTATTTATTATTATTTGTTAAATTGATATTAAGAGCTAATTGGAAGGAGGAGGAGAAATCAATAAATATAGAATTGTTACGCATCTAGCAAGTAGGTATTTATATTTATTAGGTGGCTTTTAGTTTTAAAATTGAAAAGTAAGGTGTTTAATTATAGCTGATGTTTTGATAAATGTGTATGAAATTCTTGAATCACCACATGTTGATCCAATTAATTATTTTTTGAATCAGATTTAAATAGAATTTTTCAAATAAATATTAAATTTTCAAATACAGTGAGAAAATTGTATCGACATGTGTTGTGCTTTTATAAATGTATGGTTTGTATGGAAATGTTGTGAATATATCTAATAAATGAAAATGTGATGACCATGGTTGTTATTGTGATGTGGCATTGGTGTTTGGGTCGACGGTTTCTAGAAATAATGCTTTCAAAGTACGTTTTTGTTGGGACGATGGTCTCTAGAAACAATGCCCTTAAAGTATGTATAGCCAGTTTTCAGGGTAGCGGTCCTTTAGAATAAAACCTGTAAAGTACGCAAGTAAAAAATTCATAGAAATTATTTTTTTCATTAAATAATGGAATTATGTGTTTTACGTTACTTATGAATATTAAAAGTGAGATTTTGATTTAATATTCATGTACACTCTTTGTTGAAAATTAGAAAGTGCTTTTATGTTTAAATTCGTTCATTGTAAATTTTAAAACTGTTTTTATGTATAAATATCTACTAAGTATTAGCTCACCCCCACTTTCCAGATTTTTGGTATTTGTTGAAGTAAAGATGAATAGGAGTCCAAGGATACTCGAAGATAAGGACTTTGCTAAATTTGGAGTATTGCATAATTATAGATGTAAGAGTTTGTGTTGTATAGTTTTGATATATTTTTTATTTAGTATTTGAATATTTTTGTTGCACCCTAATTCGGCGCCACTTTCTTAATGCCGAATTCGAGGTGTTACAAAGTTGGTTCGAGAGCATAAGTTATGATTCTGTAGACTTTAATAAATACGATTTGAGTGTTTCTTTTTTAGATTTGATATTAAGTGTTATTGGTTAGAATAAAGGTTTAAAAAGCCCTTTAAGATGTGATTGATTGCTTAGGTAATTGTTTACAGAATTATTTTGTATGAGATATTAGAGTAACGCAACGGAAGCATGTTTTATTATGATTATGTAGAAGATTTTATTTTGATTGAGATATTAGTGATGATGAATTTGAAAGGCGAATTTCTCTGAAAGGGTGGAGAATGATAAAGTTGAGAGGTACTATCTAAGCCATATTGTTGGATTTAATAAGAGGCTTTTGAGTTTATTTGTATTTGTAAATAATATGATGTTATATTTACAATGATTAGAGAATAAGGATTTTTAATTTAGGAGTTTGGTAAGGATTGAGTCATGTGTATTTTATAAGGATTGTGATTCCTTGGACAGGAGAAACTTAAGTTATAAATACAAGAGGTATAAAATAGTTGATATCTACTCTTTAAGGGAGAAGATTTTGAGGAGATTGGAGTAGATCCTAAAGAAAAATTCAAGATCAAGGATTTACATTTATCTATTGGTTTGTTGTAGCAGAATAAGAGTACATGATTGGAGTTTAAGCATTTTAGAAGACTAGAACCTTACAGAATTTTGTGCTTACAAAACTTTTGCGAAAAGGAAAATTTGCTTATTTTGATTTTGAATATGGATGTTTAATACATCAAACTAGACATCTAAATGAATATATCAAAATCAGATTTGTTAAAATCGAACGGGACAACAAATTTTAATGAATTTTCAAAGTGGAGTCAAGTATGCTGGAAATTTTTTTTATTTCAGCAGATCCCATGTATTGCAAAATTATTTTGACACACTTATATTCTTCCAAAAATTATGAAATTTGGTATACGACTTAAGCTATATGTCTAGTTTAATTCTGGAAAGTTTCATGATCATTTGAATTGAGAATGATTTGTTATTAATTTTTGAATTTAGTAAGTTCAATGTTGAAAACTGTTTTACAGATTTTATGTGTGGTGAAACATAAATTGTTTTGAACAGTTTTTTATGTTATAAAGCTTTGCAATTTTTATGTTCAATAGCTTCATATGTCATCTTAGTTTCTGCAATATTTTACAATATTTGGTTAAAGGAACAATTTATGAAAAACCAAAGACTGAGGATTGTTCTGTTTGCGACTGATTTTATATTACAAGATCAAATTTGGAAATTATTATTGTAAGGAAATTTGAGGACTTTGTATGTTATAACTTATAGAAATTCTACTGATGTGATCTTTTGTTAAAAATGCTATTATGTTATCAATATTTGAGGGCGCTTCAAAGTAATACAATTCGCTTTAAACAAATTGCAGAATTTATGTGTCTTTTTTATTATAAAGGTATTTTTACACATATGTTGGTATTCAAATATTAATGATTTGGTACTTATTCAACATATTTGATAAGAGTAATATCTCCTTTCTTTTTGAGTATTTGAAGTGCTTTAACAAGCATGTTTTGATTTATAAGCATTAATGTAGGACATATACGTAAACAAAGGTTTTGTGCATGAAAATTAAGAAAACTTTTACACTAAGAAATTTAAGTGTTTTTTTAAATCTTCATGGACTTTTTTTATGGAACTTAGAATTCCATTTAAAGGGATTGGATTTTATCACTATGTTTCTGTGTCATGAGTCATATTTTCATTTATACGCTCTAGCTCAATGTTCATACTCTTTATAGTTATGAAAAATCCTTAGGTGATGATTTGCCAAAAGCAAAACCATGTTTTTTTTTTTTTTGAAAAGTGAAGAAAATAAGTTATGTTATATGCATATTCATCTTTTATATCGTGTTATTTGATAAAAGTGATTTTTTTTTTCTTTGTTTCACAAAGACTAGGAAGTAGTTTGCTTACTGAGTTGTTCCCTAATATAGTTTTGTGATTCTCAGGATTTAGAAAGTATGTGTGAGAATCTAGTTTGAAGTATGTTGTCTAGAAGTTTGATTTTAATAGTAGTTAAAGTTTTTAGTATCTAAGGAATATATTTGCTGTTTGACTTTTGTAGTTATGAATTTCTTTAAGCGATGATTGGATTAATATTAATGATTTGTGCTATTGGAGGTTTGTGAGTTAAGCAAGACTTCGACTTATTTAGATATAAAGCATGATAGTTAATATTATAGGTTGTTAATTAAGAAGCTACAGAGAAACGCAAGGTATAATAGTTTAAGGTGGGGAGAATTATAATACTCGAATTTAATGTTGATGAAAACATGTATATGTTAGGTATTTGTATGTGTATATATATGTAGAAGTTAGAAGAAGAGTACATTTATTTAGGATGGATTATTTAATTAGTGATAGATATGTTTATATTTAAAGAAAAAAGGATTTTGAGTAATAAAATTTTAATGTGGGCCAAAAGTTAAAAAAAAAGTTAAGCGTTAGTGTGAAATTAAAACAAAAATCCATAATGCTTCCTTTCACTTTGCCTACGTCAGTTAGGGAAAAAAAAGAAAAGGAAAAAGAAAAGAGCAAAGCAAGAGGAAGAGAGGACATGTGGCACAAAAGAAAAGAAAGTGTGTAAGTATATGTGTGTTGGTCCGACGAAGGAAAGGCAGTTGGTGGAAAAAGGAACAAATGGTGAAAATGGTGGGAATTATATATAAATGCCATCCTGGTGCTCAATTAATTTAGCGAACTCAGTAACCGAAAGAAGAAGAAGAGAAAGAGATGAATGAAAAAAAGGAAAGAAAGAAAGGAAAAAGGAGAACCAACTTGGTAGGATTCCTCCTGCTCTTTTATTCTCGAATAAAAAATTCTATTAGCAAGTTATTTTATATAATTTTTTCTGTAGAAAGTTAAATTTTAGTATCTAAATGTATGTTTAAATATATATACATATTTGTAGGTAACTAAATTTGAATTATTATCTATTATTATTAAATATTATTTTTTTATTATTTGTTAAATTGATATTAGGAGGTGATTGGAAAGAGGAGGAGAAACCAACAAACATAAAATTGTCACACATCTTGCAAGTAGTTATTTATATTCATTTGGTGGATTTTGGTTTTAAAACTGAAAAATATGGTGTTTAATTACAATTGATGTTTTGATAAATGTGTATGAAATTCTTGAATCACCACGGATTGATCCAATTAATTATTTTTTGAATCAGATTTAAATAGAATTTTTCATATGAATGTTAAATTTTAAAATACAATGAAAAAATTGTATCAAAACGTGTTGTGTTTTTATAAATATATGATTTGTATGAAAATGTTGTGAATATATTTGATAAATGAAAATGCGATGGCCATGGTTGTTATTATGATGTGACATCGGTGTTTGGGCTGATGGTCCTTGTAAATAATACCCCTAAAATATGGTTTTGTTGGAGAGTGACAGTCCTTAAAAACAATGCCCTTAAAGTACGTATGGTCAGTTTTTGGGGCGACAGTCCTTCAGAATAAAGCCCGTAAAGTATGCAAGCACAAAATTTATAGAAATTATTTTTTTTTTTTACATAATGAAATTATATGTTTTACATTATTTATATGACTATTAAAAGTGAGATTTTGATTTAATATTTTACTATACTCTTTTTTGGAAATTCAGAAGTGTTTTATGTTCAAATTTGTTCATTATAAATTTTAAAACTATCTTTATGTATAACTGAGCATAACTCTACTGATTTGTTGATTAACTCAATAGGAGCCCTCCAAGACTTTTCTATAGGTTTTTATGATTATAGTATTTGTTGTAGTTAAAATGAATAGGAGTGCAAAGGGGGTTTTACAAAAGCCATGAGGGTTTGAGAAAGAAGGCTAAGCATGGTCATGGAATC
Organism: Azadirachta indica; assembly: GCA_022749755.1. Lineage (NCBI taxonomy): Eukaryota > Viridiplantae > Streptophyta > Magnoliopsida > Sapindales > Meliaceae > Azadirachta > Azadirachta indica. The sequence goes on from CM040443.1 coordinate 1,251,541, forward strand.
ATGCAAGTCTGACTTGATAGCAAGAAAGCATTACAAAAAGCTGCCCATTGCTTGTAAGTAGAAAGACATAGTAATAGGGAAAATTTATGTGTAATAATGCCTGCCAATAATAAACTGTTTAACGTAGATGACAAAGGAATGACGTACATGGTTGACTTGGCATCTTGGTCATGTGATTGTGGTGCTTGGAGTGTTAGTATCATTTCTTGTAAGCATGCTTTGCCATGTATAATATAGAGCAGTGAGGATTTTTGTGACTTTGTTGATGCGAGCTATTGGAAAGAGACATATTTACGGGATTATACAGGTATGATTCACCCATTGCCAGAAAAGACCATGTGGCCACATGTTAATGCTGATGATATACTACCTCCAACTGTTGAAAGAACCCTTAGTAGGCCTAAACTCAATAGAAAGAGGGAGTCTGACGAAGTTCCTGGCCATTGAAAGAGGTTCACATTGAAGTGTAGTGTTTATGACCAATTCGGACATAATAAAAGAGCATGCCTAGTTAATCCAGACAATGCAAGCAAAATGACAAGGCAATATTGGTTATGCATTTTTATTTTCTACTTGCAACAATACGAAGAATTTATTTTTCATTGCGATATTAATCATGGTTATTGGCTTGTACTTATAATGTATCTGTATGTTCAAAAGAGTAATGTCAGAGCGATACATGTACAGGCAGAGAGGACAACTGATGGATAATTAGGTTAACATGTGCCACATTATGTGCTTTAGCATGAAATTGACTTGTTATGTTAATTTGATTAATTTTCTTGCTATGTTAATTTTATTTCCTTTTTGTTTATAGTAAGTGTAGGAAAGTAGTCCCAAATTGCACAACAAGGTCATGCAAGAAACCAGTTAGAACTTCCCCTAATGGGAAGTCAAACTAGCATAGCAAAGGCATGGGAATCAAGTGAGATGGTGGCATCAAATTAGTGGCTTGGAGTGCAAGCAAAAAGGATTGTGTCATCTAGAAGAGTAAGGATACCAAGTTTGGTGGCTGCAATAAGTTCAAGTGGAAGCTCGACAAGAACAATTGACAAAGGAAAAGCACCAATGCATGAAATTGGCAAGGTAATTTACAATTTAATTTGTTTCACTTGTATACATTGAACTAGACCTAATGTATAAACTTATTCAATTGACTAAATTCAAAAACTGTGTGGTCATTATTACAGGGGAGATAATTAACATAACCACAACTAACAGCATTTATGAACAAATAAATAACATATTTAGTTAGGTTTATATGACTAAAAATTTAAGCGTATGCAGTTTCCACCACTACCATATAAATGATTCATTTGATACTGAGAGTTAAATTATGCACAAAACAATGTTTGGCTTTTTTGGCATTATGGAAATTGGTAATTTTTTGGTACACTTTTTGCACATTGTAGCTGACAAAGTTTACTTGCAGGTGTTGTTAACCTTAGGTTGGTCTTGTTTTTTGTAAATGGTTTTGTATACTTGAAGATGACAAAGTTTACATGTAAGTGCTATTAGTGTGAGGTTGGTTTAGTTTTTTTGCTGTTTTGTATACCTTTTGTATTAGGAGTTATATACTCTTTGGACAGCATGATGTATACTGAAGCGCAAACTTTGATATGGAATATAAAGCAAGTAGATATTCATAGATTTGGTATTGCTTTACATGTGCTGATTTGTGTCATAGAAACTGCATAAACGTTAGTTGATTAGAGTTCTTAATATTATGATGATGCATATGATTGATAATGTAGAGAAGCATTTTTGTATCTTGGTGCATCTCTCAGATGTGGATGGCTAGTGCAGTAGTGTAGTGCTCTTGCTAGATTTTTTAGACAGGTTGTTGAATGGTGTTTTCCCTTTTATGCATCATTGACATAATAGCTTTATACACTTCCATGAAAGGCTTCCACCACCTATAGAAAGAGCATGTATCCTTGTTCTTTGGATAGGAGTAATAAATTTTATGTGCATCGTTTGATGATTAAGAATTCGTTTGAATGCTCTTAGGCCACACTCATATTTTGTTATGAAACCTAAAGTATACCTCTGTTGATCTCATGTTCATATGTGCTTGTGCTTGAGATAAATGCAGAAGATGCAAATGAAGGCATTATGCTTGCTATTTTGTTATGCGGATTTTGTACATGGGGTTCGAATGCAACATATTCTATTATATGGATTTTGAGAGTGGGTTTTGAATGCAAAGTATGTGTATTAGTGTTATATATGATCAACTTTTGAACAGTTTTATTTTAAAATTTTGAAATTCAAATTCCTTGTGCATTTGTACATGACTAAACAAGGATTCAAAATTTATTATATAATATAGTAAAAAAAAATTTTAATATGTTACTATTTAGGTTATAAATTTATTCATTATCTTTATTTTATTAATTTATTAATCTATTAATTAAATTATTTCATTAATTTGTTACTCTTTCAATTCTAATTAATTAATTAATTGATTATTCTATTAATATTATTTAATTAATTAATTATTCTATTAATTAAATTATTTAAATAGTTCATGAGTCTAATAATTTATTTTGATATATAGTATACAAAAATATTATGCCCAAACACTAATACTGTGTAGAATATTAATTAAATAATTGTAATTGATAAAATTGTAGGTTTAATCATTTTATTTAATTATTTTTTTCCAATTTTCCTTATTTGTTTTCTTTTTTCTCGCATTATTTTAATATGATCAACTTTAATTTATATTACTTTTACTAAGTAGGGGTAATATCGTCTTTGTATATATACAGATAACTGTCATAAGGGTGAATGTGTTATTTTAACATTTTCTATCAAAAATAACAATATTTTACCATTAATAAGAGGACTGCAGATGACTTTTCAAAATTTTAGCTATTTTTTTTAATTTGTTAATAAATTCGGCAGCAAAGTCGAAAATAACTCTATTTTCTAAATATATTTGTAATTAAATTTATTTTTCTAAAATTTTAAAATTTTAATATTAAAATAGGTTTTTTGAACCTTTATAAACAAAAGGTAATAATAATAAAATTAATTTTCAAATAATTGTTAAATATAAAATTATTGTTAAACTATTATTAATGATAATAATATGAGATGATACTAGCTGAAGAGGACATTTATTTAATAGCGACTTAGGGGACATTGTTTTTCTTTGCTAATAATCTTAAGCTATTCAACAGACACGACATATGAATTAACGATTCTTATAAAAACACGAAGACAAAAAATTCTCTGTCAAACATATCAATATTGTAAATATGAAAAACTTTTCTAAAATCATGTAACCAATAATTTATACGTGCTGTCCACGTTTCCAGTGCGTTTCCTTGTATATGATTAAAAACATGGGAGCTAATAATTTAATTTTCAGTTTGATTGATGTGGATATCAATAATTTTTGATATCATCATATTATGGGGTCACCCAAATTTCGACTAGATGGTAAAGAAGCTACGATTTCAATATGAGTCCAAGTTTTGGTATAGGATTTTATTTCACTTATAACGTGGGGACTAACAATTTAATTTTTAGCATGATTGATGTGGATGTCAAATAATTTTGATATCAATATATTATGGGTCCCTTAGTGCTTAGCTAGATGGTAAAAAACCCATGACTTTAATATAAGTCCAAATTTCGGTAGGTAGGATTTTATTTTATTTATAATATGGGTCTTCTTCCTATTAATGTTTCATTTACCTTTCTTACAGCTAGTAGATGTTAAGAAGTATGTTTCATTTACTATTTAATTTTTTAAAGAAATTTTAAAATCAAATAATAAAGTAAAATTTTCTTCCAATTGTAAATCTGTTTCGGTTTATGAGTGCAAGAATTCAACCATTATTACAAATAGTATTTCTTTCAAAATTATATTTGAGTCAACAAATAATTAACTAAAAATCTTGTATGAACAAGTGGTAAATTGATTAAATATGGGAGGTAAAAGTTCATTTTTTCCATTTTTTAAATAAAAAATTTCGTAAGTAATTTTACAAAATTGATATAAGAAAAATTTATATTTTTATATTAATATATAAATGTATCAGATAAAATTTGAAGGTATGACAGTATATATACAACTCCAGCCATAAAAAATTAGAAGATAAACCATTCATTCATGACCACACAATTCTCAGGGTTTAGACAAAAGAAGGTACCAGTTCTTGTATTCCCCATGATTCGGTTGCGTCTTCAGTCCTTACTTTCTTATTCGGCTTTCTTTCTATCATAGAATACAATAGAAAATCCAACGATCTATTGAAGCTATATATATCCATGACCCTCCGAGTAATATCCCACCACCTCATATCCTCATCTCGGTTATGATTAGAAGTTATCTTCTTGAATATCAAGGGCGATTGTGTATTAGAACTAAAAGCAAGGTATCGAACATTCCTCCTGTATATATAGTGTGCGTTGTCGATGAAGATATATAACTTAATTTATTGAAGATATTCTTGTTCCCGTATTTCTCCCTTGTCGTCTGTGTGATTTTAAGAATTTGAGTTGCAGGTGGGTGATATCTACACCGGAAGACAATGACAACAAATGTAAAGGAGTCAACAATTATACGGCCAGCCAAGGAAACGCCAAAACATTGCCTACGACTTTCTGACTTGGACCTTCTGATGCGGGCAGGTCATCCCTCCAACGTATTCTTCTATCGGCCGCAGCCGAATGATTCTTCCAATTTCTTTGACGTTGGCTTGCTAAAGGAGTCTCTGAGCAAAGTTCTTGTGCCATTTTATCCCATGGCTGGAAGATTCGGAAGAGATGAGAACGGTAGAATTCAGGTACAGTGTAATGGTGAAGGAGTCTTGTTTAAGGAGGCTGAATCAAGTTGTGCTATTGATGATTTTGGTGACTTCACAGATATCTCCAAAATAATAGACTTTGTTCCAACTGTTGATACTACAAAAGATATATCTTCTTATCCAATCTTGCTGATACAGGTGCTTGAAATTATCACTTGATATTTTTTAGATTGTTTCCTCAAATATTTTCTTTTTGTATCAAAATTATATTTGCTTTTTATATAGCAAAGTGCACGTAAGTGGTTTCTTACATGAAAAATTATTAGGTAACTCATTTCAAGTGTGGAGGAGTTGGTATTGGACTTGCGTTACATCATACATTGGCAGACGCAGTTTCAACTTTCAATTTCATGAAATCATGGGCTGAGGTGACACGAGGCCTTCCAGTTAGCATTTCACCATGCTTTGATTCGACACTCCTAAGTGTTGGTGTCCCCTCTTCTCCTAAATTCGATCATATCGAATACCAACCAGTTCCTTCAATGAAAACACCTTCTCGAAATCCTGGACCCATTTCACCTGTAATCTTAAAACTATCACTTGATCAAATCAAAACCCTTAAGGAAATAGCAAAGAATGATCATGGATCTACCAACAACTATACTAGGTTTGAGATCATAGCAGCTCATATATGGCGTTGTATGTGCAGAGCACGTGGATTACCTGGTGATCAAGCTAGTAAATTACACATTCCGACAAATGGACGGTCTAGATTGAATCCCCCACTCCCACCTGGTTTTATTGGCAATGTCTTGTTCGGAGCTACATCAGTTGCATTATCAGGGAATATCATTTCTGAACCGTTCATTTCTACGACAGAGAGAATTCATAAAGCAATAAAACGGATGGATGATGAGTATGGGAAGTCAGCTCTTGCTTATCTGAAACAATTTCCAGATCTAAAGGCTTTCAAACGAAGTGACCACACTTTTAAGTGTCCCAATCTCCTTATATCCAATCTGTCACTCATGCCTATTTATGATACAGATTTTGGTTGTGGCCGGCCGATGTATGTGAGGCCACTTCACCGATCGGATGGTACAGTACAAATTTTTCCAAGTCCAAGCAATGATGGGAGCTTGTTTGTGATTACATACTTGGAAGCCCATCAAATTCAGCTCTTTAAGAAGTTCTTTTATGAGATTTTTGATCAACCCGAGAACGCAAGACCAAGAGCTTGTTTGTAATTTTAAGCAATGGATTTACTTCGAGTAGATGTATTACATTTTATTTTCATTTTATTTTATGAATTTTGGGTGAGAGCATTATTTAGACTTGTTTGTTTATATTTGAATGAATTAAATATTTTATTTCTCAATAATATCTTTAATTTTTTATTTTATTATTTAATACTTAAATTTTAAATCTTATATAACACTTTTTGTTTCGGAGAACGTCAACGCTCATATATTGTTTGATAAATACCCCATCATAGACTCCCCCTTGCCCCCCATGATGTTATCTCTCAATTGTAGCCTGATATGTTTATCGATATTGTTTATCCATGAATATGCTGATATGTCACACCTCTAATTTTAACTCTTTATGCCTTTAACATAAACCAAGTTGTTGGTTAATTGCTTGACCTGAAAGCTTATAAAAATTGGTTGAAACATAAATGAGATATGGAATTAGAGCATAGGATCTTCACTTGATAAAAAGCGACGAGAATGTGTTCCATTTATAATAAGGCGTACGAATATCTTAAAAATATATGTTTTACAAAACCTAACACGTAGCATACAAAAGCAAATCCATCCATATCCTCCAATGGTCCAGTCAAGTAACCCATTCCAAATGGCTGTACAATAGATAGAGACAGAAAGAATCGTTGAGATAAACTTGGCCAATTCAATCGATATAATAACAAATCTTTGTCAATAAAAATCTTCTAAATTTTAAAACTTTTTAAATTTTAAGTCTAGAGATCTTAAATTTAGAGTAAAACGATGTAATAACATATAAACAGAATAAAAAATCAATCCTTACCTTCAAAAATAAGAAAATATCCATTAACCACCAAGTTTCCCCTTAGTGTTTGATCAATATCCCATTATCTCCTAACTAATATGTCTTTTCAATTTTATCCTTACACAAATCGGTTTGAACTATTAAACCGAATCATTCTTTTAAAAAAATACAGAATAAATAAAAGTATCGTTACCACCAAATATATAGGCTAACTATCCAATTTCCTCTTTATTTATATATCTTTTCAGTCTTGCTCTTACATAAATTGACTTGAATCGCTGGACCAAATTGATTTTTGTAAAATTGCAAAATAAATGACAATTTGTCATGATTTGAATGGAGAAAAGTGAGCAACCAACTTATCACTTAACCACTTGCACCTTTTTATTAATGTCTAACCCTTTAATAAATATATAACGACAAATCTTTATAAAAAATGATCTTTTAAGACTTAAAATTTAGAATAAAAACATGTAATAGTATATGAATAGGAAAAAATTCAACCCTTAGCATCATAAGTATGGAAAATGTCCATTATTCCCTAATTTTTGGACTAAACCCCATTCCCTCTAAAGTTTGATAAATACCCTATTATCTCTTGATCTGTATACCTTCTTAGTATTGCCCTTACAAAAATTGGTTTGAACTGTCAAAACAAACAGAATTTTTTTTTTAATTTGCAAAATAAAAAAAGATGCCACTACCCTAAATTTTTAGGCTAACTACCCAATTTTCTCTTAACATGTATATCTTTTCAGTTTTGCCCTTATATAAACCGAATTGAATTGTCAGATTGAATCGATTCTTTTTTTTTTTAAATTTTAAAATAAAATGAAAACATATCATGGTTGGAGTAAAGGAAAATAAGCAACTAACTAACCACTTCACCACCTATAGCTTTTTATTGATGTGTCTAACCCTTAGTAAATAACCAATATAAAAATACATATTTAATCTATATTATTTAAAAGTAAAAATATTTTGAACACTATTATTAATAGAAATGTACTTTTCTAATCTAAAATAATTCTTGTTCAATAATTATAATTACCCATATATAATTTAAATTATTGACTTATTGTTAATTAGTAACAATTATGTATAAAAATTAACTATATTTTCTGAATTTTTAAAATTAAATTTTGAAAAGAAAACAAGTATATTTGTAATTAAATTTATTTTATTAAAATTTAATATTTTTCATATTCAAATAGATTTATTATCCCTTCAAATGATAATAAACAAAAATCATGCCAATAAAATTAATTTTAAATAATTGTTAAAAATAAAATTATTGTTAGATTATTATTAATCATAATAATTATCATAATTATTAAATTTAAATTATTTTAGATTATAAAATTAGTTTATATCAATAAGAATAACTTAAAAATAATATTTTTAATAATATAATAAAATATGTATTCTTAATTAAAATTTTTTTGATGGGTTAAATATTTTGATAAAAAAGTGTGGATAATGTACATGGTAAGTTGGTTTCTTCCTTTTTTCTATTCCTTGAGTTTGAACACCAATAAGTTTTCATTTATTTTGTTATTCTTGTGGGGGATATTATGAGATACCCCTTATAGTTTAATTCAAAAACATATACCCCTGAAAATTCAATAGAACAAATATCTCTGAAGTTTGAACAAAAGACAAACAGGCATTGAAGTTATTATGCAATCAATAAGCTCTGCATAAAGTGATTATTATACCCTTAAATATTTAAAAGACATATAAATAGGTTAGTTTATTTCTATTACCAATATATAATAACCAACATAATCTTTTGACTTTAAAAAAAAATGAATAATATCCTTAATTTATTTCTTTTAACAATTATACCCTTAATGTTTTTGTTATTTTAGATAATTTTTATTTTTATTATATTAATTAATTGTATATAAACCATTAAAATAGATTTTAAATAATATTAGTTTTAAAAAATTGCATTTCATTCACATAAAAATTTAATATTATAAACTTACATAAATTGAGACAATTTTATTCTTATTATATTATTTATTGTGAATAGACTATTAAAATAGATTTTAAATAATATTATTTTAAGAAAAAATTGTGCTATGTACACATAAAAGTTTAACTTTATTTATAATATATTTTAATAGTTTATTTATAATAAATTAATATAACGAAAATAAAATTGTCTATTGTCCAATAAATTAATATAATAAAAATAAAATTATTTAAAATAATAATATTTTAGGATAAAATAAAGATAAATTAATTGGTTTATATAACTTTTAAATATTTAAGAGTACAATAATTATTTTATATAAAAGTTATTAACAATATAATAACTTTAAGAGAGTATTTTTTTTTATCTAAATTCTAAAAATATTTGTTCACCTTAAATATTTAAGAGTTATATATGTTAAACTTAAGGGCATATCTTTCATATTCCTTGTGATGGTGAATGAAGAGGGTTCTCTGATTTTTGGTAGAAGAGGACACTTTTTTTATGGCGACCGACAACTTCAGACAAAATGTTTCTCTTTTGCTAATAACAGTGAGCTATGCAACAGACAACGCATATGAATTATTGAATCTTGTAAAAACACGTAGCAAAACAAAGGCAGAAGAAGCCCAGCAAAAAATCATAGATGAAGACCAAAAAAATCTGTGTCAAGCAACTCAAAATTGTAAATATGAAAAACTTTTGTAAAATCATGTAACAATTAATTTATACATGCTTTCGACGTTTCTACTGCTTTTCCTTGTATATGATTAATAACGTGGGGACTAATAATTTTCATCATGATTGATGTGGGTATCAAATAATTTTCGTGTCAATATACTGTGGGTCACTACACAGTGCTTATGTAGGATTTTATTTAAGTTCAAGTTTCGGTAGGTAGGATTTTATTTCATTAATAATAATTGTCGTGCGTCTTATCTAAATAGAACTCCAACTACGTACCTAAAATCATTATAAAATACTGTTATTTGGTTGTCCAAAAGTGAGTGAAAAGAAGATTCCTAAGAAACATTTATTCGATCTCTTTCTCCCAATCCTTAAAGTTTCTTAACCCCTTCTTTATATGTTTTATCATCATTTTACTTTAAATTAATTAAAATAATTATTCTTAATAATTTGTCAGTTATTTTATTTATTTATTTATTAAATTAAGTCATTAATATTATTTAAAAATTGAAAATATTAAAAATTATTTAAAAAGCTCATCTATAGTTATCATTGTAGTATTCATTTTTGTTTCTAAATTCAATATCATATTACCATAAATTTAATTTATAACTATTAGGTAACGCTTATTATTTTAATAAATTCAACGTAATCTTATTACAATTATATTCATTATTACTTCTATATTTATATTCTTATTTTGTATAAAATATACTTTTCATATGTTTTATTTTTTTTATAATTTATTTTCTACTTCATATTTATTATAAATGTCATATTAATTTCATAATTACAATGTTAATTTCTAATATTTGCGCATGTTAATTATTCAGTGAACTATAAATAATTTTGTGTTTAAGTTTTATTATTACTGTAATATTTGTGAATTTTTCCTAATTTTCTATTAATTTTGTTATTTCTTACTATGTATATAAAAAAATTTTGCCTTTTAAATTATAATTTATGATAATAAAATAAAAAAATATGTTGATACTTTAAATACTAATATTTAAATATAGAATTAAGTAATACCATATATGTTTGAAATTTTGATCATAAATATAGTAGTATTCATCGAGTAGATAATAAAATAATTGCGACATGATTTTTAAATTTATCACAATTAATTTATTATTTAAATAAGTGATAAAATGATATAATAAATATATATTTTAAAAATTATTATAATAAAAAAACAATTAACTTTGTGTATTTGTATCAGATTAATGGGTTATATCACAAATTATCATTATAATTTATTATTAATTATGTATAAGAATTTGTGTTATTAAAAGTAATGCAAAAAATACTATATATAATAATAGTTATTGACGACTTAGAAACATGCATGCAAAATGATATGACATGGGGCTTGTTTTTTTTTTTTTTAAGTTAAAATTTGAATATAAATATTTAGATATGTAAAAGTAGTTTATTTTTTAATTTATATTTAGATATTTATTAAAAATATTTAAATTAAGAACAATATTTTTTAATTTTTGATAATTGAACAGAACATTTATTTGTGACGGACATCTTATCACAATGTTTTTATTTTTTGGTGGATAATAATGAAATATGCGAAATACACGACATGTGAATTAGTGAATCTTATAAAAACACGTAGCAAAACAAAACAACGAAAAAAGGCTTGTATTTCAGCAGAAGAAGCAGAGCAAAATTCATACATCAACACAAAAAACTCTTTCCATTTTTTTATGTTTTTTCTAAAATCATATAACCATCAATTTATGTGTACGATTAACAATATACAAGGATGATTAAAAACCCACGACTTCAATGTAAGAGGGTTCGATTTAAAGTCTTCCTTTTATTAATATCGTTGTCCGTCTTATTCAAATAAAACTCCAACAACCTAAAATCATTATCAAATATTATTATCGCCGCAAAAATTTTAAACTCTCGGACATATTTGGTTGAAAGAATTGAAGAAATAATGAAAAGGAATTAAGGAGGGAAGAAAAATTATTCTTAATAATTTGAAATTTATTTTAATTATTTATTAAATTAAGTCATATGATATTATTTAAAAATTGAAAATCTTAAAAATTATTGAAAAAAGTCATTTACAGTTATCATTATAATATTCATTTTTGTTTCTAAATTCAGTACCACCTTATTATAAATTTATTTGAAAAATTAATTTATAATTATTAGTGTAACGTTTATGCTTAAGTCATATTTATTTGATAATTATAATTTTAATTTCTAGTATATATATATATATATATATGCAGGTCAAGTATCCAGTGAACTACAACTAATTTTATATATTTAAAGTTAAGTTTTATTATTACTATAATATTTGAGAATTTTTTATTTATATATTATTTTTGTTATTTCTTACTATATATAAATATAATTTACCTCTTAATTTTTAATTTATGATAATAAAATTGTCAAATATGCTGATACTTTAAATATTAAAATTTCAAAAATAAGTTAAATTTTATTTAAAAATTAGTAAATAATTAAAATTTTTATTGAAGAATATAGCTGATTTTTAAATAGAGAGGTTTTTTTTTCCTAAATGAAATATTATCAAGTTTTTTTCCTCCATAATTCCTTGTTTCAACCAAACGAGGAATACTATTCCTTTCCCTATTTTTATGTCAAACCAAACATTGTCTCAAGTCATATATTTTTTGTTTCTCATGACTTCTTGAGTTAATTAAATTTTATCGGTTTTCTAAAGAAATTTTAAAACCAAAGAATAAAGTAAAATTTTCTTATAACAGTAAATTTGTTCTTGGTTTATGAGTGAAAGAATTCAATCCTTATTACAAAATATTATTTTTTTAAAAAAAATTTTATTTGAATCAACAAATAATTAACCAAAAATCTAATATAAACAAGTGGTAATCAAAGGTTTTTTCTATTTTTAAATAAAAAATTTTGTATATTAGCAATTGCATAAAATTTATATAAGAAAAATTTATATTTTATATATAAAAATATATAAATGTATGGTACGAGAACAAAATTTGTAGATATAAATTTGTTGTGAAGTATATATATACCTCCAGCCACGAAAAATTAGGAGATACCATTATTTTATCTATTTATTAAATTAAGTGATATAATATTATTTAAAAATTGAAAATATTAAAAATTATTTAAAAAACTCATTTATAGTTATCATTGTAATATTCATTTTTGTTTGCAAATTCAATATCACGTTATTATAAATTCAATTTATAATTATTAGGGTAATGATTATTATTTTTATAAATTCAACTTAATCTTATTATAATTATATTTATTATTACTTTTATAACTGATTTATAAATAAAGAGTTTTTTTCTAAAAGAAATGTAACTAATTTCTTTTCCTCTATAATTTCTTGTTTCAACTAAACAAAGAAATTGTTACGATTACACAGAACCCATAAGTATAGGGGTCGTACAAGTAGATAATGATAAAAAGGGTTTGTCATACCTTGAGGATTGAGTTTTCATCTTTTAAATTACTTACTACAATTTATGACAAATTGATTTATTTAAGCAATCTAAGTTCAAGAAATGAAATTAACAAAATAGTAAACTAAAATTTGCTGCTTTAAAAGCAAGAATGGTAAATAGGAAATAGAGATAACAAAGTAAGTGTGTGAAATTGACGTGAAAATTTTCCTAAGGTCTTGACTTCACCTAATTAATATTATATTTGTCCTAATTGAAAATTGTTAATATTTTCTATTTTAATTCACTAATAACTAGTTATAATTTAACTTGATTACCTTTCCCAAGGTCCAATCAGGTCTTATGTCAAACCAATCTAGCTGATATCCCTATGTGACTGAATTGATCAAATGATCTTTTAGCCGTACCAGTTATTAATGTCTATAGACTCAATTACCTCCTAGTTTTTTGGTTTCCTTGGAGTTAATTTGATTGTTTAAACATTGATATCCTTCTAAACTCTCAACGTTTGTAAACTATATTTTCTTTATCTTAATAAACAGATTAGTCTCTCCCAAGTATTCATTCATTCATATAATTTCAACTAATTCATTTTTCAACAAATTAGAAGCCTTAAGTACAAGAAAATATAAATAAATAAAACATACTTATATTAACAAATTCCCAATCAATCAAAATATAATCCAACTAGGTTACATCAAGACCTTAGATTATAGAAATTAGCCTAATGTATCAATAAGAAACATTAATATCCTCTTGAAATTCATAATAAAATAGAACAAATAATAACAAACCAAATGAATTTGAAGAGAAATTAGGAGTTTAAGAGATAGAACTAGATTGATTCGAGCTTTAAATCCCCAATTCTTCAAGTCATCTTCTAATCCTCTCCAAGAATTTGTTGATTCTTTCACTTTCTTTTACTAGAAGTCTCTCCTTTTCTCTATCTATCTTTTTTTCCCTCCAAAAAATATGAAAACTGAGTATATATCTAAACCTAGGCATCCAACAATGATCCTAAGGTCAAAATTCATCCTAAAATGTCATCTCCAAATACAAGAGATATTGGGGTGTTGAAACGACACTGCACTAAATTGATAGTGTGCACGGTGTAGGCACGCCATAGTTACTGCCAAAGGGCAGCGTTCACGTGGAGAAATAGCAAGCATAGTGTAGCTACACCATAACTACTACTTATGACATACTAAATTGAAGCTTCAGATGTTTAGTTTCTAACGCCATAAATGGATTGCGATTCTGGGTTGTGTAGATGAATTATCAATGTTTTAGTACACTATACTCAGAACGTTAATTTTTGCTACTTTAGGCAAACATCAATAGAAAGGCTCACGGATTTACATTTATATGTGTAGGTAAGCATAAAAAACTCACATCAAAAGGTAAAAATAAGGCTAAAATTAAAAAAAAAAATAAAAATTCTTACTTAGTAACCAAGTCTCACACCTAGGTAAGTGTAGAGAACCCGTGTCAAAAAGTAAGAACAGGGTGAATTTTGAAAAAAAAATTGTGTAAATAAATATGTGTAGCGGTGTGCATATTCTCCACACACAAAAGATGTTGAATAGGAAATGGAGAGGTAAACAAAGAAAAGAAGTTTTGGATCAAAGAAAAAGTTTCAGGAGGATTAAAGTAATTAGGGTGCTGGAACTTTACTTATAGAATCTAAAATCTCTTACCTTAACCTTGACCTATCATTATAAGCCATACAAAACCTAAGAATTCTTAATGTAATGCCCTAATCCATTAGTAAAGAGTGACTTGAAGACTAAATGTATGGAGTTTCCTAAGTGTTCAAATTGAGCTTAATTGTAAGCATAATCTGATCTAAATTGAAAGACAATTAAGCATGAGTGGCAATTCACACGTGCATAAGGAACCCTTGAGTGAAATGACTTTTGTTCTTTAAGTCAGATTACAGGATAAATCACTGCAATTTTAAAGTTTCCTTAATTTAAATATAACAATTGATTTATGAAGCTTGATATTGCTCTGACCAAAGGCTTGCTCAATTGTTAATTAATTTCAATTGTGAAATTTTCTTTTTATTGGATAATTTTTCCCTTATCTCTTTTTATATTGGTTTGATTTGCTTGAGGACAAGCAAATGTTCAAGTGTGGGGATATTTGATAAGTGCATAAAACACATGCTTATCATTCACTTTTATACTTGATTTATTTGTTTAATCCTCAAGTCTCATCGATATTTGTTGTGTTTTGATTGTATTGTACAAAAAATGAGAAAATTAGTCATTTAAAGTGAATTCTGTTCTAAAAACAAGCTGCTCAAGGAGCAAATCGCAAGTCAAAGACCAAAATGCAAAACATTTGGGGACTAAAGTGCAATGCCATAGGGACCTAAGTATAAGAATTTCAAACCTAGAAAGGAGTTGTGAATGGTGCAGCCGTGCCACCAGACAGCACAACGGCACCATTCATTCTACCCATGGGCAGAATGTGTGGTGCGACCACATCATTAAGTAGCGCAGTCGCGCCATCTCTGCTGACCACATCGTGTTGTTTAAGTGCTTCCACACTTACTGGGTTCTTTTTCAATGTCTTCTTAAGCTAAATCTCAACCCTTGGATGAGTTTTGGATAACTTAATTTAGAAAAACCTATGGTCATTTAATTGGGGGGTTTGGGGAAGAAGGCAACTACTTTGGGAAAGGGAAAAACTTAGAAGAAAAGGAAGGTTAAGATAGAGAAAAGATAGAGAGAGAATTGTTTAGGAAGAAGGCAAGAGAAGATTGGGAAGAAAAAGCTCTCCAACATAATTTATCTCTATACTCTTATTTTATTCATTGTATTAAATTTAGCATTTGTGAATATTTGAATATGTTTAGAATGACTGAACTTGAAAATGTTGATTGTAAACTTTTTTTTATGAGTTGCTAAATTTAATACCTAAGGCAATGGTTTAATTTTTTGAAAACATTATGTTCTGATTGTTGTGTTATTTTTTATTAATATACTAGGTTGTGTGTTTATCAAAAACTTAATGTGATTAATTAACTGGCCATTAATTAATTGATTTATGGACCAATGAATATTGAGAAATATTTGTTGTGCTTAGATCAGTTGATAAACTTCACAAATTGCATATTAAATAGAGATGTATCAATGTGGTTTGTGTAGTAGATTCAATGATTATTATTTTTCGTAATGCATTTCTATTTATTTTGTGTTTACATAGAGATATAGTAAGCACGTAAACGAGAGATAAATTCGATTGATCTCGAGAGAGATATTTGAATAGGTTAGAATAATCAACTACAACTTAGGGTTAATCAAAATAATACAACTTGAAGAATAAGTGTGAGTAAATTGTGTTAAATCATTAGCTCAAAATATTGCTCTCATTGGAAATCCCTTTACATTTTGTGCATTAATTTTTAGTTAGTTTAATTTTGTTTTAATTCCACATTATATTATTTTTCGACTCTTCAAATAAATTTAAAAAAAGCTATCTTTGGTAATTAATCGATTAATACTCTTCGTGGGAGCAATACTCTTCTTTCATTATACTACCTATTTGCAACAATGTATGCTTGCGTTCGTCAAATTCCACAACATCTACATTTCACAATAAAACAAGACAAATTGAAGAATTAAGAGTATACTTATTTTTCAAAAACCGTAACTCTCAAATCACATAAGTTTCTTCCTTCTTCAATAAGATTTTATTTGGAATATTGTTAATTTTTTTATGTTTTTATTGTAAATTGATTTTGGGTACATTTAAATTTTAATTATGAATTTTGTGTTGTCTTGTAATGTCAAAGAATTGAGAAACATTATGAAAATATAAACTAATGCCCTTTTATTCACTTACTATGTTTATGCCAAATTTTTTTTTCTAGTCAAAAATTGTCATATTATATATTTTTATGGTTAATTTCTGTAATTTTATCTATTTAGTGTTATTATTGTCTTGTACTCTTAGTAGATTATTAAAAGAGGCAAAACATGCCCTTGTTTAATTTCCAAGTCACATCAAATATACAAATTTGTTCAGTGTATTATAGTCATGAATAAAGATCAAGTCTATGTTAATAGGTAAAAATAAGATTTTAACATGTGTAATCTGTTTTTAAATTATAATATTGACATGCATTTTGCATTTTGACTTGTTAAGCTACTAATGAGTATATTAAATTTTACATGGAATTTTGTTAGGATAGCTAAAAAGAACAAGAATACAATATTTTTTTCAAGTTTCAATATTCAATTGTGATTGAGCAAACAGAGGAAAAACATAGCACCTTGTCTAGTTTTTTTTCTTTCAATATGAACTATTACACTACTTCATGTCCACGTATAACATGAGCCGTTAGAAGAGATATGATGGATTTCATTCAAATCCATAAAATTTTGAAAGTCAGCGCATGAAAGAGCTCCTAAGTATGATTTCACAGTTCAATTCTAAGTATGGTTCCAACTTGGTTCCTTTTAAAGAATATTTAATTAGTTTGTTACTCAATTAATTGAAATTATTTAATTAATTCATTAATCTACTAATTCATTTTTGATATATAATATACAGAAAATATTATGCACAAATACTGATACTTAAATAATACTTAAATATTCGTAAAGGATAATTCTTGATTTATTCATTTTATTTAATTCTCCTAATTTAATTTTTTCAAATATTATTTTAATATTATTTTTATTTGTAAAGTTTACTTGTTCCAACAGTACATGCATCACATCTGCTCCAAGTTGTTTTTTGTCTATAACTACACGGGTTAATATTATCTTTACACACATAGTTCATTGCCATAAAGGTAAATGTGTCATTTCAACAATTGCCATTAAAGATATCATTGTTCTGCTGTTAAGAGAGGCATTGTAGATGATTTTTTAAAATTTTTGATTAGCTATGAATATTGTCAATAAATGTGGGATAAAGTCGAAGATAACCTTATTTTTTAAGAGTTACAAAACAAGCACCAATTTATAGGACGTTCTTGGCTTCTTCGTCTTCCTCACTTTCACCCTACATTCTCTTTATCACTTTTCACTGGGGTGGGCAAATTAAAGTATAGTTCTAAATATGACATATAGTTTGGTTTTTAAGATCCAAATAGAATTTAATCGATCTGTAGAATTGAATTAAACTAAACCAAGCTAATTCTATTTAGTACGGTTGCACAGTTCAATTCCAAGTATGGTTCTTATTTGGTTCCTTTTAAAGAATATTTTTATATGTACTTAAATTATATAAAAATTAAAGTAAAAAATTTTTTAAAATTTATAATAATATCTCTTATTTTTATGTGAATTTACATAAGTTGTTATAAATTTTTATTTATTTTTAATTTTTATAAACTTTAGGAGTTTATATAAAATTTTATATTCGGTCCTAGTCGGTTTTAACTTGAACCCGAACCGAAGCTAATTGGTTTAGAAACTGAATGAACTGAATTCCTTTTATAATCAAACCAAACTCTTTGGTTTAGTTTAATTCAGCTCGATTCAGTTTGGTTTGAAATTTTTCTCCAAGCTTACATTTCTTAGGAAAACAAAACTAATTGAAAAATCAATAGTATATTCTTTTTTACAAAAGCCGAAACTCTCAAATCCCTTCATTTTCCTCCTTCTTCGTAAGTTTTTATTTGGTATTTTGTTAAATTTTTATTTTTTTATGTTGTATTGTAAATTGATTTTGGGTACATTTAGATTTTAATGATAAATTTTGTGTTATCTTTGTAATGTAAAAGAATTGAGAAATATTGTGAAAATATAAACTAATGCCTTCTTATTCACTTGTTATGTTTATGCCAAATTTCTTTTTCTAATTGAAATTGTTATATTATGTATTTTTATTGTTAATTTCTACAATTTTATCTATTTAATGTTATTATTTTCTTGTGCCTTTAGTCAATTATTAGAAGAGACAAAAAATTCCTTTGTTTAATTTCCTTATATCAAATGTACAAATTTGTTCGATGTATTACAATCATGAACAAAGATTGAGTTCATCTTAATAGGTAAAAATAAGATTTTGGTGTGGTATAATTTATTTTTAAATTATAGTATTAACATGCATTTTACATTTTGACTTAGTAAAGCTACTGATGAATATATGAAAGCTGCAAGAAATTTAGTTAAAATGGATGAAAAGAATATAAATTACCATAATTTTTAAGGTCGAATATTCAAGTGTGATTAAGCAAATAGAGGAACAACATAGCACCATCTCTAGTTTTCTTTCGATATGAATTGTTACACTGTTTCATGCCCACGTATAAAATGAGCCATTAAAAGAGATATGATGGATTTCATTCAAATCCATAAAATTTAGGAAGTTAGCGCATTAAAGAGGTCCTAGAAGACCTTCACCACATTGCTTATGTGCACCAAAAGTTGCATTTAAATCGCCAGCCAATAACTAAGGGCTTCCCCTGCTAGAGAAAAGAGATGTCAGATCATTCTAAAAAAGTTTGAGATTTACGTAATAAGTAGATGCACAGATGAAAGAAAAAATGCATGAAAGAAAAATTGCATCGAATTTCATCTAAGAGGGTTGAGATAGACACTTTTTAGTCTTCATTGGCAACCATGTGTATAGTGTCAATAGACTAGCCTGTAAGGCCCAAAGTTTTGGAGTTGGGCTAGTCGAAGAACCAACTACAGTAAGGTTTAAACAAACTAGTAGCCATATTCAATGCTACGAAAATCCATCATCGATCTCGTAATTGCCATAGTAGTTGGACTTTGTTGCAAGCAAAAATTGGCTAATTCTATTTTAGATTTCATGTTAGCTGAGCCTCCAATATTCCCATAAAGAACTTTCATGGAGAAGGTTGACGACTAATACTACCTTGCAAGAGTTATGTTATTAATGGCCTTTTCAATTGCCTTTTGTCTTTTATGAGCTGATTTAGATTGTACAATTTGATATCCATTCTCTACTGGGGGTTTCGTAAGGATTCCTGTGCTATGATTCAATTCTTTATTGAAAACATCCAATTCTAAAATAGCATCATTCACCTTGCCTATAGATAGAGCAAGATCTGATTGTGGACTCTCTGCTATATCTTTTGGAATTTAGTGAGTCTTAGTTAAATTTGATGAAAGTACAGTAGTAATGACAATAGGAGTCTCAATCCCATTTTCAAGAAAGTTGGGAGGATGGTGGGTCAGGCTCATGATTGGGGCTATAGTCAAACTGTCCGAATTAACTTGAATTTGACTCGTTTCAGCAGTCGCAGTGTCTTGATAGGAAATTATGTTTTTCAGCTATCATGATTTTTGCATTAGGCATCCTTGGTGTGAAGCCTAATTCAATTACCATTTCAGGAACTGTAATAGCAAGAGTGATAATCGGTGGCTCTGTATTAGCATTCGTCTCCACTGCCAAGGCAACTGAAGTAGGAGGAGTCCTCACTTCTAATGGTAGAAGTGCTGCCTCTTGTGGCTCTTTTATTAGTTTTTTTTTCTATAATCTAAATACAAATATTTTGAAACATAAACATAGTAAAATTATTTAGACTTTTCAAATTTAGTCAAAAAGTAAAAAAAATTGACCTTTTTACTTAATAGAAAAGTGTCTTAAAATTATTATTAAGTTAAAAAAAGAAAAGTGTCTTAAAATTATTATTAAGTTAAAAAACAAATATAACTAATTTCATAAACTGACAAAATTCAATCAACTGAGCATTATGACAAAAAACACAAACAATCCCTTTGTCTATCATTACTTCTATTTGAATATTATAAATATATATAAAGTCTATTAATAAAAGATCATAATTTTATTGGCAAGTTTTTACTGAGTCTAATTTACTTTTTTAAACATTATTAATACATGTACGATCTTCTTATACAAGATTGAAAATCTATCGATTGAGAGTCTTCATAGATATTAAAGTGACTTTTATGGATTCATCTTATCATTACTTTTTGGAATGTTACAAATATATGTACTATCTATTGATACAAAATCAAAATTTTTCTAAGAGTCAAATGTTAAGATATGTACCTAAAATAGAACTCCAACTATGTACCTAAAATCATTATAAAATATTGTTATTTGGTTGTCCAAAAGTGAGTGAAAAGAAGATTCCTAAGAAACATTTATTCGATCTCTTTCTCCCAAAACTTGAACTTCTTTCTCCCAATCCTTAAACTTCCTTAACCCTTCTTTATATGTTTTATCATCATTTTACTTTAAATTAATTAAAATAATTATTCTTGATAATTTGTCATTTATTTTATTTATTTATTAAATTAAGTCATATAATATTATTTAAAATTTGAAAATATTAAAAATTATTTAAAAAGCTCTTTTATAGTTATCATTGTAATATTCATTTTTGTTTGTAAATTTGATATCGCCTTATTATAAATTGAATTTATAATTATTAGGATAACGTCTATTATTTTTATAAATTCAACATAATCTTATTACAATTATATTTGTTATTATTTTTATAATTGATTTTTAAATAAAGAGTTTGTTCTTCTTCAAAAAATATAACTAATCTCTTTCCCTCTATAATTTCTTGTTTCAACTAAACAAAGGAATTATTATGAGTACATGGAGTCCACAAGTATATGGGATCATACAAGTAGATAACGATAAAAGGGGTTCATAATACCACGAGAACTGAGTTTTTGTGTTTTAAACTAATTACTACAATTATGGCAAATTGATTTATCTACGCGATCTATGTTCGAGAAATGAAATTAAAAGCAGGAATAGTAAACAAGAAATAGAGGTAATAGAGCAAATGTGTGAAATTGATATGGAAATTTTCCTAGGGCCTTGACTTCACCTAATTGATATAATATTCATCCTAATTGAAAATTGTTAATATTTTCTATTTTAATTGACTAATAACTAGTTATAATTTAACTTAATAACCTATCTCAAGGTCAAATAAGGTCATATGTCTAACCAATTTAGCGGACATCCCTATATAACTGGATTGATCAAGTGATCTTTTAGTTTTACAAGTTATTAATATCTAAAGACTCAATTATCTCCTGATTTCTTGGTTTCCTTAGAGTTAATTTGATTGTTTAGACAGCAATATCCTCCTGGACTTTCAATGTTCATAAACTATATTTTCTTTATCTTAATGAACAAATTAGTCTCTCCCAAATATTCATTCATTCATATATTTCAACTAATTCATTTTCCAACAATTTGAAGCCTTAAGTGCAAGAAAACATAATTGAATAGAACATATTTATATTAACAAATTCCCAATCAATCAAAACATAATCCAACTAGGTTACATCAAGACATTAGATTATAGAAACTATCTTAACATATCAATAACAAACATTAATATCATCTTGAAATTTATCATTGAATATAAGGCACATTGAATGTTTGCATATTTTCTATAAATCAAGAATAAAGTATGCTATACTTTTCACAAATAAAATTAAATAATTAATCTTTAATTTTGTTACCTTTTCTTCAAAGAGGTATTGAGATTTGTTTAAATATATTTACCTTTTGATTGAGATAATCTCTTAAGTGATTTTTAATTAAGTAAAAAAATGAGTAAAGAATAATTTCTATACTTATCAACAAAATGAATCCCTAATGCCCTAATAGTTAATAATATTAAATTTATATTCAATAATTAACAAATTCATTCTACTTTCATCATATTTAGACAATTAGATTTGTGATATTTGGACATTGGACTTGTGGATTCTGTATAATGTATTCCCTGTAGATTGACACCTGGACTTTTCGAATTTTATCACTCGAGATAATCTATACTTGGTAATTACAACCTTTAAATTGTAGCAGTCAAGACAATAGTTTGTAAATAGAATAATTTATGATAAATTATATTAACATGTATATCATTTTTATAGGATATATGAATTTTTTTCTTTATTTTGTCTTCGAAGTAAAGAAAAATTACAAATTAACAATTTAAATGGTATAAAAATCATTGTCTAAGTACGTAAAAATAGAGAGAGACAACAAGAAACAAGTGTTAGATAAATGATAAAAATGATAAAAAAAAAAAAAGAGAATAAACTAAGGGTTTATTCAAATGTATTATAAAAGAAAATGTTTTTAGTGACAAGAAGTATGGTTGGCAAAAAAGCCCAAGCCTAGCTCCGACTGACTAAAACTCACTTTTTAGGGCCGGGTTTAAATATAGATTGGTCCAGGCCTAAAATTTTTTATTAAAACCCGAATTGGGCTTTAAATAATTTAAAGTAGAGTCGGATCGGGCCAAATCAAATCATGACCCAAAAACAAAAAAAATAATAAAATTTATTATATTATTCCGGGCTTTTGAAAGCTCGAATATAAGGTTTGGCCCATTTTGGGCCGGGTTTTGACTGACCCAAAAATATTAAACTCAAGCCCAAGGCAGGTCTAATTTATAAAAAATAAATCCCGATCTGGGCTAGATTTTTGCAAACCTAGCCTGAACCGAGGTTTTTGCTAAGTCTAACAACAAGTGTCATTGCTAAAGGAATACAATGTCATAGCTAAAGGCTTTAGCAACAAATGAAAAGTCATTGCTCTGTTGTCACTAGTACATTTTTAACTAAATTGCATCTTTTGTTGCCATGTTAGTAAGTTTACATATATGAGTTAAGAAGTAAAGGCCACTTAAACATCTAAATAATTTTATTGACATTGAGTTGGACAAACCAACAAGCTTTAGAATGTTAAACAAATAGAATAAAAAGAAAGAATATTCAATTCAATTGGTTTATTGGAAGATTTAATCTTAGATATTAAATTAAATAGATTGGGCCAATTATGAAATTAATAAAGAGTAATTTACAATTGAACATGTTGAATTGGGCCAACATTTTAATTAATAAGATTAGTTATGGGCTTGTTATTTAATTAATGAGATTTATTAAATAAGTAGACCTAAGTTAAATTAGATTATTTCAAGCCCAAAAGCTCAAGTCCAATTTATATTAGGGTTAAGCTTTAGTAGAACACTATAAAAAGGAAAGCTACAGTGTGTACTAGGATTAGAAAAGACTAGTTAGTTTTCACTTGTGTTTTTTCTAACTATTCTTTTTCTTTGATTCTAGTTTGCAATTGATGCCTATATATGAAGTTCATGCGAGGTCCTATTTTGAAAACGCTTCTGTTGTGGATTTGATTCAAATATCCCTCCGGGTTTTAACACAGAGAACCTATTTGTTTCCAATGGCTTGATGATTAGGCGGTAAATCAACCAAATACCAGACTTGGTTGACTCTCATGGACTCAATTTCTTCTTCCATTACTTTCATCTATAGTTCTTTAGAAGATAAAGTTAGAGCTTTGCTTTAGTAAAAGTCTTCGGCTCATCACTATCATGTGAAGTAATCATAAAAGCCTTCTCCTCAATCTCAAAACGATGACAACGGATGGGTGTATGGTTACTTCTTAATCTTGCCAACTTTGAATGTGTTTCACTTCCACTAAGACTGGCATCTTGAGAAAAATTTATATTTTCCTCAACAACTTTGTTTGAAGTATTACTGGAATCATCCAATTCATAAAATTGGATGTTCTTGTTTACTTCCCCAATTCCAAAAAATTCATTTTCTAAAAAAGTGACATTTGTGAATTCCAATTCAATTACTGTTCTATCAATCTGTTCACCAATAAACACAGACCTTTGCAATTATTCAAGATATATAATGAATTATGAACATGAGCCAGAAAACCATAAGGTTGCAAGTGCATTAGATCAGGCTTTTTACTCGTCCATAACTGATAAGAACCCACTAGACGACCTACTCTAAGAACTCTTGAATCAATTGTTATGCGCACCTTAGGATTTAAAAAACAAATTGGAGGTGATCAGATTAGAACTTAAAGAAATAAATCCTTAAAATTCCAATCTTAAAAATGCCACAAATGGTGATCACTCATTTGATAAGTTAGGATATTGTATTCTACTAAGAACATAAGAAGGCAAAGCTACGCTTATTCAAAATATTTCAATATTATTAATGATGTGATGATTATTCGTTTACATAGTAATAGCCTTTATATGGACATAAAAACATGTGTTCAAAATTAAGTAAAAAAAAGAAATTCTAATGTATATTAGAATAGAAACCCCAAATAAAAAAGAAAACTAAAATCTTAATTTAAGTAGGAAACATAACAATGCTAAACAAACTAGAAAATTAATTCTATGTAAAGTTAATTATTTAAATCAAACAAAGAATTTTTAAAGCCCTAATTTTCCTATGTGGCATTAAGATTTAGTAGCGCAGGGCTATTCATCTTCTTGCATATAAAGGTAAGTGATTAAGCCTTAGAATCTTTGAAACTTCTAGAACAGCCTTAGAATCTTGTAGCAAAGCTTTTTTGTCATGCACTTACATGATTAAGCCTTATAAAGCCTCTTTTGTCCTATTTATTCTTGGCCTAGTCATTGGATCACCGATTCCTCGTAAAAGATCTTGAAAATATTTGAGAATGTAATTTTGAACTATTTGGCCAGCGCCTCGATCTCCATTAATAACTCATAAGGAGTGCGACTAACTGATTTGGAAAGAACACAGTTAAGTACATATGTGGTAGTAAATAGTGCATCGCCCTAGTAAGATTTTGGAAGATTTGGTTATGCCATCATAGACATAACTTTTTGCTACATTATTTTGTTGCGGAGTTCTAGGCATAGTTAACTTTTATCAATATCTTTCTCATTACACAGTTCTTGCAATTGTTTGTCCCAAATCACTCCTTAAGGTTTTGATCTTCTTATCCAATTGGATTTCAACCAAGTTAACATAGAATTTAAAGCAATCTAATGCTTCTAATTTATGTGAGATTAAATAGACATAATTAAAACATTTATAGTCATAAATATAATAAAATAATAGGCTTTATGCGCAGTTCTTACATTCATTGTCCACATATATCAAAATGAACTAATTGCAATAGAACTCAGCTCTAGTTCCTTTGGCAAATGGTTTTTCTAATTTCTTTTTCAACTAGATAACTCTCATATGTGGGCAAATGATTATTAGCAAGTGACCTTATTAGACCTTTTTTAAGTAATCTATTCATTCTATCTTGCCCAATATGTCTTAATCTAGTAGGCCACATATTAACATCCACATTTAAAACATTATAATACGTAATCATTGAAAAAAAAAATCAAAATTATTATTACTGGAAAAATCAATATCCAAAATTATAAAACCGTCCAACAAATGATCAGTGTTAATAAGAACGAAATTTAAAATAAGTCTCATTACGTTATCATAATAAAGTAAATGGTAGCCTAATATAAAAAGAACATAAACTAAGACCAAATTCCGTTGAACTTCTGGAGTGTATAGAACATCATGTAAAAGCATAGTATGGCCATCACAAAAAAGCAATTTGCAAATGCCTATGCCTTTTGCTTTAACGCTGGTGTTGTCTCCCATATATCCATTTTGTCTCAAAACCAATGACGATACTCCACAGGGGCTTTTCGATCTCAAGCTATATGGTCTGTGGCTATTGAGTCTACAATCTATAAAGGATGAGATTCAGTTAGAAATAGAAACCTGGTAACATAACTATAATGAGAAATGTTGGAGTTTGGGGAGTAGGTTGTCTAGCTCAATATATTCTCTAGCGAAATGAACTATTTTCCAGAATTTAGCAAACAATTTTAGTCTTGCACTCCTTTCTTCTTTCCTGATTAGACATCAACTAATTAGGATTTTGTCACTTCTTGAAGAACTTTCCATCCCTCTTGCGTTTATTGCCTGTAGCATTACACGAGGTGGAATCCAAAATATAAAGTTGATTGGAAGCCTTAGTTGCCTCAAGGCACTCATCTTTTAGCTCAAGATGATATTATATAAACATTCTAATGTTATCATTGTGCATCATATTCACTGTTATATAAGATTCAAAAGGGACCTAATGACTGCCTAGACCTGCTGCTCATCAATTAAAGCATGTCTACCAGACTTCAGCTCTTATATCATATTTGGCATATCCTTTAAATGCTGCCCTTTAGAAACATTAGGGCATATGCGATATGAGTTAAATTTGATAGTGAGTTTTCTCAGTTTATGTAATTCTTTGAATTTTTTTTTAAACGGAATACACATTTTGAATATATTGATTTTATATCATATAAGAATATAAAAGTTTAGAATTTATAAGGTAGATATGTTTATTTTTATTTTTCAAGAGGTTTTATTAGACTGAATATGTTCTAATTTCAAAGGAATAGAATTATTAGGTAATATAAGTTTTGTTGTGGGTGAAAAGTATAAAATGAGAAGTTAAAAAATTTGATTGAAATTTGGAAAGTCAGGTGTCATTTCATTTTAATTGATTTAGGTTTGTTGTCACTGGGCAGCACGTGTACCTTATAGGTGTTGTAAAATATTTATATGTATATATATATATATATATATATAATAAAAATAAAAGGAATGATTTATGGTGGTAGTAAGTTTATATAAATATATATATATATATCTTTGCTTTCGCAATTGGAAACTAAGAGGCAGGAAACGAAATTAGGAAGAAAAGAAAAGGAAAGGAAAGAAAGGAAAAAAAAAGAAAGGAGGTTCGGTGTGAGTTTCATATTTTAGATGATTAATTTTAATTTTTAAAAATTAATATATTATTTCATTTAGCTGTAGAAAATTAAACTATTAGTATATAGATATATATTTAAACATATATACATTTTAGGTAACAAAATTTGAATTTTTTGATCATCATTCATTATTATTTGTTAAATTGGTATTAGAAGGAAAAGGACAGACCAACAGAGACATAAAAAATTATTATGTGTATGTTAGGTAGGTATTTATATACATTTGGTAGATTTTGGTTTTAAAACTGAAAAGTAGGGTGTTTAATTACAGTTGATGTTTTGATAAATGCGTATAAATTCCTAAATCACTACATTTTGATCCAATTAATTATTTTTCGAATTGGATTTAAATAGTAATTTTCATAGGAATGTTAAAAATTATATCAATACGTGTTGTATTTTTATAAATATATGGTTTGTATAGAAATGTTGTGAAATAAATCAATAAATGAGAATGTGATGGCCATGATTGTTGTTGTGATGTAACACTAGTGTTTGGGGTGACGGTCTCTGGGAATAATGCCCCTAAAAGTCGTTTTGCTGAGGCGACAGTTCTTGGGAATAATGCCTTTAAAGATTGTTTTTGATGGGATGACCATCTCTGGGAATAATTCCTCTAAAGTATGTATGGCCAGTTTTTTAGACGGAGATCCTTCAGAATAATGCCCATAAAGTGCGCAAGCACAAAATTTATCGAAATTTTTTTTATATATAATGGAATTAATGTGTTTTATATTGTTTGTATGAACATTGAAATTGAAATTTTGGTTTGATATCTTACTATACTTTTTGTTGCAAATTAAGCAGTGTTTTGATTTCCAAATTTGTTTATTACAAATTTTAAAACTGTTTTTGTGTACAAATGTTTACTGCGCATTAGCTTATCTATATTTTTAAAATTTAGGTGACGCAAGAGATTCTTGTAAGTAGAAGACAAAAGGATACTCCAGTACAAAAATTTTGCTACTTTTGAAACTATGCAATTATAGGAGTAGGATTTTGCAAAGTATAGTTTTGATGTAATTTTTATGCTTGTACTTGGATTTTAGAAGTCATAGAACTAATTATATTTTGTTGAGTAATAAAATAAAGCAGTTGGCATTTAATTTTATTGAAAATATTTAGAGTAAAATTTGATGTAAACTATTTTATAACAAAAATTCTATCAAAATTTCTTAAAATTAGGGATGTTACAGTTTAGTTGTAGAAGTACTACCAAGCTTCTCCTTAAGGGCAAACAACATCTCTTGGCCCATCTAGTATTGCTCATGCTCGTATAAGAGATCATCATGCATACTATTCAACAATGTTATGTGAACATTACTATTTTTGTTTTCCAAGCTTTATATGCTTCCATGTCTTTCCTATTTTGAATAGTGTTACCTCAGGTAATTGAACCATCACATTGTTCAAGGCCTTAAGAGATTCTTGTTCTTTCAAGATAAATTGAATTTTACAGTGCTATTTGTCATAATTGTTACTATTAAGTTTTTCTCTCTTATTCAACCACACCACAATGTTCTCAGAAGCCATGTTAAACTACCACATAAAGACATATTTATAGTGTAAGCATTTTAAATGACACATATTTTATATATATGTAGCAACCTAAATGATACAAGAATATTAAAAGAAATATATTTGAAAAATTCATCAATGTTTCCAATCATCTTATATTTCAAATATGATAAGTTCATCAAACATATGCGCAATACTAGTTCTTTTAAGAATGTTTCAACATACTTCATGCGAGTAATACACATGCAAAAATTTTTAGTAAAGACTAGAGAGGCCATAATGCTCCCACTTAAAAGCTCGATTCCTTGGGCAATTATATCCCTTTTAACAGAATTTTTCAAATGTACATATTTCAAACACCTTATACCTTTACGCTAGCAGTACCCCAAAAAAATTTTTAGAAAAAAACTGAAGAGATCATATTGATCCAACTTAAAATCCAAATTTTTTAAATAGTTATAGCCTTTTTAAATAATATTAAAATAGATTTTAAATAATATTAGTTTTAAAAAATTGCGTTTCATTGATACGAAAATTTAATATTATAAATTAATTTTCATTGACATATTTTATTTTTTTAAATAAATTAATTTTTGAAAATCTTTATCTCGTAGTTGGAGACATACCCGCCATGTATTAGAAGGATGCTGCATCATTTTGATTGATAAGGGATTGATTACAATATATTAAGGAATTATTATATAATTTTTAAAAAAATATATTACATATTTTTATTTTATATTTTATATTTTTATGTATAAATAGAAAATTGACTGCACCATACCCAAGTATGTTGCGACAAAATAATTTGGCTGCATACTTCATTTATGTTTGGCTTTGAAATTATTCAAAAAAGAATGCACACCATAGCTAACTTATGGGAAAATAGAAAATATCTTCTTAGGTTTCTAGAGAGTGTTAGCAATCCTTTGGATTTTGAAAAAATAAAAAAATATTTTCTACGTTTTAAAAAAATAGGATGATATCCTTAAACTTTAAACTATGATAATTTGACCTATTAAAATATTATCATTTTAATTCTTAAGCTTAACTAAAGTAATAAATTGAATATACTTTATTCATTATTAGTATTTTGGTCCTTATTTTTAATATACTGGGAGCTAAAATATTAAACTTAAAAATGTTTATTTTATATTATTAATTTTAAAAATTATAAAAATTAAAATATATTTATTTAAATTAAAATAATAATGATAAATTTAGATAAAATTATATATTAAAATACTCTTAAACTTTCTTTTACTATTTTCATAATAATTTAATATATATTGATCATAAAGAAAATATGTATAATATTTTATTTAATATATATTTAAAAATTTATTTATATTTATTAAGACAATAATAAATTAAGTTCACATACTATAATTTATTATTCTCTTTTTAAATCACAAAACACTTATGTAGGTTTAGCTTAATTTATTTAGATATTCCTATACATAAATTGTCTTAACTTTTGAAAAATACTAGATTTTCATTCATGCTAAAATATTAAAAATAAGTAGAAAATTTGTAAATAATTATTTTGTAAGAAAAAAATGGGTTAAGATCATTTATAGAATATTAAAAAAATTTAAATAAAATAAAATTAATAAAATATAAGGAATTTTAATATATATACTTCTCCTTAAATTTTAGATTTTAACATTTAAATAGAAGTTTTAGACAAAAACACATATTTTATTTTAAAATTTTGATATTATTTCTTTGTAATATTATCTTAAAACTTTTTTTATTAAAATTTTATATACATATTCACAAAATTTGTGTAGTAATCAAACAATTAAATTTTTTTTGTTAAAAACTTTACTTATAAAAATTTTACTTTATAAAAACTCTACAACGAAAATTTCTACCTAAAATATTATAACATATATAGACCTTAAAATTAATCTTGTGTTGCGGAACACCAACCTTAGAAATAAGGTTCTAACACTGATCTGATTGAATTAAGATCGTAATCTAATAAAAACTATCAAGTCTGATCAAATAATGAATACAACATACAAAAATAATAAGTAAAATCATAGACAAACAAGCATTACGTGGTTTGGCGAAATTGCCAATGTTCATGGAGTTAGTATGTGTAACGTCTTTTATTAGAAGTAAAAAATACATTATGTACAAGATGACCCTCTTATCTCAAATTACCTCTCTTCAGTTTCTCCTTTTCTTCTCCTTTTTCTTCCCCTCAAACACTAGAATATAGGATTTTATAAAGCCATTAAAAGAATTCTAATAAAAGTAGGTTTTGTATCCTAATTTAAGTAGGTTTGATTTCAAGTCAAGATAACAACACCCCCTCGAGTCCTCAAATACCATATCATGTCCTCTTTAAGTCAAGATGATTGCTCTACCCTGACTCCTTCAGTCCTCAAGTCCTTGGGTTCTCAAGTACTATAATACTAGGATACCAAATTATGTCCTCTTCAAGTCAAGATGACTACTTACCTTGACTTCTTGGTCTTTTAATCCTCAGATTCTCAAATACTCGGGTACTAAAATGCCAGATTAATCATCTTCAAGTCAGAATGACCACTCTACCTTAATTCCTTGGGTCTTTGAGTCCTCGAATTCTCAGGTATTCAAGAATTAGGATACCGATCAGATTCTCTTCAAGTCAGGATAACTACTCCACCTTGACTCCTTGGGTCCTTAGGTCTTCAGGTACTAAAGTACTTAGATATTCAACTTTTCAAGAATTTGAAGCATTTATTCTTCAAAATTCTCCACCTTGCTTCTAATTCTTTTCCATTTTCATGTTCTTGCTCAAACTAGCTTTCTTATAAATTACTAACCCCGGCCAAATTCATGCATATATTAAAATTAATGCCTGGTAATGACTTTGTCAGAATATCAGTAGGATAATTACCTGTGTATATTTTCATAAAGTCTATAGATTCCATAGCAATGTGATCCCTTATGAAATGAAGTTTAACATCTATGTGTTTGGTCATTTCATGACGTATTAGACTCTTACTTAAGTGAATTGCACTTTAATTATCACAACGTATAACCACATACTTTTGAGATAGACCTAGTTCTCCTGCCAAGCCTTTAAGCCACAATGCTTCCTGTATTGCATTTGTTTTTGCAACATACTCCGCTTTTATTATTGATAAAGCTACAATATACTAAGTGTTGCTTTCCAGTTGATTGTGCAATTGCACAATGAAAACATATAACCTATTAGGACCTTCTTTTATCCAAGTCCCTTGCAAAGTCAGCATCAACATATCCTTTCAGCTTCATCTAGTCATCTTTAGATGTTTTGTACACTAGACCAACTTCAAAAGTACCTCTAAGATACCTTAGAATCCATTTAACAACCTGTCAATGGTTAATTCCAAGATTAGCCTTAAACCTACTAGCTACACAAACAGTATGTGCAATGTCTGGTCTTGTACATATCATTGCATACATTAGACTTCCAACTCTTTTGCATAAGTCACTGATTCCATCTGTTTCTTCTTATCTTCTGTCATTGGTTTTTGCAAACTTAAGAGGTTGAAGTAAGCTGCTAAAGGTGTTATGAATGGTTTGGAATTTTACATCCCAAACTTCTCTAGATCCCTCTTAATATACTTTTCTTTAATTATCATAAAACAGATGAAGAATGGGCTTTAATGCATCGACAGGTTTATGGATACATTAAGCAGTGGGTTAATGATAATGTGTTGAACCATATAAGTGGGGAGAAAAATACTCAGACACTTTAGAACAAATTGAAACAGTTGTATGCCAGGAAAACAGGAAATAACAAGTTGTTTTTAATAAAGCAGATGATGACCTTAAGATATAGAGATGGAACTTTTGTGACTGATCACTTGAATATATTCCAAGCAATTATTAATCAACTTGCTACTATGAGAATCACTTTGAGGATGAAATTCAAGATTTATGGCTTCTTGGTACCTTATCAGACTCATAGGAGACATTCAGGATGTCATTATCTAATTCTACACCAAATGATATTATCTTTATGGAGTTTACTAAAAATAGTATTTGAATGAAAAGATGAGAAGGAAAACACATGATTGCTTTTCACTATCAAAAGCTTTAATTTTAGATTCTAGGGGAAGAAGCAAGAGCCAGGATTCCAGTAATAAAAAGCATAGCAAAAGCAAGTCAAGAAAGGGGTATAAAAATCTTGAGTGTCACCATTATGGTAAGAAAGGACATGTCAAGAAATATTGCTACAAATGGAAAAGAGAGAATAAGAAGAGCAAACAAAAAGAAAAGAAGATCGACTATAATAGTAATGATGATAGAGTTAATATTACTCCTGAAAATATTTTGACTGTTCAAGAATATGATGCAATCAACCTTGCTCATAGTGAGACCAGTTGGTTGATAGATAGTGGTGCCTCTATTCATATTATAGCTAGAAGGGATTTTTTCTCCTCCTATATATCTAGTGATTTTGGAGATGTCAGGACAGCTAATGAAAGAATGATACGATGTGTAGGTGTTGGAGATGTTTGCTTGAAGACTGCTAATAGTTCCATGTTAGTTCTCAGGCATTTCAAGCATGTTTCAAATATTCGGCTTAATCTTCTTTTTGTTGGTAAGCTTTGTAATAGTGGTTATGACAACAATTTTTCAGGAGATAATTGGAAGCTCACTAAAGGTGCTATGGTTATGGCTAGTGGCAAGAAATATTCCTCTTTATACCTTACTCAAGCTAAAATTGCTAAAGACGTTGTGCACGCAACTGAGTCAGAAGATAGAATTGAGTTATAGCATAAGCGGTTATGTCATATGAGTGAAAAACAGTTATGTCAGATGATGACCTGGAGTGAAGAGAAGTACACTTGAAGAAGTGTATGCATTGTTTAGAAGGAAAACAGCACAGAGTTTCCTTCAAGTGCCATTCACCGACTCGAAGACCTCAGGTACTTGATTTAGTGCATTCTAATGTTTGTGGTCCTATGAAAACCATGTCACTTGGTGTTGTATACTATTTTGTGTCATTTATTGATGATCATTCAAGGAAAGTATGAGTTTATGCTTTGAAGTCAAAGGATCAAGTATTTATTATCTACGTTCAAGCAATTTTAAGCTTCAATTGAAAGAGAGACTGGAAAAAAGTTGAAATGTATTCGAACAGATAATGGTAGTGAATATTTAGGGCCATTTGATACTTATTACAGAGAGAAGGGTATTAGACATCAGAAGACTCCTCCGAAAACAATACAGTTGAATAGCATAGTTAAAAGAATGAATAGAACATTGGTTAAGAGAGTTAGATGTTTGATCTCACTGGCTAGATTAAAGGATTCTTGTTGGGGCGAAGCTTTGGGTACTCAGCGCATGTTATAAATCTTTCTCCTAAGATTCCTTTGCAGCTTGAAGTGCCAGAAAGGATATAGTTAAGCAAGAAAGTTTGTTATGATCATTTGCATGTCTTTGGTTGCATCGCTTTTGTACATATCCCTAAAGATGAAAGATCCAAACTTGATATGAAGACCAAACAGTGCATATTTCTAGGCTATGGCCAAGATAAGTTGCTATCGGTTATACGATCCAACCAATTTTGAAGCCCACATATTAAAGGGATTTTAGGTTTGTTTTGTGGCTATATAAGGTGTGTGTGTGAGAAGGGTAGTGAAAGCCGTAAGATGGAAATACAGCACTTTTCCAGAAAATTTCAGTCCTGTGCAGTTTTCATTAATTAGACAATCGGGTAGCAATTTGAACTCCGTTTTGAGTCAAATTTTATGTGGAGATTTTACAGACATAGTTCTTGATTTTGGACGGTGTGATTGACCACCAGAGCTCTCTAGCATATCAAGAATTTATATTTACAGTAGCTCTGATTTTCAAAATTTTTCTACAGTCTTATTTTGACTCTTTTACTTTGGTGTTCATCTATTAGTGTATTTGGTGAGATTTTTCTTTAACTCTCACTTTGTGATTGAGTTCTTATTTGTTTCTAAGATTGTAATCTTGAAAGAAAACTTTAGTACTTCTTATTTGGTGATAGTGGAAAGTTTTCAGCGGTGATTGTTTACTCTCACTCACATTAAGGGAGAGGTTTTTCCACGTAAATTAAGAGTTTTTTGTGTTTTTTTTAACTTGATTATTCTTACTGTTTTTATTATTTTGATTTACTTAATTACTTCATCTTGGTTCAAGTAAGTGAGAAAAATTAAATTTATACTACTTTCTCTTGTTTCTTCCTAACAGTAACCACATCTAGATTAATTCCAGAACCCTTCATTTCCAAAAATAATTCTCTTGCCTTATCTATAAATCCATCTTTACAAAGCCCGTTGAGGATAGTGTTATAAATAACAACATTAGGGTAATAAATACCATCAAATGTAACATTTCCACGACCCTATTCTTCTAACAACTTAAGTGCAAGACTTGAATTACCTGCTCGACACAACCAACTGATCAAAGTCCAACAGGAAATCACATCAGGCTTACAACCAATTGCAATCATTTTCCAGACCAGATTCGTCCCTTCTAGAACTCTTCTCTCCATACACAAACCTTTAATCAAATTATTAAAAGTAACAGCATCCGGATTAAAACCCATTCTCAAAATCCTCCCAAAATCACAAAGCTGTCAGAAACCCTGCCCATAATGCTACAGAAATTAAGCAAAATGTTCAAAGAAAAGAAATCTAGCACCAAACCTCGAGTTGAAATCAGTCTCTTGTAAAGCAAAAGAACAGTACCATAATGTTTTTTCTTAACAAGTGCAGAAAGCAAACTATTGAATGACAAAATTGAAGCAATGGGTCTGGTATGAATCATGTAATCAAAGAAGAGAAGAGCTTCATTCAAAGTGAAGCTACCTGACTTGCACCTATCTTCGAAGAATTTTCGAAGAGTAGTTTCTTTCGGGGATTGTTGCGTGGACAAAGCGGGAGTTCAGTTTCTGAATTTGAAGTTGTGAAAGATATTGGCGTAGTAGATGAAAATGGAAGTTTGTAGTTTAAAGCTAAAGCTGTTATTGTTGTTGTTAGAAGAATCAGAACAAGAATAAAAACGAAACCAAATTCTGGGAATCATGGTAGATGTTGCTGCTGCTGCTAACCTAACCGATCAAAGTTGTCTGTCTGTTAATCGAAGCTTGGAATCGGTGTAATTTCATGTTGATTCCTAATCTTTCAGGAAGTGGCACTTAGGTGGATATGTTTCAAATATTTATAGAGACGTCCCTAAGGTTTATAAACCTTATCATTTAAGTCCAAATTGTTTGAATCAATATCACTTGAACCCAACTTCTGTCCCCTCCGTAGGGAGGCAATATAATTTTCAATTTATTCCTCGTAATTTTAATAATCTTTAATTAGACCTCAAAATTTATATAAATTGTTATATTACTTCTACGCATTAATTTTTTATCATTTTTTATCTTTATTTTTAACAAGTAAAAAGATAAAATTTTATTTTTATAAACTTATTTAATAAAAAAAATTCTTTATTTTTTGTCCTTCTGCATCTTCCTCTTCTATTTCTTTCCTTTCATTATTCTTCTTCTTCATAATGTCTTCCCCATCTTATTTTTTTTTTATCAAGGAGAAATTACAATGAGTTTAAAATAAATTGATATTAGTTATTTGATATTTTTAATTCCAACAAAAGAGAAAACTAATATATAAAGAAAAAATTTATACAAATTACATAATCTTAGTGATTTATAAAATCAATTAATTGAATTTAAAGATAATCAAAAGTCACAAATTTTTTCTCCAAAATCTATTATAAAGACAATTTATTTACTACAAGAACTTTAATAAATTTATTTATTTATTTATTTATTCACTAAAAATATTAAAAATATAAAAATATGCCAGGTATAAAAATTTTACATCATATTAATTTGGATAAAAAAATATAAAAATGTTCATTACTTTATTTTTCAAAATAAAACACTACAAAAAATATTTGTTTTATAAGAATAATTTAAATGAAGTTGAAACCATTTACGTTGAAAGCCATTGTGCTAATGCTGCAGGCCAAGCAATTAGGAAGAAATAATATAGTTAATGTACAAATATGTGTATGTGTTATATAGAAAAAATTAATGATTTTTTTCTTCAAGAGTTATTTTTTATATGTTATTAAATTAGATAAAATCTAATGCAATAGATAAAACAAATTAAAATTAAGATTCCTTTAGTTTTGAGTTTTTTTTAAGTTCAATTAATTGATTATATTATTAAAATTATGAGATATGAATAAATTAGTTTTGTTGTGTATTATTATTTTTTATTTAAATTAAGAATATACATAGAGGGGAAAGACAAAAAAGAAGAAAAATAAAGAATTATTTTTTATTATTATGTTTATAAAAATATAATTTTATATCTATAATTGTGAAAAATAAAGATAAAAATTTACATGTAAGAGTAACATAATGACTTTCATAAAATTTTAGAGTTGAATTAAAGATTATTATATTATAAGGGATAAATTAAAAATGATCTCACCTCACACTGATGACAACAGTAGAGGGAAGTTTAGTCAAAAGACTTACGTGACATTGACCGAAATAATTTAGATTTAAGTAATGAATTTCAAAATATTTACGAACTTTTCTATTTAATATGTGAAATATACCAATTTAAGTAATATCTTCTGGAATATTAGGTACCAAAATGGTCTTCTAAATTGCAAAAGAATAATAAAACTATCAAGCACTATTAATTTTTTAAATTAATTATTAATTAGATTTTTTAATTATTAATTAATTGGATTTTTTTATTTGATTTTATTTCGTTGGATGGCATTATATAATTTTTTAATTATTTAAAAAATAGAACTGATTTGAAAGAATAAATTATAATAACTTGATTTATTTATTTGTTTGTATAATCTACATCATTTTCATATCTTTTGTCAGAAAAAAAGGCAAATCAAAATCAGTGAACATCACATTTTGAGTTCTTTGATGGGAAAATATCGATTACCTTCTTACTTTTTAAGTTAATACCTCTTTATCTCTTATATTTTCTTTAATATTTCATCACCCTCTTAAGTTTCGATTTTGCTCTTTAATATTTCAAATATTTTTAATTTTACTATTTTATAAACTAATTGAAAACTAATTGAACTGAAGGTAAAATTAAGAAAAAAAAAATAGAGGTGATGGAGTATTAAAAAAAATAGAGGAGATTAATAGAATTTTGGTTTAAAAAATAAGGGATCATAGACATTTTCCCTTCTTTGAACACATGATGCGTGTGATTCATCTGAAACATGCTTCTTCTCCTTTCTTTGACAATACAATTCCATTATATTTGAAAAATTAGTATATTTAGTTAAATTTTCTTTACCTTTGTCGATTTATAAAAAGATAAGATCTTCTTTTCAATTAAAATCACTTACCATTATCCTATTTAAATATTTAGTCAATTTTTATGCATTGGTGGTGTATATATAGCAAACATAGATATTGATAATAGAAAATTATTTTTATTAGTAATAATATTTTTTATTTACTTTAGTTATTTATAGATAAAAAGGCAATAGCTCAAAAATTAGAAAAATTAAATTAATTTTTACAATTATCTATTAATATTATTTTTTATACTATTAACAATTATAAATTTAGCTCTAATGAATTATGATTCAAAAAGAAATTTATTTGTTTAATACTGAGCTGTTTTGCCTCAAAAGTTAGGAGTAAAATATAATATCTAAAAAAATTTAGTTTTCTTAAATCATACTTATGACAATTTGACTCTACCGAAATTGTACTCGTTTTTACTATAATAATATTTCTTCAAAAAATTCATGTATAGTTTGGGTCAAGGAATCCATATTTCTTCTTTCGAAATATTTGAAACTTTTATTTTCTAATAGAGAGACAATTTTTTCATTTTAAATATAAATAATATTATT
Organism: Azadirachta indica; assembly: GCA_022749755.1. Taxonomy (NCBI): domain Eukaryota; kingdom Viridiplantae; phylum Streptophyta; class Magnoliopsida; order Sapindales; family Meliaceae; genus Azadirachta; species Azadirachta indica. The sequence goes on from CM040443.1 coordinate 1,290,433, forward strand.
ATGAGAGACAATCTATCATAGAGAGACAATTGTTGTCAATATTTGATTAATTGTGATATCTAGAAACAATTTTTTTTTTACTGCTTTATTTAAAATTCGAAGTGGATTCTTCTATTTTTGTAATTTTTTCTATACTAGATTCAAAAATTAAACGTTGAATCAAGACAAAGAAAGACTAATCATAGGCATGATAGTTTATAATATAATTCATTAAAAATCAATAATTTTTTAAATTACTTTTAAAATAATTAAAATGAAATGTTAATAATAAATTTTCCCAAACTTATTGAGTGTTGAAGGAAGTATGTGTTGGTTTCCCTGAACCTTCTGTCTATGTCTAAATTTCTTAAATCTTAGGAGAGATATGCATTAGTTACTCAAAAAAGTAAAAGAATTGGATATTGTATTTTTCTTTTTTTTTTTTAACTTATTTGTTACTTTAACAATATTCCTTCAAAACATTTTTTCAAATATTGCTGGGCTGTGCCTTGGGTCAAGGAACCCAAATATATATATGTATATATTGAAATATTTAAGATTTTTATTTTTAATAGGCAGGGAATGTTTCCATTTCAAAATCCAAATAATATTACATTATTTGAACATTCATTGCAGCCATTTTCTGCCACTTGCTTGCTAATTGAATGAGCCTTTTGGATTGATCATGGTTGTAGAATGAAGATTTTGGAGGAATTGGACTAGAACCTACCTCAAGAAATGAGATTACTCTGTAAGAGATCTTGTGCTGTGCAGAAGCAATGAGAGTTTGGTGAGATATATAACGATGAGGAAAGACAGCATCATACGCCTGTGTTACTTTGTGTTGGGTTGATTTAATCTATTCCAGGGTACACTTTATGTAGTCGATGAAGACTGAATCACACGGCAATGTCATAGGCCCATCACATCCTAGTCTAAACTCTTCCTCGGACATCTTGAGTAGCTCCTGGAAAATGTTATTTCTGAGATATGCCAATGGCATTGCAAATCGCCTGTGATCAGTACTGTAGAAGACACAGGCCTTTATTGGCAACTAATGATTTTCTACGATCATCTTCACCCATATGTTTGCTGGTTCCTGGTGAAGAAATCCTTGTCATCCCTGCTGTAGCCATGCTCTGCCACTTCCTTGTAATTCTGCAGAGGTTCTTGGCGACAATCATTTCTATATAATTGGAACGGATTATCTTGGAAAAGAATGAAAGACTTGTATCTGTTAGTTTTGCTGGGTAAACCCAGTGGAAGAATTCTACTTTATTTATATAGTCCAGAAATATTTGTTAATTCATCTTCTGCAGTCCTTATGCTGTCATTTACAATGCAAAAGCGTCTGTTTAGTTACTCCAAAGCCAAAGCTGTCAGTGTGTGTGGACATATCGAACCATCAAATTTGCCTGGAGGTCATCTTCAACTCTTTGTAAAAGCAAAAGAATATTCATTAAAAATCAAACTGTTTTAGGATTAATAAGCAGAAATATCAGCAAAAGTACAGTACACTGAACAACAAAGTGTCGCAGATAACAAGTGATAACTCATTATGTAATGCCATGTTCTTTGGAAGGGAAATGGATTAACGAACTTTTCAAATTTGAAATTAGAATTTTAGTTACAATTTAATAGGATGAATAATAATTTTGATTTAGAAATTTAAATTTGAACTTTTGAAATTAGAATTTATGCTTTTAATGAATTAGCTTTATTTAATTTTTTAAGTTGAATTTTAAGTTATCACTTTTTGAATTTGAAAGCCAATATTTAGTTATTAATAGGTGCTATTATTTCACTTCACTTCATGAGTTCCACTTTACAAATTCACTAGACACTATTAAAAAGTTTTCTGCTTGAGCTATACATCTTTTTAAGTTTTGATAGAAGAAAGTCCTTAAAAGTTTAATTTATAGGTTGTCTTAGTAGTTTCTACTAAAAAATCAACACTTTTTTGTAAGATTCTGTATTAGGAAAAATACTAATATAGGTTTATTTTTTATAATAATGATTTTATAGAAAGTGAGTGACTTATTGTTGAGCATAGAGGAATTGTATTGATTTGTAATTGTTTTGAGGTAAATAGATTTATACATAATATATTGTAATCAAATGCTTAAAACTATTTATGAGAATTGTAAGCATGGATATATTTATAAGAAATTAAGTTATTTCAAGTATTCGTTTCAAGTTAGTTTTCTATGAATTTTCTTATTTTGTAACATTTTCTTAGTTTTAAATAAAATAAAACTTGGTTTATATTAATTAGTTTACTAAAGTAGAAATTGTACCTTCTCTCTTATTAGTGTTCCTTAAATGAGATTAGTATTTTTTTAAATGCATATTTTAGCTTAAAGAAAATTATTTTGGTTGTACTTAAAGTAGTTTATTTATTAAACCGTAAAGTCCATTATTTTCTTATCCAAACTTTCTTTCTTAAACACCTATGAAATATATTTTTTTCATACATTAGTTTTAAAATGATTATTAGTTGTACTTTTTCATATAAATCATTGAAGACATTACATAAATTGAATATAAGAAATAAATGTTATTGAACCTATTGTACATGAAAAGTCATATTTAATAATTAATATTTAGTTCATTGTCTATAAATCTGTTATTATTATTAACTAGATAGTTGGATTACTATTTGTACACTTATTGATTGTTAGTGACAGAATTTTTGAAACACGAATGTATTGAATTGTTATAAATGAGAAAGTGAGATACTGGTGATATTATTAGACATAAGTTAAATATATTTCTAAATGTGTTGTTACATAATTTGCTAAATGTTATAAATTTTATCATGTTTTGATTTATTAAATGTGATATACATGCTTACATATTGTAGAATGTTTATAATAAAATAATAATTTATTTATCTAGCTATAATATTATTGTTCTTAAAATTAATGTTTATATAAAAATAACTAATGTCTTTACTATTTTTTTACAATTTTATGTATAAATTTACGTATCGAGTGGGTGGCTTATCCATCGTCATTAATATTTTGTAGATTAAAGTGTGTGTTAAGGATTGATAAAACTTTAGAGGTTGACCCTTTTGGAGATTGGAATTTTTGATCTTGTGATGAGGAACATTTTACTTTGAGGTTTTATTTTGGCTTCATTTCTCAATAAATATTTTTTATATTTTGAGGTTTTACATTATTATTTAAAAAATTTATTTTATTTATAATGTTAAGGTAATGTACTTTGAAATTGGGTTGCACTCTAGTTTTTGTCTTGTTGAGGCAAGATTTAGAGTGTTACACATTAAAAATCAAGAGGTTTGTTAAACTACTTACTTGACAAGATCAAAACCTATAACCAAACCTTTTCAATAATAAGCTTACAGATAGAAGCATGGCCACAAGAATTTACTTAATATATAAATTGGGACAACGAGGTTTAAAACCATGGGCCTACCTTTGTCTGTAATTTCAATGTTAATAAATTGTGCTTATTCAGTTACAATGGTTATATTATGTATTTTCCTTAGAAAAATAACTGAAAATCAAAGAGACATCAGAACAGCATAAAACATAGTTACAAGGTTTTGTCAAAATGGACTTCTTTTTGTGTCAGAGCAAACTCCCTTAATCATATTATGTAAACAAACTGTACTCTATTAACACTATTGAGTTGCTTTGTCATGAAAGATTTTGTTTTCTAATGCATTACTTGTCTCTTCTACAGCTCTTCTCAATGTCACAGTGAACTATTGTGCTTCTTTCAATCTACATTTTAATTTATCCCGACCGAAAAATAAAAATCTTAAATAGAAAATAGTGCCTTGGATTTGGTAATATGATGCAACTAATACACATGACCCATGTTGTGAAGTAATGAATCTAAGAGTGCATGAGAAAATTGCAAAGTGGAAGGCATGCTGGTCTTAGATATTCGTTCTATTGATTATAAAACCTGTCGCTAATTTGCAATAAAAACATCCTTCAGTTTATAGACGGATGTATATCATAGCAATTTTAATCAATGAGAAATTACAATGAGTTTAAAATAAGTTGAAATTAGTTATTTGATGTTTTTAATTCCGACAAAGAGAAAAATAATATATAAAAAAAATAAATTTATTCAAATCATATAATCTTAACAATAAAATTAATTAATTAATTAATTAAATTTATAGAAAACAAAAAATTTACAAATTTTCTCTCCGAAATCTATCATAAAGACAATTTATTTACTACAATAATTTTAAAAAATTTATTTACGTATTGATTCACTAAAAATATTAAAAATATAAGAATATGCCAAGTATAAAATTCTTACATCATCATGTTAAATTCGGTAGAAAAATATAAAAATACTCATTACTTTATTGTTCAAAATAAAACATTACAGAAAATATTTATTTTATAATAATAATAATAATAATAATAATAATAATAACTGCAAAATGTTACCATTAGGCTGATTAGAAGCAACAGAACTGCGATAATTATATAGGTAATAGGATTTAAACTTAACGACAACCTTTGAGATGCGTAGCTTTCCTTATAATTGTGGGTTTCGATATAGAAGTATATAGGTAGTTATATAGATAATAGATGTTATGGTGGCAGTATTTGCATTATTTTTGGCAAAAAGCCTGTCATAGAAGAGAACAACTTCCATCGTGTGATTTAAGGACAGAGCAGCCACTATCATTTATAACAACGGTCCTAAATCTCTCCAAGAACCAAAAAGATAGATATAAACGGAATAGAAACTCACAAGAAGTCAAGCGAGAATCTATCGTCGATGGATTTTGAGAATTCATATAAACAATGAATTTCAATGGTGACTTAGCTGATATCTTCCAAAGAATAATGTCATATGACTGCTACTAATTCTAGATGCGAATATTTGGAGTTAAGAATCTTTGCAAATAGTGGAAATGGACAAAAAAGGAAAAAACAGAATAAAGATCCCGTGCTTCATTCAATAAATCAAGTGTAGACAATAAAATGAGATATTCCAAAGGAAATTCATACCTTTTTGGGCTGATGCTCATGATTGAAAATTAGAAGGCAGCTCAGAACAAATTTTGTGTGTGAGACTATTATACTGCTTATGCTTTTAGCAAGCTAACATTCACTAGTGATGGATAGTATTACGCAAAGTTGTCGAATTTGTGTTAGGCTGATCCAACGTGTAGTCCATGTGATCCTTAAACCAGAGATTTGATCTGGATTTTGATGCATGCATATGTTTCATATATTTTTGGTATCAATCAATGCCGCAGGTAGGCCGTCAGTCATTATTTGGCTTATGCATTTGTTGCTTTTTTCTGCAAGGGGAAGCATTAAATTTATTGGGCCTATTTTAAGGCATCAATCAATATTCTTAGCCATCAAAGGTTTAAAGAATTCAACAAAATCAAATCCTGCGGTATGTTGAACAATGTTTCGCCACAAATGGAATTTACTTATACCTCTCAGAATGTAATTAAGTCTTCCAGCTTGAACCACATTGAGCTTGGATACACAGAAGTCTCAGTGACGTTTCAGGAAGTCACTCATGCTTTCTTCAATATCTATGTAAACCGTTTTGACAGAGTTACTGTTTTACAGTGAAAACAACAATTTGCATGAACTATAACTAGTTATAAGCATTTACAGCAACCAAGTACGATTTATGTTCAGTAACCACAAACAGCAGAATATTGGCCTGTATGTTCCTGGTGGAAAGAATCAGGGAACGAACAGTGACCGGTAGTAATGGAATTTACCAAAGCTTTCCGTTCACCTTTAGGCTCGACCCCTCGCCGGATAAATGAGACTAAAAAATCCATGAAAACTGCATCACATGGCAATGTAATAGGTCCATCACTTGATAATCCAAATTCCTCCTCACCCAACTTTAAGAGCTCAAGGAAGACGCTATTGTTGAGATACATTAAGGGAAGCACATAACGCCTTTGGTCAGTGGTGTAGACAACAAAATGGCCTTTCTCAGCCACTGATGACTTGTTACAACCACCCAAATCAACTTCTGGTTCGGCCCCTAGTAAGGAAATCTTTTTCCTCTCCATGGTATCTATCTGTCGCCACTTCCTTGCAAGTTTGACGAGCTTCCGAGGGCTGATCATTTTTTTTTACTCTGTATATAAGGTGTTGAAGAGTTTGAGAAATTTGATCTTAATTAAACTCTGAAATTAATGCTCTTTTGTACTGATTAAAAATAATAGATGTGGGTACTTATATAGGCAAACGGATTGAGAATTGAAGACAAACATTTTAGTGTAGCTTTAAAATTCCTAACATTGTAATTTTCGAAGAAGAAGCATCTAATTAGTTATGGGAATAGATGTTGGGTTGTCCATATCTGCGTATTGGCAATTTACTAGTCATAGGAGAGTACAATTTTTTCTGTCTTGTGGTTTAAGGACAGAGCAGGTTCTATCATATTAGTTTTGCAAACGGTTGTTGATCTCTCCAGAATCACTAAAATAGATGTAAACAAAAAACAAACTCTCGAGAATAGGCATTAACTTCGATGAATGTTAAGAGAATCATAAAGCATTGCACATAACGACACTAAACTAGAGATTGTATCATATAGAGGAAAGATGAACGGGAGTTGGACATTCAAGCAATTTGGTAGCTCATGACTCCACTGATATATATGTTTTCCCAGTCTGGAATTACAAATTAAACAAACACTATATGATAAGTGTTAACTTATATTAGATCAGTATAATCTGTTCTAAAATATGATAAGTTTAAAGAGACATTGCTAACAAAATCTTTTCAATAGCCATATCTATATAGAAGTGTTTGTTTTTGGTTTGTTCTCCATAAAGAGATGATGATGCCAACTGGTGACAAGTTGGTATAAATATTTGACAGAATATAATTATTCGAACAGGACAATTAATTCTAAAAAACTAGAGAAATGGACCATTGTCCCCTTTACTTTTGAGAGTTACCGAATTAATTAACTTCCTAATTTCTTTGTAATACTGTCAATCAACCATTGCCTCCCTTATCTTTTTAGACTTAGAATTAGGTAGTTTTTATTTTTTATTTTCTTTTGTTTCAAATATGGACGTGAATAAATTTAAATATCTAAATTTAAAAGATTAATTTTAAATGATGTATATTTTTTTATATATTAACATTTTTTAAATTATAAATCCTTTGAAATTTGTGGTTAAAAAAATTAATTTATATATTAAAAAATAAATGAATTTTACAGAGTCAATATTTTTAAAATTACAACAATTACAATTGAATAAATTTGTAATATTAATTTAGTGTTCATTCAAAAAAAAAAAGAAAAAGAGAAAAGATAAATTAATTAACCACTTATCTAGCTCGCTCCTTGAAGTATATTTCATAATATCGTTAATTAATTTGTCTCCCAAGGTGAATTAATATTTTCATATATATAATTTGTGTAGGGAAAAATTGCCTTATACCCCCTTAGGTTTAGTTTAAATATCCAACATCTTCTTGAAATTTCAAAAATATCCTGTTAGGTCTTACTGTCAATCGAGTTACGGCAAAATTAAAATTTTTTGTGCATTTACTAAAACAATCTTACTTATTAGGATGAAATAAATGAGCCCGTGAGACAGTGGGCCCATAATTATGATGTGGGTCTTATAAACTATCATTTTAAAATATTATAATAAAAATTAAATATCTACATTTGTTATTATATGCATTTATTTTTGAGATATTTACCTATTTTTAATTAATTATACTCATAAAATATAACATAATATAAAAGTGACGAACATATATACTAAAAAAAATAAAAAATACATAGATACATTAAAAAAAAAGATAAATACGATCATATATATTAAAAAAATAAAAAATACATTGATTCCAAAAATAAAATATTTATTTACTTGCGCAATAATAATTATTTATTTCATTCAATGGCATTATTTTTTTATTTTTTAATAATAAAAAATTTGAAATTTGAGCTTAGGAATTGAAAGAAAGACAATAATTTATTTACCAATACACTAATTGAATTATTATTAACTAATAACAATTAGATGTAAAAATTAAATAGATTATCTTTTAAAAATCAATTAAACATATTCTTAGTCATAGCTTGAATCACAGTGATCTTGGATGCATAGAAATCTCAATTTCTCATGAAGTCACTCATGCTTAATTAATTTCTTCAATATATATATATATATGTATATGTATATACGTATATATATATATATGTATATATATATATATGAGACAAGATCAGTAGTTTCTTTATTTTATACAAAATTTTACATTAATTGTAGATCGTTAGATATTGACATATTCAACGGTTGAGATTGTATTGAATCATGTAATTAATACATATATCATATGTAATCTCAACCGTTAGATGTGTCGATATCTAATGGTTTACAATTGATATAAGGTTTTATATAAAATAAAAGGGTTGCTGATCCTGCTCCTACATATATATACACACACTGTTTTGACTATATAGTTACTATATATTTTACAGTGACAACCTAGATTTGCATAAAATATGTATAAATAGTTACAAGCATTTACACCATTAACCAAGTACGATTTATGTGATTAGAACTCCAAACAACAAAGAAAGAACAGATTTAAGGATGAAACTTTATTATTAATATTTTGGTTGTGAAAAAATATATATACCTATAGGGTGATTTAAACAAGATTAATGAATAAAGCTAGCTCATAGGTCATAACGAGGAACACTTGCTAGCTCGTCAAACAACAATTATAAGAGTACTTACTGACATTAAAACAGAAAAACAAAATTACAAGAATAAGACTACTGCCATCTAAGAAAAATTAAAGAAAACTTTGTTGGCCTCATAATAAAAAAAAAAGATTAAATATATTTATCAACCAACAATGTAGAAAAAGAAAATTATAAGAAAAATATTGCATTAGGGCTGAAAGGCAAGATTTTCACATACCTTTAATTAGATCATATCCCATCCCACTCCATCCCATGTATAGATGGGTAAATTCGTGATTGATTTGATTTTCTTAAAAACCAAACTGAACCTGAAAATACATATATTGTGGAATCGAATTGAATGGAATTGAATGGAATCAAACAGAATTAGTTTGTTTCGGTTTCGTACTATAGCTCGATTGTAATTTTGGTTTTTAGCTCGGTTCCAAAGAATTTTGGGATATTTTCATATAATTTTATATGTACAATAAAGAAAAGAAAAAATTTTAAAATTTATAATAATTATTCCTTATTTTTATATGAATTTACATAAATAATTATAAATATTTTATTGTATTTATAATTTTGATAAAATTAGGGACTTAAATAACATTTTACAATCAATTTTGGTTCATGTTGGGTTTTAACCAAACTCGAATTCTATCGATTGGTTAAGAATTAAAATTAAATCAAATAAATTTTGAAATTAAATCGAACTGAACTAAATAGTTTGATTTAGTTCGGTTGGACATTTTTGCCCAGCCATAATCTCAGGCATCTACTGCTAGTACTTTTTTTTATGCTTAAATAGGCAGTGTTATTTCAGGTCGCTGATGCATTTGAAAGTATTAAAGCGTGTACCAATGATAAGTGTCAATATCGATGTACAATTTTATTGTGATTTATGATTGTACTGCAACTCTCAAACACGGTGTTATTATAGTGAGAGTACGTGTACTCAACCCTTCTTTTCTCTCATTGTTTTGAAGTTTCGACATATTGTAATTGGAGAATATGAAAGAATTTGTATTGAGAAAGAAAGTTGAAAGAGAAAGAAAATTAAAGAAACTCAGTGAGAGAGCAAGAACGTATTGAGAAAGTTGAAACAGTAAGAAAATTAAAGAAAATGAGTGACAGAGCAAGAATGTATTGAGAAAGTTGAAGGAGAAAGAAAAGTAAAAGAAAATGAGAGAGAGAGAAAGTAAGGGATGAGAGCAAGAATGTATTCTAACTATATGTAAAATAACCACCTTTAACTACCTTTGTATTAATTATATTAATTCGCTTAATTATTTTCTTTCTTTTTTCTTTAGTTTCTTCGGCTTTAAATTAATATATATATAAAAACAATTATATATTAATCATGTTATATAATATTTATGGTTAAATAAAATTGATTTATATATTAAAAAATAAATAAATTAATTAATTTTAACAAGAATTAATATATATTTTTAAAATTGCAGCAATTACAATTAAATCAATAATTTATAATACTAATTTAGTGTTCATTCAATTCAGAAAATTAACGAAAAACAAAACAAATTAATCAGCCACTTATGTAGCTCGCTTCTTCAATTATAATTTTCATAGTTATATACCAATAATTAATTTGTCTTTCTAGTTAAATGTTTTCTTATATATATATATATATATATATAGTTCTTTCTCTATCACCTAAATAACAAATATAATGTTTAAATTAATAATTAATTAGAGTAGGATTCTTGATTAATTATTTAGTTATCGATTGATCTCTAATTAAATCTAAATTTCCTCTTACACTAGATTTAATTAGTAATTATAATATTTCAAGTCATACTATACTGGGTCAGGAGTACTAACTAATTAATATAATAATGCTTGATATATGCATTACTTAATTATATGTATGTATGTATGTATGAATGTGTGTTATATTAATATAATAACGCTTTTTCTAGTTACACATTAAACTTAATTTAACATTAAAAACTTATAGTAAGTACTTTTTATCCTATGGTTCTTAGGCAAGTTTAGATCTTAAAAAATTGTGCAATTACAAAAGAAATAAAATAAAATAGAAGTCTAGGATGTTGACAGATGAAAATTAGGAAAAAGAACTTATAAAAGAAATTGAAAAGCCACAATAAAATGGATTGTTGACAGATGAGTGATATTCCAAAAATTGAACTTTCAGCTTGAAGCCAAGTAATCCGCCAGCTATAGCTTAGAAGCTTATGCGGTATTAAAGCAGTTGTGAGTTTCTTAAAGAGTCTGTTAAAAGCTCACAAAATAACCGCTTCTGGCAACTGGATATGCATACGTGTTTAGTCGGTCGACCTATCATAGGAAAAGCTAAAGAGGTCATTCATTCTCGTACACAATTTTTAAGAAATAGAACATGAAATAAATTACATACTGATTCAAAGTAGGAAGTATTAAACAAACAAATATCGGAATTGAAGGAGAATTATTCTTGAGATTATCTCTGTTAGTTTCTTCGGCAATCATTTTTTGAGCCAAAATCATTAACTAAACCACGCATTGGTCTAAACCCAGTTTGCTTAGCATTGCACATAAAGGAGAAATTGAATTAAAAATTTGGTGGGAATTCAACCTTGAACTTATTTCCAATTGCTGTAGATGAAAATATTCTTATTAATGTTTTTGTTGATAAGAAATTTGTGTAACTCTTTATTAAATTGTGTATTCATTTAAGTCATTTATGAGGAGTAATGTCCTAAGTTACGCTTTGTTATTTTTTTTTTTTTTTTTGTCTGTAATGTTTTATGTCTCTCTCTCTTTTTTTTTCTTTTTTTTTTTTTTACAATTTATCTAGTACATTCTTAGTTATGTTTCGAGCTCCAGGGAATTTAGTAAATTGTTTTGTTACATTGATGTATTTTTCTATACCAATAATTTAAAATTTTAAACCATGTGCCATTTACATTACTGTTAATTATATTCGATGCATATTTATTATCATTATCTTCAAGTCATTACTTACAATATTTGGTACATTTTATATCAATAAATTCCATATTAAACTTGGCGCGCAGTTTAAACTGTTACTAATATTAATTGCTTGATGAATTTTTTTCTTGTCAATAAATTTAAATGTAGTTAAACTTTGCCCTAATTAGGTTAAGCCGTCATTAACTATTATGCTCTTTCCTTTTGTATAAATAAAATCATAAAACAATTAAAATTTAGTGTGTGATTTTCAGATTTTGATCAACACAATATGAGTATTGCGACCTAAATATTTTGGTGCTTTTCAATAATGATCATAGACCTATTTGTTATGAATAAAAAAAATTCGTATCTTATTCATAAAGGATCAAACATCCTGAAATTTTAGCTTATTATTTTATACCTTTTGTTAAAACAATGTTAATTAATTGATTTTTGTGAGGGGTTATATTTTTTTTATTTTAATTAATTAAAAGCCAAATATAGGTGAGTTCTTTTCATCTTTCTATATCTTTTTTCCATCTATAGAATCATAAGAAGATTTTTTTCCCCTATCATATAGAGTTTATAAACAACACTTTGTTACTCATCATCATCATCATCAAAACCGAGTTCTTCTCCAAGGTCTCAATTTCTTATCTCATTACCATCAAAACTTATCACTAGCTGAAGTTTTCTCTTCTAAATAGTATTTGGGAATAGAAAACCTCTCACAAATTCAATTCAAATTCATCAAAATAAGAATTTTTCTCTTTCTCCAAATATATATTAAGAGAAACCCATTTCATCCAATTCCAAACAGAAAAGACATCCAAAATGAGCCATCATTTCGAAATTGAATCCTTTGAAGACTTTCACCATCAAATTGCTCCACAAACCTCCGTTGATGAAATCATGAGCTACGTTCTTTATGATCCTTCCAAGTCCAAGAAGGATGAATTTCAAGAACCAAATATACCAATGAGTGATGCATCAAAGAGGATAAAGATTGAAAATCCCATTAATCTTGTCCAAAATCCCAATCTCAACCAAACTCCTAGTAAGTCTTTGAATCAGTCTTTCCAAAACCAAGATGGGGTTTCTAGTTCGGTGACAAATATTCCAAGCAACTCAACTAAAATTCCTGAAGTTCTTTCAGAAATCATTGACATTTCTGATGATGAAGCAGAAATGGTAGCAGCTGCTGATGGTCGAATTCACAGCGTTCCTCATAACAAGCATGGCCCCTACACTTGTCCCAAGTGTAAAAACGTATTCGCCGCATCTCATCACTTTGAAGCGCATTTGCTTTCTACTCACTACAAGCACGAAAGTATTGCTGAGAAAAATAGAAGACTTTCGGAAGAATTCAAGAAAAGAAATCTACGTATTATTAACACAAGCGATGGAATCACAATGGTGCCGGATTCATCAGCTACGAAGACGCCTGCAACTCGCAGAAGGATGACGAGGAAGGTGTCAGTCAAAATTGAAGGCGGTCAAGTCCCAAAAGAAGGAGAAGATTCGGTTGTTGGAACTGCCATAGATAAACACATTCCTGCTAATGTTTTAGCTGATAAGTCTGTATAAACTATGTTTTGATTCTCTTTAAAGCAATATATAGACCGTTATTAACTTTATTTGATGCATTTTGTATATCTACTTATTCAAAGATCAACTAAAAATTTTAGTTGGTGTGCGCGGTTAAGACCGTGATTAATTTTGTTTGATGTATTTTCTACTCAACATATTTTAAAAATAAATTAAAATTTGGGACACTTGTTAATCCGATATAAACAAAAATACAAAATTTATTGAATGAGTAATATGAAAGTGACAAGATAAATAATTATGCCCAATTTAAGTTTAGAGTTTGCAATATGTTAACTCATATTTTATATATAATTATATTATATTAATTCGTTTATGATTCATTATATTTATTTTTTAGTTTTAAAAGTATTAAGTGACATGATTACAAACATATTTAATTCGTTTATAATCATATTGGGTTATTATTTTTTATTTTTAATTCTTCACATGATTATTAAATAAATTATGTTTGGGTCAACTTAAAATGCATTATATTTTTGTTTAATAAGACACGAATACGGCATACTAACCAGAATTGTTAACTTAGTTATTCTATTTTATCTTGATTTATCGAGAAAAATCACATATTTGATAATTTAATAATTAAAAGCATTATTAATTTAGCACTATTGTTATTTTTGTTTTTACATTTAAATTATTTACTTAAAATACATGGATGAATGAAGATATTGCATTAAATTTTTTATTGGAATATACATTGGAAGTATTTGAACTTATATTAAATTTAGTAAAGAGTGCTTAATTGGTTTTTCTAGAGAAAGAAAATATTATATTCAAAATGAAGTAGGACATTGAATACTTGAAATGCATCTAAGGGAAACTCAACTGGATACAATAATTAATAACCCATTTATGGTTTTACTAATTTTAAATTTCATATATATATATATATATCTATAAATGGCAAGTTATTAATATTGTCTACATCCATAAATTATATTGGTTTAATTTCGTAATTAATATACTTGGAAAAGAAATTCTCAAATGTTCTCATATTTGTCCAGATTTAGCCAATTGCCAGCTATATGCTGGCAAGAAAACTATATATATATATATATATATGTATATCATGCATATACATGTAATTTGAGAGTGTATTTATAACCAACTTAAATTGAATTAACCCCACATTTCCATTTTCTATAAAAAAAAAAAGAAATGACTTTGTTTATTTAAATCAAATATATCTCTAATTCTTATTAAAATAATCTAATTCATTTTTCAATATTAAACTTCAACAGCAAAATATAAAAGTGTAAACTTTAACAGTAACAAATTAAGATACATAGAAGTAATCAAGGACCATGATATTATTATTCTATACTCTTTATAACACTGCTATTATATTAATCGCTTTGTTGTCTAGCATAGAATGTTCTTTTTCCAATTAAATGAGTTCAATTTATTAAAAGTCAAAAATGGATAAATTCTCATTAAATATCATAATAAATGTCAAAATGAAAATATTAATTAAGCATTACATCTTTGTAGTTACTTCTTACCATCTCTGGTATTCACATTAATAACTCCTTTATGAAATATCCAAAATAGCCAAATTGACAATCAATGTTTACCATCTATTGTAATTTGCAAAACAAGCAGATTCCTTCTTATCACTTTAATAACTCCCTTTTAACACTATGCACCATTCAAATTTGTAATTTTACTCACATTACTATAAAAAGAACTACAAGATGCCTCTAACCTGCATCACAATCTTCATAATATTCTTTTACAATTTAATTGTTTTTTCACCCAGTTTCTCTCATGCATGGCTATGAATTTCAATACCCTTTCTGCAAACACCTCCAAATTGATTGTTAATGTCAATAAAATTGAGCATTTTGAAAATTTTTATAATCAAATTGCTTCACAAACTTCAGCTTTTGAAATTATGAACCAACTTCTTGATTATCCTTCTATAGGCAAAAAGGACAAAATTTTATATGTCATGTTTGCATGTGAGAGAATAAAGAATGAAAATCTTGGCAATTATGCAGTTTCAACCAAGAAACTAACAAGATTTTAGATGAGTCTGCCGGAAAACAAGTTAACGGTTTCTCATCATCAGAATTTGTAAAGAATTTATCGAAGTTTCAAATGATGAAGCAGAAAAGGTAGCAGATGTTGATGGCTAACTTCACAACAAGCATGGCCTATATACTTGGCCTAAGTGTAAAAATGTATTCGCCATATGTATCTCAACATTTTGCAGCTCATGATGTACCTTCTTATCATTGCAATCACAAAACAATTGCTGAGAAAAATAGAAGACTTACAACCAAATACAAGAAAAGGGAAATCTATGTCTTGTTAACAAAAGCGAAGGGATCACAATGGTGCCGGATTTGTCCATTGTGAATACACTTGCAGCCCGTAGTAGAATGAAAGGGAAGAAGACGGTTAAGGTTAAATGCGCATCTCTAAAGGAGTAGAAGGTTATGGTAAGATTTAAACGAAGCTATTAATGATGTTCTCATACATATGATGATTTCTTGAGATTTACGTGGCTCGTTTACAATAATCAAGATCAATCAAGATGATAGTTTATCATAAATAGCTAAATGATTTATGTAAAGTAAATAATGAATGATATAATATCAAATTAGTTTTATTTTGAGCTTAATTTTCTTCATAAGTAAAGACACTGTTAACTTTGATTATTACAGGTAAATAAATGTCTCAATTTGCCGTTGTGCAACTACCTCTAGTATCAAGGAAGTTCATCGTTGAACTCTTCAAACACCTAAGAGCAAATGCGAAATCCGCTATCTTTCAAAGCTGTCTGAAGTTGTTAATTTCATTAGCAACACATCGACGATTGCCAAAGCCGATGGTGCCATTTACTGTTGCCAAACTAACTACATTCATCGTTTTTGAAGCACAAAATTAGGATATTCAGATGATAGCTAACAAAATCAAGGATATGGCTTCATCCAGTTTTGACAAAAACGCCATCAATTGCCTATAAAAGATAGCATGCATTGTTTTCTTTATCAAAGATTAACAATATCTGAGAGACGGATTATGAGTGTAAAAAGTTCCCTCGCTAGCTTAATGGAGGATAATAAGAATCAATTAAATATACTGAAGATGCCTCCTAATATATAAGATCATCTTTCAAAAATTTACTAGTGGTTTAAAGGATAAACATAAGACAACATTTACAATCAAATCTTATATATGAAATGCATCTCCAGTATTGTGACGTGATTACTTTCTTTTATGGTTCGTGTTTTATTTTTTATATATATTTAAAGACATTGTAAACCTTGCTTTCTTTTCCTGTTTCTGTTTTCTTTAATTTTATATTTCATGTTTTAACTTTTTATTAGATGTTTTGAGTTTTTAATTTCCAAATATTTACCTTAAATTTCTACATTTTACATAATATATTTCAAATTTTACATTGCATTAAAAAAACGAATATAACAATGCGTCTAATTTATTATAACCAAGTCCGTAATCTCATTAAGAAGGGAAGAATACTCATTAAATTGTTTGTAGTACTCATCAAATTGTTTGTAGTAGTATTATTAGGAATCAATTTTGCCCATTGTTATTAAGTCATTCAATATATTTGTATTTTTAATATATGAACATATAAAATAGTATCACATTTACTCAATTAAATACAAAGTGTTATTTAGAAAATTCTAATAGGAGAAAGGGGATTTAATTTCTAGTCATAATGCTTCTGTTTTCTTCGATAGTAATTCTATATATTACTTGTTTCCATCGTAATCTTTGTATTCATGGAAACTAACTCTTACTAGAAGAATATATATTAACAATGACAATACATATTAATAGATGTACAAACAAGATACCTATTAAAGTTTTATAGTGATATCAGCTGTCATATTTTAAAATATAAGTTTGAGTATTCAAAATTAATTTAATGCAAAATAATAATGTTAATATGTAAGTATCAGCATTTAAGTGTACCAATCCACATTTTGAAAGATTTAAATGCTGGCACTCGAAAACTTAAACATCTTAAAATATAAAATTTATTATGAATGTTACTTCATTTATTATATTATTTGAGATACATTTTTTAAATCAATATTTAACATTTACATTTCGTACTTATATATATATATATATATACACACACATATATATATACATATATATATATATAAGCACGCTTTTGGAGGGTATAGACCTCAATTAAGTAATTTGTGTAATTTTATATAATTTCAGTAAAATATAGGGAAAAGATGTTAATTTCGGTCCCCCACCTCAAAAAACTTCAAACTTTTATTATTTTTCCTTTTATTTCATTGGTTGTTACCTGTTCACGCCCAACAAATCCAAGTTGCTTTGCAGTAACGTTACCTGTCAACATATTGTAATCCCTTTCCATTTTCCCTTCCTCTAACGAATCATTCACCAAACTTTTTGTCATATCAGCGGAAGGAGCAATGGAGTCAACAATTCACAACTCCCTGGACGTCACGGATTTTGTTGTAAAGAAAGGTAATGGAGTAAAGGGTCTAGTTAATTTAGGCATTCAACAAGTTCCTGAGAGATATATTCTACCTCCTCAGGAGAGATTCGATTTGAGCAAAGTGGTTTCTGAAGAATCAATTCCTGTAATCGATGTCTCAAATTGGAACGATCCAGAGGTTGTGAAATCGATCTGTGAAGCTGCAAGCAATTGGGGTTTCTTTCAAATTGTGAATCATGGGATCCCTCTGCAAGTTATGGAGGACATCAAGAATGCAGCTCACGGTTTTCATGAGTTGCCAAACGAAGAGAGAAGGAAATACTATAAAGGGTTTTCTCCATCTGATACAGTGTTCTTGGCAACGAGTTTTTCTCCTCAGACTGAAGTGGCTTTGGAATGGAAAGATTATCTGAGCTTTAGTTATGTCTCTGGAAATGATCAGGCTTCTGCTTTGTGGCCTCCGGTTTGCAAGTAAAACAAGTTTCTCCTTAAATTATGTATCTGAATTCCAGATGTTTGACAAAATGCTTCTGTGAATTTTCATGCATATGGGTCTCGGTTTTATACTAGTTATATATACATATATATATTTTGCAGGGATCAGGTATTAGAATACATGAAGAGAGCTGAAGTGATCATAGAGAAGCTGTTGCAAGTGCTACTACAAGGACTTAATGTGAAGGAAACTGATGAAGTAAAGAAATATGCTTTGATGGGTTCACCAATAATCAATCTCAACTACTATCCGAAGTGTCCAAATCCTGAACTCACAGCAGGAGTAGGACCTCACTCCGATATATCAACAATCACTGTCCTTCTCCAGGATGATATTGGAGGACTTTACGTCCGAGGAGGCACTGAAGATGACACTTGGATTCACATGCCACCAGTTGAAGGAGCTCTTGTTATTAATATTGGAGATGTGCTGCAGATTGTGAGCAATGATCGTTACAAAAGTATTGAGCATAGAGTGGTTGCGAATAGATACAAGGACAGAGTTTCAGTTCCTGTTTTTGTAGACCCTAGGGCTGATGCTGTATTCGGTCCTTTGGCAGAGTTGATAGAGAGGGGAGAGAAACCAATCTACAAGCAGCTTCTGTTTTCGGATTACTTCAAGTATTTCTTCAGTAAGCCACATGACGGGAAGAAGACTATTGATTATGCAAAAATATAGCTTTCTTCTATGCAGAACAAGAGTTGTTGTAGGCAGCTATGTATTGAACTTTAATTTATGGTACTTCAATTTCATTTCAAGTGGTTTGCAGTGTTATATTATTAATATCTGGGACCTTAATTCAAGATCATTAATAGGAAAAGACAAGTCTATTTTGTAGTCTCCCATGCTTTTACTTTCATTGGAACCATGGGTACAAGAGAGGGTAAAAAAAGATGTCTCTGACAACAATTTAAACATGTAGGAAGCTATCAAACTAACCATCTGGCTCCGAACAAGACAAGCAGTACAACTTGTTTTAAGCTATGAAATTTGTCCTCATGATCTAGAATCTCCTGCAGAACAGACTTTGGGACAGAGAGAAAGAGAAAATAAGGAGATAACTAAGCTTAGACAACAATATATCTGACAGGTAACTTGTAAGCGGAATACCGAAAAAGGCAGACCTCTTGAATGCATACATATGAGCTCCATTAAATCAAATCGGACATCCATCTAGAAGAATAAATGATAACAAGTATTATATTACAAGACAAGTACATCGTGTGAACATAAACAGAATTTTGACAGAAATTCAATATGTATGTTTTAATTAACAGTATTAATTATATAATACATATAAAAGAAAAAAAAACAAAGTCATTTTATTGATAAGCGGAAAGGTAACATAGCATATATTATGTTTCTATTTACCAACAAAATAAAGTTCAATGTGAATGTGTTAGGTTGAGACCTATTTGCCTATTTTCTAATATTATCTCCTAGTTTTACCCTAGCTACTACGTCTCCTAAACCTTCCAGGCTTTACCCAGCCAATGCTTGGGGGATACCATACACAAAGGACTAATCAAGATTGAACGCTGCATAGAAGAAGCCAATTGTTTTTGTTGGACAGATGAGATGCTGTGATTAGAAGTTACTGTACAGCTCCTGCTCTTATTTTATGAGAATTCAACAAGTGTTGTTTTTGTAGCATGAAGAGACCTAAACAATGCTTGACTAATCAAGATTGAATCTGCTGTATAGAAGAAGCCAAACCATCTTGTTTCATCCATCCTGAGAGAACGAAAAACAGAGCAAGAAACCAGAGAAAACAGAGTATTCTTCTTTATGTGAAATTCTGCCTGGCAATTATATTTTGTTCCCCTTATTTTTAATGTTTTACAGGTTTCTTCATTTTTTCTATTAATCTGGCAAATTTTTGAATGTTTACGTATTGTAGTCAATTTTCACATATATTTTTTTAATTTTAGTATAATAAAGTTACCCAGGTACCCAAGAGCATAAGTAATAATTTTTACCACGTTAAAGTTTGGTATTATCTATTTTGTACTTTTTACATATCTATTATTTTGCTATCATTTTGTAATCTTGTATCTACTATATTTCAGAAACTTTTGTATTTTGAGGAAATTATTGGATTGCATTTCTCAACACTAATCATTTTTAATTGTTAAATCTTAACTTTCATAAATGCTTTTCTTATAAAAATGTTTTTTTAATTCTCAAAAATATAATGCATATGTCCATACTAATTGCTACTGCTCATAACCTGTAAGCAAACATAAACAAAAAATTATAAGCAAAATTGTGGATAAATTAGTATTTTGGGCATAGTATATAACTCAAAGCATTTTTAAATACAGTCACAAGTGCATGCGCAGGAACGCAAGCACATGTATAATTTTAAAAAGTCTAATATACTTCTTAAAGTTCCCAGGAAAACAAGTTAATTACCTTAAATTCAAGGATATTAAAAGTTTTTTATTACAAAAAATTAAGCACATAATAACTTACTATCTCACAAACTTTTTAAATATATTCTTAGGCCGATCAAAGTTTTTCTTATATCTTAAATAACGTCCATTCCTCTTAATACTTGGAATTAATTGCAAAATTTAAATATAATATAATAGACGTAATTAGAATATCAAATTTTATGATTTTTATGGATGATTTGGTCAATCCAGAAAAATGGTTTCGTTCAAATATTCCACAAAAATTGGTATTTAGCATCATAGGGTCAGCTTTGAAGAATCATTAAAAATTGAAAATTTAAATGAAACAAAATTCATCATCATCTTGAAAATGTGTAGTTTAGCCGATCAATTGATTTTAGAGAAATTAGAAGATAAAAATTTATGAAAGTATTGGATTGAGTTACTGTCACGTATCAAAACCCCCCAAAAACTTCTTTTCCTTCATCATTTCTTCATAAACAAGATCTTTAAAATTTTCTATGAAAATAAAACATGCTTAAAGTTCACAAACACTAGGCCAGTATATAAAATCCTCATAAATAATTTTTTATGAAATTACTTAATGTGCCTCGTCTAAGCACTCTAAGCCTTAGGAAGCGTCTAAGCCGACAACATAAAGCAATCTATAGTGTATAAATAATCCAATAAATAGCTATTAAGTGCACACACATGTGTATGTGCACACACACACCCATACCCACACTCACGTATGCATGCACATATACACACAGAGAAGAATTAGGGATTCCTGTTTAAAACCATTTTTACATTATTTATAAGTGGTTAGATCTACACATATTTAATGGTTGAAATTGAGTCTGACATATATATTAATTATATAGTTAAATTCAATTTTAACCATTGCATGTGCATAGATTCAATGATTTATAAATAATATAAAAATTTGTTTAAAAAAAAAGAACAATCAAAAAATACTCTAAACACCCCTGCTAAAAATGTATTTTGTCATTTGAAAAGTTAAAAATAAAAGTGAGAGTGACCTAAAGTTGTATGTAGAAAGGATCGTGTTGACCAAATAAAAGAAAAATTGATTTAAAATAAAATAGATAAATCTAATTATTTTAAATTATGAATGATTAAACAATATTTAAACTATAAAATTTTTTATATTAATAATAATTATTTTAAAATAAAATAAGAATGTTTATAATAAAAATAGTTTTACTAAAATTAATGTATTAAAATTTTAAAATAAATTTATTATTTTACAAATAATAATAAATTAGATATTGTTACTAAAAAAATATAATTTAATTATAAATTAATCTTAAAAATATAGTTCAAGCATATTAATTATTTTATAAAAAGAAAAAATTTAAAAAAAACTTTTAATGTATATATGGTGAGATATATATTAATGATAATATAAATATTTTCAATTGTAAAGATGTTAGTGTAATGCTAAGGATGTTGAACTTTTGAATTGAGTGTTCTTTTTGCTATTGAAAATGTTTACATATATATCTTATCATATATATGTTAAAAAAAATTTTAGAAAACAAAATTAGTATTTGTAAGAAATTAGTTACATGTAATGTTATTAAGATAGTATTACTTTCTCATTTATTTACTTAAATATAATTAATTAATGAGACAATTTTGTCTTTTTAATCATTGTAATCAAGGATAATATGATAAAATTATTATTTTCAATTTTCAAAAGCACAAGTATTTGACATTCATATTAAAAATCGAACCCACATGCCAATATTAAAGGGTATTAAAGTAATTATTCCTAAAAGTATCTTTTTTAACTGAGATAGAAACTATTGCTTGAAGTGTCTAGAGCATTTTTTAAAATAATAAGAGAGAAATGGATAATTATCTCAAACCTGAGGGCGGTCAGGACATTTTTCCTAATGAAATTGAGTACCTTTACTTTTACACTTAATTAATTAATCATCATTTTTATTTTTAAAATAAAAAAATTTTTTAACTCACATTTTCAAAACAAATTTTGATGGGTTTGATAAGAAGTAAGAAGAAAACAAAGAAATATATAGTATTTTATTTTTAATATAGTGAAGAAAAAAGAATAGGTGAAAAAGAGAAGAGACAAAAATTAAAAAGAATTTCGGGAAAAAATAAAATGAGTTTGAAAATTTTGTTTCCTTTAAGAATAAAAATCATTAATCAATTAAAAGATTTTATTAATGAAATTTTGTGCATTCAATCTCATTAATGTCATATAGCAATATATAATTAAAAGCCAAAAGAACAAGTAAGAGAGAAAAACCAGAGGATCCTAATATATCATAAACTAATTTATTATTATGCCATCAAATTGTTTTATTTAATTTAGCCCATTTCATACAAGCAGTCTACTATATCCTATTGACTTATATATGTATAATACAATGTTACACGTGCTGATATCAGGCTTATTTTCATTGTTAAATCAATACAATTGCTAATTAAGAGAGAATACAATATGTGCAAGTAACTTGTCACTTTCTCTCTACTAACAATTAAAATAATTAGGATTCCTAATCATGTATCATAAATTACTCAGTCAATACCAATCAATTATTAGCAAGTTTCAAATTCGTTTCTGGATCATTTGTCCTGATCTTGACAAAAATAAAATTACAGATATTGTCAACTGGTTTCCAAATTTCACTTGCCTGCCGGACACTGACTATATTTTATATGTGCTAATTAAAATTTTAAAATTAAAGAAATTAGAGAATACAGTAAAAAAATAAAAAAATTCATATAAATATATGATCCAGCAAACTATATCATAGCATGATCCAATATAATTTTAATATATTGATTTAATCTATCATCAGCAATCAAATCATCCAATATATTTTAATTTAAAATTATATCTGAAATTACTTTTCTCGAGTTAATAGATCAGGCGTTCTTTAATTTATTATTATTAGTTTGACTATATATTCTAGTTACAAGAGCATCTAATTCATCAGTATAGTCGCGGAAGCTATTTATTAGTTAATTAAGATGAAATTTCATTTAATTTAGTAATTAAACAAAAATAAAACTAAAATATGTCGACTAAAGTTTGTATATGGTTATTGGGAATAAAAATAATTTTTTTCCCATATTTGGTGAAATGACAATAGTGAGTTAACACTAGGGGAGATGTCTATTTATGAATGTTTATCATTTATGTTTAATTTATAACAAACTTTGGGTGAGCTATATAATAATTCTCCTTTAATGAAATTCAGATTCACACCTAAACACCAGATTGCTTGAGCTTCCATTCTGCAGAATTTTCCCCCACATCATCTTTTACTTCCAACCCAAAGAAGAATTGTTCCAGCATCTCCTGATTTCTACTGCTTTTCTATAATTCCTGTTGTTCCTTCCAACTTTTAAAAAAAAAAAAATTCTGGCACTTTAAAAAAAATCTAGCAGTTTCATCAAAAGAAAAAGAAACACTATGTCGATCGTGGGAGAGGTGATTCTAACTATGACGTTTGAGATGCTGTTCAAAAAATTGGCTTCAGAGGTGCTTCCGTTGTTTGGAAGGCAAGAGAAAATCAGTGCTGATCTCCTGGAATGGCAGAGAAAATTGAGGAAAATTAAGGCAGTGCTTGGCGATGCAGAGGAGAAGCAGCTGACGGACGAGAGGGTGAAAGACTGGCTTGGCGAGCTTAAGAACTTGGCTTACGATGTTGAAGACACATTGGACGAGTTTGCTACTGAATCTTTGAAAAGGAATTTGGAGCAACAATCACAACCCGATACAAGTTTGTTTCAGAATCTCATTCCTACTTGCTGCAACAATTTCAGTCCACAGTCCTTAAAATTCGATTCCCAGATGAGGCGTAAAATAGATGTGATCACTCGCAGACTGCAAAGTATTGAAAAAGAGAAGAATCTACTGGAGTTGAATGAGAATTCTGGAGAAAGGAAGTCCAAAAAGGTTAGACAAAGACAACCCACAACCTCGTTGGTGAATGAAGCCAAGGTTTGTGGCAGGGAAAAAGAGAAGAAGGAAATTCTTGAATTGTTGTTGAGGGATGATTTAATTGCTGATGATGGATTCTCTGTCATTCCTACTATAGCTATGGGAGGGATGGGCAAGACGACTCTTGCTCAGCTTGTCTACAATGACAAAAATGTGGAGAGCTATTTTGATCCAAAAGTTTGGGTCTGTGTGTCCCAAGATTTTGATGTTGTCAAGGTAACAAAAACAATACTGCGCTCCGTTGATGATAAAGCTGGTGATGATGATGATCTAAACAGGCTTCAAGAGAAACTGAGGAGAAAACTTCTTGAAAAGAAGTTCTTTCTTGTTTTGGATGATTTATGGAATGAGAATCGAAATGATTGGGAACTACTTACCCTTCCATTTGGCGTTGGCGCACCAGAGAGCAAGATCGTTGTGACAACTCGCATTAAAGATGTTGCATCAAATGTTGGTACTGTTACACCATATGAATTGAATAAGTTGTCGGATGATGATTGTTTGCTTGTATTTACTCAACATTCTTTGGGAACAAGAGATTTCCATATGCATCAACACTTGAAGACAACTGGCGAGAACATAGTGAAAAAATGCAATGGTTTGCCCCTCGCAGCGAAAGCTCTTGGAGGCCTCTTACATGGTAAGGACAACCTTAATGACTGGCAAAAGGTGGAAGATAGCAAAATATGGGAGCTATGAGAAGAAAAATGTGGTATTATGAAAGCTCTCATAGTAAGTTACCACTTTCTTCCTGCACATTTAAAACGATGTTTTGCTTATTGTTCGTTGCTACCAAAAGATTACGAATTTTGTAAGCAGGAGATAGTCTTATTATGGATGGCTGAGGGTTTATCGCAACCAGACTCAAATAAGCAGAAAATGGAAGAGTTAGGGCACCGTTATTTTCAAGAGCTACAATCAAGTTCATTCTTCCAACAATCAAGGATGGATACTTCGAGGTTTGTGATGCACGATCTGATTAATGATCTTGCTGAATGGGCTGCAGGTGATATGTATCTAAGAATGGAGGATACATTGGAGATTAACAAGCAACAAGAGCTTTGCAAAAATCTTCGCCATTTATCTTACCATATTGGCAAATATGATGGCATTAAAAGATTCGGGGCCATCTCTAATGCTAAACATCTGCGAACCTTTCTACCAATCCAGGTGAGAGGTAGTATCCATAATTACATGTCTTCTAGTGTTGTTCAAATGCTATTGAAACGTCAATGCTTAAGGGTCTTATCTTTGCATGGGTATTGCATCTCCGAGATTCCAAATTCAATTGGCGATTTGAAGCACTTACGACACCTTGCCCTTTCAGGAACTCAAATTGTAATTTTACCAGATGCAATAAATGAACTCCACAATTTGCATACACTTCTATTAGAAGATTGCTGGAGATTAAAGAGATTGTGTACAGACATGAGAAATCTAATCAAGTTGCGTCATCTCAACAATTCGAATGTAGATTCAGGAGAGGAAATGCCTAAGGGAATAGGCAGATTAACTTGTTTACAGACGGTCAACCATTTTGCTGTGGGTCAAAACAATGAATCTGGGTTAACAGAGTTGAAGTCCTTGAAGAATCTTAAGGGAAAGCTTAAGATTTCGAGGTTGGAAAATGTAACAGATGTTGGTGATGCCAAAAGGGCCGAGTTAAATGGCAAGAAGGACCTTAATGAATTATGCCTAGAATAGCAGCACCAATAGGGACAATTTAAGGGAGCCGATAACTGAAACAGATGTGCTTGATATGCTAAGGCCTAGTACAAATCTAAAAGAGCTCACTATCAATAATTATGGCGGTGCCAATTTTCCAATTTGGTTAAGAGATTTCACACTCCGGAATTTAGAGTTCTTAAGATTTGAAGGTTGTGATATGTCCACTTCTTTGCCAAAAGTTGGGCAACTTCCCTTTCTGAAGCATCTTTTTATAGTTGGAATGGCTAGAATAAAGAGAGTGGGTCCAGAGTTTCACGGCAGCAGTGAAGAAGTGCCGTTTCCCTCATTGGAGACTCTTTGTTTTGAGGATATGCAAGAATGGAAAGATTGGATTTGTTATGGATTTGGTGAAGACGTTAAAGTTTTTCCTCGACTCAAAGTACTTTCTCTTCAAAGATGTTCTAATTTGGTCGGAAAATTGCCAGAACGTCTGCCTTTGCTGGAGAGGCTTGTCATCAGCAAATGTGAGCAATTGCTAGTGTTAATTCCAAGTACTCCATCTCTTCGCGAATTAGAAATCGATGGATGTAAAAAAGTGGAGTGGAGAAATACAGTCAATCCCACCTCTTCCAATTCACTTGCTTCTAGTGATATGTCAGAAAAAGTATTGGCGATTAACAGCAACAATGATCTGACGTATTTGCGGCATAGAACTAGATTAGTGCAAGATATTAGCTCCCTTCAGAAATTGCAAATTGCAAACTGTCCAGAACTTTTGTCTTTGGTGGCTAAGGAAGAAGAAGATGACCAACAACAGCAAGAATGCAAACTTCATTCATTGCAATTGAGGGACTACCAAAGCCTTGTGAAGTTACCGCATGCATTGCTTAGGCTTAGTTCACTTAAAGAGATGACGTTAGCAAATTGTGATTCACTAGAGTACTCTTTGCCGGAGGTTTCAATGCACAATACTACTATATCTCTTGAAAGGTTATCTATTGAAGGATGTAATTCTTTGACATACGTTGCCAAGGTTCAGCTACCCCTGAGCCTTAAGCGGATGTGGATTTCCAACTGCGCAAATTTAAGGAGTTTGATAGATGAAGATCAAGTTTCAGTAATGGAACTAGAAGAAGAAATCAACAGTGGCTGCAACAGGTACACCTCTGTTCTTGAGGAGTTAGATATTAGTGACTGTCCATCTCTCACATGCTTGTTATCGAAAAGCGAGCTACCTGCCACACTTGAAAGAGTCTTAATTTCTTATTGCTCAAAATTTGCTTTCTTGTCATCGAGAAAAAAACTACCTAAAGCTTTTCAGTACCTTCATATTTATCAATGCTCAGAGCTAGAATCAATAGCAGAGTGGTTGGACGACAACACATCTTTGCAAACAATTATAATTATGGATTGCAAAAATTTTAGATTTTTACCCAACAACCTGCACAAGGTCCGCCAACTTCGGCATTTTAATTTAGGTGTTTGCCCGAATCATCCTTCATTTCCTGAAGACGGGTTGCAAGCTTGTAAGAAACTGACTCACTTGTCCATATCTTGGTGTGAGAAACTGAAGGCCCTACCCAAAGGCATGCGCAATCTCACCTCTCTTCAAGATTTACATATATATGGTTGTCCAAGCGTAGAATCTTTCCCCGGGGATGTCTTCCACATCACCTTCTTCGTTCACTTGAGATTGATTATGAAATTATTAATAAACCGTCGTGTGAGTGGAGATTACATAGATTCACTTCCATTACAGATCTCAATCTTTATGGATCAGAATGTTTGGAATTGGTGTCATTTCCACCAGAGGAAACAGAGATGGCGCTTCCCGACTCTCTAAAACACTTGTCAATATGGAATTTTCATACGCTGGAACGAGTCTCCTCATTTATTGAAAACCTCATAAAGTTGGAATCTCTTTCCTTGTATTTTTGTCCAAAGCTTGAATACTTTCAGGAGACCAGCTTGCCTCCCTCGCTATTGACACTATCAATCTGTGGATGTCCGTTGATAAGTGCAAAACTCAAGAAGGATGAAGGACATTATTGGCCCTTGCTATCGCATCTACCATGTTTATCCCACGATTTGGAAGACCACTTAATATTCCTGGTATGTGAATGTAATAACATATATCCGAAAACAACTTTGTATTAATTTATTTCTTAAAAAATAAAAATAAAGTTTGAATCTCATTGATCCCTTTTCATGTTCTCAGGATGTATCCGAACTGCTGCCAGATTTCACAATTCTCCTCCCCTCCCCTAGTTTCACGCCATATCTGCTTATTATGAAGGCAAATTTCATCTCTCAAAATGATGGTGAAACATTGGAGATATGCTGCAGATTGTAAGCAATGATCGGTATAAAAGTATTGAGCATAAAGTTGCTGCAAATAGATCCAAGAAAAGAGTTGGTCGAGAGTGGAGAGTGGAGAGAAATCAATGTACAAGCGGCTTGTGTTCTCAGATTACTTGCAACTATTTCTTCAGTAAGCTACATGACGGGAAGAAGACTATTGATTAGGCAAAAATACAGCTTTGTTATGTACAGATCAGGTTGTGATTTGAGGAGCATTGATTTATGTTTCATTGTTGGCTAGACTTCTTGTTTCCAGCAATGTATTGAAGGTTAATTTATGGCATTTCAGTTGCGTTTCAGGTCGTTTCCATATGGTTAAATTATCAATGTTTAGGACCTTAACTCTAGATCATTTATATAAAAAGACAGGTCTATTTTGTTTCGTTGCTTTTACTTTCATAACCCATTAATTCAGTTCGCGAATCCTACAAAAATCTGTCATTAACAGTAGTTCTTGATCCAAGCTCAGCTCAAGGACGAATAATTTTATTCTGAGCAGATAAGGAATAACCAGACAGATGATTTGACTCGCCTATGACCTGACATTCAAAAATGAACGCAAGCCCTACTAAATCAAGCAAATTTGCATCACAGTAATGTAATGCAAACTAACCATTGAGTTTCCAACAGTATTAACTCACATATCGATTAATATCCATAAATGCTTGAATGGAATTTAAGCGCACACAGCAGCTGTCATTGCTGGCAATACAAGCACAGAATTTATGAGTTCTTCGAACAGAAGCAGAACCATTAGGATCATGTGAATAGAGTTCATGAAAGCTTGGTGGATTTGAGACTGCATCATGTGGTTGCTCTAAGAACTACCTTATCATTTCCATTTTTGTCTGCTTGAGGTGCTTGTCTTGCACCATTTAAGAATATCTCCGATCTCTAATATGCATGCATGAATAATGAATCAGACCACGAACACAAGGTAGGGGGAAAAGATGTCTCCGACAACAATTAAATATGCAGGGACCTACCAAACTAACCATCTGGTTCCGAACAAGATAAGACCGTACATCTTGTTGTAAGCTATGAACTTATATTTCTGATCAAGGACCTTTTGCACAACAGAGCTGGGTGAGAGACCAAGAGAAAATGGACATAAGCATAGATTATGAATTTAATAAATGAGTTGTAGTCGTATTATTCATTTAAATGGGTCGTATTCATATTTAAAATTCTGATTTACTAATTCATTTAAGATTAAAAAAAAATCCATTTTAAAATTTATTTAATTAGTACTTCCTTTTCACTAAACGAGTAATTCATCGATTTAATTTGTCTTTCTCGTTTATTATTTGATGTATGTAAATTTTGACATTTTATTATTTCAAGTAGCACTACATTTGGTTTTGAAATTAAACAAATCAAATATACGGTGCCTGTTTAATTGTTGTACAGAAGGCTCATTTTAGAGCTTCAGGTACAACTGTAAAACAAAACCTTAAGGCAATTTTTTTTACTGGACAGATGTTATGCTATGATGAAGAGGTACTGTACTGCTCCTGCTCTGAGAATTTAACAAGGGTAGTTTAGGTAGCATAAATAGAGCTAAACAATGTTTGACTAATCAAAATCGAATGCTATGTAGAAGAAGCCATACCATCTTGAGAGAACGAAAAACAGAGCAAGAAAACAGAGTATTCTTCTTAGTGTGAAATTCTACCTGGCAATTACATTTGGGTCCACTTATTTTTAGTGTTTTACTGGTTTCTTCATTCTTTCTATTAGCCTAGTTAAATTTTTAAATATTTGCATACTGTACTCAAATTTCATAATTTTTTTTTTAATTTTAGTACTGATAAAGTGATACAAATACCTGAGATTGTAGGTAATAACTGTTACTGAACTCCTTGAATTTCGGTGTTACCTGTTTTTTGTTTTTTACATTTATGTTATTTTCCTATCATTTTGAAATCTTTTAACTACTATATTTCGTAAACTTTTGCATTTTGGAAAAGAATTATTGGACCCGATTTTTCAACACTAAATGTTAAATATGTTAATGATGTTTAATTGTTAAATCTTAATGCCTTTTTTATAAAATTTTTTCCTTAATTTATTTCTTGTATGTCAAAGTAATAATATATATCCAAAAACAACTTTGTGTTGATTTATTTCTTAAAAGTAATTAATGAGTTGCTCTTTTGTGTATCTCTAGTACTTGACAACAAAAGTTATTTTAGATTCATTTCCTTGAATTATTTTACTCTTGCCTTTAATTGTAAATTAAAAATTTTACAAAACCAATACCCAGTAAGAATTAAATAATAAAAGAGGAGCATTATCAAGCTAAATTTACTAAAGGTAAATATATAAAATGATAGAAATAATTAATAGTTAACGAAAAATTTCTAACAACAGAGAAATTAGGGAATAACTTGTATATTACCTAAGATAAATAAAAGAAATTAAAGTTAATGTTACAAATGTTTGTTTGAAGCTTATGAATTTTCATTCACTCTACCATATCATATGATTTTTAGAACAATTCTAAGTATCCTAAATAATTATTTCAAATTATTTATTATTTTTAAATAAAATCACTACTTAAAATGAAGATGAGGATATAACTTGAAAATTCTAATATTATTATTTCTTTTATCTTAATAAACTCACATGACATTAATTTTAATGTATTTATTAAATACCTTCTCTAGTTCAAGTATAAGGATCATTTTTAATTCATATAAAACAGTTTAACATCCAATAGTTAAGGTTATCTTTATAAAAGTAATGTTTTTATCTTTCTTGTGAATTTATTAAAATCTTGTGTTTTCAAAATCGTATGAGTTTAATTTAGTTTCTTTATTCTTTCATTGATGTTAGTTTTAATATTTTTGTGTGTCATTATTTTTTTTTAATTTAATTTATTAAAGTAACTTTTCGTATTTACTTTTAGGACATTAAGGAAGGTGGCCATTCTTCTTTAAAATCGTATATACTCTATGAAGAAATCAATTGATGTACCATTTATATAGGCTTTACAAGATGATATAAAAGGAAATAAATATTACATATTAATATACAACATTTAAGGAGATAAATCAGAATATATAAAGAGAAATGAATCATAATAAATAAGGAAAGTATAATAATATTGATTATTTAAATCAAGGAAAAAATTATGTTCTTAATTAAATAATCAATTATTATTAATAAAAGCTATCATGAGTTTGGACACCAAATCTTGAAAACTCAAGATAACTCAAGATGGCTTAATAAAAGCTATCTTGAGTTTGGACACAAAATCTTGAAAACGATTAAGATGATGACTTTTCGTGAATATATCTACTGGTTGGTCCGAAGAGGAAATCGAATGAAGAGCAACAGTGCCTTGAGTGATATGTTGACGAATGAAATGACAATCAACTTCAATATGTTTGGTGCGCTCATGAAAGACATCATTGTGAACAATCTAAATAACACTACTATTATCACATACAAGAGCAGTGGAACCAAAGTGATGAGTACCCTTATCACTGAGAACCTAACGAACCTAAGTAATCCCTTGAGTAGTATCTACAAGAGCACGGTATTCTACCTCTGTACTAGATCGGGCAACAACAATTTGCTTCTTACAACACCAAGAAATAAGAGAATCACCCAAAAAAATATAAAGATTGGTGGTTGAGTGTCAGTCAGTAGAATCACCAGCCCAGTCTACATTAGAAGAGGCACGTAACTCTAGAGATGAATGAGCAAGGAAGTGAAGCCTATGAAACAGAATGCCCTTAATATAGCGAAGAATATAAAGGATAGCCGCATAATGAGGAGAACAGGGAGCAGACATGTATTGATTGACAATATGAACAGTATGAGAGATATCAGGTCGTGTAACCGTGAGATAAAGTAAACTATAACCAGTTATCTATAAAAGGTGGCATCTTCAAGTATAACCCCGTCAAAGGGTGTGAGTTTGGCACTGGGCTTTAGTGGAGTAGAGGCAATTTTACTATTAGTCAAACCAGCTTGAGCAAGGAGATCTAATGCATACTTGGCCTAAGAAAGAAAGCAGCCATTAGAGTCAGAAAGTACCTCCAAACTAAGAAAGTAATCAAGATGACCAAGATCTTTCATCTCAAAATGATGTTGAAGGGAGGCCTTGAGAATAGATATTTTATCAACATCATCACCAATAATGATCATATCATCCACATAAAGTAAGAGAAGAATACAGTCATGATTGATGTTGTGAATAAAGAGAGCGGTATCATAAGAACTTGAAAAAAAACCAAGTTGCTGAATGGTGGTGCTAAACTTGGCAAATCAAGCTCGATGAGCCTGTTTGAGACCATACAAGGCACGACAAAGTTTGCAGATTTTGTGTCCTAGATGAGAATATCTCGGAAGAGACTTCATATAAACATCTTTAGTAAAATCATCATTGAGGAAGCATTTTTAACATCCATTTAAAATAGTGTCCACTAGCGTATAGCAATACTGGTAAAAGACTTCGTATAGAGGTCATACGAGCAACAGAAGCAAAGGTTTCTTCATAGTCAATACCATACTCCTGATTGAATCCCTTGGCAACTAGTCTAGTTTTATATCGTTCAATAGAGCCATCAGCTTTAGTCTTGATTTTGTAAACCCATTTGTAGCCAATTGCTAATTTTTGAGGTGGGAGATCAACCAAATCCCATGTATGTTTTTTCAAGAGCTTATAATTCTTCTGCTATTACTTATTGCCAAACAGGATTAGAATTGGCTTTAGAATAGGATTGAGCCTCATATAAATAAAGAGTAGTAGAAAAGTAATGATAGTCTCAAAGTTTAATAAGAAGTTGTCTTACCCGACTAGATTGATGAGATGGAGGAGGAAGATCAGAGGAGAAGGACGAAGGGACAATAGAGATGTCAAATGTGGACTCAGAAGGCGAGGTCATTGACTTATAAGTAGGCAGTGATGTAGTGGACACATCTGTTAAGGACTCATTCGAATTACTTGCAGCAGTGTCATCAAGAAAGAAATTTGTAGAATCATGAGTAAAGAAGAGAGTAAAATTAAACTCAGAACAAAAATTAGAAATAGAGGAGAACATTTTATGTTCCCAGAAAACTACATGTCTAGATATACAGAGTCAATTGGACGCAAGATCCTAACACCTATAACCTTTGTGTTTACTGCATACCCTAGAAAACAATATAAACGAGTCCGAGGTTCTATTTTGGCATACTTATGAGGCTGGAGAAGGACAAAACAAATATAACCAAAAACTGTAAGAAAATTATAGTTAGGAGGAGTCCTATATAATTGCTTATAGAGAGATTGATTACCAATTACTGGAGAAGGTAGACGATTGATAATGTAAGTAGCTGTAAGAGCAGCTTCCCCCCAAAAATATTTTGGAAAAAGAGGCAAAAATGAGAAGAGCACGAACAGTTTCAAGGATATGTCTGTATTTGCATTCAGCTCGACCATTTTGTTAAGATGTGCCAGGACATGAATGATGACAAAGAGTCACATTAGTTTGCAAAAGAGTTAAAAACTCAGAATCCTTGTATTCCATAGCATTATCAGTACGAAAAGTTTTAATAAAACAAAAAAAATTATGTCTGAATCATTTGAAAAAAATCATGATAGATTTTAGACAACTCTGATCTGTGCTTCATAAGATATATCCAAGTATAGCATGCATAATAATCAATAAAAAAAATAACAAAATACTCGGGCCCACCCATAGTTCTATTAGGGGAAGGCCCTAAAATATTAGAATAGATGAGATCAAATGGACCAGTAGAAATAGAGTCATTACTATCAAAAGGTAAAATAGTATGTTTTCCTAATTGACATGAGATATAATCTATTTGATCGTGGGATACAGTACCCAAAATACCACTAGAAACTAGTGAATGAAGACAACCGAGTGAAATATGCCCTATGCGAGAGTGCTAGAGACTCAAGGAAGAGACAAAAGTTGTGGAGGCAACAGGCAAAGGACTAGAGCGACATGTGAATGGCAGATGAAGACTGATGAGCTTAAATAAACGTTCAACTTTATGGTCTATCCCAAGCATCTAACTTGTCTTGGGATCCTGCACATGACAACCAAAAGCAGTAAAAAGAATATGAAGACCAAGATCACATAATTGATCAATAGATAAAAAATTGAGAGTAAGATAGGGAATCAGGAAAGTGTCAGTAAAGAGAGATTATATAAGGTGATGTGGCCTAAGCGACTAACATGCATAGTAGATCCATTTTCGTTTAAATAGTAGGAAAATGTTGAACAGAAGATTTAGAAGAGAAAATAGTAGAGTCAGCAGTCATATGATTACAGTACATAGAGTTGAAGTACCAAGAGGATGTACATGAGGGAATTGAAGAAGCTAAAATGGGAAGATTACTAGACTTTTGCAAAAGTTACTGAAGAAGAGATGCAAGATCATTGGTGGTAAGGGATAACGAGGTAGGACAGTCATTAGTGTTATCAGTAGTAGTAGCAGACAGTGGTAGAGGATGCTTTAGTCTTCCTTTGTTTGGAGAATCCCACACAAAATGTTGAGGACCAACTTTGTAACAAACTTTGCACCTCTTAATGGGAAAATTGAGTATCCAGTGACTAGTCTTATAACAATAGTTACAGCTGACTGGAGAGACAAGTTGAGAAGTTAAAGCTGTAGCCAGAGCAGTGTCAGGTCGAGGTGGTTGTAGACGAGTAAATCGAGTTTCTTTGGAGACAAGCATATCAATAGCTTCGTCAAGAGTAGACAAAGGTTTCTGATAAAGAAGGGAAACTCTAATAAGCTAAAAAGTGTCTTGTAAGGCCATAAGAAACATCATTAACCTTTGTTGATCTCTATAAGTGGCAAATCTTGCTACATCCTCTAAGGTTGTCCACTTAGGTTCTAAAGTGATAGTTGGTCTCATAAAAACTACATCTACGAGTGAAAATCAAAGATAGACTGGTTAGGCTGTTGGCACATCTAATGAAACTAACACAAAATCTAATATTGGTGTGATAAATCAGTGGTGGTATACCAATGAGCAAGGAAGTCCCATAGTGCTTTACCTATCTCAAATCTTCCAAATTGTAGGTGGATAGAAGGGATAGAAGTATTACAGAATTATGTAATAATTTCATGGTTTTTACTATCCCATTCCTCCAAACGGTCAATGAACTATTTATTAGTGTCGTCATCGGTTTTGACAAGTTTAGTAATGTGGCCAGTGACATATCGCCAAAGACGACGTCCTTTAAGGAAACTGGACATTGCTTGAGCCCATAGTACATAATTATGTCTATCTAACTAGTTATGAATAGGATGAGATACATCTGACCTGTCCATGATCACAGAGAAACAGTGACGAAAAAATTGCCAAAAAATGGTCCAATTGAAGAACAATAAAAACGATTTGAACTTTGGTTTACCCGTGACAGTAGATGGCCAAAAATAAGAAATTGAGTTCACAAGCAAGTTGAGTGATTGATTCTAAGGCGAATGGAGGTGGTGGTGACAAATCACTCGCCGGTGAATGGCAAATCAAAAGGCAATGGATTTGAATTTGACCAAGTTTGACTGTAACAAAGGATGATCGAAAACAACAAATGAACACCACGATGAGAATGGCCAACTTGTTTTGAGTTGATTGGAGGTGGCGGTGACGACTCACTCATTGTTAGTTGGCCGGATCGGGGTATAGCAGAAACAAAAAATGGGACTTTTGGTGTGGACGAATGGTGGTGCGTATGGAGTAACGAGGGTCACCATTGGACTGGCCGGCGAATTCTGAAGCTGTAGGTATCTACGGTGCTACAAACTACAGTCAAGGAAGGGCGGTGCATGAATCATACGTGCGGCTGCATTGGGCAATGCTGAGACGGTCCTATTGACAATGCTGAGGTGTAGAATTCTAAAACTATAATTGGAAGGAAAATCGAAATTAAAAACTAAGCCAAACTTGGCTCTAATATCATGTGAAGAAATCAATTTGTATTTCTTGAATCAATTGATGTACAAAGGGGCCTTTATATAGGCTTTATAAGATGATATAAAAGGAAATAAATATTACATATTAATGTACAACATTTAAGGAAAGAAATCAAAATATATAAAGAGAAATGAATCATGATAAATAAGGAAGTATAATAATATTGATTATTTAAATCAAGGAAAAAATCATGTTCTTGATTAAATAATCACTAGCATGCTGAATTTTTTTTTTTATATATATATATATGTCACTATTGCAAGAATTTAACAATAAATTTGGCACTAATACAACTGAGAAGGGAAGAGCCAAAATTAACATCATGAAGAAGCTTTTGGTTATCAGTCTTTGTCTTACTCTTTTAATGTCGTCTGTTAATCTTTTGCAAGGTAAATGTATATACTCGTAAGTGTTTTGTTTTGTATCTTTAAAGTTAGATTGTTGTATTGGAGATTCAAATGTCTAGGCTTTTAATTAAATTGACTGGTGCTATCAAATAAATTTGTTAATTAATTGTAGAATAAAATTAATGGATATATTCCAAAAATTTTAGTTGTACTTTTCAAGTGAAGCAAGAGCAAATTAGTTGCGAAAATAATCCTAAAATAAAATCTTTTTGGTATTAACTATTTAATTAATTTTTTTTTTTGTCTGTTTGCAGGGCAAGTAGTA
Source organism: Azadirachta indica (assembly GCA_022749755.1). Classification (NCBI taxonomy): domain Eukaryota; kingdom Viridiplantae; phylum Streptophyta; class Magnoliopsida; order Sapindales; family Meliaceae; genus Azadirachta; species Azadirachta indica. The sequence goes on from CM040443.1 coordinate 1,327,657, forward strand.
GTCAAATATTGTCCTTCACAGATGGCACAACCTGGAGTTTGTCCAAAAGATCCTAAGGAAGCAGAATTTGTGTGCCTTAAAGCTTTCTTCGACAAATATGGAGCGACTAAAGCCCCAGACAATTGTGTGTGCCAACCGTCTAATGCAAATCAACATATTTGTAAATGTGATATCATTTGTGATCCACCTCCACCTCCCAAACGAGCTAATTAATTTGGGTTCTTAAAGGATTATATTTAAAACTACAGATGGTCGTATATTGGGAAAATATTCTGGCAATAATTTTTTTTTTAATTTATTTATGTAATCCTCACAAAAGAGGCAATTTCATTATTAATATATGAAAGCTCATATAATAACATGTAGCAGGAACTATGCATGTTGCAAAGCCAAGAACAAAGTACACCAAATTTTGAAACAATGAGCAGAAAAGATTAAGTGAATCTATGATTCCACAAAACCAGAAAAAATAATTTTTTCATAAAAGTGGTATTGTAGCCCCAATGGTGGTATATTCATCTGATCAACATATAATGATTTAGATGACTTTGGACGACGATTGTCTTGTTATGTTTCTTTTATTTATGCCTCTACTTCTTATGTTGTTCGTCGATCCATTTACGATTATTTAGAGAGTTTTTCTCACTGTAGGTGATGTTGATGCGATCTTGGGAGCTCATGAAAAAATGGAAGGTCATTTGCCAGCAACAATTTCATGCTTTGAATTTTGATCCATGATTGATGCTTGTAATCTCATCCATATGAATTTTATGGATTCCCAATATACTTGGTCAAGCAAGAGGCAGAATAACTATATCGAGCTTAGACTTGATCGAGTACTTTGTTCAATGGATTGGTTTCAAGCATGGGCATACTGTTAATTCTTGGTCCTTCCTCTAACATATTTACCGTAACATGTGTCATCTTTCTATTAACCAATTTATACACGTGTCATCGATCATCATTGACTACTAGTTAATGTCATCCGTTCAAGTTATTGTAGATATAATTAGAATACTTGTTGAACGTTTTATGCAATAGTATCATCATTGTGGACATTATTAGAATCCTTGTTAAATGCTTTATACAATAATATCATTATTATCACTGTTGAATAATTGTTCATTATAGATTTGAGGTTGAAGTTTTGGCATCAAAAAATTTAACTTTAAATTTATAGTAAAAGGTTGCTAAAATAATAATGGTGATTGTGTTATTTTGTAGAGTATTGAAAAAGGATTTACATGATAATTATAGTGATCCGAACAAATGATAGTTGAAGAAGACTAAAATCTCTGAGAAAAGCCCCACCGTTGTTCCGAAATACACCCTACAAGTAGCAGCCCCTGGCAATGACACATGGCAATATATTTTGTTTTGATTAAAGTAAAATGTTAGATCTTGAATTTGAAAATGAGGCTAAAATACAAATATAATAGACCCTTTTGAAATTACTATCGGAAGAAATAAAAATAATTTTGAGTAACTTAAAATCATTTTAAGTATTTGATAAAACTTTTTAAGAATCATTTTTTTTAAAAAAAATCACCCATTCTATATATATAATTTTAGAACCAAAAAAGAAGTTATATTTGTTCATTTTAATTTTTTTAGGTTGTATGAATATGTTTTATATGCACATAATAATTTATTTGTTGTTCATACATTGGTACTCTTTTTTAAAATAAAAAGGTTTTTGATGGGAGTAAGAAACCTCACCCAACGAAACATAAAACCCTTACCCCCTATTGTTACTCGAAATCAAAATGACCCGAGAATGTCAAGTGTGTCCCAAATCATCTGAGCCATCATCTAGAGGGTTATATATTGGTGCTTTAATGGTTATAAATCATTGTGTATTCATATTGCTAAATCTTCATTATTCTATTGATATTAAAAAATAATTTCAATATTTGAAAAATAAATAGGTACATCATTATTAACAATAAAAATTAATTTTAATTTTTTATTTAAAAATATTTATTGATACTAATTTTATATAAAAAAAATAATCAATAACATCGTATAAATTCAACCAACTTTGACATTATAAACACATCAATCATTTTAGATATAATGGAATTAGAAATCTTAGATATCATTTTTGTAATAATGCATCCTAATACAATAGCCTTAAAAAGTTGCTGATATTTTTCCCTTGATACTCTATTTAGTATCCGCTCTTATTTGTTAAGACTTGAGACTTCCAAGTTACCTAGCATTAGTGTCAGTAAAACCTATCACAAATACTAACAAGCTATTTATAATGATCAATTTTCTATTAGTGATGTATCCATATAAAGATAGAAAAGTACTAGTCTAAAATTTATTCACATATTATGAGATTTCTATCTTCATACAAAAAAGAAAGACTACTCGCGCAAAGATAAAATAGTTCTACTACTTAGTAAAACTCTAACTCAAGCCCTTAATTTGGGAGCATAACTTCTTTACCATCCAGCCACTGACTAGGTGACTTGTGTTAGGTAAAAAAAATGAGAGAAACAATGCACTAGCAATATAGTGACAACAGAAACTAATATGAATTTAGTTCTTCCCTCTTTGTTAGATAAAGCAATCAAGTAAATCAAAAACAATAAAAACAATAATCATGAATCAAATCATAACAACAAGAAACATCACATTTACGTAGAAAAACCTTCTTCTCAATGTAATTGAGACTAAAAACCCATGGCCCCAAAAGAATTTTTACTATTAGCAAAAAATAAATAGAAAAGTCTTTTCACCAGTTTACAAACCTAAAATAAACAAAAAAACTCAATTACAAAATGAGAGTCAATAAAGAACTTCACCAAAAACATCAAAAGACGTAACATCAAAGTGGCAAAGCCAAAACTAGAACTGCAGAAATTCTACAAATCACATTGTTCATAATCAAGAATTATTTGTGTAGAATCTTCACATAAAATTTCAATCAAAATGGAGTTAAAATCATCAGCAGATTTGTTAGGAAGAAATAAGATAAACTAATACAAATTTAATTCTTCCCACTTTACTTGAACTAAGATAAGTAATCAAGTAAATCAAAAACAATAAAATAGTAGTAAAAATAATCAAATCAAAAACCATAAGGGACATCAATTTACGTGAAAAAACTTCTCTCTCAATGTGAGTAAGAGTAAAAGATCACGGCCGAAAAGAATTTTAACTGTCAGATCAATGATGACAGAGGCTGGAAAATATCATTTGTAATGTTTGCAGTCCCTGCTTCAATGCTAGCACTTGGAGTACTTTTCCATTTTGAAACACCCAACAGCATTATCCAATGCCAACCTGATGATCATCCAAAGGCTAAGCGGATATTGCAACGCATACGAGTATCCACCGATGTCAAAGCAAAACTCGAAGATCTCATCAGAACAAGCTCCATTTCAGAAACCATTAACAATCCATACATGAAAATCAGACAAGGAAAATACAGGCATCAACTAGTAATGACAATAGCCATATCATTTTTCTGAACAAGTTACAAGAATGAGTGTCATTGTATTATATACTCCACGTCTCTCCAAGAAAACTGGTCTAGATGAAAAAACTTCACTCATGTTAGCAGTTGTGACGGTGCTTGCAAGAACAGTATCAACATTCATATCGCTGCTTATAGTCGATAAAATTGGCAGGGAAGTGTTGTTTTTAGTGGGAAGAATGCAGGTTTAGTGTGTCAAATAATGATGGGAGGAATCAAGGCAGCCAAGGCTGGTGATGATGGTCAATGGAGCAAAGCCCATGCTCATATACTTGCAGTTTTGATATGCGTATATGTTGCTGGGTTTGAATTGACTTGGGGGCCATTGGGATGGCTAGTTCCAAATGAGATTTTCCCACTGGCGATAAGATCAGCAGGGCAAAGCCTTGCAGCTGCATTGAACTGTCTGTTTATTTTCATTGTTGCAGAAACAATTATAGAGAAGGTTTACAATTTAAATTCAGCGGCATTCTTCTTCTTTGGGGGATGGGTGGCGATGATGACTTCATTTATGCGTTTTCTTTTGCCGGAGACTAAAAGTGTGCCAATTGAGCAGATGGATAAGGTGTGGAGAGAGAGCATTGGTTTTGGAAGAAAATTGTTGGCAAAAAGGGTGAACAAATTAGTATATAAGGTGTAATGTGAATGTTAATGATATTTCATCTAACAAAATCAAATATGATATTAGTTTTTATTTTGTTAGAATAATATCATTATCTTTTGTATTTTACTATAATCTCATTTTATGGTTTATTTTCTTATTTGATTTGATAAATAATGCAATATTTTATTTATATTTACATTACCTTTGTAAACCTATATAAAAGCAAGAATGTACATTATTCAATATTATTCTAGAAATACAAATTATATTACTATTTTGATAGTAAAAATTAGAAGCATGATACTAATCTGAATGAATATTATGCATGTTGCAATATGGAATTCTACTATATGAATTCCATATAGCAGAAGCTACTAAACAAATGTCAATAAACGATGCTTGTAATATCTGTAGTTGCGTTGGCTTTTTCTCCTTCGGGGTCTGATTTTATGCACTGAATGCATAATGTTGGTATTTCTGTGTCTTCATATTTTTTCTTGATTAGTTTTTCATCTCCCTGAAGGAGTTTTTGAGTAAGGAGAAGTGAGAAGAAGAGGAGAAGGCAATGGACGAGATAAGTGAAAGAAATGTTACACATGAATGGAACATTGATTATTAAAAATATTGAATGTTGTCTCTACTGGTCTCTCATATATATATATATATATATATAATAATTAAGTTGATGTAACTGATTGAATAATGCTTCAAAATTTAGGATAAAATTGGACAAAAAGACAAAATAATAAAATTAATCATAAAGGGATTGAATTACAGTTAAGAGTAAGTTAAGTATCAACATAGCTTTGCATTAATTTAATTTGTTGTATAGCTTATAGATAGTGCAAATTAAAAAGAGACATAATAAGTTTTCTTATTCTCTTTGTAAAAGAATTACTGTAGGAATCTCCTTATTGGTTGCTTCATTTGCACATCCTTTGCTACTCTTTCGTATGTAGGACCATCAGCATCAACTACATCTGATTGATCATTCTAAACATCATCTATATGTTGACCCATTCTCAGTGTGGGAGGAACTATATCAAAGTCAACTAACACATAACTGGTCTGTGGCACTGGCTTTTCTTCATTCTCAAAGTCTACAATAATCTGATCTTCCATAAACACAACATCTCTGCTTTGATGATTTTTTGGCTAACTGGATCATATAACCGATAGCCAAACTCATCTTGGCTGTAGCATAGAAATATCTATTATTTGGTCTTCACATCAAGCTTGGATATTTCATTTTTAAGGATATGCATAAAAGCCTTGTAACCAAAAACACACAAAAATGGTCATAACAAACTTTCTTACCTGACCATATTTTTTCTGGCACTTAAATTTACAAAGGAACGCTAAGAGAAAAATTTATAACCTGTGCGGCCGTACTCAAAGCTTTACCCCAAAAAGAGTTCTGCAATCCAACCTATAAGATCAAACATTTAAGTCTCTCAACCAGTGTTCTATTCATTCTTTCAGTTATGTCATTCAACGGTGGTGTCTTCGGAAGAGCCTTCTGATGCCTAAAAGCTTGCTCTCTGCAATAAGTATCAAATGGCCCTAAATATTCACCACCATTATTTGTTTGAATACATTTCAACTTCTTTCCAATCTCTTTTTCAACTAAAGCTTGAAATTGCTTGAACGCAAATAATACTTGATCCTTTGACCTCAAAGTATAAACCCATACTTTCCTTGAATGATCATCAATAAATGACATAAAATAAAATGCAGCACCAAGTGACATGATTTTGATAGAACCACATACATAAGAATACATTAAATCAAGTACCTCAAGTCTTCAGGTTGGTAAATGGCTCTTGAAGGAAACTCTATGTTGTTAATCTTCTAAACAATGAATACAGTTCTTCAAGTGCACTTTCTTTACCCTAGGTAACACATTCTTCCTAGCTAGCTTAGCTATCTCTTACTCACTTATATGACATAATAGCTTGTGCCATAACTCAATTCCATCTTCTGACTTAGCTACATACACAGCATCTTTAGCAATTTTAGCTTGAGTAAGGCATAAAGAGGAATGGTTCTTACCACTAGCCATAACCATAGTACCTTTAGTGAGTTTCCAGTTATCTCTTGAAAAACTATTGTCATAACCAACATCATAAAGCTTACCAACAAAAAAAAGATTAAGCTGGATATATGGAACATGCTTGACATGCCTGAGAACTAATATGCAACCATTAGCAGTCTTTAATCAAACATCTACAATGCCTGCACATTGTGTCACTCTTTCATTAGCTGTCCTAACATTTTCAAAATCACCAGCTGCATAGAAGAAGAACAAATCCCTTCTAACTGTAATATGAACAGAGGCACCACTATCTATCACCTAATTGGTCTCACTATAAGTAAGGTTGATTGCATCATATTCCTGAACAATTAAAATATCTTCAAGAGTAACATTAATTCTGTCATTATCACTACTATACTCGTTCTTCTTTTCTTTTTGTTTGTTCTCTTTATTCTCTCTTTTCCACTTGTAGCAATATTTCTTGATATATCTTTTTTTACCACAATGTTGACACTCAAAATTTTTATACCTCTTTCTTGACTTGCTTCTGCTATGCTCTTTGTTATTGAAATCACAACTCTTACTTCTCCCCATAGAATTTGAGACTAAAACTTTTAACTATGAAGAAGAACCCTATGTTTTCTTTCTCATCTCTTCATTCAAGATACTACTTTTAGCAATCTCCATAGAGATAATACCATCTAGTGCAGAATTAGACAACAATACCTTGAATGTCTCCCATGAGTCTAGTAAGGTGGCAAGAAGCCATACACCTTGAATTTCATCATAAAAAATGATTCTCATAGTAGCAAGCTGATTAATAATTCTCTGAAATATGTTCAAGTGATAAGTCACCAAAGATCCATCTCTATATCTCAAGGCTATCATCTGCTTTATTAGAAACAACTTGTTATTCCTTATTTTCTTGGCATACAACAGTTCTAACTTGTTTTAAAACGTTTAAGTATTTTTCTTCCCACTTATATGGTTCAATATCTTATTATCTTCCCACTGCCTAATGCATCCATAAACCTGTTGATGCATTAAACCTCATTCTTCATTTGTTTTATAATTAGATTTCTCAATGGCAAATATTGATAGATAATAATCTTTGACATAAAACAAATCTTCCATCTTACCCTTCTAAAGTGTATAGTTGAAACTATTCAAATTCACCATTCTACTTGCATTAACCTCTATCTTTCAAAATAAATTAATAACTCACTAACTGGACTTTGATCTAACACCACTTTGTTAGAAAGAAACAAGAAAAAGTAGTATAAATTTAATACTTTCCACTTTGCTTGAACCAAGATGAAGTAATCAAGTCAAGCAAAAACAATAAAAACTATAAGAATAATCAAATCAAAAACTACAAGAGATACCGAATTTATGTGAAAAAAATCTCTCCCTCAATATAAGTGAGAGTAAAAAATATGACTAAAAAAAATTTTCACTTTCACCAAATAAGATGTACAAGAGTCTTCTCACATGATTACAACCTTAAAAACAAATAAAAACTCAACTATAAAGTGAAAGGTAAGGAAAAACCTCACCAATACACTTAAAATGGAAGAGTCAAAAGAAAACTAAAGAAAATTTCAAAAATAGAGTTGTACTAAACATCAATTCTAAACGTATTAAGGAGTTTTAATGGACAATTACACCGTATAAAATCAAGAATTATGTGTGTAAAATCTCTATCTAAAATTTGAGTCAAAATATAGTTGAAATTACTACCGATTATTGGTTTGATGAAAACTGCATAGGGCCAAAATTTTCTAAAATAGTGCTTTCATTTCTTTCTTATAGCTATGTACTTCTTCACACACATCACTCGTAGAGTCACAAAACAAACTTAAAATCTCATAAATCATGTGGGCTTACAAAATTGGGGTTTCTTCAAATAGAAGTGAAGCATAACCCAACAAGATCATCAACCTGATGAAAATTGAGTAGGGCTAGAAATATCTGAAAAAAAAAAAAAAAAGCTTTCTTCTTCTCATGGCTGGCAACACTACAGTTGCATGGCGATGGCAATCGAAGTCTTTAGTAGACAGAAAAAGTTCCTTGGCAAATACGAAGTACAAAAGATGTTAGAATAGTTGTTTGGCTTCATGTTGGAAAGTCTATTAAATAAAATTGAATTTATACGTAACAGAGAATGACAAATAGTATTTTTAACTCAAATTTCTCTTTTGACTAGTAGCTATCTGAGGCTCTTAACTCCAGACTTCACGAAAAAAATTTCGATTTAGTATTGATCGGTTGTGCATATAATTATAGAATAATTTAAAAAAAAAAAAAACTATTACTCTCCAGTATAAATTTTTAGGATAAGTCACAATTCAATTATACCACTACAATATTACTTTATGATCATTTAATAATAATAATAACGAAATGTGAGAGCACAAACATTTATTTATGTTACCTGCAGTAAAATTTAAAACCTTTAATTATTAAACTGTGGTTGATATTTACCGCTGTTTTCATTTGAAGATTATTCAAATAAATAAGATAATTGTTTTCTTCACCAGCTAGTGTGCACACAGCTAAGATGACGTTTGAACTTACTTTTGTCCAAAGAAATAATATCTAATTGGCCCACAAAGAAGACTTTTGTCAACCACGACTACTAAGAATCAAGTCTTTGCACGAAACATGTTGTTTGTTAATAGCTTTACAAAAGTCTTGTTGGAAATTTTCAGTAATCGACAGACATTAACATCTGTAATATATATGATGTTAGCAAATCACATCACATCATATTATTAATGAACTTTCTCTACAACGTGTAACAACTCATTTCTCTAATTTTGATAGTATGATCAAGAGAAAGTTTTAGGACTAAAACTTTATAAAATTCAAATATTAAAAAAAAAAGTCCAGGACTAAAACTTTATAAAAAATTATTCAAAAAAAAAAAAAAAAAGTCTACTTTTTTTAATTTTTATTTAAATTTTTTTAAAAATATTTGGGTATAATTAAAAATTTAAAATTAAATTTAAATAACTAAATATTTGATTAAATTAAATATTTTATTTATCGATAATTTCTTAAAACTTATTTATTTTTTTAACTGAAGTATTGTAAGAGTTATTTTACTTTTTCAACTTATATTTATAAATTTGTTAAAAATATTTGAATATAATTAATTTAAAAATTTTAACTTAAATTTAAATAATTAAATATCTAAATAAATTAAATATTTTGTATATTAATAATATTCTTAATTTATTTTAAGTTTGAGAGTCACTTTTAGAAATTTTTGTATCATTGCAAAATGTCCAAGCTTATACACTCAAATTTTCTGTGCTATCACAAATGTAAAACTTATTCGATCTAAAATTTTGTACCATTACAAAATATTTTACCAATTAAATTAACTAATACTCAGCTTAATTTTTTTTAAGGCTAAACACGTATTTAATCAGGCAACTACGATTAATCAAAAACATACGCATATTAACTAAGTAAAACATTAAATACGTCAAAGAATTTATGGTAGTGGAAAATGTACTAAAAGATAGAGAGAAATAAATTTTCTCCATTAATAAATTTAAATGAAATTAAAAGATGAATTAGGGTCGTTAATCCTTTTTATAGCTTAAAATTCTAAATTAACCCAGATTCTTCAAACTAAAGGAAATAAGAAATTGAGATTTTATTTCATACAAAACTTTTAAAGCAAAATAAGAGAAGGATGCTCTACTATAAAAAGAAACTGAAACAGAAATTGAGCATAGCATTTGCAACAGACAACTTATTCATGAACTTGTCCTCCATCACATGCTGTAATTGTAGTTTTCAATATCGAGAGATATCACAATTTGATTGTCTTGCTGGGAAATCACAGTCGTTGAATGTTCAAATTTAGAGTTTGATGATGATTCACCTAACAAATGTTCGCTCTCTTCGCTGTTCTCCTGAGCCCATAAGCTGTCACGCAACTTTCTCAACTTGTTAAGCTCCTCTGCAACTTCCTTCGTTGTTCGCCTTTGTATGCCGCTAGTACTTCCACACTTCTTAGCACGCTCCGAGACAATTTCTATCTCCTCCATTTCACTTTCATCAGCAACCGTAAAGCTCAGAATCTGAAACAGACTATTGTTTTCTATTGAAGAGAGAAAATACTGAACAAGGTTAATCTTCTCATTGTTGGATTTAAGCAAGAGCCAGGCTTCACTTCTGTTAATTACTCAATAAGCACTACTCCATAGCTATAGACATCACTTTTCTCTGTAAAAATACCTTTCATGAGATATTCTAGGTTTAAGTAACCAAAAGTCCCCTGTACTTTTGTCACCATAGCTGTTTGGTCTGGTGAAATCAGCACTGAAGCCCCAAAATCAGCCACTTTTGCTATGTAGTTTTCACCCAAGAGTATGTTACCGGACTCAACATCTCCATGAATGATTGGAGGACTTGCCAATGAATGGACATAGCCTAGTGCATCAACAATTTCTGCTGCAATTCTCAAACAATTTTTCCTTGTTTTCAAGACCTGTGAACTCTTATTATGAATATGATGAGACAAAGTTCCATTCATAGACCAGTAACAGCACTTTGGTTTCTAAACATAACCCCAATATCTTAACAACATTAATGTGGTTAACCTGAGAAACACTCGCAAGTTCACGATGGAATTCCTGATTTATCTGGATCTTGTTTGCCTTCCTAAGCTTCTTCACAACGACTTGAGTATTGTCAGGTAGAACTCTTTTGTAAACAAAACCATAACCACCCTTACCAAGGAGATGGGAATCGTCATAGTTTTTGGTAGCTTTTTCAAGCTCTGCTGCTTTAAAAATCTTTACTCGCTAGTGCTTTAATACGATACCCTCATTTATCAAAAAGTTTCTCTGCTTTCTTCTTTCCTTGCGTATAATCAAAATCAGAACTCCAAAAATCACAACTATAATCGCTCCAACAGTGCATGCAAATAACTACAAATAAAACTTTTTTTATTTACGCAAATTTATATAACATAATTAATATACACAAATTTATATAACATAATAAATTTATGTACTTAAACTTACTTGCCAAAATTTTGGTGATACCAAGTCCTTGACAACCAACTTTACCATCACCGTGCTTGCCAAGTGGACAATGGCATGTATAATTTTGCGATTGTATTCTTGTAAATACCATCACATTTGTATTTAGTAGATTCTTTGCACTCATTAATGTCTATCACACCAATCAAAAGTAAATATTTATTACAAAAAAAGAAAAGAAAAGAAAATAATATTCTAAGGTCAATGTAAATACATGATAAGTAATTTTAACATATAATTAAAATCTATTTACTGTCTAACAACTTTAATAGTGAGATGAGGCCACTGATTAAGAGAAAAAAGAAACAACAAGAGATACTTGAGAAAAAGAACGATTGTGCAGTAATACACAATTATCTATTATTATTTGAAAATAGAGTCGTCGAAAGCGGTTTTTTCATATCTTTTATGTTACTTATTTTAACATATGAATAAAATATAAATTAACTAAATAAATAAGAGAAATAGAGAGAAAATAAGAGAGATAGGGAGAAAGTTGCCCTGATATCCAGGATCAAGATAGGGGTTTCCTTCAAATCCTTGCTTGCATGAGCAACGATATCCTTTGCCACTTTCAGAGTCAATACAATCAGTATTATCTCGACAGGCATAATCTGTTGAATTTCTGATTATTTAGCACTTTTCTTCTTTAACCACTCATTCAATCATACCATTTGAAAAAATTGGCTCGTCTTGGCCGAAATCAAACTGCCGCAATCTCGATATATCAAATGTTTCGTCTGCTATAAGCGCATAATCGCACGGTTTGAAGTTCCCAATTTTGGTGTGATTATCCACGCTACTAAGACTGATAATCAACGTCTTGAGACTTTTGGGCAACGGAGTCTGGCAGCAGCCCCTGCCTTAGCAGGAAGTTTCATTTATGTTCACAGATTCAGAATCACTTCCGCAGGATGAGACACACCCACTTGTTAAACTCCCTTCGTAGTCGCTCATCAAAGCCAAAGTATCACACCCGATTGCTGTGAACTTGTTTCTTTTGTCTGAAAATCTGAACGGGCCATCACCTAAAGTGATGTCCATGGTATCTAAACCATCTGTCGTCGTCTCTTTCGAGGCAGTTTTGTAGCAGAGGTTCGCTGTTAGAATGCTTGCAAGAATGGTGCCTTTTTCTACTGATATATTGATAACTGTAATACCGCCTAACATCAGTCTAGGTGGATTTGGAAAGAAATTGCGATTACAGTTTACAAAAAAACAATTGTTCATTGCGCATGTGGTGGATTCCAAAAGGATAAGGAACGACGACTTCCCCGCATTTATCCAGGCAACCAAATTTTGCAATATTGGAGCCTGTTGCTGCTAATATTGTTGCCGGCCAAAGTAAGAGAAGCACGAACCAAAGCATCGACTCCATTTTGTTAATCATGGTTGCCCACAATATTAGCCCTCTTCACGCTTTATGGCAACAACAAACTCAGAATACCAAAAAAAACACACGCATTACGTACGAGAAATCTAAAACACATTTTGTAAATACCTTAACTGATTCGTACAATAATTAAATTTCTAACACTTTTATTTTTATTGATGGGTGTTTTTCAACCCATGTGGCCCCGCCATGCTGAAGGAAATGCAAAAATTTCCAATTGAATTGTTTTGGTGCATGTGAGTGAGGATTGAAAGATCTCGGTGCATGGAATTATTTTCAACACATTTGAAAAATTGGCAAAGAAATTCGGCGCATGCAATTAGTTTTCGACAAGGTTGAAACTGGTTTTCGGTGCAGCATGTGAAGTAGTGATTGAAGCCAAAATTTCCTCCTCCTCCTCCTATAAATAGAATGCTCCTAATGCCTCATAACATGAGCACAAAAGTAAGAAAAATATAAAGTGAGAGTGACCGAGAGAAGAGAGAGTTCTATAATAATTTTATATTACTTTGATTGTGTTCCTCAAATTTTATTGTAAAATTTGAGAGAATTTGTTATAACTATTTTTGGATATCTTATAGAGTTTTTGGTATAAGTGGTTTACTATCACCTTATATTTTTTTAACGTAAAAATTTAAAAAAAAAAATCATTAGTGTCTCTCTGTTTATTTTTTTTATTATTTCTGCTATATTTAATTTTTTCCAATATTTATTTAAAAAACACTTAAATGAGATGAGGGACGTGATATAAATTTTTTTTCTGATATAAATATATATTTACTTTAAAATTAGTCAATCATTATAATATAATTAAATATTTATTTGTATTTCGGTTAAAAATTTACTTCAACCTCAAGATCTAAATTTGTAATAATATCATAAATTTTATTTCTAGAAAAATCACATTATTTTGGGAGTATGGTGAGCCTTTTTTCTTAATTTAAAACAGATAGTTGAATTTTTAAAATAAAAAATTTGTCTATACTTATTTTGAATCAAAACTTTTGACAAGTTTTATTCAATACAAGTAATTATACAATTAACTTGTAAGTTCTTTGTTTATTTTATTACGAAATTATGTTTCAAATAATTAGTTGAAAATGAACGTTGTCTTGTCTCTTTAATTTGAAAATAACAAGTGTGATACAAATTATGTTTATTTTATCAATCAATTAAGTATAATTCTCTAACTTTCCGTTTTCAAATACACAAGATAATAATAATAGAAAAAGACTTGGGTAATCAATCACTTAGTTTTCTAGCTGAATCCCCAAGCATTTACCTCGATAAGAAATAAAAATCAACTTTTTCCTTGTGAAGATAATACATTTAGTAACAATCCACTTGAAATTGGTATATTAATTTTGTAAATCCACAAAAAATGGTACGTTCATCAATAATGATGATCAGATAATTTCTGAATTTATTATTTAATTATCGGTATAATATGCATGACTTAGTGAAATATCAATTATCATTATAATTTAGATATAAACTTTAGTATAATTAAGTAAATATAGTATTGTTTTGCAATTTAATAAATCTGGTATTAAAATAATTATAATAATTAAAACAGTAGCTTGAGTGTTGGTTCTGACTTAAGTTGACTTGAGAACCGCGTTGTGAGCAGCAACCATCTTTGACAAGTCACGTCTTATTCAAGTATCGGACGGAACTTAAACATAGTTATCACTCATATATATTAATTACTCCCATCAAATACTTTTAACCCTCACACGCAAACAGAAGAAAAAAAAAAAGTTTCTACCCATGTAAACACGCAAAAGCCTGCTGTTTGAGACTGTTACCCTCACACACTTAAAAAAATATATAGTGTTTTGAAATATACTCACACGCTTTGGTATTTTTACCCTCTAGCACGAAAAAGAAATGGAAAAAAAAAAAAACTATTTCTACTCTCACACACACACAAAAGGAAAAAAAAAAATTTTTGAGATTTTTACCATCACAAACATTTTGAGATTTTTATCTTCACACGCACGCGATAGAATAAAAGAGGAAGAGAATAATATTTTACCTTCACGTACAAAGAAAAGGAAAAAAAATTTTCTACTTGCATAAAGACGTGAGGAAAAAAATCCTATTTCTACCCTCACACACAAAGAAAAGGAAAACAACTTCTACCCACATAAAAATGTGAGATTCTGCTCCGAAATCTCTAACATGGTTTGAGAGTTTTACCCTCACAAACGAAAAAAAGAAGGGAAAAAACTATAAAAGAATACCTATGCAAAGACAAGAATATTCTACCAACTAGTAAGACTTAATAAACTCCAGCTCTCCACTTGAGGGTGCAAGTTCTTACCACCCATTAACCTATTAATATTGCTTTCTTTAACATGCTCAAGAGTGACTATATATTTTGACCTAACAATTATTTTTTCTAGCTACGTGGTTACTATTAAACATAGTCATAACATTTATTATACTAATAAATTACCATCTTAATAAATATTTTCAAAATTATAAAAAATAATGAGTAAAATAGACAATCTTAAGAATTTATATATGATATCCTTTTCCCTATTTAAAATTCAGTGCTCAAACCTAAAATTCAGTGTCAATTTGATATTAACTTCTAAATAGCAAGCCTGCCTACAATTATAATATACTAAAATGGCAAATATGTTACTAATAAGAATATAAAATCTGGATTAATAACCTCATCGATATTTAAGTATTAAAAAAGAAAATGCTCTCGACTTAAATTTGAAACAATAATTATTTAATCTTTGGCCATTCAGTTTTTTTTAATTTAATCTGATGTTTTAACTCCTAAATTTCCTTTCTCAAGAAAGGAACATTTTCGTGTCTTCAATTGCAGGACTCCCCTCACACGTTTGTTGTGGAGTTTTCCAACTATTTATATGAGTAAATATTGCTAAATTATGTGGGCAGATATCATCGTATCATTATCTTATATCATTGATATTGTTGTAATTTAAAAGAAGAAAGAAAAAAGCTCCTAAATAATTAACTCGTCCCCCACCCATGTGCTAAGATGAATGTCAGATAAGGAAGAGTTTAGTCGAGATGACTCTTAAGAATCAAAGTCTTTACGAGACTTTAGAGTGAAAAAAAAAAAGGTCATTACGAGACAGAGAGTTTGACACATATCCCTCCGAACTTGAACGCCAAGGTAACTGCAGTGGTTGGGCCCAACCACCTAGAAGTAGACTTTGTGCATGAGACCTAGTAAATGCCATTGTTTGGTCCTTTACCCTTTAACTTCAAATTCAGCATCAAACACAAATTTTATATAATATAGATTAAATTCAATTTGTGGCCGTGTTCAAATTTTTACAAATACAAAAAATTGAAATAATTATTTAACTTTATCTTACAAAATTTATTAAATAAAATCAAACTAAAAAAAAAATCAGAAATAAAGAGAGACTATCTGGTACTTCAGTTATTTATTTTAATATCACCTTATTCTCTTATTTTTTGAGAAATAACTTAGTACCCACTTGATTTATCTGTGTCAAAACAAAATGTTATTTATTTTTTTTAAGATAATATAGTATTTTAATGTTGATTGCTTATAGCATTAATAGTGAACTGACATATGATAGTATATTTCATTACTAGAAAAATGACTATTACTGATATCAGATTCACAATACTTTTGATAAAATATCAAGGCTAATATATATATATATATTATATATATAGTGTTTTCGTACAAACAATAGAACTATAATAAGAATCATTGATACTGGACTACAAGTATCAGGGTTCTTTGAACTACAATATCATCAATTAAAATATGTCATTTTTATCATAATTTTGATAGTCAAATGACATCGTTTTTACATAAATTATTTTTTTTAATTAAACGAAATATAAATAACGATGTTTTGTGCTTGTTCCTCCCCAAAAAAAAAAAACCCAAAACCATTTTTCTCCATTGGATTTCGTTTTCCCACTTAGCCCCAAATTTTTCCTTTAAACTTTCACCATAATTAGCATCAAATCCCCCCAAAACAATCACATCTAGATCTTCAAATAACCTAAACTTGTTTCAAATCAAACTATTCCCACATCAAATCAACCATATTTTCACCTTAAATCAAGTGAAATCTACCTATATTAACTTCGAAGAACAAATCCAGATTCGAATCTGAATGCAAGCACTACAATTAGAACATCTACCAATAAGTTATCAAATTTTTAAATCCTCAAAATATGTTTGCAATTTCTTTGTTTCTATTGCGTGTACATTGACTTTAATAGTTTTACTTTGTTTTTCAAATTTTAGGGTTTGAGTTTTGCAATGTTGATTATAGTTTTGTAGGTCAGTTGACTCTATTCGCAATGTATAGTATCTTTTCATTTTTAAAACTAATTTTGGAGTTAATTTGCATGAAGTATGCTTTTTACAAGCTGATGTGTATAAAATTGGTGGGTTGCATTTTGATGCATTGTAAAAGCAATACTAGATGTTGTTCTAATGTACATCTTGAATATTCAAGAATAAAGTCTTTCAACAATAGAAAAATAAAACATCTCAAAAAAAGAAAAACGAAACCCCTCAAAGAGAGAAAAAGAACTCACAAAGAGAAAAATAAATAATTTATATAGCACTAACTAAAAAGAATATTGTTGATTGAATGAATTAATTAAAACTAATAAATAATAAGACTTATTTATACTAGTATATCCTAAACTTAAGAAAATAAGAACTCCCATGAACAAGAATTAAAATAAGACTAAAATAATAAACTAAAATTCCTATTTAAATAATAAAATCAAATAAGAATACTAATTAAAATAAGAAATCACAATAATATTAAAATTAAACTTTCTAATTTATTTTACCCCTACTTTTTGTCCTACATCACATATGTTAATTAAATAGATGTATGATGATTTAGTGTTCATATGTGTGTATGTGTGTGTGTATATGCGGTTGATTAATATATACATATATATATATATATATATAGAGAGTCAGGTTTTCATGCCCTCCTTTTTTGGTTACGGCTCCTTGTTTCTGTTTTATTTTTATTATGTAATAAAGTTGGCCTAACCTAAGGCCTTGCTTTGAAAAAAAAAGGACGTTCGGCTAGTTTAACATTCTTTCAACTCCATATTTTATGCTCTTTGTTCTTTAAAACATAACATGTTATGGGTTTGCTTTTTAAACTTTACGACTTTAAATACTCTTACTTAATTTGAAAAAAAAAAAAAAAGAAACCTAAATAATTTAACTCAAACTTAACTTCATTAGTAGTGGAATGTGATAGCACAAATTTTTATGTATGTTACCAGTAAGAATTTAAAGCCTTTATTATTAAACTCTGGTTGATATTTATGGATGATTTCATTTGCAAAATTATTTTCTTCACCAAGAAATTCTTTAGAGAGAATTAAAATTTTGGTCACATGTATTTACAATTTAATTACATTCTCTTGTTATTTTGACCGCTCGATTTTTAATTTTAATATTTTGATCCTTTTTAAATTAAAAATCTGAGTCCACCCCGTCTGACAGCCAAGATAAATGTCCTTCGTGAACTTGCAATTATGAAAAAGAAATAGAGCACAGCTACGATGACATCTGTGAACTTGCATGTGTCCAAAGAAATAACATCTTGGCCCGCAAAGAAGACTTTTTATCAACGATGACTACTAAGAATCAAGTCTTTGCATGAAACATGTGATTTGCTAATAGCTTTAAAAAGTCTTCGTGGAAAATTTCAGAAATCAAAAGATACAAACATTTATATCATTAATATATAATGTGATATATATTTGAATATATATCTCTTTGTAATAATGATATGATTATCTTATCCCTTTATTAAAAATATGACTCATAAAAAATTACAAGATTTTTTGTAGGTTAAAATATAACTTAATTTTCAAAACTCACATTGTTAAGGGCCGAACTAAATTTGAGAATTAGAAGATATGATGAAAAGAAATAAAATATTCATATGGTCAAGGTATAGAAAATACATATGAAAATTGGTGGTAAGTATGAAAAGAAGCAAATTTAATGGAACCAAAACATAAAAAAATAAATTTAAAGAGACTAAAATGAAATTGTTTTTACCCAGAAACTTTCATGGCATTACAGCGAATAGACCGACTATAGTTTAGGTGATGTGACTTCTCGCGTGGTGAACGATATGAATAACGTCTCTTTATAATTATTTAATATTTTGTAATATTTATAATTAATATAATAAGAATAAATTTTAATGAGACAAAGGTATAATTCTTCTTTTTAATGTTTAAATACAATCTGCACGGATAGTTTCTGTTTTATTTACCTTACACTGGTACTTAATTTTCTTAGAAGAGATTCTTGATGTTGGTTAATTAAGGGTCAGTTTGATTTTACTTTTAAAATAAAGCTTTTAAAAACAGAATTTTTAAACTTATAAGATTTACAAGCAGTGCTTTTGAGAAAAAGAGTTTGATCGATTAATTGTCAATTAAAAATAAAAATCTTTTGAAAACAGCCAATCATTTGTTTACATAATTTTCAAAGTAATTTTATGTAATTTAATTATTAAAATAAATATATCAAAGAATTTATTTGGTGATCATAAAATAGATATAAATTAGTGTTATATTTTAAAATTAATACTAATAACTTCAAACGTATATTATCAATTTTTTAAATAAAATAATTAATCCTTAAATAATTCTAAAGTTCTTGAAAACAACATATATAAAAATAGAGAGAGAGAGAGAGAGAGAGAGAGAGAGAGTTAAGAAGGAAGTTATAAGATTTTGTCCCTGTACATTTTTTTTCTATTTAGGACATGCTTTTATTAATAACAATTTAGCCCCTTCTTTCTTATTTATCACCAAAGACTAAAATGTTAAAAGTTTATGGAATTAGTCACACACAACAATCAATATTTTTCATTCATCGACAAAAGCTAAAAAATAAATTTGTGAATTCTAAGTGCTACATTTATGAAAGTAAGTTGAGTACTTAAAAAAAAAAGTTGAATAGGTAAAAGAATGGTAGGGTTAGAGTTTTCTTAATGAGATTATTTTAAATATTTAACATTTTTTTAACGGTCAACGAATGGTCAATTAGTTAAAAATACTATAACATAAAAGGATCCAGTAAATTTTTACACATTTATTCTCGTACTTATAATTTTGGTAAACCTTAGGACAAATATGTGAAAATACCATGCCTTTTCAGTCGATTAAGGAAATTTTGTTAAAATAGCCTCTTTTCTCCTTAATTTATCAAACTAGTCACATTTCAAAGGTTTTACTAAATTAATTAAAAAAAACTAATTATTGAACGAAAGACCCCTCAATTGTCACTAAATACAAACGATTCTAATTTTTTTTTCATTTTTCTCTCTCTGGTTTCTTTCTCAATAATTTCTCCCTAAATTTCTTTCTAACACACTAATTATTGCCTACATATTAATATCGATCAATTAATCAATCTTAGGGATTGTTATTTACATTAAACTAAGATTTTTTAGTCTAATTTAAATATTTTGAACATTTAAGAGATAATAATTTTATATAATTTAACACTAGGCAATTTTTCATAAGTCAATCTTGCCGATTTAATTCAGTTTTACTAATTGTAGAGGATTCAAAACCAGAACGTCAACCCTTTATTAAAAAATATACCATGTATTTATAACTGGGGAAATATATTCCTACCATATTGTTTGGTTGTGATTGATAGACACAATGAACGCAGGATTTGAATTGGCTATTGCTGTGACTGTTATAGAAGTGTTATTAATTTTTTGTATATTAATGTGCACTGGTTGATTTAATAATATGCGTATATTGTTTCTATAAGTTGTGATATTTTGTTTGTTTGTTTTGACAATGAATTGATATTCGTCACATTTGATTCTTATAATAATGTTATAAATATACATTTTCTCATTTTAATAATTGGTATCTATGATTTTTTTAATAATGTCGTCTAATATAGTTTCTGGACGGTTAAAATGAAAAGCAAAGTTTACTCTTCAATGACAACCTTAAAATGCTCACAGTTATAACATGAAAAATAATATCATATTCATAAAATTGAGATAGAAAGAATTATATATCAATTATCGAAACAATGATACTCAACTATAATATATTAGATTTATTATACCTAAATCAACATATTTCATCCTGTAAGTGAAGTCTACTTAAGGGATTTTAAACCCTAAAAAGAATGCAAAAGTCTAGAAACTTTAGAGTCCAATAAGAAATAGAAAATTTAAAGTATTAAATTTATTGACTTGATTACATATTTAAAACATTTAACAAAAAATATCTCTTACAATTATCAATTTTTAATTTGTTATTAAAAAATATATCAACTTTAATTTTTTTTTATCAAATATCATCATACAAATCAGATTTTTGTATCTTTTCAATAATCGTAAATTAATTATTTATATGTGAAATCATCATTTCACGTGTTAAAAGTAATATAATAAAAATAAATATTTAAATTTTTATAAATTAATTGTTAAAATAAGATAAAGAAAAAATTTATCTTAAAAATGTATTGATATATTATATTATTATAAATTATAAAGCTTGTAAGTGATCTTTAGATATAATATTAAATATGAAATTACTAATGTAATTAACATATTATTGTATGATTAGTCAAACACAGTTATACAAATTGACTTCATTAGTTATATTTGTTAATATATTTATTTTTATATTATATTAATTAGGGAGAATGCTTGATTCCTCCCTGTTGTTTGACCTCATAACCCAACACATCTTATTGTTTTTATAATACCTCGAATTCCTCTTCTGATAGTTGATAGGGTTAAGAATAATAACATGTGAGTTTCTAGAGTCTAGCCTATTAACTTAAATAATTTTAATAGTTTTAAAAATATTTATAAAAATATTATTTATATTGACTAACACATGTAGAGACCAATATATTTAAAAAAAAAAATCATATCATTATTATTACAAATATAAATCTATCTATATAAATTGGTATGATAATATTATATCATATTATCGTATATTTTATATTTTCATAAAAGTTTTTAGTTTGAAGTATTTTTAATTGTGGAATCCATTCTTTTAGTTTAAAGTATCTCTTTTTTTTTTTTTTTTTTTCAGTTATGAAACTCATGATTACTTCAAATTCTAAAAAAATTAACGATATAAGAATTCCTAAAATTTGATACATTAACCTGATTAGTATTAAATTCTTAATATATTATAAAATAAATAAATTTATATTTTAATTATAATATATTAATAAAAATATGTAGTTATAAATATATTATAAAAAAAATAATCATTATTTTAATATTTATTTTCAATTAGGAGTTGAAAATGTCCATAAAAAGGTCCAATTCATTAAAATATAATGATTATATCCTTATGTAATAGTAATTAGCTAAAAAAATAATAGTAGTTAGCTAAATAAATAAAAAAAATATTAAATGTATGATTTATTTTATTTATTCTCTAATACCTATGTAACATTAAATTGTTAATATACTGTAAAATTTTATAATAATATTACAGTACAATAGTTATGATTATATATAATTATGTGTATTGTATTATAGTATATTTTACTTATAGATTATTATTTATTTATGATTTATTTCATTTATTTCTAATACCTAACTAATGTTCAATTGTAAATATATTGTAAAATAAATAAACTTATATTTTAATTAAATATATTATTATTTTTTAATATTAATTTTTAATTAGGAGTTAAAAATATTTTTTTCCTAATCACTATTATATAAAGGGTATAATTGTTATTTTTTAATAAATTAAAATTTTTATAAATATTTTTAAAACTATTAAAATTATTTAAGTTAATAAGCAAAACTTTAAGTATTCATATGTTATTATACTTAATTATATTAACTTACAGAAAGAGGATTTGGGGTATTATGGAGACAACAAAGAGGTGTTGGGGCATTTGGCCAAATAATAGGAGGGAATCGGACATTCTCTTTATTAATTGTAAATAAGTATGATTAATTATTATATTACGTGTTCATAATTGTACATTAAAGAGATATTTAAAATGTTTAATTATGTTATGATTAAAATATAATCAGTCATTGTATCCTATTATTAATCTATATAAATAAATAAATGTAGTAGTAAATTATGATATAATTTTTAAATAGAATTGATAAAGTTAGAGAAATCTATTAACTTAATATTAAAGTTTTTTATTTTTTGATAGTTTTACAAAAAATATTTTGTTTGGTGAATAAGAAATGAAATCTAAAGAGAAAAAAAAAAAGACTTTAAGAATTTATTTGTTTTATTAATCTTATATTAGTATATTATATAAATTCATTAATTACAAATTATTATTTTACTTGACATCAATTTGTTATTTTATTTTATCAAAATTTATTGCTCTAAATTTAATTATTAACAATTATTCAATTTATTATTTTTTAATTATTTTATTAAATTTCTTTATTAAGAAATAAATTTGAATTTTTTTGAAGATTGATTAAATTGATGTAAATAATTATAAAAGAGTTAATTGACTAAATTAAAAATTTATAAACTTTTTGAAGAACTTGTTTGACTAAAATGAAAGTTATATAACTTTTATAATCATTTAGCAAATTTAATAGATACTTGCATAATTTAATCAAACAGAATTTGAATTTGAAAATGGGAAATCATTTTCTTAAAATTAATTTTTTGTTTTGTTTCGTTTTCATTCTGAATATTAATTTTTTTAAGATTCATATTTTAAAAAATTAATTTTTTTAAATTTGTGGACTTGATCACATATTTAAAGTATATAACAAAAATTGACTCCTACAATTATCAATTTTTAAATTGTCATTAAAAGATGTATAATTAATTTTTAATTTTTATCAAAAATCATAATAAGAAATTTTTTTTTAATTTTTTAATAATAATAAATTAATTATTTATATGTGGAATCATTATTTCACATATCATCAAAATAATATCATAAAACAAATATTTGACTTTTTTATTAATTAATTATTGAACATAAGATAAATGATAACAATAATCAATTTGGTTGAGACAATTTATATAAAATATTATAGGTAATAAATTCTTTTAGGCAAATTATTAAATTTGATTGATAGATTTAAAATAAAATTTTCATTGTAATAGTAAATTATGATATAACTTTTAATAAAATTAATAAAGTTAGAAAAATCTATTAAATTAATCTTAGGTTTTTTTATTTTTTGATAATCTTACATAAATTTTTTTTTAGTGAACAAGAAAATGAAATCTAAAAGAAAGAAAACATGTTTGAGAATTTATTTGGTTCATTAATATTATATTACTACATAATAACATATTAATTTATTAATTACAAATTAATTATTTTATTTGACATGCACAATTAATTATTTTTTATTTTATCAAAATTTATTGTTCTAAATTAAATTATTAAGATTGATTAAATTAAAAATATATAAATAATTATAACTTATAATTTATAATTTATAAAGGATTAAATTGATTAAATTAAAAAATTATACTTTTATGAAGGACTTTTTTGATAACATAAAAAGTATATAACTTTTATAATCATTTAGTAAATATATTGAATGCTTGCGTAATTAACCAAAAAACCTATCAATTTGTGGAGAAGGAATTCGGGCAGGTCGGGGAAAGAGGCCCATCCCCATTCCCGACCCGAGATTTTCAATTGGGGATAAAAATTCATCCAACTGATTTGATTCTCGATTTTTTAAAAATTTCATCCCGACATCCTCCTCAAATGGGACGGAGCCGTCTTTGGAGAAAAAGTTGTCATCCCTACTCAATAGACACTACTTAAAAAAAAAAAAAAAAAAAACTCTTTTTTTTTTTTTTTTTTTTTTTTTCTCTCTCAATCTTGCACTAATTATTACCTACGTATTAATATGGATCAATTAATCAAACTTGAGAAGTGTTATTGACGTTAAACTAAAATTTTTTAGTGTAATTTAAATTATTTGAATATTTAAGAAATAATAATTTTATATAATTTAACACTAGGCTATGTCAATCTTTCCGATCTAATTCATCTTCACTAATTTTAGAGGATTCAAAACCAACATGACAACCCTTTATTAAAAAATACACCTTGTAATTTTTGAGACTCACATGCGAATTAATAATTTAAATCCATCTTATCTTCAATTACCATATGTCGAACCTTTTTTATTAACTTGAAATATTAAATAATATTACTGATTCTGTTTTTAGTTCAAGACCAGCTCATTTGTTCTCGAATATAAGATCTTCACAAAGTCTACTCCCATGTAGGATAGCATACGGAAACAAGTGCTGCTCTGTTTTATCAAGAGCTACAAATCTCATCAGGGTTTTCCTTACTTTCACCTCCTTTGCTCTTACAGAGCCCTTGGTGTAACCGGAGTCCCTTCTGCCTTTTGGACGTACTTCAAACACTGTTTGTCTTGCAAACTATTTCTTTCTCTGTTCAATAAATTTGTATCCTCGGCAAATTCCAGCCTAAAATGCAACCAAACAGGAAACAAGATTCATACAACTCCTGAGTATTGCTCAATTCAATTAATATTAGCACAAAATTCCACCATTTTGGTAGTAGACTACATATGTTGGAACTAAGAAAATGAGATTTGCGAAAGTAAGTGGAGGATTTGGGAAGAACCTCCCGTTTATCAATCAAACTAAGGTCATATTGGCAGAAGGCTGTGTAGAAGCCTTCCCACTGTAAGGAAAAATATAGGACAAAAGAATGTTGCAACGAGTTCTCATTGTTATGCTATCACCTCCTGTGAGGATTATGCAGTGATTTTGAGGATCCCTCAAAGAGATCGAACAAGTAATTCTGCAGATCATCAAAACTGTACTTAATGTGCTTGCCACTTATGTAATATATATATGTCTGCCTAGAAAAGTGCGGTAAGCCTGGATCACTTTTAGGGATGCTGAAATTCTCAGGTCTTCTCGAAGCTGAATATTTGGGACGAGCCATGCTGTTTGGGTTTTGTAGACCTCTTCAAATGCGACATAGAATCTCCTGAACCTCTTTTTGAGTTGAGTTCTTAAGACAGAACTTGGATTGGAATTCCAATCATCCTTCAATAAAGCAAGGATTGAACTCCAAGTAACTCTCTCATAATCCATAGCATGCTGTTGGAATTTCGAGTTGTGCTTTCGAATCCAGCTGTCTCCAAAAGTAACCCGAAGTTCTGAGCTCTTCACCTTTTGAGCCATGTAATGCATGTTGTTCATCAAAAATAAGTGCTGCAATGAAACATCTTTGTACAACTTTGATTTATCTTGAAGTTTGGATTCTAGAATTGAGGTAATTGATTTGTAACGAAGAGCCATAGGTGAAAAATTGCATGACGAACTTCTATTTAAGTTCTCCCCTTCCTTTGCTGGATTCTTATTTGCTGACAGTGAACAGATTTCCACTTTTTCATGGTTTTGTAAAAGCAAATTAAGAGTCTCATTGTAGTCGGAGAGAGTTCCGAGGTAGTTCATCGCATATTTGGTCAGATGGTGAATTCCTTCCCCAGCAAAAGCGTTACTTGTTGGGCAAGATGCAATGGCATTCTCAAATTCCATAAATATAACTCCCACAGAATCACTCAATCTCCTTAGGACCTCGTGATATTCAATTCTGAAGGAAGAACCAACGTTATCTGCATATAAAGCATCTATGTCCGGAAGAAGATCTGCTAGCGCCTCGTACATGTCAAGAATGCAGAACAGCTTCTCTGGCTCGTGAGGCCCAATAGATAAAACTTCAGCAAAATTCAGCAGCTGATGCCTCAACAAAACATGCTACACTAACTGGTTTGAACTCTCCAAAGATCTGCTCACAGAGCAACTTCTCACTGGCAAGATAGATCCGCATAAACTTCATAGCCCAAAGCCATCTCTTGATCTTGGAATTCAGATTACCTCATTCGATCTTAATCACATCCTCGACACTCAGTTTTTCTATTTCAAGAATGCAGAGACACTCATCCAAGGCGTCCTTTCGGGCCATGACAAAGGCCCGACAGCATTCATCATCATAATTTGACAGCAACATCAAATTTGCAATGCCTCTGAGATCAGGAATCACATTAGGATGAACCAAATCAATGATGATTTCTTCTGAGGTTCTACTGACGCTATCTCTTTGAAGAGATTCCTCCAAGGATTCATCTCCATAAGAAAAGCTCTCGTCCATAACATCCGCTTCACTTGAACAAAAAGACGTGTTCTGGCTCAAAGGGCTGCCTGTTCTGAACGAGCATGTGCCTGAATTCTTCCTCAAGTCTACCCATAGCCATTTGAAAAACATCGTGAGCTCTCTGCAATAGCTCCTTCTCTTTTCCATTTTTATTCAAACACAAACTATTAATCGTTCAATTAACTTTCGTGTTTCACCAACAGCATTCAGATACTCAGAAGCTCCATTTGGTGCTGAGTTCCAAATCAAAGACTGATCTGTCACCGTACTCATGTTCTTCTCCTGAACACTATTGAGCTGTTCTTCAAGCTCACTAACTCCCTCGGCCTTGTCATGATTGATTGTGGCCATGGTTGACAATTGGGAACCAAGATCTGCCAATTCTTTCTTCATATCAATTGTAAGGTTCTTATTCGACCCTAATGTCCTCACAAGGTGTTTTTCTGCATCAACATCTCCCATTTCTTGTAAGGTTCTTCACATTAGTTCTACTTCCATTTCTTGATCAACTGTGTCAACATCTCCCATTCCTTGCAAGAGACAAGGACTACCCACAATCACAACACGGTTTCAACACGTAACGCCACTAGAACCTTCAATTTTCAACAAGGAGAAAAATCGATACCACTCTGTGGTTTAAAAAATCAAAGAGTATTTCAGCAAGCCAAAGCTCGTGACTTTATATCAAATGCAACGATCAACTTTGAAAACAGGCAAATACCCAACAACGAAAACTCTTGACTACTCGGTAAAAGAACAGCAGAATTGGGCTAAATAATTGAGTGATTGAGACAAAGACTAACTGCATATGCAACAAGGCCAAACTGACTATGACCAATATGGTACAATCAAAGAACTCAGTTTGGTCTAATAGCAACAAGAAGAAGAACAACAACAAAAACCCAACTCAAGTTTTAATCTTTTAGAGGCACTAGTATAAGAAACAGATCCATCAAGCAGAATCAAAGAATGAATCACAACACAACTCCAACAACATATACAAAATGCATAAAACACAAATGGGTGTCAGAATTTTTAGCAGCTAAGCAACACAGGGAATTAATCAAAAACAAAAGCTCGATCATCAATCATGAAAAATATCACAAGGTTAAGATATTAGAAAGTTAATATCAAAAAAAAAAAAATCTATCATGTATGGGAATTACAAAGAAACTGACCTGTTCTTTCGGAGCTTTGGAGCTAATTTTTTAGTTTGCTGCTTTTTAAGGATTGAAATTTCATTTCTATGGTTTACTCTCTCCTGCCCTTTCTCTATGTTATACGAGCTAATTTTCCAAGTCTCCAGTCTTTGTATTTTACGCTTTGTAGGCCTCGCGCCTTGACCGTTCTTGGTCTACGCGGAACTTCACAAGAACATTCAGGAATTTTACTCCCTTTGGATTCCTGTTCCATACATAAGACCAGGACAAAACTACTGAAAATTTAGATGCACATCAACATGGAAATTTTTCTAAGTGAAATTGACATATAGCCACGAAACAGAGGAAGGGACAGAACTTCATATTTGATAAAAAGCAGCTACTATATAAAGTACGATAAAACCATAGATGCCCCTTGACGGTACTTTATTTAGGATATTATCATTTGTATAACAAACTAACATATTTTTTTAATCATAAAAATTTAGTCCCAATTTTCATAATATATTAAAGACTAAATAAAACTTCTTTTCTAATGTATTATTTCAATAAAAAATTTTAATAATAAGTTAGATCAAATCATACTAAATTGTTTCTCATATTCTTCTTTTACATTCTTGATAAGAATTTCATATTTAATTTGAAAGATTTTTCAAAGAGTTAAGGATTAGTAATCTTTTTAGAAATCAAATGGATTTGATCTTATATATACGTGAAGAAGGTAATAAAAAAGAAAGAAGATGAGTTCTTCTTTGCTTTTATTACTTAGAAGTTCTGTGAGTTAAAAGTCTTGTGCATAATCCTGAATGAAAGAAAGAAGTGAGAAATCCTCTTTTCGACTCTAAGTCTCTCACTCCAATCATTGCTATTTTTTTTTTTTACTTAAAAACGGCAACTTCATCTTTAGCCGCTCGAATTTTTTATATTTCTTTTTATTTCCCATCAAACAACTGGCATCTTCTCTGCTTTGACCTGAAAAATAAGAAAAATTGTTGTAGTTAGAAGAATTCAAACCAAAGACTTTAATGAAAATCAATACACCATTACCTTGCACCAATCTTGCTTGATGAAATGTGTCTATGAAAAATATTTTACTTGATTTTGTCCTTGTCTTTTATTATTGGTTGTGAAGACATTAAAGGGATGATTACTTTATTTTTATCAATTTGTTATTAAAAAATGTATCCGCAATTTTTAATTTTAATAAAATCTCATAATATAAATCAAATTTGTCATCTCTTTTTAATAATAATAAATTAATTTTTCATATGTGAAATCATTATTTCACATATCATTAAAATAACATAATAAAAATAAATATTTAATTTTTTTCATAAAATAATTGACAACAATTATTAATTTGATTGAGATAATTTATATAAAATATTATAATTTATGATAATTTTATTAGAACAAAATCTCAAAAATTTCATTTTCAAAAAATCTAAAAATTATCTTGTATATAGTAAATGAAAAATGAATTTTTTTTTTAATTTTCAAAATCATTTTTTAGTACTAATTACACACATTAAAAAAAAAAAAATCGAAGGCGCTTTTAACTTTAAAGAATCACCGTTGACCAATGGAGAAACCAAGCCAAACATACAATAACAAATGAAAGCAGTAAACCCCACTTCTCGAAATCTTCCACACAGACTTCATAAAATCTGGTCAAATTAGAACTCTGGAAAGTAAACAAATCTGGCGTCAACCGATCCAATTGAATTCATTCTCGTTCTCCTGTAAAGCAGAGTATAAAACAGTAACATAATGATTTTTCTTAACAAGTCAAGCGCAGAATGCAAATTGAATGATGATACAGAGAGGGGGAACATGTTTGAGATCTTACCTGACTTTGGTTTGCACCTTTTCTCTAAGGAATGTACAGCATGCAGTTTTATAGAAGAAGATGAAATTTCAACTCTCCAACATGGAAATTGACAATTAGTTGTAGTTTTCCAAGAAGGATGGGAAATTTCAGAAATTTGAGGCTTCTTCGTGTGTTATCAAATTCAAGGAAAGAAAGCAGTTTAGTCATTTGCTCGATTGGCTTTGTTCGTTGAAGATACTTGATTGCAATTATTTCACTCGGATTTACATTATGATAGTGATTTATATGATATAAATAAATAATTATCTAGTAATTTATAAAAAAGTAAAAATATAGGGATTCAGATGTTATTATTCCAAATCCATTTTTTGTAATTAAATAATAAAATCAAATGGAAAGAGCTGATTAATTATTAATTACTTGTTTTGCTAATAATTTTAAAACGTCCACTGACATACGAGAAAAAAGATTCTAAGCTTTCTCTTTCAAAAAATTTGATCCGATTAGGTTACCAGGAAGAGGCGGAGCATCTACAATGGCTTCCACAAATTGGTTTCCTTCGACAACAGTTTTAAACTGCAGACTTTCATTTTCATCTACCTCCATGTCTTACACAACTTCAAATTCCGAAATTCAGCTCTCATCAGTATTCAAACAACCCCTGAACCAATCTCTACTTCAGAAATTTCTAAAAGACAACCGCAAATCAGATAACTTTACTTTGAACGAAGCTCTTCTCTTCTTTGATTAAATGTTTCATACCCAACCCATTCCTTCAATTTTATCATTCAATATTTCGCTTTCTACCCTTGTTAGGACAAAAAAACACTTTTATACTGTTGTTTTGCTTTACAAGAGATTGATTTCAACCCTACACTTGGTACTTGATTTATTTTCTTTAAACATTTTGCTTAATTGCTCTTGCAATATGAAGAGGATTTCCGACGGCTATGTGGTTTTGGGGAGTATTTTGAGGATGGGTTTTAGCCCAGACATTACCACATTTACTACTTTGATTTCAGGTTTCCGTGCTGAGCTGAGGGGTTTTAGAAGCGCCTAGGCTGTTCAGGAAAACGATTGCGTTTGGTTGTGTGCTTGATGAAATTTCCTGTGGCACTTTGATGAATGGGTTGTGTCTGGCACGTGATACAAGATATTGTTATTTATGGTACTATCCTCAAGGGGCTTTGTAAAGATGGGTTTGTAGATAGGGCAAAAGAACTATTTCTGGAAATGAAGGGTTCTGGAATTAATCAAAATGTGGTTTTTCACAACTCTCTGATCAATGTTTCATGTTGTGTTGTTAGTTGGAACAAAGCTAAAGATTTATTTATTGAGATGTTAGATCAAGGTGTATAGTACAACGTGCTGACTTCTAGTGTAATGATAGATGAACTTTGCAAGAAAGGGCGGATAGATGAAGCAAATAGATTGTTAAAAATGATGATAAAAAAGTGTGAGTCCTAATACAATTACTTATAACTCGCTGCTGGATTTTTTTTTTGGGTAGGTAGAATTGATGATGCTAGGAAGCTCTTTATGTCAATTATGATTTAAGGGTTGTAAACTTGATGTTTATAGCTACAGCATTTTGATCAATGGGCATTGCAAAAAGGGAGAAGTACGTGAAGCTATGAGTCTATACAGGGAAATGGTTTCGAAAGGAATTCAGCAAATAATTGTTACATATACTACCTTGTTGGCTAGCCTTCTTCAGGCGAGTAGGATGGGAGATCACAAAAGTTGTTTGATGAGATGAAAGTGAATAAAGCTGTACCTAATTTATGGACATATGGTATTTTATTTGACGGTCTTTGTAAGAATAGTTATCATTCAGAGGCATTGGAAATATTTTATAATTTAAAGAACTGCAAGTTTAAGCTGAACATTGAAATTGCTAGTCGTCTTGCTGATGGACTGTGTAAAGCAGGGAAGTTTGAGATTGGCTTGGAGTTATTCACAAACTGCCTAAATATTGCTTGGTGCTAAATGTGGTAACATATAGCAGCATGATCAATGGGCTTTGCAAAATAGGAGAATTGGAAAATGCATATGATATGTTACTAGAAAAGCATAAAATTGGTTATGCCCTAAATGTAGTCCCATTTGACATGCTTATGCACGGTTTCTTGAAAAATAATGATAACGAAAAAGTAGTTGAAGTTCTTCACAAAATGGTGGAGAGAAATACGACGCCAAATGAATCCACATTTTCCATAGTTGTAAAATTACTTGTAAAGGATGAAAAATATTGTAAAAATCTGAATTCGCTTCCTTCATTTCCTGTCAAAGATTCAACAAGGCAGCTAGATGATAAATGTCGACAAGCATAACACCCATTTTGAGCAGTCTGGCCAATGCAGTAAACTCCTTGGAGGTCATCTTAAAACTGTTTACCGGATTGGTTGTATTTTGTTGTCGGTAGCAACTCACACAGTACTTAGGTGGAATCTAAACGTTTGCTGCAAAGCATGATCTTTGGCTAGTATATGAGGTACATATACTTGGCCAAGGAAAAGGCGGTTGCACATCTGCTGACAAGTAAATTGAGTATGGTTCCAGTGCCATTTAGATGTAGTTATTACAATTTAGTTCTCTTTTTATTGCATGGAGTCCTGTTGTTTTATTTCTTTGGGTGGTCTGTGAGGCCATGCTAGAGTCCCAGAGCAATGTAGATGATCTGAGGAAGATCGCCAGTAGTGTTGCCTTGAGCTGTTAACTCTGCTGGTTGTCGTAAAACAAATTTTGGAAGTTTGGGATCGTTGTGACGGCCAGTAATCAGCATGCATGAGTTTATACTGATTTTGTACTACTTAGGTGATCAAAAGTTTCTACTAAGTGGAAGATGGTTTAGTTTGCTATCTCTTGCGAGGTTGGTGTGCCTTTGATTCTTCAAAATTCTCTGTAGAGGATTACGTTTTGTTCCAATTCTATGTAGAAAAGCTGGAGCCAATGACTGAAAGAAGCTTATTCACTTATAGATTGGTGCCCAAATCCTCTTGCTAGAGGCAATGGAAAGGTGGGACTCTTGTACAAAAATTTCAATTCATGTAGTTTATATATGCATTTTGCTTCAATGTGGGTTGCAATGGACTTGCACTTCTTGAGAATCGAAATTGCTATTGCTGTTGGATACACAATTGAAGCAGCTGATTTTGTGTTAGTAGAAGCCAAAAGTGCTGTTTATTGGGCCATAATCAAATAACGAACACTATTGAAGGCAAATGTATGAGCATACTATTAACAGTAGTCCCAAACGTGCCCTAAATTACTGTTGATCCCATAGAATTTGTTGGGGATAATTTTGTAGCTAGTGATATTATACCAACCTGTAAAAGGATATTATATAAAATTATTAATGATTAAATTCATTTTTAACGAAGAAATTGAAAAGCACACAAGGATATACCTTTACATTATTTAAATAATTAATATTCAAATGTTAAAATGGGATTTTATCATCCTAAGTTCTTAATGTTTTATATTTCATTCAATGCACATAATTCTATGGTGAAACAAAAGAGTGCCCAAATTAAGGATTAAAACAACTCACAATTTTAGAAAGAGGTTCCCTGTTCTTTTTCTTCATCAACCACCTCATATATAATGAAGTATATATGTTGTACACGACACAAATCTCTGAATCCTTATATAAAAACTTCCTTAATTATTCAGAATCATATAAATATATATTTATTTATACATACATATACAGAGACGCACGCACACATATATGCATAATTATACGTAGCAGTTAATCCTTGAGTACATCACATAGCTAGTGAGCTCTTTGAAAATTCGAAATTTTTGTAACAAGTTCTTCTATCATCAATAAGTAATATTGGCCACCATTAATAACCAAAGAATTGATTAAGCTATTGACGAAAAAAGGGAAAGCAACAGCAGGTATGGAGTATTAGTTATGTTATATAGTTGAGGTTGATCAGCCATTGCCAGAGTCAGATCAAGCACATTGGATTGTTCTTCCAAGAAGATGGTATTTTCACTAATACTATCATAACACATGTGTAAATGAGTCATTTTTGCTAATTTTCATTCAATTTATGAATTGGACATTATTATTAATAATTGCGTTATTGATGAAAACATTTTGTTTCACTTATTTATTCTTCAAAAGATTTTCTTTTTTAATGTTAAAAAGTTACTTTTAGTTCTTTTTATATCATTTGATTGTCATTCGATAAGAAATTTTAAAAATGCAAAAAAATCACTTTCCGTTTATTGGAAAAAGTTACAAATTTTGAGTTTTTAAAAATAAAATTTTTTAATTTTTTAAAAAAATTAAATCATCTTCAATACTTTATTTTTATTTTAAATACGTATGTATACAATTATATTGATACTCTATCTTGTGGTTTACTAGTTCATAAATCTATACTAAAATTTATTTAACATATATTTCACAACAAATTAATAAGAGGGATTGAACGTATAAAATTATTATATAACCCAACCACAAAAAAAATGTGTTTGTATTTTTTTGAGCAATAATTTATTAATTGAAAATTAATCAAACAATAATGTCTTGCACTCTCATATTGTTTCAGACATTAAGTGTCATAAATATTTTCATTATTTTTATTTGGTCTCATCATTAATCATCATGTGAGTGTCACACGCATAGCTTATATCCTAAGCATTCATTTTTCGAAGTCTTTGATATAAGTCAAAAATTAAAGTTCAACAAACACAAAAGACCTTAAAAAATAAAAATGAAGATGGCACAAGTTTTATTGGAATTAAAGTGTAGTTAACCCAGCGGTTAGAGCACACGAAGACTTTAAAAAAAGATGAAGCTGATATATTTTTATTACTAATGAAGTCATGATTTTGTTAACGAGTCACAATTTATTAAAAATTTATTAGTATAAATTGTAATTCAATATATTTTAAAATATTAAATTATTTTTAATAAAATAAAAAACTGAGAGCACCAAGTTTGCAAATAAGTGAGAAAGTGTCGTGAGTAATTTTTAGAACTAGTTGGGTGTTATAAGAATTTCATTTATATTAATATATCAATAAGATAAATAAAAAAAATATTTTCATAAGAATTTTGGAAGGGTGGTAATAATATCACTCGTTAGGAAAAAAAGACTTTAAGTCAAAAATATAACTTCACTTAACTCAAACATTTTGGTCATTTGTGTTGGTATTATATTAATAACAAATTAGGTAATGATAAGTTTATTATCTTATACTTCTAGGTATCACTGAATAAATTTACTATACACGTGAAAAAATAAAATTTTTAGAAATATTTTAAAAGTTACTATCAAATAAATTAACAAAAGAATTATATAAGTGTTAAGTTAGAGATATATAACTTAAAAATTGATTGAGGTGTAATTACCAAATATTGAAATCGCTAGTCATACCTCAAGTCCAAGTCTTCAAGCTATGGTCTACAGTGTGACTAATTGTTATTCTTTAAAAACCTCCTTGTGTGCGTGTACATAACAGTGCCTTGGTCCCCTTAATTATTGTCTATAGTGTGACTAATTGTTGTTCTTGAGAAACGTACTTGTGTGCATATGCACAACGGCACCGTGGTCCTCTTAATTATTTTCTATAGTGTAACTAATTGTTATTCTTTAGAAAATTACTCGTGTGTGTGTACACAATGGCACTGTGGTCTCCTTAACTATTGGCTGTAGGGTAACTAACTATTATTTTTTAGAAAACTACTTGTGTTCGTGTAAATAGCGTTCATGGAAAAACTAATTGTTATTCTTTAGAAAAAACTACTTGTGTGGCTATTAAGGATGCTACAGCAAAAAAGAAATTAATTTTTTAGTAGATAAATTGTCTAATAAAATAATATTTATGTACATAAAAATTCATTTTTTATAAATATTTGTAAAATTTGGATTAAACATAATTTAACGGCATGTTGAACAACTTTTAAAATTAGAAAGTAGATCGATTAAATTAATTAATAATAGAGGGTTTATTAACTCTATTCAGCATTATTTAACTAAAGTGTATATATAATTTTTTATTGAAAAATTTACTGAAATAACCACAATTGAAAGGCATTTTTCTAAAACAGTGACTGTTCAAAATTGTTTTAAAAAATGACCATGTGAAAAATTTTGGGACAAAATTACCCCTCTGACCAAAAAATTAACATTTTCTTTCTTCTTCTTTCCCGTTTCTTGCTTCTTCCTCTTCCTTCTTCCTTCTTTATTTCTTCCATCTTACCTTAACAAATGAACTTTTTCTTTGGTATTTCTACTACAAACTCAATTTTCTATTCCATTTCGGTTGAAAGAAATTAATCAAGTATTAAAGTACAAGTAGGTGGGTGATTACAATTTGAAAAATAAAGGAAGAAGATTTGTTGAAAATGAAAAAAATGATATTGTTTGTGTATAGTTAGAGATTATATTGATAGAAATTGTTACTGAGGTGTGGTTGGCTATTAGAATGTGTTTGGTGTGAATGGTTGAGAGAGGAAATGGATATTGATATTTTGGGAACAAATCTATAATATAGATTCGATCACATAGTATTTTGCAGTTTCGATAACTTGTAATTTCTATGTGTGATCAAAGCTGCAATTTTGATTTTTCTAGAATTCTAAGAAAGAAAAAAAGCAATTTCAATCACATATAGTTTTACTTAATAATCAAAACTGTAGTTTCAATTTTTCCAAATTTCTAAGAAAGAAAATAGGCCTAAATGGGTTGATAATAATGGAACGTTCGGTACAATTTCTTATTTTAAAGTCACATGTCCATACTTAAATATGACCATTATATTTATACTTTCATAAATTAATGAATCAATTAAAGAGCAATATAATTGGATATGATTATTATTACAAAACATGTGAACCAATATTTATCAAAAGTTTAATGTTCATCAGTTACAATTAATCATTATAACTCATTAGGAGCTGCCTAGAGATTGTAAGATTTTCACCTGCATATATGTATATTACTTAGAACTAGGCAAATTCATTAATTTTTTGTTAATAGATAGGCTATTTTTAGGACGAAGATAGTTATAGAGTTATGGAGGTGTAAGTTGTTATAGATATATATTTCTTTCACCCTATTGTACATATTAGTGGATGGATATTTATATATCACATATATGGTTTACCATTATGGGTTTTTATAGTTATATTCCTCTATAATTAGTTGTTATTGTTAGTTAAATATCAAATTGAACTTATACAATTGAATGTAGTATGATGGTTTGAATTTAAAAATTTAAAAAAGACATCATTTTTTGTTAAAATATGAAATGTTCGATTTATTAATGTTTTGTATTACAGTTGTAATTCAACTAATGAACATCAAACTCTTGGTAAATACTATTCATATGTTTTGTAATAGTAATCATATCCAATCATATTATTTTTCAATTGATTCATCTATTTACAAAAGTACAAATATAATGGTCACATTTAAGTGAGGACATGTGACTTTATACTAATAAATTTTAATAAATATTACTTTGTTAACAACCCAAATGAGCCTTTTTTTTCTTAGAAGTCTAGAAAAATTGAAATTACCGTTTTGACCATTAAGCAAAATTAAATGTGATTGAAATTGCTAATTATTGTGTGATCAAAATTGCTTTTTATCTTTCTTGAAATTATGAAAAAATTGAAATTGCAATTTTGATCAAACAAAGAAACAGAAAGTAAACGAAATTGCAAAATATTGTGTGATTGAAACTACAGTGCAGATTATTATCCTTGACGTTTATAGTGAATTGTTTGGATGTTAATAAACATTGATATTTTTAGCTAACCATATTCTTCTTGTAGCTTTTATTGTTATATTTTGGACATGAAGAATTTGAAAAGCAATTGTAAAGATTCAATGAACATCCAAAATGATGGCATTCAAGAAAAGTGTGATGGAACCCTTTGAGCAAATTGAAGAATTAAGCTACAAGCTTGATATTTTATTTTGTATTATTTGTATATGCTCATATTTGTAAGTGTGCATGGTGATTTTGTTAAAATCAAGAGTTTTCAAAAATAAATGCTTTCAGTTTTGAAAATTGAATCAAGATGCAAGGTTTCAAAACGTGGAATATAGACCAAATTGCAAGATTTTGAAACCTTAAAAATGGATTGAAACACAAATATTTAAATTTTTGAATAGTGCCATGGTCAACCAAGTGCACCAATTTGGTCGATTGAATTGGAAGCAGGGGTCATCAACCAAGTGTACCAACTTGGTTGATCGAATTAGAGGCAAAATGCCTCCCAAACGATCTTAAGCCACTTGGTAAACCAACCTTTTGGAGAATTGAATTTTGGCACCCCTAATGTTTAGTAACAGTTAGTTTTCAAACGTATTATAAATTTAGAACTGAAACTTCTTGAAACACAATTTTGAGAAACAAAAAGTTCTAAAATACATTATTGAGGTTAAAATTATCATAAACATATTTGGATCTCCAAGAAAATTTATTTGTACTACTTATCTTATGGGAGATCAATTTGTTAGTGTTTTTTACTATTCATTTCGAATTTTGATTGTAAAGAAGTGAAAGAAGTGGGTCTTTCACTTAGTTGAAATTGTATTAAGTGTTTGGGGTGAGCAAATACACTTGTAAGTATTGTAAGATACCATAAATCCTAAGTTGGGTAAGCGTTTGGGGTGAGCAAACGTTTGTAAGGTTTAAGAAGTACTCGAAAATCCTCTTGATTGTAAT
Source organism: Azadirachta indica (assembly GCA_022749755.1). Lineage (NCBI taxonomy): Eukaryota > Viridiplantae > Streptophyta > Magnoliopsida > Sapindales > Meliaceae > Azadirachta > Azadirachta indica. The sequence goes on from CM040443.1 coordinate 1,366,133, forward strand.
TTGAAGTCATATAGGATCAAGACTTGGTTGTTTAATAAAATCTTCAAGCGAGTTGGCTTAGAGGCATGGATCTAGGCTAGAGATTTACAGAACCACATAAAAATCTGGTGTTATCTTTCTTAGCCCTTTTACTCACTTAATTTATATGTTTGCATTATTATACATATTTCTCACATACACTTGAATTTGTTTTGTGATAATTTATGAATTAATTATTGATTGTGTTGATTTTTGTGTATTGAACTTGAGAAGAATTTGAGTTATACAAATATTTGTCTATGTATCAATATTATGACATGATTTTATTATGAGAGCATGATATTACATATCTTTAATCTCTTTATTTTTTAAAAAAAATTTTGTACCTCATTAAATTTTATATCATACAATGTTAGAATTATATTATTTGATAACAAAAGAACTAATTGTTTTCTATTATATATAAATGATTTTGTAATCCATATATATATATATTGATAAATAGACAAATATTTATGTCTAAATTTTATTTAACATCATGTTCATTTTGGTCATTTATATTGTTATTATATTTTGATGGCAAAATTTACCAAAGATTATAGATTATTTTTTAAAGTCACAATATTTTTAAATATAAAACTTACCAAAGACTTAACTAATCATTTTTAAATTTATCATTTTTAGAATACAATAAGAATAAATTGTTTAAAAATTCATGAGAACCAAAACTGGCTCTAATGCATTCAACTTTCTTATTTTACAATATTTTACTATCTATTTTGTTATGAAATATCAAGCAACTAAGCAAATAGAAAAAAAACACAATCTCCAACAACACCAATTTACGTGAAAAACCTTTGAAAAATTTCAAAGGAAAAACCACGGGAGAGAGAGAGAGGCTGATTTTACTGAGATGAGAAAGAAGAAGAACAGTATATGATTTGCCCTAAATCCTGAATATATAGTCCTGGTTTGGGTCGGGTTCAAAAATAGAGCTAGGTTGGGTCAAGCCCATACAATAAAAAGGACAGGGACGTTGCCCCCTAACCCCCAGCAAGGGGCGTTTCACCCTTTTGCACCTTCGATGTGCTATTCGGGAAACTCGACCCCCGATTGCATTAGTGAACCCTAACATACTGTATCAGTTACCAAATATAGAACACAAATTCTACAACTCTCCATCTTAGCACATATTTGCCTCAACCTTTTCACTATGCCCCTAAAGGCTCACCAAATGTTGCAAACAAAAAGCAAGTCCAAACAATGCTTGAATTTGGCCAGAGAAACAACTTTAGTCAACATGTCAGCTAGATTCTCGTGCGTAGATATCTTTTGTACTGCAATAGAACCCTCTGAAAACACATATCTAATAAAATGAAACCTGACATCAATATATTTTATCCTTTTATGAAACATCTGGTTCTTAATCAAATGGATAACACTTTGACTATCATAATATACAACTGTCTATTATTGTGACAAACCAAGATCACTCACAAGACCTCTTAACTACAAAGCTTCCTTCACTGCTTCTGCAATAGTAATGTATTTAGCTTTTGTAGTTGATAATGCCACTGTAACCTACAATGTTGCCTTCAAACTAATGGCACAACCAGATAAAATAAAAACATAACCTGCCAAAGACCTTCTTCTGTCTAGATTTCCTGCATAATCAGAATCCACATAACCTGTTAACTCTGTCATATTCAATGTTGTCTTATTGAATACTAGTCCTATATAACTAGTGCCCTTCAAATACCGTAATGTCCACTTCACAGCATTCCAATGTTCTTTTTCAAGAGAAACCATAGATCTACTCACTACACTCATAGCATGAGTTAGATTAAGTTTGGTACAAATCATAGCATACATAAGACTTTCAACTGCATTGAAATAAGGAACATGCTTTATGTACTGTAGCTCCTCCTATATTGTAGGTGACAAGTCTATAGATAATCTGAAGTGGGTTGTTAGTGGTCTGCTCACAGGCTTATAGTTGCTCATGTTGAACCTATCAAGAACTTTCTCAATATAGCCCTGTTGTGATAAGAAGTCCTTGATCCCCTGTCCCTGTGAATCTCCATACCCAAAATCTTCTTTGCTGCACCTAATTCCTTCATTTCATACTCACCACTCAACTGTTTTTTCAATAAATCAATATCCAACATGTTTTTCGCAGCTATCAACATGTCATTAACATACAGTAATAGATAAATATAACTACCATCATAGAGTTTTTTAGTGTATTTACAATCAAGCATAAAATTATCAAATCTTTTATACCATTATCTAGGAGACTGCTTTAAACCATACAAGGATTTTTTAAGAAGATAAACTTGATATTGTTTATCTGAAGAGATAAAACCCTCTCCCTAACTCATGTAAATTTGCTCCTCTAATATCCCATGTAAAAATGCTTGTTTGACATCTAAATGCTTAAGATGAAGATCATAAGCAGCAACCAAAGCTAACAGCACTATTATAGAACTGTGTTTCACAACTGGAGAAAATACCTCATTGAAGTCAATTCCTTCCTTTTGTGTATAACCTTTTGTTACAAGACGTGCTTTGTATCTAAAAACTTCAGCCTTTGATATCCCTTTTTTTTCTTGTAAACCCATTTGCATCCTACTATCCATTGTCCTTTAGGCAATGTCAGTAACTCCCATGTTTGATTCTTGTATAAAAACTCTATCTCCTCAGTCATAGCACCCATCCACTGTTCAGATTTTGGATAAGATATTGCTTCCTTAAAAGTAGTAGGCTCACATGTGCTCACTGTCTCAATCATAGATAGTGCGTATGAAACCATATCAACATAGCCATAACGATTAAGTGGTAGAATCTGTCTCCTTGTTCTTTTGGTGGCAATGCTATCTCGTTGTTCCTTTGCATCTCTATGTTGTTGACTATTTGTATCAAAACTCTACACTTCATTCACCTTCTGCTTTACGGGCTATTGTGTTGTTGTTTGAGCTTTTATCTCAAGCTCCGCCTACTCATTGACACTATGGTCTTTTCCAATTGTTGACTCATCCTCTTGATGATCAAGTGTAGTAAACTCATTAAAAGTAATATCTCTACTTAATACAAAACCTGGAGACTTTGAATCTGTGTACCACAATCTGTAACCTTCTAATCTAGATTTATACTTTAGAAATATGCATTTCTTTACCCTTGGTTCAAGTTTACCACTGTTAACATGAACATATGCTAGGCAACCAAGTACTCTCAAGTGAGTATAATCAGCAGGTGTACCTGACCATACTTCAAAAGGAGTTTTACAATCAATAGCTGTAGATGGAGACCTATTCACCAAGTAACATGCTGTATTTACTACTTCAGCCTAAAATACCTTCAACAAACCGGAATGAGAAAGCATACAGCTAGCTTTCGTTAATAGTGTTTTGTTCATACATTCTGCAACCCCATTTTACTGTGGTGCCTTCACATAAATGTGGTGTCTTACTATTCAATCCTTATCGTAAAACTCATCAAACTCAAAATTAAAATATTCCAAACTATTGTCAGTCTTAAGATGCTTAACTTGTTTACCTGTCTACTTCTCAATCATCGTCTTCCACTGCTTGAATGTTTGAAATATCTCATCCTTAATCTTCAGAAAATAGACTCAAACCATCTTAAAGTAATCATCCATAAAGGTCATAAAGTATTTAGCACCATCTTTTGAAGCAACTCTGCATAGACCCTAAAGTCTAAATGCATTTAATCTAATGTGCCTTTAGTCTTATGGACTACCTTACTGAACTTTACTCTAGTCTACTTCCTAAAACTACAATGCTCACAAAAGCTGAGATTACCCGTCTTCACTTTCCAAGTAGATCCTGTTTCCTCAAATCTGACAAGCCTCTTTTACTTATGTATCCAGGTTTCATATGCCATAATTTGGTACGATTCATATCATTACTCCAAACAGTTACTCAAGTTGTATCTTAAACAATTGTTCCTTGAAAAATGTATAAACCACCGCGTACACTACTCACCATATGCACCATTGAGCTTTTTGCAATCTTCAAAACACCAATGAGCCTTCTACAATCTTCAAAATTCCGTTGTCTCCATCAAATCTGAATCCCTTCAAATTCAAGGTACTAAGGGAAATTAAATTCTTTTTCAATCTTGGAACATGCCAATACTCCAATGTTCTGACTACACCATTAAATATTTTAATCTGCACAGTTCCAATTCCAACAACCTCAAAGACACGATTATCACCAAGATACACTTTGCCACTCATTTATGAGTAAGTGACAAACCAATCTTTATGAAGACACATGTGAAATAAGGTATCTAAATCCATAATCTATTGGTTCTTCCACTGTCCAATAGAAACAGACAACACTTCACCAGCATTGTCTGACCCATCATCCCCTGAAGTTCCAATGATTATATTCATGAAACTATCAACCTGTTTTCCCTTAGTATTTTTACAAGGACAATCTCTTTTGAAATGACCATGCTCACCACATCCGAAACAATGTAATTATTCATCTTGGATTTTGATCTAGCCTTATTCTTTTTCTTTTCAGAATTATCCTTATATTGTATTCTACTCCTTGACACCACATGTTCACCCTTAACATTTTCATTACCAGAAAATTATTTCTTTAACTCTTTAAACTAGAGTGCACTAGACACATCTTTCATACTAATTTACTTTTTTTCATATAGCAAAGTGTCAAGAAATGAATCATATGATGATGACAATGAACACAACACAAGCATGGCTTGATCCTCATCCGAAATTACAATATCCACATTCTTCATATCCATAATTACATAATTAAATTCATCTAAGTATGACTTCACAGATGTTCCTTCCTTCATTTTCAAAGTATAAAGTTTCTTCTTCAAACACAACCGAGTAGTTAGAGACTTACTAGTATAAAGCTCTTCCAATCTCTTCTATGCCTCTGAAGATTTCTCTATATCTGCAATTTCTTGCAACACATCTCCAGTTATTGACATTTGGATTGCACTTAGAGCTTGCTCTTCCAAATCAACTTTCTTCTCTTTCGTCATATCCTTTGGATACCTGTCCTCTAGTCTTCCATAACCCTTGAAATCTCATATACGCTCGAAACTGAATCTTCCACAAACTGAAGTTAATTTTTTCATCAAACTTCTCCAGATCGTATTTGATTGAAAAACCCATAATAAGAACTCAGTTTGCAGACAAATCCCACTCTGGTACCAATTTGTTATGAAAAATCAAGCAACCAAACAAATAGAAAACAAACACAATCCCAAACAACACCAATTTACGTGAAAAATCTCTAAAATTTTTCAAAGGAAAAGCCATGGGAGAGAGAGAGACAGATTTTACTAAAATGAAGAAAAGAAGAACAGTACATGATTCGCCCTAAACCCCAAATACATAGTCCAGGTTTGGGTCATGTTCAAAAACAGAACCGAGTCGGGTGAGGCTTATACAGTAAAACCCATACAATATACTTATATACATACATATATACAATATCGTAAAAAGGGTGGGGGCATTGCCCCCTACCCCCAGAAAGGGGCGTTTTACACCTAATCGCATCAGCGCACCCCAATATACTGTACCGGTTATCAAATATGGGATACAAATTCTACATATTTCAACAAACTTTTGTTGAAATATATATATAAGATCAGTAGAAAATTAATTGCTTGTATATTCTTAATGGTTAAGAAGTTGGCCTTTTCTAATTTAATGGTTAAGATATTACACCTTATGCATCCAAAGTTTGAATTAGAATCCAATCATTTCACGGAAGCAAGCAAAACGTTTTTCGACGGAAGTAATTAATACACTTTTCCTATTTATTTTGAATAATTAAAATCGCGACTCTATTAAGTTAGCAAAAGTTCATATGTTAATTTGATCAATATATGATCAATTTGTTGATTAATTGTAATTTATCAAGACCATTTATATGTTATCCAAAAAATCCCTTTTGGAAAGCACAAAAAGTTCATTTACCTTGTTTCTAGAAGATAAATTGACTTGTACGAGTATTACAATAACAAATGAGAACGCAATAATAAATTTGATATATATTATACTAGTAGTAAACATTTTAAACATATTTAAATTTATTATCAAATAAAATTAATATTACTTAAAAATTTATAACTTAATAATTCATTAGGATATAATTATTAAATGTTCCTCGTCCTACCTCAAGGCCAGTCTTTAAGTTTTGGTCCCTTAATTGTTGTCTCTTGTCTGATTATATTCTCTAGAAAATTATAATGCCTCTAGGGAAAACAAAAAAAAAATGTTTGTTTTTTTAAGCGACTTAGAATTTGTCAAATCATTCAAGGAATTGAAATTTATATCTACAGTTCGAGTATTTTTTTGATAATAATAGTTTGTTCACTATTATGATTGAAAACGTAACAATTATTTGATATTGAAAATTTTATTGGAACAAAAATATTTTTATTTAATGTACTTAAGGAGTATTTGATCAAAATAATTGAAGGAGGAATGAAAAGAAGTTGAGTGGAAATAATTATTAATATGTTTGGTTATTGAAATTAGGGTAGAAAGAGGATTACTTTTAAATTAATTATTTCATCTAATTATTTTTAATAATTAACTTTAAAAATTAATTTATAATATTAAGATAATATTTAATAATTTTATTTTATTTATAAATTCAATATAATCTTATTATAATTATATTTACTATTATTTTTATCATTCCTATTCAATACTATTTAACTAAAATGTATAGTGATTTTTATACAACCCATTGTTATACATATGTTACGTATTCAAAGTATGAATTAGAGTCCAATCAGTTCCACGAAAGTTTTTTTTTCAATTGTAAACTAATATAGTTTTTATATTTATTTTAAGGTAAATGATATGAAGATCCTTAAATTTTGGTTAATTAACTATGTAAGTCTGACTAATTTTAAAAATAGTTTAAAAAGTTTTAATCTTTTAATATTTTCAATGAATTTGGACGGAAAAATTAATTTTATAATCATATATGTGTTGATTATTATATTTAACTCTTTCGAATTTTTAGAAAATAGAACATACCCAACTAAATTTTTGACAATGTAAAAATACCTCTAACTTTTAAAAGAAAGGTGAAAATACCCCTAACAACTATTCAGTTATTATAAAATAAAAGTAAGAGTAATATGATCATTTTATATATATTCTAATAATTTAAGACAATAAAAGGGTAAAATACATAAATTTTTATTATAAATAGTTAGTTAGAGGATATTTGCATCTTTTTTCCAAAAGTTAGGGGTATTTTTACATTATAAAAAAGAGTGTTTTATTTTCTAAAATTTTAGAAGAATTAAAGTATAAGAATCAACAAGGGCATGATTGTAAAATTATTCTTTTTCATTCAAGTTCAGTGTACATATTCACGGATTAGGACTTTTCAAGTTAATTTTAGAAATACCAAATCGTTACCCTTTATTTTATTAGAATACATTTGAATATTCAAAGTCTTCCCTCTACCATTTTTCAAGTCTTTAATTTGATAAAATTATTTTTGTCTTTCTCGTTTTCAAATATCTATATATACGGTAGTGTTTAAAGTAAATTACATAGAATTTGGTAGTGAGAAATTTATCGTTAAGATCAAGAAATGTCACGGCGGCATGGGAATAATAGTAGTACTGCAGCTTTATTCTTTATCCTTTATCTAATTCTTTTCTCAATAACATAGGCCAAAATTCCCAATTTCTCAGCTATCCAAGGTCTGTGCGTGTAGATATATATGATCAGTAGAAAATTAATTGGTTATATATTCTTAATCCCTTTATTTCTTTATGCCTTTCTTTCTTCAATTCCTTACATATTTTGACATCTCTTCTCTTTTGGCTGTTACAATTAATTAATGGCAGAAAGTTTAATCCATCGAAGAAGGGCATCCGCTCAGATATTACCACCACCTCCAAGTCCACCACGTGGGGCAGTTGGGCAACGACAAGCTGTAAGTCCTTCAAGTTACAGAGAAAAGCACCACCTCTAAGTCCTGCACCACGTTCGGAACCCCCGATAATACCCAGGGAGAAACCACCAGGTCATGCTCGAAAAATTAAATACTTAATTGCCCACAGAGTTGGGGCAATGAATTATTTATATAATTATATGTCTCCTCTAAGATCATTGTGCGAATAGTTAATAAATATATTAATTGGCATGTAATTCTGGGTTGCGATTTGAGAATTAATGTCTTCTGATTTGTACAACAGATGTTTTCCATTAATATATCATAATTTACTATAAATCTGGAATTTATTAATTAGAAGATCATATGAATTTAATTAATTAGATGTATGGTTTCATGAACTGCTAAGAATATACTTATACTTTTATTCCGTCCACAAAAACATGATGCTTTAAAGATAAAAGAAGATGAAGAGCGTTATATTTTTTAAAGTTCTTGGAACAGGTATCTTCATTTTAATTTCCAATTGTAATCTTCTTGTATTTCTTAATCTCTTTTCATATTTGTCATATTAACAAAATTTTTTACAATCGTAATCTTCTCTCGGATGTATCATCAAACACTCTAGCAAATTACTTATGAGGGCCACATGATGCCTCAAGGAAAAAGTTATTGTTTTCTTCATCTAAATTTGAATAAAGTATAGTTTAAATATATTTATACATCTTATTCATTTAATTATGAGATCAACAAGTCAAAATTTGTCAAATATTTTAAGTTAAAATCATTCCATCTAGTGATGAAGTGCTACACAAGGCCTCTCGGAGACCCATAAAAACAATTTTATAAAATAAACAAGTTTTTGTAATTTTATCTTTTAGAATAGGTTTCCATGTTTTATCCCTTCTTAATATTTTTACATTTTAATATCTAAAAATATTATAACTCTAGGTTACATTACAAAAATATATATGTATATATATCTTATAACACATCAATTTATTTCAAGATTATCAAACCTTTTAATTTTAAACGTATATATTACTAAATTAATCAAGACTTGTAAAAAAAAAATAAAGGCAGAAAAAATACTGTATTAGTTAATACTAAATTAATCTTAGCTTACATCAATATTATATAACAGAGAATGATGGTTATGCAGTGCTGATCATATAATGTATATTTACGTTGATGATTTCTTCATATGAACTCATTATTTCTAAATTAGTTAGCCTATGTTTATAATTCTATAATTTTACTTAATTTAAAAAAAAAAACACAACTATTCATTAAATGCTTGATTAATACTCAAATTATTTAACAATTAATATTTATTAAATATATTCTCCAGTGATTAAGATCGCGTAAAATTTACAAGTGTAAAAGTTGAATATACCCTGCTAATATATTTCATAAATATTACCAAAAACGATGCTATAAAAATAATATCCTTAATTCAATTGAGCAAGCATTATTCTTCTTTGCCAACTGGTCACGATAATTTGTGTAGGAAGAACCTACGCTAATCTTTCTTCGTGTTTTAAATAATATAGTATTATTTTAGTTAAAAAAAATTACAGATTACAAGGAAGAAGTTGTAATATTATTGTTAAAGGAGATTTATCCAATTAAATACAGAAACGAATTATTTTTAAAAATAATGAAAAAACAGATAATAAATATGTGATTTGGTGGTCACAAAATTCTGGTACGAGCGACTCAAGTATTTTGATATTGCTTCCCTCGTGGAAATATCTCTTGAGAATGAGGGGTTTCCAGCTCTCAAGAGGCTACACTTGTGTTTCATAACAAATATGAAATTTGGTGAAATATTTGACAAAAATTCTAATATTATTATATCCATAGAAAGGTTTCACAGACTTGAAGTACTCAAGAAAGTTCTTCTAAACTCTGAGAAGAACCCGTCAATGGGTTATATCAACGTAATTCTAAAAAATTATAAATTCTAAGCAATATGCATTACAATTTAAAATAAATCATAGCCCCATAGTAATAAGTTGTTAACTGATTTTTCATAGCAGGTCGTCTACATAAAAGAATTGACTTGCTTATTTAAAACATAAAATTTTATATTCTTATTTCCAATTAACTAATCGACATGTTAAAAAGGAATTGACTTTCCATGACTTATTAGTTATTTTATGTTAAACAAAAATTTAAAAATGATGCTTTCTCTTTTTTTTTTCTTGTAATTTTTTTATATTGCTATCCTTTTGGGATACTTAAACTAATAGAATAAAAATTATTTTACGATTCAAGATTTTTATCGAAGAATTTTGTAATTATGAAAAGAAAAACTTTCCTTTTCATTATGTGTTCATTTTATAATATCGGGAGAGAAATCTTGATTGAACACCAAGTGAGAATACTATCTAAAAGAACCTGCGAATAAGTTAAATCATGATTTTGATAATAATCAATCAACCCCTTAACGTTATACGCAAAACTAACAGGTCAATCGACTTAACCTTAAGAAAAATATTAAGGGATGGGGAGATAACTTCATATTGACAAATAAGCATGAAAGCTGAAATATAATACCCTACTGCATTTCAATATAACAGATGGAGAACAGATATAAAGTCACATATTAGGTTATGTTTTATTTTTTAAAATAATTTAAAGATTAGTTGATATTTGTCAAAACATTTGAGGGGTTGGATGATTTTTACCCCGCTAAGCATAGCTTCCAAAATAACTTTGCTATCCAATGATGTTCAACATGTAGGAACTAAACAGTAAATTCAAAATTAAATTCAAGAAACAGATACATATACATTCATAGATTTTATTCATTTATAATTAAAAAAATCAAAGAAATAAACTTAAATATATGGTAGCAGATCCATGATCACTCATGTTGGTTGTTATTTAGAAATCAACATTTGTTGAGCTGAATCTGAGGTCAGATTAGATGTGCAAGAGTTTATTTATCTAAGTTGAACACTTGAATCATGAGACTGAACTCAAGAATAAGAACCTACCATGAGAACTAATGACCTGAAGAAGTTGGATCAAATCAGGTCGGGTGATGACCTTTCATCTTTGGGAATATGCACAAATGCTTTACATCCAAAGTCACGCAAATGATCATAAACAACATCCTTTTTTGACCAAACTTTATCTGAAACATCAAAGTCCAAAGGAATACACGATGTGAGAGTTAATATGTGTACAACTGTATTCAAAGCCTCCCCCAAAAAGATATTGGCAATTGTGCTTGTGAAAGCAAACATCAACTTTTTCAATTAGTGCTCGATTCATCCTTTCAGCTAGCCCATTTAGCTGAGGAGTCTTCAAAAGTGTCTTTTGATGACGAATTCCCAGTTGTTTGCAATACTTATCAAATGATCCATAATACTCACCCTCATTATCATTTATGCATTTTAGCTTCTTCCCAGTCTGTTTCTCAATTGAGCCCTGAAATTGTTTAAACACGTCTAATACTTGATCCTTTGTCTTCAATGTATAAACCCACAACTTCCTTAAGTGATCATCTATAAAAGTCATAAAATAAAGAACACCACCAAGTATTTTTGTTTTCATAGAGGCACAAATATTAGAATATATTAGTTCGAGTATACTTCATTTTCTCGAAACAGGAGATGTCTTGAAGGCAGTTCTAGTTTGTTTCTTTGCCAAGCAATGAATACACTTCTTTAAAGATTCATTTTTCAACCTAGAAAGGAGATTCTTTTGCCTGAAATATTCAAAATCTTCTCACTCATGTGACGAAGTTTTTTATGCCATAACTCAAATGTATCTTCATTTTTCACTGTATTGATACTATTATTTACAATCTTTGCTTGCATAAAGTACAATGAAGAATATTTCTTTCCTCAGGCCACAACCATAGAACCTTTACTAAGCTTCTATTTATCACCACTAAAGTTATTAGAGAATCTCTCATCATCAAGTTTACTTGTAGAAATTAAATTCAAATGAATATTAGGAATATGTTTAACATTTTTCAGAAGTAACATCGTGCCATTATTGGTCTCCAAGTGCACATCTCTCATGCCTATGGCTTTAACTAAATCATAATTTCCAATCTTAATATCTCCAAAGTCATCGAATGCATAAGATGTAAAGAATTCCTTTTGTGATGTAGCATGAATAGAGGTACCATTATCAATTACCCAATTGGTCTTATGGTACACAAGGTTTACAACATCATCATCATACATAATAAGGAAGTCATCTGTAACAGTAACAACTTTGTTATCATTACTGCTGTCATCATTTTGCTTTTTCCTTTCCTTTATCCTTTTTCTTGTCTTGTTTGAGTTGTTGGCAATACTTCTTTATATGCCCCTTCAAATCATAATGATAGCATTCAATATTGGCAAACTTGTTGGTTTTACTTTTACTTTTATTTTTGTTCTTCATACCTCTACTCTTACTCCTCCCCATCTTTTTTTTGTGACTAAGATATTTGATTATGAAGAACTCTGTGACTTTCTTTTATCTTTTTTATTTAGAACACTGTTCTTAACCAATTTCATGGTGATGAAACCATCAAGAGTTAAGTTAGATAATGACATTCTAAATATCTCCCATGAGTTCGATAATGTGCCTAAAAACCATAACCCTTGTACTTTATCTTTAAATTTGATGTTCATTCCAATCAATTGATTAATAATTCCTTGAAATGTATTCCAGTGATCTATCATAGGTTTTTCATCCAGATATTTCAAGTTCATCATATGCTTTATTAGGAAAAGTTGATTTTTCCTAGTTTTTCTAACATATAACTCTTCAAACTTGTTCTAAAAAGAACTTGCATTTGTTTCTTCGCTGATGTGATTCAAAACATTGTCATCTATCCATTGTTTGATATACCCACACACTTGATGATGAAGTAACTTTCATTGTGCATCTGTTTTATTATTCGGTTTTTGTTTCTCAAACACGAGTAAGTAATAACCTTTCACATACAAAAGATCTTTCATTTTTCCTTTTCATAACTGATAATCTACACCATTCAAATTAACCATCCTACTAGTATTAGCTTCCATCATTCGACACAAGGTATAAAACAAATACAACCAAAACTTTGATTCCACTTTGTTGGGATAAAATAACATATAAACAATTATGAAAGCACAATAATTACCTTATCCTCTATTGCGTGAACCTAATAGGAAATAAATAAATGGAGCAACAATTTTGGGCACAAAATTAATTCTTGGATAACAACCATATCATCACAAAACAACCATAACACAATTAATTTTAACGTGAAAAACTTCTCCGATGTAAGGAGTAAAAACTATAGAATTGTAATCTACCCAAAAATCTCCATTATCACCAAATAATAGGAATATACAAGTTCTTTTTATTTAAAATTAGAGGTACACATATACAACATTATCAAGATCTAACAATATTGGCAAATAATTAAATTTTACAAATAAATTAGAGAGAGTTTAAGAAAATATCACTAAAATGGTGGTCTAACTTTTAGCTACAAAATCTGGAGAAATAGAGCTCCAAATCTGATCTACACCACATAAAATTTAGTCCTCTGAGTTGTGAGCTAAAATTTCAGTTCAGTTGAACCACAAATTGACCTTTGATTAGCTAGTTGATCAAAACTGTTCAGAGTTTACTATTTTACCTCTCTCTCGTGAATTGTACTTGCTCTCTCTAAAATAATGACCGGTGTTTGTTTTCTCTTCTTAACACACACATATATATATTATAACCAAAAGATAAAATATTAAATCCTACTTGAGAAAGGAATAAAATATCCTTAAATTAATTGGGTTTAGTCACTTTTAAAGAGAAATTTGGGCCATCTCGGTGTAAGAGAAAACCTAACCCAATATATTTTACCTATCCTCCATTTTGATGGTTTTTGATTCAACAAAGATGGTTGCCATTGTTCTTTGTTCCATCTTTGATTGTTTTGCCACTTGCGGTTTGCGTTATTCTTGCTGCTTCGGGCTTGACCAAGATTTGCTACATTGTAGTGTAAATGATTTTCATGCGAGTTTTCTTGGTGTTTTGCTATCTATTTTCTGGTAGATTTTGGCATTTTTCCGAGTGTTTAGGATAACTTTGCTGAGAAGCGAAAGCAAGTAATTTATTTGAACCGCGCAAATTTAGCCATTTCATGAACCACTAAAGCAGCTTATGGACTATGTCTTTACACGTTCAATTTTTGTAAGTCACTATATCATTAATTACAATGTCTACTTCAGGAGGCTGCTACACCTATCAAAACATTTTGAACCAGGTAAGTAATTAATTCATGAACCATGGTGGTCCTAGGACCCGATCCCCTACAACAATGGGTGGAGGAAATGAAACTTCAAATAACTCTCATGTTATATGTTCCTTTTCTTTTTGTTTTACTTAAATTAAGTTAAACTGTGATAATTACGTACATACTAAATAAAGATATAATAAAGTAAAATTTGACAATAATTATGTATATTACATGTAAAAGCATATCCCTCAAATATTATGTCCTTGCAAATTATTAGAGGATCCAAATTTGATTAATTAAGTTTGAGAATATAGACTTCATTATAATATATTAGATATATTGTTCACACTTATTTTCTTAATTTGTAATGTAAAATCTCAACATCTTATATATGTAAATTGAAAATTCTAATATAAGATAAAAAATTTTGATATAAATTTTGAAACTTCAAATTTATTATTGAACATAAAATCTTGAATTATTTAAGACAAAAGTTAACATTATCAAAGTACAAATAGACAAAAGAAAAAATGTATGTGTGAAAATAACATAAATTGAATGTATGATAGTAAATCATTGAAATATGTAATATCTACTTGCCACCGGGCTTTTTAAGTACTGTTATACCTAACCGCAAAGTATTTGTTGACTTTCGTCCCTTTTCGATTATATGAACATATATCTAACCTCGAATGATGTTGTTGTAAAATTCTACTCTCAAATTTTTCAGTAGGAAATGACATATTTGACTATATATTTAGTGAAATAAGAATTAATTGACTCAAGAACAAAATTGTAATTTTGTGCTATGTTGATGGTGATTTAATTTCATTCCATTGTCAAAATAGCAAGTAAAGAAAAACGAAAAGATAGAGACCATAAAAAATAAGATAGATTTAAGTTGCTTTCATAATCGTTTATTTTAAGATGATAAATAGATTTCATGCATGTTAGAGACCATCAAATCACACTCCTTGTAATTATGTAAATAGAGTAATCTATAATTCACAGAACTTGATATCCAAAAATTGAAAATATAAAGAAGTTGAATAGAAGAGAGTCGATCATATTACCTGTTGATACTTGAATAGAATTATAATTTAATAAAATGACTTTTTTCTGTTTCTAAAAATAAAAAGAAATTAAAATTTGATGATACTTGAAACCTTTAATGGAAATTATTCAATATTGATGATTAATCTTTTGGCCAAATGGTATTCATAAATTCTCAACTGCTTTTCAAGTTGAAGATTTGATTGATTCTACCATCTTTATTTAAGTCAACATTCACTCGTATGGTCTCTATAGGGGCAATAAAGATTCTTTTGCTGTGAAAAAAGCATCAATTAAGAATTTATATGTGTAAGAGAATTCTTCAAATATTAAATGCATTCAAATTTAAGAGTGCATTAGGTTTGATTGAAATAAATATTATTGTCTACTTAATGCTTGACTTTTTGAGTACTGTGCTATTAACCTCAAATAACTTTGAGATGTTTTTAGGCTATTCGATTATTTGAATGTGATGAAATAATCTTGAGATCATTTCTAGAATATTGCATTATTTCAATATGATGTAATTTGGATTATTGAATGTGATGTCATTCCTCTCATGAAGCATGCTTTAATTTACATATTTAATTCTTTTTCCTTCTATAATTGTCGCAAAAAAATAAAAAAATTCAAACTTCCCTTCCACTGATATGAGCAAAATTTGAGCAAAATATTTAAAAAAAATTATTAATTGAATCAATTAATACCTATCTTTACTTTGACATATGACACTACTATATTATTCAATAATATTGAAGACCAACTTTTCAGAGTCGTTCACTTTTTCACAAAATTTACTGTATGAATTGAGGAACACAACAAAACATATGCCTTGCAGTAGTTGATTGTTAAATATTTTAAAATTTTAAAAAATAATTATACATGTTATATGAAAAAATAAAATTAGTAAACAATTACAATTTTATAAAAATTTTTTACTATTATATTTTGTTTCAAGTAAACAAAGGAATATAATTCTTTTTCTCGTCTTTTATATTCTTTCAATTAAACAGTTTTGAGATAACGTAATTTCTGTTTATCACTCAAGCTTTTTGGTACTATGCCACTTACCTCCGAATAATTTTGAGATGATATTTAGGCTATCCCATATGTAAAAATAGACTTCGTTGAAAAGACCTTGTGCCTACTTTTCTCTATATATGTAAATACACTTAATGCACCCCGTATAGTGACATGTTCAAATGATTTGGTCTCTGCCTTTTTTTTTTTTCTGGAAGTTTCTGTAATGATAATTAAGGTTTCCTATTTTTTTAAATTCTGAAATTTTTTTTCGTGTTTATTTAATTTTTTAAATTTTAAATATAAATAAAAAATATAATAAAAAATTTAAATCTATCATTGGAGAATTACATAAATGTAATGAAAAAAAATTAATTAAAAAATCAAGCCCTTATTTAATTGGATCACGATAAATTTGTAGTTAAGAAAAAAATTAAATATTAATTAATTAAAAATGAATGTATATCAAAGCATTTTAAATATTAAGTTTATTCAAATAATGAGAGAATATTAATTTAGTTAAAATATATATGAATCATCTATTTATCAGGAGACCCTTAAGTACTGTTCTACCAACCACAAAGAGTATGGAACTACTAATGTGAACGTCTACCTAATTTGAAACAATGTTTTTTAAAAAATAATAATATTAAAAATATGAATTTTTGCACAGACTAATATTATAAAATTATATATTATGTAACAATAATATAGTATTGTTATATCAATTTATATGAATAAATTTGTACATAGAGCATTACTTGCTATCTACAATAACTTTATAAAATTATCATAAAAAACATAATTTAAAAGGAAAATAAAAGATTGTCCACCTTTCTTCAATGGCTGACAACTGGGACAGGCGATGACGAAGAATGAATGTGATCACTCATACTGGGTTCGTCCCTCGCTTTGCTTCGGGGTGCTGCTTTTTCTTTCTTAGAGGCAGGGCTGGGTGCTGTCTTCGGGTGATCTAATTGGTGTGATTAGTCCTAACATGGTAATAGGATAGGCTCGTGGCAATAGGTAGGACTCGCGGTGATGATTCCAACTGTGCTTCGCGAGGACGGGACGTTCTGTCTGTTCAAATGCCGGCAGGGATTGCCTCTTCTTTTACTTGAATTGTGTGATCGCATAAGCTATGATTTCGAAATACCGATCTATTCTCACATGAGAGGTGGTCCTTAACTACGGAATAAACGGGCATCTTACTGCTTTGTAATTGTTGAACAAAGCTTCTTAATCTCCTTAATAGCTGGAAGTTCCCCAACAAAAGCATGAGCTAATGGTGCGGGTGCTACGGACTCAACGGACTTGGATGTAGAGGCGGACGCCGACTTTTGAATGAGAAGATTGGGAGCTGAAACCGATGTCCCTATGTGCCAGCCGTTACCTTCCTTTCAGAGAAGAGAGCTACGAGCTAATAGCGAATAGGATAGGAAGCTACCTACCTAAGAACCGAGCTACTAGGAAAGAAGACAGCTAGCAGCTAGGAGAGGAAGGGAACTAGCTACTATCGGAAGTCAAGAGAGAAGAGCGGGAAATGAACTGTCAATCCTAAACCTAGTCGTCAGTGCACATGGCCAGAGAGCGGGAAAAGCCTGATTCGATCAAAGCGGATGGAAGCAAAGCAACCTCCAATCGATTCGCTAAACAGAGGCTTTCTACGAAAGAGAACAGGAACTGAACTCATAGCTACCTACTAGCTAGGGTTTCGGTTTCGTTAGCATCATGCGAAAGAAAAGCATCAGTCGCCTCCGATACCATAGGAAACGGCCATAAACTCTTGGGATCAGATTCAACGCTTTCAAGCGCAACAGAAGCCATTTATAGAGTTTATAGCTCCAGAATCAATTCACTTATTCAACTGCCGTTGAACCTGAACCCATTTCTCGTTCGAAAAGAAGATTCCATAGATCCATCGACTGAACTGAATAGTCGACTTAGTAAAGCTGAGCTTACCAGGACCGATTGGAATGCAACAAAAGAATGAAATAAATTCTCCCTTGTCTTACCGGTATGGCGTCGGTCGGCGTGTATGAATGGTTCTCCTCATACTTTTGAATAGGGTGCCTCCGAGACTTCCAGATGGTGTTTATTTCAAATACCTATTCTTTGAGAAAGAAAATCGAATGTAGAAACTTCTATCTGGTTGAACCAGGATCAAACCCATCTCTTTCCTGGGGGGGAAGTAGGGTTTTTAGCAGGTGAAGGAGCAATCCGTCTTGATGAAAATGGTTCAGTTCTCCCCACGCAATATTGCCGAGAAGGAGAGTTTTTGGGCTAATAAAGGGCTTTTCCCCCCTTGTTCTATAAAACAACTACTCATACAGGAAATCTCTGATTTGTGGTCTTGTCTAGAGGGAATCATTGATTTATTAATTAATCTTTTATAAAATTTTGTTTTATTTATCAGATATTACAAGCATTCCTAATCTTTTTAATATTTATTTCATTTTAAGTTCTATTGTTTTGCTCAGGGTCACTTTAATCCCTTTTATGTATTTTAGTCAAGATGACTTGATTTTAATATATATCAACTTTTTCTTTAAATAAATTTGCTTAAATTATTATGTTAATTCTGGTGTATGTTGACAGTGACTAATTTTTTTTCCATTGTTAAAAGGAGTGAAATTAGAGATTCAAGAGAAAATTAATTAAAGAATATATATATATTTATTTATTTAAGTTGCATTCACTGTTTATAAATTTTAAAATTAAATATTTTATGTTTGAAGGTATTCTTGCCAAATCACACCCCTGCTAATTATATAAATGGAAGTGAGGCATTGATGTATTATTCCCATCACAGGACTTGGTGTCTAAAAATTGATAATATCAAGAAGCTAATTAGAAGAGAGCAAGGTGAGTTTTTCTTGTTCTAAATCAATACTCTTTTTATCCTAAATCATCCTGGAAAATTGAGTTGCTGGGTAGTCACAGATAGTTTCAGTAAACGCACGCGCGCACACACACAGATTTCTTTTATGTTTTCTTAATGCTTTCATTTTCATTTATTTGTTGCTAGCTGTAGCAAGAGACACAACATGGGTAATAGCGAGCACGCATCCGTTGTTTATATCAACAGTTTAGCAGTCTCTATGAGAGAACAGTTGATGTTTTATCCCTTATCGCAAGAGTGTTGCATCTACAGAGTTCCTGAGCCCAAGCGGTGTTTGAATCCAAGTGATTATACTCCTCGACTGGTTTCAATTGGCCCGCTTCATCACAAAATCGTAGGCCTACAAGCCATGGAGGAGCATAAATTAAGATACCTACGACACTTTCTTCAACGAACTCAAGTAAGCATTGAAGATTTTCTTGCATTAATAAATCGTAAGGAAGCAAATTTGCGCAACTGTTATGCGGAAACCATTAAACTCGAAAGTAAGGACTTCGTAAGAACGATTTTAGTGGATGCTGTCTTTGTCCTTGAGTTCCTTCTGAGAGGTTTTAGACTTGATCATTTCATGTCCGAGGATGACCGTATATTTGGAAAACCAAGGATGTATAACGAAATCGTGTCTGATTTGTGGCTGGTGGAAAATCAGCTTCCATTATTTATTCTGAATGACTTGTTTAATCTAGCCAAATCAGCCATGTATGCTGACCATTATGAGGGACTTAACTTTTTTGAAATTAGCTTTTGGTTCCTGAAAACTGCTCTTAATTTCGTCCCAATGGAGGAAACTTTGTTCGGAATCCACTTTTCAGGAGCTGAATATTTTCTGGATTTGTTAAGCCTCTGTCTTAACCAAAAGACAGCCGATTTTAAAGCTCAAAACATGCACTCTGCAAAGGAACTTCAGCAAGCTGGAGTCAAGTTTGAGGTGGTGTCTATAAAAATCTACTTGACATCACAATCGATAAGGGGATTCTGCAAATTCCATCTCTTACGGTATATGATAACTCAGAGCGTTTCTACACAAATGTTCTAGCTTTCGAGAATATGCATGGCTATCCTGGCCGCTTTAATGACTATGTTATAGTAATGAGTTATCTCGTCAACACGGTAAAAGATGCAGATGTACTAGTTCAAAAAGGAGTTACTGGGCTCGGAAATAGTGAAAGACTGTCATCGGTTTTCCGCAGCCTTGTCAAAGACAGTACACTGTCCCGCAATTTCCAATATTCCGCTCTTGTTGAAAGTTTACACGATCATTGGAAACGCCTTTATAACAGGTGGAAGGCAAAGTTGAAGCAAAAATATTTCAACAGCCCAAGGGCATCTATCTCTGTTGTTGCAGCGGTTATTGCTCTTCTACTCGCCTTTATTTCTACAGCTTGCTCTATCATTGCATTAATATAGGTTAATTAATTTCGACTATTTGTATTGTATGTTTTTCAGAAGTATTTCATTTATATTGTCTGTGTTTCTCTCTATCGTGTAATTCTCGCATTCACATTAATAAAAGAATTAATAAGTATTTTCCTTTTCTACTTACTCTATTGCTTAATTGTGCCATATAGTTCCCTAATGAATATTCATTTATATTTTTTATGCTCACTAACTGTTTGAAAGATTTCCATTTTGTCTTGACTAAATTGCCTGAAAATATCACTAGTAATTGATAGAATATTCTATCGGAGAAAAAAAAATTTATTGTATTAACTGTAGTCAATAATAAGTATGTGGAACATGCAATAGATCAAAAGGCCAAAATTAATATAAACTAGAAAATGAAAGCAAACTAGATAATACTAATAATACTCGAAAACGGAAGAAGTTACATGGTGAATTAAGGAGCAATCTTGCCTTTTCTTTTTCAAATTTAGAAGACTTTTTCCGAATTTTTTTTGGTCTGTTCTTATTCATGTGGCTCAGTCCATTCTAGTTTAAGCACAAAGACAAATTGAACTAATTATTCCTTTCATAATTTCGTTTAAAGGTTATCTGAGGAGAATTGAAATTCCTTGCCAATTGGAATTGATTTCATACCTCCTAACTATTTACTTACTGCATACACCCGTCAACAATTGTATAGAATAAGGCATTATTCTTGATTCCCTATGTTAGGTAGGTGTTGGCATTATTATTGGTCATGTACCAGTACGGTAATCTTACAACATGTATTAATGAGTGACATGCCACAATAAGAATGGTGACAAATTTCCCGTAAGTGTAAATATAATTACTCTTTATTTAAATTTTTATAGTCAAATTTAATGAAAAATTTTAAATTAACATAAATATATTTAAACTGTAAATAAATTAAAATCAATACTACCTTAATTGATATTACAGCAGTTTCGAGAAATTTAGGAATTAATCGTTTATACGCGAGAGTACTACAAAAGGTTAGGGCTGTTAGCTGTAGACCAAGCAAATGTAACGTTAACTTTTTACTTATTTATTTTAATATATTTATCAAATTAACACCATTTTTTGTGGTCCTTAATCATAGACTATTTGTTGATTGACAGTGATAATTTTACTTCAATTTCAAAAGGGTGAGCATTAATTCGCAAATCATAATTGACTAATTAAATCAAGCACGTAGTTTTTTCCTTGATTTTACTAATTAATATTATTACGCTTTTCTTTTTTATCATGATTTCTTTCTCTTTATATATTTTAATTTCTTTTTATAAATGTTGTATATAAATATACAATATTTACTTTCTTTTATATTATCTTGTAAAACCTATATAAAGGCCATTATTATACATCAATTGATTTAAGAAGTAAGAATCTTTTCAATTTCGGTCTTCCTTCTGACCATAGTTTCCGAATTCAGCGCCTCGGCACTGTTAGCAGGAGTGCCTTACTGCCATGTTTCACAGCTGTGCGTGTACCCCACACGCCACCTATCACAACCGTGCGTGTGATTCACGTGTCACCCCACCTTGATTACTATTTGCAGCACCACCGGTGCCTACAGCTTCAGAATCCGCTGCCCAGTCTATTGGTGAACCTTATTACTCTACATGCGTCGCCATTCGTCCATGCAAGAGACCAATTCTTCGGTTCTGTTGTACCCTGATTCAACCAACTGATAGCGAGTGAGTTGTCACCACCACTTCCAATTGACTCAGAACAGGCTGGCCTTTCTCAACATGATCTTCATTAGTTGTTTTCGATCATCGTTTGTTATGGTCAATCTTGGGTCAAATTTGAATCCGCTGCCCTTTGATCCGTCATTCACAAGTGAGTGAGTTATCACCGCCATCTTTGTTTGGCTCAGAACCAACCACACAACTTGCCTGTGACCTCAGTTTCCTGTTTTTGGCTGTCTATTGTCACGGGTGAATCAAAGTCCGAATCGATTTTGTTGTTTTTTAATCTTACTATTTCGATAATTTCTCTATCACTGTTTCTCTTTTCATGAATAGGTCAGATGTCTCTCAGCCTTTTCATATTCAATTAGATGCATATAATTATGTACTATGGGCTTAAGCAATGTCTAGTTTCCTTAAAAGACATCGTCTTTGGTGATATGTCATTGGCCATATTACCGAACCTATCAAAATTGATGACGACACTGATGAAAGGTTTGCTGATCGTTTAGAAGAATGGGATAGTAAAAACCATCAAATTATTATATAGTTCCGTATTACTTCTATCCCCTCCGTTCATCTATAATTTGGGAGATTTAAGACAGCCAAAGCATTGTGGGACTTCCTTACTCATTGGTATACTGCCATTGATCTGTCACACCAGTATCAGATTTTATACAATATTCGTTAGATGCGCCAAGAGCCTGGCCAGTCTATCTCTGATTTTCACTTACAGATGTAGTTTTTATGGGACGAACTGTCACTTTTAGAGCCTAAGTAGACAACCTCTGAGGATGCAGCAAGATTTGCCACTTATAAGGATCAGTAAAGGTTAATGATGTTTCTTATGGCCTTATGAGATACGTTTGAACCTAATACAGCTTCCTTTTTTTTACCAAAAAACTTTGCCATCTCTTGACAAAGCTATTGATATGTTTGTCTCCAAAGAAACTCAACTTGCTCCTCTACAACCACCTCGACTTGACACTGATCTAACTATAAGTTCAACTTCTTAACCTGTCTCTACAGTAAGTTATAACTATTGCCATAAGACTGGTCACTAGATATTCAATTGTCCCATTAGGAGATGCAAAGTTTGTCGTAAAGTTGGTCCTCAACATTTTGCACAAGATTGTCCAAATAAAGGAAGACCAAAGCACTCTCCACCACTGTCTACTGCTATTGCTGATAACACCAATAACTATCCTACCTCGTCATCCTTTATCACTAATGATCTTGCATCTCTCCTTTATCAACTTTTGTAGAAATTTAGTAATCTTCCCATTTTAGCCTCTTTAATTCCCTCAGGTACATCCTCTTAGTACTTCGACTCTGTGTACTGTAATCATATGACTGCTGACTCTACATTTTTCTTTTGTAAATCTCCTATTCAACATTTTGCTACCATTCACACGGCAAATGGATCTACTATGCATGTTAGTCACTTAGGCCAAATCATTTTATCTAATCTCTCTTTACCTGACACTTTCCTAATTCCCCATCTTACTCTCAATATTTTCTCTATTGGTCAATTATGCGATCTTGGTCTTCATATTCTTCTCACTGTTTCTGGTTATCGTGTGCAAGATTCGAAGGTGGGTTAGAAGCTTGGGATAGGCCACAAAGTTGGACATCTGTTCAAGTTTATCAGCCTTCATTTGCCATCCACATATTACTCTAGTTCCCTGCCTGTTGCCTCCACAACTTCTGTCTTTTCCTTGAGTCTCTAGCACTCTCATCTAGGGCATATCTTACTCGGTTGTCTTCGTTCACTAGCTTTTATTGGTATTCTGGGTACTGTATCTATTGTCAAATTGATTGTGTCTCTTGTCGATTAGCAAAACATACTGCTTTACCTTTTAATAATAGTTACTTTATTTCTACTACTCTATTTAATCTCATCTATTCTAATATTTGGGGGCCTTCCTCTAATGCAACTATAGGTGAGGCCAAGTATTTTGTCATTTTTATTGATGATTATTGAAGCTATACTTGGATATATCTTATGAAGCACATATTAAAGTTGTCTAAAATTTATTGTAAATTTGTTAAATTGATTCAGACACAATTTTCTTGTTCTATTAAAACTTTTCGCACTAATAATGTTATAGAATACAAAAATTCTGAGTTTCTAACTCTCTTGCAAACCAATGGGACTCTTTGTCAATGTTCATGTCCTATCACATCTTAATAAAATGGTCGGGTTGAACACAAACACAAATATATCCCTGAAACTGTTCATGTTCTTTTCATTTCTACCTCTTGTCCAGAACGTTTTTAGGAGGAAGCTACTCTTACAGCTACTTACATTATCAATCGTCTACCTTCCCTAATAATTGGTAATCAATCTCCCTATAAGTAATTATATAGGACTCCTTTTAACTATAATCTTCTTAAAGTTTTTAGTTGTGCCTATTTTATCCTTTTTTAGCCTCATAAGTATACCAAATTAAAACCTTGGGTTTGTGTTTATGTTGTTTTTTGGGATATGGTATTGAACACAAAGGTTATAGGTGTTGGAATCCTGTGTCCAATCGACTCCATATATCTAGATATGTAGTTTTCTGGGAACATAAAATGTTCTCCTCTATTTCTAATTTTCATTTTGAGTCCAATCTTACTCCCTTCTTTACTCATGATTCTATAGATTTATTTCCTGATAACATTGCTGTAGGTAATTCAAATAAGTCTTCAACAGATATGTCTACTACATTATTGCATGATCTTGAGTCGACGACTTCGTATTCCAAGTCTACATTCGACATCTCCATTATCCCTCCGTCTACCTCCTCTGATCTTCTTCCTTTACCTCGTCAATCTAGTAAGTAAGATAACTTCCTATTAGACTTCGAGATTATCACTGCTTTTTTACTACTTTTTTTTATTATGAGCCTAAATTCTATTCCGAGGCCAGTTTTAATCCTATTTGGCAGCAAACAAATGACAGAAAAATTACAAGCTCTTAAAAAAAATCACATACGTGGGACTTTGTTGATCTCCTACCTAAAAAATCAGCAATTGGCTGCAAATGGGTTTATAAAATCAAGACTAAAGTTAATACCTCTATTGAATGGTATAAAATAAGACTAGTTGCCAAGAGATTCAATTAGAAGTATGGCATTGACTATAAAGAAACCTTTGCTCTTATTGCTCGTATGACATCTGTACAAAGCCTTTTGATAGTAACTACTATACGCCGATGGACATTGCTTCAGATGGATGTTAAAAATGCCTTCCTTATTGGTGATCTCACTGAAGATGTTTATATGAGGCCTCCTCCAAGATATTCTTATCCATCACACAAAGTTTACAAACTTTTTCATGCCTTGTATGGTCTCAAACAAGCTTCTCGACCTTGATTTGCCAAGTTTAGCACTACCATTCAACAACTTGGTTTTCGTTCCAGCTCTTATGATACCACTCTCTTTATTTGCAACACGGATCATGGCTGTATTCTTCTTTTACTTTATATGGGTGATATGATCATTACTGTTGATGATGTTGATGGGATATTTGCTCTTAAGGCCTCCTTTCAACAATATTTTGAGATGAAAGACCTTGGTTATCTTAAGTACTTTCTTGGTTTTGAGATACTTTTTGACTCTAATGGCTACTATCTTTCTAAGGTCAATTATGCATCAGATCTTTTTGCTCGAGCTAGTTTGACTAACAATAAAATCGCCTTTACTCCACTAGAGCCTAATGCCAAACTCACACCCCTTAACTGTGTTATACTTGAAAATGACACTCTTTATAAACAACTAGTTGGTAGTTTAGTTTACCTTATGATTACATGATCCGATATCTCTCATGTTGTTCATATTGTAAGTCAGTAAATGTTTGCTCCCCAGTCTCCTCATTATGCGGTTATTCTTCACATACTTCGCTACATTAAGAGCACTTTGTTTCATGGGTTTCATTTCTTTGTCCATTCATCTCTAAAGTTATGTGCCTTTTTTTATGCAGACTGGGCTGGTGATCCTATTGATCAACACTCTATGATTAGTTTTTGTTTTTTTTTTTTTTTTGTGATTCTCTTATTTCTTTGCGATGTAAGAAGTAGATTGTTTAGATACTACTCAAGAGATTACTTGGCTTCATTGGCCTATTAGTGATATGGGTGTTCATCACTTTGCTCCCACTGTTCTTGCCTGTAATAATAGTAGTGCTAGTCAGATTGCTCACAATGATGTCTTCTATGAGCACACCAAACATATTAAAGTTAACTATCATTTCATTCACCAGTGTATCACTCAAGGCACTATTACTCTTCATTCAATCTCCTCTTTGGACCAACCAATAGATAAGTTCACCAAAACAGCTAGTGATCAGTAGATGGATCATGATCATACTGAAATTAAACCCGTTTCATAATACTATATGTAACTTTTAAAATAGTCATTGTTAAATAATAAGATGTAGAAAGAATTAATTAATCAATCTTAGGAAATCCTGTGGTGATTCAAAACTACTACAGAAGAACGTGATTTTGCTTAAAAGGATTCAAAAATATGTTAATTACAAGCACCTAGATAAAATGAATTTAACTTTATAAAATCATCTTTATTCATCCGCATAACAATTTCAAACTATTAAATAAAAATCCAACATTATTATTTAAAGGTATAAAAGTCAAAACACATAAATATTATTACAAAGAAAGTCATAATTGAACAGCCAATCACACCTACATATATCAAGAGCTCTTAAGATAAATCCAATGAAAATATGAAAATGAAATAGTAGAACTTATAGTGCAATGATAGAACAAAGTGCTTGTATATATGAAAGTGAGCAGAAGGAAAATAAAAGCAGTAGCTATAAAGATAGATGCCAATGGACTCTTGAAATAATTTTGCTTTAAGATTGCCTTCTATTTGTGACGAAGGAGTCTGTAATAGCCTTGTAGATCTTCAACAAGACTAGAATATTGGAAATTACGATCTAAAATACTATCTTTGTTAAGGTTGTGAAGAACAGTTGATACCTTTTCACTATTTTGATTTCTATTAACTTCATTTTGAATCAGTAATTTTGCCTTGTTGGTACTGTTAACGAGATAGCTCATAATTAACACGAAGTCATTAAAGTAATGCATATCAACATGCATATTCTCGAAAGCCAGTATATTTCGGTAGAATCGTTGTCTGTTTTCATATACTATAAGAAACAGAATTTCCAAAATCCCTTTCTGGAATGAGATTTCGGGTAAAGTTTTGCTTGATCCCAACTTAAATTTGACTTTAGCTTGGTGAAGTTCCTTTGTAAAGGGTATGGCTTTAGCTTTGAATTTAGTTTTGGTAGGTGACAGGGATGGCTGAAGTCATAGTATTATCAAATCAAGTAAATGTTCAATTTCTACAAAATGCATTTCTAACAAATTCTTGTCTATTTGAACAAATCTAATAGCATCTTTCCTGAACCCATAAGTAGTCAGCATAATGCTAATTTGGCTAAACTAAGTAAGTCATTAAGATTAACATGAGAAAGATTAAACGCTTCTTATTGTATTCCAACAATTCAAAAAAAATTACTATGTTAGAATTAAAAATAATTAAATTTATATGATAAATATACTGGTGAGAGTGAGTGAAGCTTGTAGAATCAAAATCTCTCTTTCTCTCAATCAGTAATTAAGCACCATGGAATACCAAGTTCCATCCTTGCCAGGGAAGTTCTGAAAACCCATGATCTCAGTTTTGCTCAAAGGCCCCATCTTTGTGCTGCAAGAACCATACGTTACAATTATACGGAAGTTGCTTTTGCACCATATGGAAACTATTGGAGACAACTACAAAAAATTTGCATACTCAAATTGCTTAGTGTGCAATGTGTGCAATCATACTGATCAACTAGGGAAGACGAGGCTTCAAATCTCATCACATCCATTTCTTCAAGCGCAGGATTCTAAATCAACTTTACGAAGATGATATTTTCATTGACAAATGACATACTACAAGAGTGGCCTTTGGTGGGAGATGTGAAGATACAGAAAAAGTTGAACAAAATTTCCAGAAAATCATAAAGCTAATAGGAGCTGCCTATGTGTTCCTTTCAGTAAAATTGCTCAAGGTGTTAAGTGGGATGAGGTTTGAGCTATAAAAGTTAGGAAAAGAAGTAGATAAGATTTTGGAAAAGGTCATCTATGAGCATAGGTCAACATGAAAAGACAGACTGGTGAGGGTGAACCAAAAGATATTTTAGATATTCTTTTACATGTTTAGAAACGTGGTGGCCACAAATTTTCCTTAACAAATGATAACATTAAAGCAGTTGTCTTTGTGAGTGTATTGATTCATATATATATCTTTACATATTCACGGATGAATTCTTCTATTTTCATTTCTCTCCTAATCAACTAGTTCCAGCTTAAGATTAAAACTGTAGGCTTGCTTATTTATTCTTAATTGGAAAAGTTTCATATAAGATGTTCTAAAATCTAAGCATTCTAATCATTCTATGAAAAAAAGTAAAGATTTCTCTTTTTCTTTTTTAATTTTTTTATGGTTTGTTGAAGAAATAGCTTTTTCTCAATATTCCCATTTCTCTCACTTTCCTAGCAACTAGACATGCTTAATTTCAAAGAGATTCTTTATGACTCTTCCTTAATTTTATGTTAAGAGTTATGTTTTGAAGTTATATCAATCTTCATTGATAAATTATACCTAAAAACTAGGATTTGTATGATTCAGAAATTTGGGTGTTCATTTCTTTATAATTTTGGGGACAATTCTATGAATTATTTGACTTAGATTAATTATATGTAACATTATTTTAGGATATGTTTGTCGCTGGAACTAAGTCATAGTCCACAACTATTGAATGGGTGATGGGAGAAATGTTGAAGAACCTAAGAGTGATGAAAAAACACAAACAAAGGTGCAAAAGGTCTTCGACAAGAAAGGAAATGTTGATGAAGTCAACCTCGACCAATTACAATATTTAAAATTAGTTATCAAAGAAACTTTAAAGTTACACCCTCCTGCTCCTTTGCTACTTCCCAAAGAATGTAGAGAGAGCTATAAGATTTTTAGATATGACATACTTAAGGGATCCAAAGTCATTGTTAATGCATAGGAAATTGCAAGTAACCCTAGCTACTAGAGTAAACTAAGAGCTTTTATCCAGAAAGATTACTTCATAGTTTCATTTTAACTAAAACCTACTGTAACAATTATCAACAATAAATTTATAAATTAAATTTAAGTACAGTATAAAAACAATATCACAAAATATAAATTTAAAGAGATAAAATAAAGGAAGATAGAAAACTCAGATTGAGAGATGCTCCAAGTCTCTAATTTTTTAAGAATCCACCAAGAAACTTCAAGAAAATATTGAACTCCAAGCCCCTCTCTCTAGAAAATTCAGCCCATCTTTCCTCTTTATCATTCTCACTCTAGCTAGAACCCTTTTTTATACCTAGAAGTGGATGCTGATGAGAAAAACACAAAACCTTGCAATTTCTAGCAAAATCAGCCATTCAAACTTGATCCAATGGCCAAAAATGCATCATAGATGCCATTTGGGTCGTAGAAGTCATGCATGTGCTATTAGAGATGCGCATGCACAAGGAAATCAGCATTAGTGGAACACGTATGTGACACGCGCCATGCTTTCTATCACCCTATTTTGATTTTTTTACATTGAGGTCCTCATTCTCTTGCATTTTGGTTCTCATGTCCATGTCTTTTCCTTTTTCCACCTCTTACACATTATAATAGAAATTCTTCAAATAATCTAGGGTTTGAGGATTTGTGCAGATATTTAAGTTTAAAGAACAATGATTAATGAGTAAAATACTCACTTATCAAAGAACTAGTTACTACAAAATTCTTATTTATGAAGTATTATTGTTAATATAACATTGAACACAATCCTTTCTTTATTTCATGCACCCAATAATGCTTGTTGGTTGCTTAGATATTTTTTTGCTATCATATGTATAATTATGATTTGAGTTATGTCAACTTTCAATCAATATAAAGTAAGTTATCAAATAAGTAATTTTGACCACATGATGTAAGTTATCAAATGAGTAAGTAACTTAGGCTGCATAATATCTAAATAATCAACAAGCAAGTAATCTATTTTTTCCAATAAAATCATGCATTTTGTCACTGATTATTTTGAGAAATTAAACTTTTAAAGTCTTGCCCCTAAATTAAGCATAAAGTTCAAGGTTCAAAAATAGTACATTTTTGCCATTATTAGACGTGTTTGACAAAACCTTTTTTTTCGAGTGCTTGAAAAACATCGTTTTATTGAGTTTTCCAGAACTTGGATTTGTTTGATGAGCGCGCTTTGATTTTCAAGCACTCAACTTTCATAGTTTTGTCGAATGCAAATTTTTGTTTTGTGCATAAAGGCTATTTAAGGGGTATTTTTATCCAAAATTTAGATCTTATGCTAGTTTGTTGCAAAAATTATTAAAGGGACTACTATGGGAAATTCACCCTAAAATATGGCTATTTAAAAAGTTTTCCTAAAAAATGAAACTCACACTCCAATAACTACTGCATCCTTTTCTTCCTCAACATTTGCATCGTCAGCAAACTCTACGCTGTCATCAACAATGAATAAGCTCGAAGGCACTAGCAGCAACCACTACGAACAATGGAGGTGAGATTCGGTTGTTATACGAAGAAGGTGAAATCGATGATGATGGAAGGGGGAGGCGGTGTGAAGAAGGAGAGCAATGGCTGTTGAAGTAGGTGGGTTTCAAAATTAGGGTTAGGAAAAATAATTTTAAGATTTTCTTAATGGGATATTAACATTTTCATCCCTTAACTTTGGCGAAACAACAAATCATGACATGATTTGTTCAATTTAACATTTCCATCCTTGTTGTTATAACATCGTTAGAATGAGTTAAAGAACTAAGGGTAGAAATGAAGATTCAATGCAACATTTGTATCTCTTTCATTTTCTTTGGACCAAAGCCTAGAAAACCTGCCTATAATATGGATTTTCTTCCACATTTTAAACAAACTTATCAAACTAAACCTATCATGTTTTAATCCATATTTTTTCATTTCTTTAAAGAAAATCAACAAACTTAAGCCATCACCAACTTCACAATACCCACCTCTCATAGAATCCCAAAGAAAAAAAAAAACATGTCTCTCACAAGCATTTCATCAAACACCCTCTCTACACATTCTACACTATTAAGCTTAATGTACAGAACAATAAGTGAATTACATCATTGATATCCAAATCCAATCTACACTTAACCAACTTGAACCTTTTTCCCTTCAACCAAAGACAACAACTTCGCATATGCTTTAGTCACAAATGGGTACAAAATCAACTCTAAATCAATGCTTTAACACCATTATGTGATATAAATACATAGCTTTTCAAAACAATTGATTATCAACAAACCCTCTTATCATTACATTCCATCTAAAGGTATCAACACAATTCATTTTCTCAAAAAAATAGAGTGCATGATCAATATACCCGAAATCTTGTAGAGCTCGAGTGTGATTAACATTTCGAGGCTCAATTTTCACGATTATTTTCAAACCTTTTGCTTGAGTTCTACGAAGATGAGTTAATTTCTAGCTTCTTAAATTGATTTCAAAACCTAGATTCTAACTCTTTTCGAGGATTTTGAATTGCTTTTGGCAAAGGATTTTTGGTATATTGGGTTGGAGAAATGATTGCTAACATGTAATGTTGCGGTCATTGGTAACAGTATAAAATATGCGTTTATTATTCACTTTTAAATTTGAATTATTTCTTTAATCTTTAAGATTTATTGGTATTTGATGCGTTTGAATTACATTTTACAGAAATGAGAGTTTGTAGTCATCCAAATGTTTTTGGCTTAAAAAGGATGTAAAAGAAAAGTTTAGAGAAGGATTCGGGAACAAAATACAAGTTATTCGAGGACCAATGTACAAGATTTTCAGGAACCAAATTGTCGTATTTTGAAAGTTGAAGGGAAAAAGCCAAATTTTTGCCCTAAGGTAGACCGGCAACACCACCCAACAGCATGGCCGTGCCATGCCCTCTGCCTTAGGATAGAACAAGTGGCGCAGCCGCACCATCCATGTTGCCTTCTTTGTCCCCTCGCACTATTTTGGAGCTTTTGCGCTTGCTAGAATCATTTTGGATGTTTTCTTGCATTAAATCTGAGTCCTTAGATAATATTTGGATGGCTTGATTTAGTTAGACTTAAGGTAATTTATTTTAGAGGTTTAAGGAAGATGTTAGTAATTTTTGGAAAGGGAATAGCTTGAAAGAAAAGAAAAGAAGAGAGATAGAGAGAAATCTAGAGAGAGTGTATGGTTTATGCAACAAGCAAGGAGGAGTTCCTAAAGTAAAGCTCTCCAAACATAGTTTTTCTCTCTTTTCTAACTTTTTTTATTATATTGAATTTAACTATTGTTAGTGGTTGAATTAATGATGTTTGGTTTTCAACTCGTTTTCTTGATTTGCTAAATTTAATAGTTAGGGCAATGGTTTAATCAATTGAAAACATCTATTTTCTAATGTTGTGTTACTCCTGATCAATACTCATATGTTGCGTGTTTATCATGAACATAACCCAATTAATTAAATAACAATTAATTAATTGATTCATGGAATGATGAATATTGAGAAATATTTATTGTATTTAGATCGTATGATAAACACCACCAATAACATATTAAGTAGAGATGTAGTAATATGGTTTGTGCAGTAGCTTAGTGATTATCATCGCTCGTAATGCACTTCCATTTATTTAATTTTTAATAGAGATATAGTAAGCACGTGAATGTGGAATAGATTCGATTGATCTTAAGAAAGGCAGTTAAATAGGATAGAATAATCATAATAGTAACATAGGTATTAATTAGAGTAGCATAACTTGAAGAAATAGGTGTGAGTAATTTACGTTAAATCATTAACCCTACATATTATTCTCATTAGAATTTCCCTTTTGTTTTGTTTGTTAGTTTGTAGTTTATTTTAATTCCTTCTAATTTCTTATCATATCATAATTGGCTCTTCAAATAAATTTAGAAAAGACTATTTTTAGTACTTAATAGATTAATATTTCTTGCGGGAATGATACTTACACTGTTGGTTGTTTTATGACAACGTATAGTTGCGTTGGTAAATCACGCATTAACCATCTTTGGATGGTTTCAGGATTCAGTGAAATAGCCGTAGGGATCAATGAAGGAGAGGTTTTTCCTCTAGAATGAACTCGATGTCCAGAGAAGAAGGAAGAAAGAAGAATGTGATGAAATCGATGGTGGCAAATATGCAATGCAACCCTCTTTAATAGATGGAACTAACTGCAGGGATAATAATGTTAAAATTGGACAAATCATGTCCTAATTTATTGTGTTGCCAAAGATTAAGGGCGAAAATGTTAATGCCTCTTTTTTTAATATTAAAAAATTGCATTAACTACAATTTATTTAATATTGCATTAAATGTAATAAATGTAATTTATTTAAATATTATTAAAAAACTTTATTAGTGGTGAGATCTATTATTTTAATATGATATGGATAAAAATATTAAAAATTAAATCAATCATTCAGGGTATTAAAGTCAAAACGGATTTCGGTCAAAACATCAAAGAAGTGAAAATTTTCGATATCTCAACTGATAGGTGGACTTATTGAGTAAACTTTTAAAATTTTAGAGCGTAAACGGGTATTTGCAAAAACTTTAAGGAGAAAAGGAAATTTACTCCCTTACTTTTATTTCTATATGTTAACTTGTTATTATTATTTGTATCTCCAAATCTTTATAACATAACAAAGTAACATATATACTATTCAATTGTAATAATTTAATTCATATTTTAATATTTTTAAAATATACTTTCTTTTATTTTTAACAATTTAGTCCTTATATTAATATTTTTCACAATATACTAGCACTAAATAATTTTTTAATTTATTATTTTAATAAAAATTTTAGAAAAGAAAATACTATTATTAAAAAAATTCAAACAATGATTTAAATAAAAGCTATATGTTAAAATATGTTTAACCCTCTTTTTATTTTTTAATAATATTTTGATATTTAATTAACAAAACAAATTGAATAAAAAATTTCTTAACATTATATTTGTATCTATAATATATTTATTCAAATATTATATTAAATTTCATTACATATTTAAAGGAAAATTATCAAAATATAAATAAAAAATATCAAAAAGAAGAGAAGTTGACATCATTCGTTAATATTATTAATAATTAGATATATCTTATAATGTTGTCAAATAGTATAATTTAATTTTAATTAAAAATGTAGAAGAAGAAGAAAATTTTGATTATTATTATTTGTAATATGCGTGTGCGTATAACATGTATTTATTTTTTTTTTATACTTTCATAATTTTTTTAAAAAAATAATGAATTTATTATAATTTTAAAATAGATATATTATATATAAAAGTAAAATGTTAAAAATGTTTCATTCAATTTGTTTTATTAATTAGATATCAAATTATTATTATATAAGAAAGTAAAAGAAGAGAGTTGGAAATATTTTAACACATGGGTTTAATTTAAATCATTGTTTAAATTTTGTTAATAATAGTATTTTATTTTCTATTTTTTAATTGAAATAATAAATTAAAAAATTATTTAACTGTTAATATATTTTGAAAAATATTAATATGGTAGGGATGACAAAAGTTCTCGCAAAGATAAAATTTGAAAAGAAAAGGGGATTGCGTCAAGTGTACTCGATGAAAATTATCCCCGTTTTGAAAATGAGTGGGAGATGGGAATGAGCCTCATTCTTTGACTGTTTCATTTACCAGAATTAGAATTCAAAATTGTTTGGATAATCATAATTATTTATCCTTCATAAAAGTCTATAATTATTTAATTTAATCAATAAATACTCTAAAAAATCATAGTAATTTACATCTCCATTTAATTTACTGCCAACTGCCATTAATCATCGTTGACTACCTTTGACCACCATTGATTATCATTCATTTAGGTCGATATCATTCAAAGCCTTATTGAAAACTTAATGCAATAGTGTAATCACTACCATCATTTTATAACCATTCATTACAAATTTGAAGTTAAATATTTTGGATGCCGAAAACTCAACTTCAGATCTACGAAGAACCGTTGCTTTAATAATAACGATGAATATATAATTGCATAGAATATTTAGCAAGTATTTGAATGATATCTTTTATAACTAAAATGAATGTTAGTAGATGATGATCAATGATGGTTAGTGGTAAAAACCCGAAAGGTCAAACAAGAGCAAAATTAGGCTAAGGGCCCTTGGGGATCCTCGACCTAGATTAGTGATATCCTTGGCTCATCCTCAATGCTAAATCAATGATGGGCCGGGGATGGGATCCCTTACCTAATTGAAGATTGGGGTCCCTGGCCCGTTGTCATCTCTTAAGGACTAAATATTATAATTAAAAAAAATATATCGTAAAAAATATTAAAATAGGAACTAAATTGTTCTAGTTGAATAAAATATATATATTATTTATTATTATATAAAAGTTTAGATATACAAATTATAATAACATAATAGATTTATTAATAAAAATAAAAGTTAAAGAATATTTGTCTGTTTATCTAAATGTTAGGAAATATCTATTTGTTAGCCTAAATATCAGGAGATATCTGTTTATTAGTCAAGACATCTTAAGATATCTGTTAGTATCCTTTTTGAAAATAAGATTAATCAATTTTATTTTTAAAGGATATGATCCAAAACTCATTTAAAATTACTATTAGAAGAGAAAAAAGTGATTTTAAGTGGCAAATTCATTTTAGGTGTTTGTAAAATTTTTTCATAGTCACTTTTGTTTAAAAATTTGTATAATTACTGTGGACAAAATCACCTTTTTTTGTAATAGATTTTAAAAGGAAGAAAAAAGGTTGTTTTTCAAATTATGATTTTGAAAAATAATTTTATTTGTTAATATAATATTAAATATATCTATTTAAAATCACAAAAACGCAAAATCAACATTAAAGTAATTAGTAAATTTTATTTTAATTAGAAACTCAAATTGTTAAAATTAAAATATATTTTTCCTTTTATTGCTTATTACTTTTTTTTTTTTAAATATAATTAAAAATTTTATATTTTTTACTATAAATTATTTTAAGATATTATGTATGCATGTGTGTCTATATATATATATATATATACGGATATTATCAAATTCTTCCCCCTAAAGTTTGAGATAGTATCACTTAAATGGAAAGAATAGGGTATGTATTAAAAACTTCCCCCGATTTGTTAGTTGACCAACTCTTAAACTTGCAATTACTAAAATGCCCCAAGACTTCATTTTTGAGAATGAAAAAAATTTAGGATTAAAAGACAATATCTTTCTTTCTTGACTTACAATACTAAGCATAATGATATGTCTTGTTTGTAGTTATCTTCAATAACGAGTAGTAAAGGATGAGTTACTTAATTCTACTTCAGTGAACTTGTATTTCACATACGAAGAGTCTTTTTTTCTATCTGAGACTCACTAGATATAGATCAAGGCTTATCCATCAAGCTTAGGCAGCTCAAATTCACCACCTTTGTAAAACCTCTCAATAGAAACTTCCAATTTAACGGCCCTAACAATCATTATTTCACGAATCAGAACCATCTATCTATTACTTTTCTTCAGCCATCTAACTATCTTGTAACATCAAACTTCAATTGCTAGGAAGATAATCTATCGAACTATTCGTTGACAACACATGCGAGCATAACAAGGTTTGCAATATCTAGCCATCTTCTTCAGCCAGATTTACTTACACGTTCTTCCAAATATATATGCCACTTGATTTCACGGATAAACACAATAAAAAAGAAAAAAAATTTTGAGATTCAAGCCAAAATACTAAACTACTTATCTTTATTTTTCCCCGCTTTTCCCCTTTACCCTTTTTTTCTTATTACATGCTATGTAGATGCCAAAACCATGAAGTTTAGGTATTGTGTTGTTTGTTTTGGTTTATTGTATAGAGAACTCATAATTTGAAGAGGTACAATAAAGAATGGCGGTCGTGGTGCTGGAGATGTAGTAGCAAAGGGCAATAGTGGATTTGAAGGGAGTAGAAAGAAAAGGATTTGGCGGCGGAGAATGAAGAAAGAATTAGGAATTTAAAGAAGAAGAAGGAGAAGGGATTTTGTGATGGTCCTTTAGAAAAGGAGTCATTAAATTGTTTAACCTTTAATATGACGGTCGACCAACATTTGACTAACAATTCAGGGGAGGTTTTGATACGTTCCCAATTCTTTTAATCCATGTGATACTATCTTAAATTATATATATATATATTAACAAACACTCAGCTGAAATTAAATTTCATTAATCATTATTTAGTATGCTTATTTTGGTAATTAGGGTCACAACATTTTAACAATAAAATTTATAAGATGCACAAAACTATTTTTAAAATTCATCACTCAAAAATAAAATTTACCAAACACAAATGATTCTTCTCAAAGTTAATTATTTTTATAACAAAGTAAAAATAAATTATTTTAAAATATACAATAATTTCAAACTAGCCCTTAAAAAACTCTGAAACATATGACTAACCGTTTGTGGATTAAAATTATTCTAATAAAAAATCAATTGTTTTAGAGCGGATTATACTATTGTAAAATTTACATTATTCATGATAGAGCTAAACTTGCAGAAGAAAAAATTTTGATACGCTTAGTCCTACGTAACTTGTGACGTGATCAATCCCAAATAAATATCAGGTTGGCGGGAGCGAATTGTATTTTAATTTCTAAATTTAATTTGTTTAAAATAACTTGTGAAGGAGACGAAAGACAGCTCACTCCCGCTCCAACATTAATTCAACAGCATGTGTGTTGACCAGAAACAGCAATGAATTAACAAGGTGGTTGATTCTTATCAGTTTGGTTGAAAATAAAGCAGCACTCAAATCTTTCAATATCAAAATAATGACAGCGGAAAAATTTTAAGTTAACGTTAAATTCAACATTTTGTTTTCTTTTGATCAACGCAGAGAAAAACAAGCTGCATTTTATATGATGATGCATCTGATTACGCTGAGTTTTTGACCTTTATTTGGTTCTTTTTTCATTAGTCAAACAAGAAAACGCCAATTGGTTCTTGATCATATCTAACTGGCAGGACGGAACAGTTTAATATGCTAAAATTAAACGTTTCATCATACTTTATTTCAGAAGTTCAAAAAATTAGACGTCAGAATTAAAATATAATTAAATTTAGATATTATATGTACCTGTGATAGTTAGTGATCGTTGTGGAATCAAGATCTCTCTCTCAATCGGTAATTAAGCCGCATGGAGTACCAACTTCCATCCTTTCCGGCCATTCTCAGCCTCCTGCTTTTCGTTTTCATGATATGGAAGAAATCCAAAAGCAATCAATCAACTTTAAATCTGCCTCCAGGACCATGGAAAGTACCTGTACTAGGAAATATGCACCAGCTTGTTGGCTCTCATCCCCATCGCCGCCTAAGAGAGTTGGCCATGAAACATGGTCCCTTGATGCACATTAAACTCGGTGAAGTATCAAACTTTGTCATTTCTTCGGCGGAAGCTGCCAGGGAAGTTCTGAAAACACATGATCTCACTTTTGCTCAAAGGCCTCCTCTCCTTGCTGCAAGAACCATGTGTAACAATTACACAGACGTTGCTTTTGCACCATATGGAGATTATTGGAGACAAATGCGAAAAATTTGTACATTAGAACTTCTTAGTGCGAAACGTGTGCAATCATACCGATCAATCAGGGAAGAAGAGGTTTCGAATCTCATTACATCCATTTCTTCAAACGTAGGCTTGTCGATCAACTTTACTAAGATGATATTTTCATTGACAAATGACGTCACCACGAGAGCGGCCTTCGGTGTGAGATACGAAGACAATGAAAAATTTAAACAAATTTTCCAGAAAATGACAAAGCTAGCATCAGGTTTCTATCTTGCCGATCTGTTCCCTTCAGTAAAATTGCTCGAGGTGCTTAGTGGGATGAGGCTTAAGATGGAGAAGTTAGGAAAAGAAGCAGATAAGACTTTTGAAAAGGTCATCAATGAGCATAGATCAACAATGCAAAGACGGACTAGTGAGGGTGAAATAGAAGATATTGTAGATGTTCTTTTACATGTTCAGGAACATGGTGATCTCCAATTTCCCTTAACGAATGATAACATCAAAGCAGTTATCTTGGTGAGTTCACTGTTTGATATAAATATTTTTATATATTTGCCGACGAACTCTTGCATTTTCATTTCACTCGCAGATCAACTAGTTCCAGCTTTAGGATTTAAACTGTAGGCTCGCTATTTATGCCTAATTAGAAAAGTCAACATAATCATATGAGATGCTCTAAATATGGTAAGCATTCTATTAAAAAAAAAAATTGATTTCTCCTTTTTTGTTTAAGAAATAGCTTTCTTTCAATATTCTCTCTATTTCTCTAACTTTCCTTGTAACCAATGCTAGATTTCAAAGAGACTCTTTGTGACCCTTTCTTAATTTTATGTTAAGAGTGATGTTTTGAAGCTACATCTATCTTCATTGATAAAATTCAACGATACACAAAAACCTAGAGTACTTTGTATGATTCAGAAATTTGGGTTTTCATTTCTTTATAATTTTAAGAAATAATTTTTTGCACCTCTCTTTTAGGATTTGTTTATCGGTGGAACTGAGACATCGTCCACAACTATAGAATGGGCCATGGCTGAAATGCTGAAGAACCCAAGAGTGATGGAAAAAGCACAAATAGAGGTGCGAAAAGTCTTTGACAAGAAGGGAAATGTTGATGAAATTGGTCTTGACCAGTTACAGTATTTAAAATTAGTCATCAAAGAAACTTTGAGGTTACATACTCCTCTTCCTTTGCTGCTTCCCAGAGAATGTAGAGAGAGCTGTAAGATTTTTGAATATGACATACCTAAGGGATCCAAAGTCATTGTTAATGCATGGGCAATTGCAAGAGATCCCAACTACTGGAGGGAAGCTGAGAGCTTCTATCCGGAAAGATTCCTTGATAGCCCTATTGATTACAAGGGAATTGATTTTGAGTTTACCCCATTTGGTGCTGGAAGGAGGATATGTCCTGGCATCACTTTTGGTCTAGCTAATGTTGAGTTGCCACTCGCACAGTTGCTTTACCATTTCAATTGGAAACTCCCAAATGGAATAAAGAACAATGATCTGGACATGACTGAGGATTTTGGTACAACAATAACACGAAAAAATCATTTGTATCTAATTCCCATTCCTTACCATAACTCCAAACTGGTCTAGATGTTTTACTTCTCTTGTACTGAAGCAAAAGTTAATAAGTCCTACTATATTATATTTTTGTTTTCGTTTCCTTAAGTTGCTTATGTAAAATAATTTATCATATATCTCGCATGAAAAGTATATATATGTTACTGATATTTGCGGAGTCTGAATATTAAAAGATTAATCATCATTGTTGTCATATTTTAGTTACATGCTGATATTTAATTTGATAATAAGATCTTTGTTAACTATTACAAAATTTTCTAGATAAAAAATTTCTCTATGAAAAAAAGAAATCCATTAAAAACAATGCTTGAAACTTTTTAGAACCGGCTTCTGAGGGACTACTTACCTCTAATAAGATGGGATTGAAGTTAATTTTGTGAGAATCAAATTGAACTAGATATTGAAAAAAAATTAATTCTCAAATTTTGAAAGAGAAAAGAATGAGATTGGTATTTTCCCATCAGACTTCCATCACGCTACCTCATTTTGTATAAACTAATAATTTTAATAACTTATCAAATATATTATAGTTTATTGTTTTTTTAGTATATGGACAATATTTGTGAAACCTAATGCTTGATAATCAATGACGTTACTTGGAGAGGTTAGGTGATTAGTTCATGAAGAAAGCTGATGAGTTGTCAAAGGACTACTGAGCTAGAAAAGAGTTGCAAGTGTTCATAACAGATTTCATAATTCCGTTAGGACAACTAATTACTAATTCTTGTTTTTTGAGGGGCTTATTCTTTTTATTGTTTTCAGTTTTTCTGAAATTGCAAGTGGGTTGCATCTTGTTTCAATCGTAGCTAAAAAAAGTCATTCTAGCTTTCTTGGCTAACCTATGTATCTATAGTTTTTTCTATTGCCAATAAAATCTGAAGCTGAGCTCTTTCACCTACAGATGTAGGATTTCTAAGTCGAACCACATAAATATTTTTTCTACTATATTTTCTTTATCATTTTGTTTCAGCTTAGTTTTTTCCAATTCTTGATTAGTTTGTCCTGTGTTTATGTTTTTTTTAATTAAATTGATCTCCAAGTTGTCCATTGGAAAATCTTGCTCAAAAACTCAACAATATATCATGTCTCCTTATATAATTAGTTTTATCAATATATCAATTTTTTTTAATAATAATATATACTTCTATTTTATTTAATAAATAATTGTAAAAGCTTCATAATTTTTATTGCAATCAATTAAGTCCTTAATAAATCATAATATTTTACCATCTTTGTTTGGGTTACTATTGACCGCTGTCCACCACTATTGATTGCCATCTATTTGAGTCACTATAAATATTATCTAAATCTTTATTGAAAGCTCTACATAATGGTATAATTGTCATTATCGTTTGAGCAACCGTTTACCACAAATCTGAAATTGAATATTTTGGATATCGAAAATTTAACTTTAAATATACATCAAATGATGCTAAAATGGCAATGGTAATTATACCATTACATAGAACATTTAATAAAAATTTGAATGATATCTATTATAATTGAAACAAATGTCATTAGACTGTGGTGAACAATGGCCAACATTGATCGACGACAAACTAAATGGTCAAACGGGTTTAAAATCGAGGACAGGATTGGGGACATCTCCGGCCCCGTCCTCAATTTGGCCAATATTAAAATAAAGACTAAATTATCATAATTAAATAAAATATATATTACTTTGTTATTGTGCAATTTAGAGATATGAATGATAACAGCCTAACATGTTAACTGACAGAAATAAAAATTATGAAAGTATTTGTGTATTTGCCCAAATGTTAGAGATATTTGTATTTCCTCAAACATAAGAAGATATTTTTCTATTAACCCAAATTAATGTCACAAGGTATATATTAATATCTTTTTTGAAAGAAGATTCAATATAATAAATTTAGTTTTTAGAGGATATTATCTAGAACTTGTTTGGAATTACTGTTGGGAAAGGCAATATTGATTTTAAGCAGCCAATAGTCATTTTAAGTGTTTGGTAAATTTTTTTCATAATCACTGTGAGTAAAATCATCTTATTTTACAATAAATTTTAACAAGAACAAAAATAATTGCTTTGTAAAATATGATCTTGAAAGCAGTAATACCAAATATATCTATTTAAAATCACAAAAATTTAAAATTAATTCTAAAATAATTATTAAATTTTAACTTTAATTATGAAATAAAATTGTTAAATTAAAATATTTTTTTTGTTATTTATTACTTTTTTATTTTTTAAAAATATAATTAAAAATTTTATATTTTTTACCATAAATGATTTTAAGGTAATGTATATATATATATATTAAGAAAAACACTTAACAAAAATTAAAATTTATTCATCACTATTTACTATATACATTTTACTAATTGAAATTACTATAATATTTTAACAATAAAATTTATCAAATATATAAAATTGTTTTTGAAACTCATAACACTTTTAAAACCAAACACTAAGATGATTTTTTTTCAAAGTTGATTATTGTTACAATATAGTAAAAATTTATTATTTTAAAATCCACACTAAATCCAAATTGCCCTTAAAAAATTCTAAAACATTCTACTAACAGTAAATATTTAGATAATTATAATAAATATTTAGATGTTATTATAAATATTTCTAAAAAAAATTTGTAACCATTAGATTAGATATAATCTTAATCGTTGGTTAAGAAAGCGACGTAATATAAATATGGATGAGTTATTTCATTATATTCTTGAAAAACTTGAAAGCTTATAAAACCAAAAATTAAAAATCAATAAGATTGTAAGCTCCTCCCTCTTTTGTTGTCCATAATTATTCCTATCAAATTTATTTTTATTTTTTATTTAAAACCCACCATCTTTAAACAAAGTGGTATTAAAGCTCAACAAAGTGGTACCAGAACTAAGGTATAAGCGACTATGGCAA
Source organism: Azadirachta indica (assembly GCA_022749755.1). Classification (NCBI taxonomy): domain Eukaryota; kingdom Viridiplantae; phylum Streptophyta; class Magnoliopsida; order Sapindales; family Meliaceae; genus Azadirachta; species Azadirachta indica. The sequence continues at coordinate 1,409,517 of CM040443.1, forward strand.
GCCATGAAATGGCTTTCTTCTAAGTTCCAATGCTTACCAAGAGTAATTATGATAATTGGAGCATTAAGATGAAAGCTTTGCTAGGAGCTCAAGATTCATGGGAAGTTATAGAGAAAAAGTTTCATGTGCCAAAAGATGAGGCCACCCTTACTCAAGCACAAAAAGGTCTCTTGAAAGATTTTAAAAAGAGAGATAAGAAAGCACTCTATCTTATCTATCAAACATTAGATGAAGATGGTTTTGAGAAGGTTTTAAATGCAACCACTATCAAAGAAGTATAAGAGATGCTTCAAACTTTATACAAAAGTGTGAAATGTCTTTGACAAAAAAGAAAATATTGATGAAATGTGCCTTGACCGTTTGCAATATTTAAAATTAGTTATCAAATAAACTTTGAGATTATACCTTCCTGTTTCTTTATTACTTCCCAGAGAATGTAAATAGAGTTGAGAGTTGTAAGATCTTCGGATATGACATGTCTAAGGGATCCAAAGTCATTGTTAATTCATGGACAATTGCAAGGGACCCTAGCTACTAAACTGAACTTGAAAGCTTTTATCCAGAAAGATTGCTTGAGAGTTCCATTAATTACAAGAGGACTATTTTGAGTTTATCCCATTTGGTGCTAAAAGAAGGATTTATCCTAGTATCACTTTTGGTCTAGCTAATGTTGAGTTGCCACTCACGTAATTGCTCTACCATTTCAATTGAAAACTCCCAAATAGAATAACGAATAATGATCTAAACATAACTGAGAACTTTGGTTCAGCAGTAACTTAAAAAAAATCATTTGTATCTAATTCCCATTCCCTACAATAAGTCCAATATGGTCTAGATGTTTTACATCTCTTATATTAAAGCAAAAAATTAAATGTCCTATTGTACATCATATTTATTTTTCCATTTCCTCAAGTTCCATATGTAAAATGATTTATCATATATTCATTGTAGAGTATATATATTTTACTCTGATTTGTGTAGTCCGCACATTAAAAGCTTGATAGTCATTATTGTTATATTTTAGTTAACTATTGCAAAAATCTCTAGATAAAAAGTTTTCTCTAAGAAAAGAAGTATCTTTAAAAAATAATGACACTTGAAATTTCTTAGAATCGGTTTTTTTTGGGATTGCTTACCTTTAATAAGATGGGATTGAAGCTAATTTTTCATAACCAAACTAGATATTAGAGAAAAATTAATTGTCAAATTTTCAAAGAAGAGAGGAAGAGTTTGGTATTCCCCCACTCAAACTTCCCTCACCCTGCCTCAATTTGTATAAATTAATAAATTAACAATTTTAATAACTTATATTATAGTTTATAGCTCAATTATTTTTTAAATTATTCCTTATATATTTATTGAATTCTACCATGTTATGTACGTTGGTTTATGTATTTGAACGGACTATTTCAAAATTAAACTAAATTCAACTTTAACTCGGACATTATAACTCATAAAAGGGATGAATTTATTTCAACTATTTGGAAAAATTTACTCCAACTAATATTTCGAAAGAATCAAAATTTCGATCCAAGGTCAAGATAGGGAGGTAAGCACCATTAAACTAACTTCCAAATGGAATAGATTAGGGACATTTGGACATGACTAAGACCTTAATTTGGAAAAATCGTGAAAAGAGAAAATGATATGTGAATTCATTATTACTAGTCCTTACCATCCTTCATCTATTGTATAGAGCCAAAAACCAAATAGTTCTAGCAAGTCTTTTTTTTTTTAAAAAACAAAATATTGACAAATATTCCCTGATTAATTGATTTATGAACCAATAAGTGTTGAGAAATATTTGTTGTTTTTAGATCAATTAATAAACACTACAAATTGCATATTAAATAGAGATGTATCACTATGATTTGTGTAGTAGGTTCAATGATTATTATTGTTCGTAATGCATTTCCGTTTATTTTATGTTTACATAGAGATATAATAAGCACGTAAATGAGAAATAGATTTGATTGATCTCGAAAAAGACAATCGAATAAGTTAAAATACTCAACTAGCAACATAGAGATTAATCGGGATAACATAACTTAAGGAAATAGGTGAAAGTAAATTGAGTTAAATCATTAGCCTTAGATATAACTCTCATTGAAATTTCCCTTTTTGATTGTGTGTATTAAATTGTAGTCATTTGAGTTTCTTTTAATTTTCCATATCACATCATTTTCGGTTCTTCAAATAAATTTAAGAAAAATTATCTTTGATAATTAATCGGCTATTACTCCTCAAGGGACCGATACTCTACTCACCCTATATCGATTTTTCGCTGTTGCCAAGGAGAATTAAGCTCTTTTAATATCGATTTGAGTTGATCTTAGATTTAGTTTTAAGTTTAATTTTTGTTTTCACTATAGTTGGTTCCTTTGGTGCATGAGGAAAGCTAGGAGCAGTGTCATAACACCTTTCATTTCTGAAATTGAGAGAACTTGTCGAAGAAATAGAAAGGAGAGAAGGGAATCAACAAGACGACCATAAACTCACACCATGGAACAAAATCTTGGAGATAATCTTAGAGTCGAATACCAACGTGCTTTGAGAGAATATGCTATCCTGACAATTAATAAAGCTTCAACTAGCATCAAGAGACCAACAATACAAGCTAAAAACTTTGAAATTAAACCAACCATCATTCAAATGATCCAAACCTCAATTCAGTTCAATGGATTATCTCATGAAGATCCGAACGCTCACATTGCAAATTTTTTAGAGATTTGCGACACTTTCAAACATAATGGTGTATCGGACGATACCGTAAAACTAAGATTATTCTCATTCTCTGTAAGGGACATGGTGAAGAGCTAGTCGAGTTCACTTCTACTAGGTACGATCACCACTTGCAATGATTTGGCACAAAAATTCTTGGTGAAATTTTCCTACCAACAAACACGACAAAGTTGTAGAATGATATCACTACATTCACCCAATAGGAGATAAAGTCACTATATGAAGTTTAGGAAAGGTACAAGGATATGATGAGAAAATACCCATACCATGGCTTGCCTAAATGGCTCTAAGTGCAGACTTTTTATAATGGTTTGGGAGGTTCAACATGAACACTTGTGGATGCAGAAACGGGAGGTGCTTTAATAGGGAAAACAATTGACGAGGCTTATGACTTGTTAGAGGAGATTACTGTTAATGCTTATCAATAGCCCGTAGAATGTTTAACATCAAAGCATGCCTTAGGAGTTCATGTAGTAGACAACATTCCTACACTTATTGCTCAGCTTACCACACTAACCAAGCAACAAGGAGCTATTACAGCAAATTCCATTCAAATTCCTTAGATGGTTTGTGAGTTATGTAGTGTTAATCACCCAAGCACTGATTATCAAGTCGGTAATCCATTTGCTCTATCATCCTCTGAATAAATTTCATGTGTTGGGAACTTTAATCAACAACAGAACAATTCGTATTTTGATGCCTATAATCAAGGATGGCGGAATCATCCTAATTTCTCTTGGAAGGGAAATCAAAATACTGCAAGACCACCACCTAAATTTCAACCTTAAGAGAAGAAAGTTAACTTAAAAGAAGCCCTTAAACAACTTATCATGAACACTTCCAAGTTCATGACAAAGATTGAAACAATTTTGTAAAATGAAGTGGCTTCTGTTCAGAATTTAGAAGTGTAAGTAATGCAACATGCAAGTATGATGACGAAAAGGCAGCAAGGAACAATGCCAAGTAATATTGAAACAAATCCCAAGGAGCAAGTGAAAGTCATTACACTTAGAAGTGGAAAGCAACTTGAAGAACCATAAGGCAAATTAAAAGCAAAAAAGGGAGCAACCTGTAGCTTTAGTGTTAAACCAAGCAAAAACAGAAGATGAGGTTGGTGAAAAGCAAATGGAGAGCACCATTGACACCTTTAAGAAAGCAAACCCCTCAAAGTTATCATAAGACGCATCAGCTCCTCAAAAGAAAGTTTTGTCACCTCCACCACATATGCCTCCAATCTCGTTACCTCAATATCTCTTGAAGAACAAGTTAGATAAGCAATTTTCCAAATTCCTTGATGTTTTCAAAAAGTTACATATTAATATGCCATGCAAAGTTCCTAAAGGAGATATTATCCAACAAGAGGAAATTGGAAGAAAACGAGATATTGATACTAACGGAAGAATGCAGCGCAATTAAAGGATCCAAAGAATTTCACTATCCCTTGCACCATTGGAGAGTGGTATTTTGAAAAAACATTATGCGATTTGGGTGCAAATATTAATTTGATGCCTTTTCTATTTTCAGGAAACTAGGGTTTGGTGAAGCTAAAGCTACAACCGTTTTACTTCAATTGGCAGATAGGTCAATTAAGCATCCAAGAGGAATTATGGAAGATGTATTGCTTAAGGTTGAAAAATTCATATTTTCGGCTGATTTCATTGTGTTAAATATAAAAAAAAAAAATTGACAGATACCACTCTTTTTGGGAAGGCCTTTCTTAGCTACTGCAAGAACACTCATTGATGTTCAGCAATGAAAGTTGATTTTAGGGGTTCAAGATGAACAAGTGGCGTTCAATGTATTTAAAGCTATCAAGTATCCTTCCAAGATTAATTGTTGTCTTATAATGGATATTATTCATAAGCCAATGGAAAAAACCTTTAAGGAGGAACATCCGAAGGAACCTCTAGAAAGTTTGTATTTTACATTCCAAATCTATTGAGGCAGAAGATGATCAAATTGCTGAATGTGCCCAATTCTATTATAGGAAGTCTAAATTTAAAGAATTAGTGAGAAATCCAACTTCTCCATTGTCAACAAATCTAAATCATCCTAAGTCTGAACTAAAACCATTACCAGCTCATCTCCGATATGCTTATTTGGGACCAAATTGTTCATTTATGGTCATCATTTTAGCTACATCAAGTAAATTAGAGGTAAAGAAGTTGCTCCGGGTGTTAAGGAACTTTAAGGCATTAATAGGGTGGTCCATTGCCCGACATCAAGGTCCGTCAAATTGTATGCATAAAATCTTAATGGAAGAGAACTTTAAGCTGGTAGTTCAAGATGAACGCCGTTTGAACCCAATATGAAGGAAGCTGTAAAGGTGGAGGTGTTGAAGCTATTAGACGCAGACATGATCTATCCAATCTCTAATAGCCTATGGGTTAGCTCAGTGCAAGTTGTACCTCAAAAATGATGAATGACAATGGTCCGAAATGATAACAATGATCTTATTCCAACACGGACAGTAACGGGATGGTAGATGTGCATTGATTATCGTAAGTTGAATGAAGCAACTCGTAAAGGCCATTTTCAACATTCGTTCATTAATTAAATTTTGGAAAGACTCACTAGTCACTCCCACTATTGTTTTCTTGACAAGTATTTCGAATACAATCAAGTCCCAATCGCACCGAAACATCAAGAGAAGACAACTTTCATATATCCTTACCATACCTTTGCTTTTTGAAGAATGCCATTTGGGTTGTGCAATGTATTGGCTACTTTCTAACATTATATGATGGTCATCTTTTGTGATATGATAGAAAAGTTCATAAAAGTTTTCATAGATGATTTCCCTGTTTTTGGGTCATCTTTTAATGATTGCTTGGATAATTTGGCTTTGGCGTTACAACATTGTGAAGAAACTAATCTTATCTTAAATTAGGAAAAATACTACTTCATGGTTTAAGAAGGCCCTGTGTTAAGACATCATAATTCAATAAAGGGTACGGAAGTTGATAGAGTAAAGATTGAAATCATCAAGAGATTATCGCTACCCACTTCAGTGAAAGAAATCAAAAGCTTTTTAGGACATGCCAAATTTTATCGGCGCTTAATTAAGGATGTTTCGAAAACCTCTAAACTTCTTTGTAATCTTTTCAATAAAGATGTGCCTTTTAACGTTTTTGTTTATTGTTCATAAGCATTTCAATACTTTGAAGGAGAAGTTGATTTCAGCACCTATTATTATGGCTCCGGTTGGGAATTATCATTTGAGCTAATGTGTGATGCAAGTGACTATGTAGTCGAAGCTCTTTTAGGGCAATGAAGAGAAAAGAACTTATAGATCATATATTATACAAGCAAGATCTTAACTAAGGCTCAAATGAATTACTCCACTATAAAATAAGAATTGTTAACAGTTGTGTATGCATTTGATAAGTCTCGCTCCTACTTGATTGGTTCAAAGGTGATAGTCTACACAAACCATTCAGCTATCAAGTACTTGCTTGCGAAAAAAGATGCTAAACCAAAACTCATTCAGTAGGTGTCGCTACTGTAAGAATTTGATTAGGAGATTAGAAATAAGCAAAGGTCAAAAAATTTTGTGGCCGACCATTTGTCTAGATCGAAACATGACAAGATTAAAGATAGTTTAACAAGTGCCATTAATGAAGTATTTCCAGATGAACAACTATTTTTGCTCAAGACATGCAAAACACCTTATAATGCTGACATTGTAAATTATTTGACTTGCAACTATTTGGCTAGCAACATCCTTCCTAAAGATTTGTCGTTTCAGCAAAAGAAGAAGTTCTTCTCAGAGGTTAAACATTATTAGTGGGAGGATCCTTTTCTTTACAAGCAGTTCTCAAACCAAATAATTGGGTTGCATCTTGAAAAAAGAGATGGTGAGCATTCTAAAGTATTGTTGTTTATTAGAATAGGGAGGACATTTTAGTGGGAGCAAAACAACAGCCAAGGTTCTTTAATTCGATTTCTGTTCACCTACCCTGTTCAAGGACTCCCATACATTTGTTGTCGCTTATGATCAATGTCAAAGATCTGAAAATATTTCCCGAAGGAATGAAATGCCACTCAACAATATTATTGAATCAGAATTGTTTAACATATAAGGTATAGACTTCATGAGACCTTTTTCTTCTTTATTCTCAAATCAATACATTTTGGAGGTAGTGGATTATGTCTCAAAGTGGGTAGAAGTAATAGCTTATCATACCAATGATGCAAAGGTCATTTCAAACTTTCAACGCAAGCATATTTTCACCTGACTCGGCACACCTCGAGCAATAATTAATAATGGTGGGAAACAATTTTGTAATCGCCAATTTGAAGGCTTGTTGAAGAAGTATAGTGTGACTCAACGGGTAGTTACCTTTTACCACCCTCAAACAAGCAGCCAAGTAGAAGTTTCAAATAAGGAGGTGAAAAGAGTTCTTAAGAAAACCATAAGCACGTAAGAAAAGATTGGGCAAAGAAACTGGATGATGCTTTGTGGGCCTATCGCACAACGCTCAAACCCATTAGAACGTCTCTTTACAGATTGGTTTACGGAAAGGCTTAGCATCTTCCAGTTGAGCTCTAGCACAAAGCTTATTGGGCTATGAAAGTATTAAATTTTGACATGAAGGCAGTTGAGGAGAAGAGGTTGCTACAACTAATGAAATGGTTGAATTCCGAAATGAAGCATATGAGAATGCAAAAATTTACAAAGAGCGTGCAAACAAATGGCATTATAAGCATATATTGAAGCAAGAATTTAAGGCTGGTCAAAAAGCTTTGTTATTTAATTCTTGCCTTCGGCTCTTTCCCAAAAAATTATGCTCTAGATTGTTAATTCCTTTTACAGTGGTTCGGGTGCTTCCCTATGATGCAGTTGAAATTCAACATAAAACCAAAGGAACTTTTATAGTAAATAGACAATGGTTGAAACACTGTATGGAAAATAAGTTTGAGCAACGCAAGACCATTATCAATTTGGCTAAAGCATGATTGTTTTGTGAATGAAAGCACTCTGTCCGATTGAAGACGTTAAACTCAGCGCTTCTTGGGAGGCAACCCAGGGTTTATATTTCATATTTCATTTGAATTTTTCTTCATTATTGTATTTTCATTTGCTTAATGTTTAATTGAGTTTTTCTGTGTATTTTGCAAATGGAGAATTCTTGCATGGTTAAAACCAAAGTAAGGAAGTGTAAGAAAAGATGAGGGATTAAAAAAAAGAAAAAAGAGGGCTGCATGCTGCCTATGCGCGTCTGTGCAGGCAAGACAAAATGCGCAACATGGCTGCGCAATAAAAGGGCACGGTCGAGCCATGCTTAACGATCTAGCAAAATGCCTAGCACACCCACACGCAACCAAGCATGCTTGCACCACGTGTTCCCCCTCATATTTTTGTTTGTATTTCCATCCCCCACCCCCGGCACCCCCTTGTTTATTTTCCTTTACCTATTGCTTCAATTGTCTTTGTATTTGTACCACAATTTTGAGCTATTTACTCATTGCCACCATATATTTAAATTTCCTTCGACACTTATTCTTTCTCAAAACTAAGTACACTTCTAAATTCAAATCCATAAAATAAACTGCTATCCATCTGTCCGAACATCAAAATACCCAAAATTTCTCAACATTGTAGCATTTGGAAATTTGTGTTCAATGCAAAGAATTCAACCCCAATGTTAAGGATTTTCAAAACAAATTCAAGTAACTCTACTTGTATCCAACTTTATTCTTTGAATTGAACTTAGAGAGAGAAGTTGAAGTTATGAAACTTTGATGGAAGATGGGAGTGTTAGGTTGTTGAATTTAGTGAGATTTATAATGGGTGTTATAGATTGATTGTTATTTTAGAAGTTTATTGTTGATTGTGACAATTTTTTGGGTGAAAAGTGAAGGACTAGGATTAAAATTGGGTGGCTTGATAAAAGTGCACGCCAAATGTTAAACAAAATGTTTGAGTGACTTTTACCTTAGAAATCTTAAGTTTGATCATTGGGAAATACTTAGAGAGTGTTTTAGGTGCGAAGGGAAGGTAGTACAAATGGTTTAAAGTGCAATAAAAAGGGTAGCAAAAGTGTGCATTTTAAGTGTTTGGTAAATTGCTGGAAAGAATATTTAGATAAAAAATGATATAAAAAAGGGTAGTTCTTTACAAGTTTTATCATTTTCTGATAAGAGAAAATTCATTTCGTGTAAAGCGAAACAAAATTTTATTAAGTTTCAAGAAGATGAGAAAGCATTAATGAGAGAGCGGGCATTGAAACCGGGCCTAGAAGATAAAAAGATTATGCAATTTATCTGAGATCAAAAATGGCAATTACTCATTAATTATCCTACTCAAGCAATAGTCCTATTAGTGAGAGAATTCTATGCTAATACTTTAGTGAATAGAGATAATGATCGTGTATGTTATAGGAAAAAGAATTTCATTCAGTTCAGAGGCCATTAACATATATTATAACTTACCCTCCATTGAGGAAGATGAGGATTTATGATGCATTTAGGAGGGATCAAGACAACTACACTATGATCATTGAAGAATTATACGTTCCCGACACACAATGGTTAAAGGTTCGTGGTGGATACAACAAATAGTTCACTTTCCTAAAAAAGGCGCTCAAGAGGTACACCAAGGCATGACATAAATTTATTTGTTTCAATCTCATGCCTACCTCCTATCTCAATGAAGTCTTAGCACAAAGGGTTACCTTACTCTACTGTATTTGTGGTGATATTACAATTGATATAGGCAAAGTGATACAAGAAAGTTTGGTTGCATCTATTAAAGTAAAAACAACGAAAGAACACACGCACCCCTGTCTCATTACTACCTTATGCTTAAAGGTAGGGGTAAGGGTAAAGGAAACAGAGTACAAGGTGAATCCGGACTCAATAATTGATGGAATAGAAATTTCCAAGTTTAATTGATGGGCAGAAGGTGCATCTGTCAAATCTGGATTAAGATTTATTGTGAATGATGATAATCAAGTTCCATCACCATACAAACCATTGCCTCGACTTAGAAAAGGCTTCCTTAATACAATTTCAAAGGCATATTGGCTAGCCTATGAAGCAAGATTATAGCGTCAACAAAATCCTTGTGAAGTTTTACCAAACTCCTCATGTGTCCATCAAGATAATGAAGCCAGGGCTTCCTCCTCATCTCACGAAGACCTCATGCAATCAAGGATCGTTGATATACATCAAAGAATTATTCAACAAGGGCGTGAGATCCATGACATCAAGCAAGAGCAAGCAAGAATGCATTAGTATCAAGTGGAACGATTTAATACCTTTGCTTCCTACCTGCAGAGCCTCAACCCTAATGCAAGACTTCCACCACTTTCGCAATTTTCACCCCGTCAAGGAGATAAAAATGACAACGCACAATAAGAGGCAAGATTTCTATATTTGGCCTCTCAAGTATGATTTCCTTTTATTATCTTTGATTAAACATTGAAGACAATGTTCTGATTAATAGTGGAGGAAGGAATTGGGAAGTGTTTTATAGAATGCAATGAGTTTGCACCAGTCACACACAAAATCTCTTTAGGTTTAAATTTTATTTGTCATGTTCTAGAAGTTTTCATTTGTTTGTTTGTTAAAATTGAGTTTGCTTATTTTAAATCCTTTATTTTCTTTGCTCTTTACAGCCTTTTTCTTTTAAGATTAGAATTGTTTGTTAAGCTTGCTTTTGTTTTGTTTGAACGGAAAGCCAATGATATTATTGTGATTCTGAATACTTAAATTGTGGAAAATAATAAATGTTGTCCTAAGTCCTTGTGTTTGATTTGTCAAAAAATTTATTTTACTAAAGGAGTCCTTTAAAATCTTTGAGCATCGAGTCATAATTAGTTGTTGTTTGGAAGTATAGAGAAAGCTTATGTGATCTCGTAAGGATGTTGAGCCTTAATGAACTCTAAAACTTAGCTGATGGTCACTTGAGGTGAATTTATAAGGGATATTTCATTAGGGAAATGAATTAGACCATCTTTGGAGTGTTTAAGCCTTTTAAGTCAACCTACAAATAATCAATTCTTAGTTCACCCTTTTTGAGACTAATTTTCTTTGTTTTGCCCTCGTAACAGTAAAAATAAATCAAAATTTATGGCTTTTTGTTTTAGTACACAAAGAGCTTCTATCTTTTTTAAGGCTATTCAATTAAGGGAGGTTGGGTGGAGTACGAAAAATAAGTCATTATTTGACTAAGTAACTAGGTCTCACGCCTAGGTAAGCATAAAGAATTCGCATCAAAAAGTAAGAGTAAGGCCAAAATTAAAAAAAATAATGTAAATATATAGGTGTGGAGGTGTATATATTCTCTGCACACAAAAGATGTTTAATAAAAAATGGATAGGTGAACAAAGAAAAGAGGCATTGGATCAAAAAAAAAGTTCTAGGAGGATTAAGGTAATTAGGGTACTAGAACTTCACTTAAAGAATCTAAAATCCCTCACTTTAACCTTGGCCTATCATTACAAGTTGTACAAGTCTTAAGGATCCTTAATGTAATATCCTAATCTATTATTAGAGAGTGACTTGATGACTAACTGTATGGAGTTCCCTAAATGTTCAAATTGAGCTTAATTATGAGTATAATCTAATTTGAATTGAAAGACAATCAAGCATGAACAGCAATTCACACGTACAAGGCTTGAGTAAAATGACTTTTGTTCTTAAAATTAGATTAGGGGACAAATGATTGCATTTTAAAAGTTCGCTCAATTTAAGTATAACACTTGATCGATGAGGCTTGTTATTGCTTTGACAAAAGTCTTGCACAATCGTTAATTAATCTCAATTGTGAAATTTTGTTTTATTGAATAATCTTCCCCTATCTCTTTTTCATATTGGTTTAATTTGTTTAAAGACAAGCAAACATTCAAGTTTGGGGTATTTGATAAGTGCATAAAACAAATGCTTATCATTCGCTCTTAAACATGATTTGTTTGTTTAATCCTTAAGGCTTATTAGCATTTGATGTATTTTGGCTGCATTGTATAGAAAATGAGAAAACTAGCTATCTAAAGTGAATTCGGTTCAAAAAAGAAGATGTTTGGGGATCAAATCGCAAGAATAAGGACCAAAATGCAAAATAGTCAGGGAATAAAATACAAAGCCATAGGGACAAAATTGAAAGAATTTCAAAAATATGAAGAAGAGATGTACATAGTGCGACAACGCCACCAGGTGGCATGACGAAGCCATGCATTCTGCCCATGGGCAGAATGTGCGATGCAACCGTGCCATTAAGTTGCACTACCGTACCATCCCTGCTAATAACATCGTGCTACCGTGCCGCCTGAGCACTCTTGTGCTCGATGGGTTTATTTAGACGTATTTTTTGGGGCTAAATCCCAACCCTTGGATGAGTTTTGGGTGGCTTGATTTGGGAAACCTAAGGTTATATATTTAGAAGATTTGGGGAAAGAGGAGCCATTTTGCAAAGGGAAAGCTTAGAAGAAAAGGAAGGTGGAGATAGAGAGAAGCTATAGAGAGAGTTGTTTGGAAAGAAGCAAGAGACAATTGGGAAGGAAGAGCTCTCCAACTTAGTTTATCTCTATACTCTTATCTTATTTATTGTATTAAATTTAGCATTTGTGAATATTTGAATATGTTGAGGGTGACTGAACTTGAGAATGTTGATTATGAACCCATTTTTATGAGTTGCTCAATTTATTACCTAGAGTAATGGTTTAATCTTTTGAAAATATCATATTTTGATTGTTGTGTTATTTTTTATTAATATACTATGTTGCGTGTTTATCAAGAACTTAATGCGATTAATTGACTGGCCATTGATTAGTTGATTTACGGACCAATAAGTATTGAGAAATGTATGTTGTGTTTATATCAATGGATAAACATTACAAATTGCATATTGAACAAAGATGTATTAATATGGTTTGTGTAGTAGGTTCAGTTATTATTATTGTTCGTAATGCATTTCCGCTTATTTTGTGTTTATATAGAGATATAGTAAATACGTAAATAAGGAATAGATTCGAATGATCTCGAGAAAGACACTCAAATAGATTAGAATAATCAAATTAGCAACTTAGGGATTAATCGGGAAAACATAATTTGAAGAATTACGTGTAAGTAAATTGAGGTAAATCATTAGTCTTAAATATAACTCTCTTTGAAATTTCCCTTTTTGATTGTGTGTATTAGATTGTAGTCATTTGAGTTTCTTTTAATTTTTCGTATCACATCATTTTCAATTCTTGAAATAAATTTAAGAAAAACTATTTTTAGTAATTAATCGGCTATTACTTCTTATAGGAACGATACTCTATTTTTCAACAGCTGTCGTATAAGTTGTGATCAAGCAAAACTCCACCTGACATCTCATTCCAAAAAGGGATTCTGAAAATTCTGTTTCTTACATTATACGAAAACACACAGCGGTTCTATAGAAATATACTAGCTTTTGAGAATATGCATGATGATACGCATTACATTAATGACTACGTGTTAATTATGAGCTATCTCGACAGCAGTACAAATGATGTGAAATTACTTATTCAAAATGGAGTTATTGGGAATCAAAATAGTGAAAAGGTATCGACTGTTCTTCACAACCCTAACAAAGACAGTATTTTAGATCGTAATTTCCAATATTCTAGTCTTTTTGAAGATCTACAAGGCTACTGCAGACTCCCTCGTCACAAGTGGAAGGCAATCTTGAAGCAAAATTATTTCAAGAGTCCATTGGCATCTATCTCTATAGCTGCTGCTTTCATTTTCCTTCTGCTCACTTTCACATATACAAGCACTTTGTTCTATCATCGCATTGTATGTCCATTACCACTATTTCAATTTTATGTTTTTTCCAAAATTGCCAACGTTTCTCTTTCCAAAATTGCCGAGGAATTTGAATTCTCCTCAAGCAACCTTTAAACGAAATTACGAAATTAATAATTAGTTCAATTTGTCTTTGTGTTTAAAATAGAATGGACTCAGCCGCATGAATAAAAACAGACCGTAAAAAATTCGGAAAAAGTCCTTTAAATTTGAAAAAGAAAAGGCAAGATTGCTCATTAATTCAGCATGCAACTTCTTCGGTTTTCAAGTATTATTAGTCTTATCTAGTTTGCTTTCATTTTCTAGTCTGTATTAATTTTGCATGTTCCACTCCACATTCTTATTATTGACCACAGTTAATACAATAATTTTTTTTTCTCCAATGCAATATTCTATCAATTACTAGTGATATTTCAGGCAATTTAGTCAAGACAAATTGGAAATCTTTCAAACAGTTAGTGAGCATAAAAAATAGAAATGAATATTCATCAGGGAACTATATGGCACAATTAATGTGGCCGGATTTGATTCAATCAACTAAAAAATAATATTAATATATGATTGGTGTATTAGTATCATTTAAGTAAAATATATAGTGATTTTTATACAATCTGATGTTGTGTTGATTAAAATATCATATGCTATGTATTTAAAAATTGAATTAGAATCTCATTATTTTTATGAAAGCAAATAAATTAAAGTTTTTTTAGAAATTAATGCACTTTTCATATTTATATTATTAAAAAAGTTTGAATCATTAAAGTCATCACTCTAAGAAATTGACCAATATCTATATATAATCAACTTACAATTTACCAATGCCATTCATATATTATCCATAAAAGCTTCATTGAAATGACAAAAAATTCATTGTCCTTGTGTTTAGCATAAGAATTGACTTGTGTGGGTATGTAATAACAAATGGAAAGGTTATGTATATTAAGTTCCTTCGTCTTCTCTGTAAATAAAAATTTTACGAATATTTTTTTTTCTCAATGATAAATTGGATATGTTATACCTTTATAAATCATTTAATAACCTCATTGTATGGTGAACAAATATAATTTTTAAGAATATTTTTAAAATTTTTATTAAATCAAATTATAAATTTTAATAATTCATTTGTAAATACAAAATTTTCAGCATTAAATTGAAAAAAAATATCTCTGAAATATGAGAATGACAAAAACAAATTAGTTGGTCCTACCTCAAGTCTCAGTTTTAAAGCACTTGTTTTTATTTTTCCACAAATGACTTATTATTATTGTTTAGTCCACAAATGATTTATTATTATTGTTTAGAAAAGTATTTGTTAAGCTGGTCCTCTTAATGCCTCAATGAAAAGGAAGTTTTTTCTCATTAATTTTTTGATTTATTAAGAGATTTTGAATTTATTAAATTAGTCAAGAAAGTGACACTTATTCGTGAAGCTCGATTATTTTGATAATAAAATAATTAGTCACTATTATATTGAAAAGGTAACTATTATTTGATGTTGAAGTTTTTATTGGAGAAACTTAAAATCATTTTGTACTCTAAAATATTTTTGTATAATACATCTATATTAGTCAAACACTACTAAAAAAAAATTATTTTTGCATATACAGTGAATTTTATACAAGCATACTGTTTTGATTAAAATATCACATATTATTAATCAAAAGTCTGAATTAGAGTCTAAACATTTTCAAGTAAGCAAATAAAACCATTTTTCACTGAAAGTAAACACGCTTTCTGTATTTGTTCTATTAGAAGACTGTCTAAATACAACATAAGTAAAAAAAAAAATCCAAGATAGATAATTATTTAACAAATTTCATAATTTTTCCTTCTATTTGTCTAAATCTCTCTCGTGTAATTAATTCTAACCTTATTAAAATACAAGCATATAAAGTAATTAATATTTTAGTTGTTTAAATTTAATTAATGCTAATTTATATTACAAAATTTTATATGTATATATATATATAGTTATACATGTTCATCTTTACATGCTATTATACCTAAATTACATTACAGATTTTACTTTGTAAGCCTAGAAATCTCTTTATTGTGCCACCTATTTGTAAACTCTTGTGTTGTCAATTTTTTTATTTAAAAAAAAAGTAATTAACTAAATTATTTTATAGAACGTATTTAATTATAATTTGTAACAGTTAAATTTTGATTAAAATATAGATTTTGCCCTGTCTACAAAATCGATGACTTTATAACTAATAAAAAATGTGCCATCTTCATTTTTTTTTAAAATCTTTGAAATTTCATTTTTTACTTTATTGAAGGTTTGGAAACAAAGAAAGAAAAAATTCATGACACTTAAATGTCCAACTTTAGGGCGGGTATTCTTATTCTCTGCGAAAGGGCTTTTACATAAGCTTAGACCTTTTTTTTTTCTTAAGTGATGTTATTGCCACTCCTGCAAAATTCTTATAAAAGTATTTTTTTTTATTTATCTTATTAAAATATATTAATATGAAAAGAAATTCTTATAAAACTCAATTAATTCTAAAAATTACTAGCCACATTATCTCACTTATTTGGGCAAACTCAATGTTCTCATTTTTTATTTTACTAAAAACAATTAATTAATTATTTTTGAGAATATAGGTGATTATAAGTTGTGAAAGTAAATTTTCAGTAGATTGTGACTTGTTAACAAAATCATTGACTTTATTATTAATAAAAAAAATATGTCATCTACATCTATTTTTAAGGTCTTTACGTGCTCCATCCGCTGGATGAAGTTTCAATAAATTATATATTATGACTTGTCAACAAATTATAGACTTTAACACTAATAAAAATGTGTCATGTTCATTTTTTATAAAGTCTTTGTGTTTGGTGAAGTTTAATTTTTGACTTTGTCATAGACTTGGGAAAATTAATGCTTAAGATATACGTTATGCGTGTGAAACTCACGTGACAATTAATGATGGAATCAAATAGAAACAAAGAAAATGTTCATGACAGTTAACGTCCCAAACAATACAAGAATACAAGAAATTATTGTTTGATTCATTTTCAATTAATAAACTATTGTTTCAAAAAATACAAAAATCATTTTTTTTTCGATTGAGTTATACAATAATTTTATACAACTCAATCCCGCTTATAATAAATTTTAATATAATTATATACATATATATACATTTAAATATTTATTATTACAAGTAAACAAATTTAATTAGATATCTAATTAATAATCAAATTTGACTTAATGTTCAAATATTTATTTGGCTTTTACTTGAATTGATCTAAATGGATTAATGATTCAATAGATATCTAAAAAAAAAAATGATTAATTTTTATTTAAAATTTTTAAATTATTTTCATGGTAAAATTACATCTATATTGCAAATCCTACAGTTACTCTGTACGGTTGCCAGCTACCTTCTTGTGAAGTAGAGCCCTGAGAGTGCACGTGCCCGTGCAAAGTTCATTTCCTCTTCCTAGATCCTGTATTCTCGAAAGTGGATCCGTCTTCTTGTTATTTTCTTTCTAGTATCATTCTGCCCTTAGCTTCATTCTCTAATTCTAACTTCATCTTTAGGCTTCATTCCCCTCGTAGCCCCTTTTTGACTTGGGTTTGCACGTTATCTGTTGATTATGCCATTTTAAGTCTCAAATAAAATAACCAAATAATATGTTTTAATATTGAAAATTTACCGCATTGAAATTTTAGTTTTGTAATTGAAAGTCTATTAATCTACACGTACGATACAATAAGTTTATTCCAAAATTTACAGCGAAGCGTAAATTACAAATAAAATCATACTCAGAAGCTACGAAAAAGGTTAATTTTAAGGATTACAATCCTTTCATATATAAAAATTATGAACTCACAAAATCTTATTTGTACATAACAACCCAAAAAGTCAAAAACGATGGAAATCAGCACAGTAAATTAGGCTGCAATTTACGTTGATGATCTTGGCCACCAATTTACATAGATTAGGCTACAAAATTTATGTTTAGATTATATTTTTATTTTTATTTTTAAAACAAAATATGACTTTATAGTACTTGATTAGTGGGCTAATTTTTCATAAATCATTTATGTTAGAAGCATTGGCTTATTTGTTTGCATCATATTCTTATTTTCATTCTTGAAACAAAACATAACCTTACATAATCAGCCTAATTTTTCACAACAAATCGTCTACGTTATAAGAATTGACTTATATATTTGAATTATATTCTTATTTCCACTTTTGAAACAATACATGATCTTATAGCACTCGATTTCTAGGCTTATTTTCTACAAATTATTTACAATAGAAGAATTGACTCGTTTGTTTGGATCATATTCTTATTTTCATCCTTAAAATGAAAATTACTAGTTTAATTTTCCACATCAAGTTGTCTACGTTATAAGAATTGATTTGTATATTTTGATTATATTCTTATTTCCACTTTTGAAATAAAACATAACCTTATAGCACTCGGTTCCTAAGTTAATTTTTCACTAGTCATCTACATTAAAAGAATTGACTCGTTTGTTTGGATCATATTCTTATTTTCATCCTTGAAATGAAAATTACTAGTCTAATTTTTCACAACGAGTTATCTGCGCTATAAGAATTGATTTGTATATTTGGATTATATTTTTATTTCCACTTTTGCAACAAAGCATAACTTTATAGCACTCGGTTCCCAAGCTAATTTTTCACAAGTCATCTACGTTAGAAGAATTAATTCGTTTATTTGGATTATATTCTTATTTTTATTCTTGAAATGAAAATTGCTAGCGTAATTTTCCACAATGAATAATCTACGTTATAAGAATTGATTTATATATTTGAATTATATTATTATTTCCACTTTTGAAACAAAACATGACCATTTAGCACTTGATTCCTAGGCTAATTCTCCACAAGTTATCTACGTTAGAAGAATTGATTCGTTTGTTTGGATCATATTATTATTTTCATCCTTGAAATGAAAATAATTAGCCTAATTTTCCACAACGAGTCATTTACGTTATAAGAATTGACTTTTATATTTGGATTATATTATTATTTCCACTTTTGAAACAAATCATGACCTTATAGAACTTTGTTCCTAAGCTAATTTTTCACAAGTCATCTACGTTAGAAGAATTCAGTCGTTTATTTGGATCATATTCTTATTATAATCCTTGAAATGAAAGTTGCTAGCCTAATTTTTCACAACGAGTGGTCTACGTTATAAGAAATGATTTGTATATTTGAATTATATTCTTATTTCCACTTTTGAAACAATACATGATCTTATAGCACTCGATTTCTAGGCTTATTTTCTACAAATTATTTACAATAGAAGAATTGACTCGTTTGTTTGGATCATATTCTTATTTTCATCCTTAAAATGAAAATTACTAGTTTAATTTTCCACATCAAGTTGTCTACGTTATAAGAATTGATTTGTATATTTTGATTATATTCTTATTTCCACTTTTGAAATAAAACATAACCTTATAGCACTCGGTTCCTAAGTTAATTTTTCACTAGTCATCTACATTAAAAGAATTGACTCGTTTGTTTGGATCATATTCTTATTTTCATCCTTGAAATGAAAATTACTAGTCTAATTTTTCACAACGAGTTATCTGCGCTATAAGAATTGATTTGTATATTTGGATTATATTTTTATTTCCACTTTTGCAACAAAGCATAACTTTATAGCACTCGGTTCCCAAGCTAATTTTTCACAAGTCATCTACGTTAGAAGAATTAATTCGTTTATTTGGATTATATTCTTATTTTTATTCTTGAAATGAAAATTGCTAGCGTAATTTTCCACAATGAATAATCTACGTTATAAGAATTGATTTATATATTTGAATTATATTATTATTTCCACTTTTGAAACAAAACATGACCATTTAGCACTTGATTCCTAGGCTAATTCTCCACAAGTTATCTACGTTAGAAGAATTGATTCGTTTGTTTGGATCATATTATTATTTTTCATCCTTGAAATGAAAATAATTAGCCTAATTTTCCACAACGAGTCATTTACGTTATAAGAATTGACTTTTATATTTGGATTATATTATTATTTCCACTTTTGAAACAAATCATGACCTTATAGAACTTTGTTCCTAAGCTAATTTTTCACAAGTCATCTACGTTAGAAGAATTCAGTCGTTTATTTGGATCATATTCTTATTATAATCCTTGAAATGAAAGTTGCTAGCCTAATTTTTCACAACGAGTGGTCTACGTTATAAGAAATGATTTGTATATTTGAATTATATTCTTATTTCCACTTTTGAAACAATACATGATCTTATAGCACTCGATTTCTAGGCTTATTTTCTACAAATTATTTACAATAGAAGAATTGACTCGTTTGTTTGGATCATATTCTTATTTTCATCCTTAAAATGAAAATTACTAGTTTAATTTTCCACATCAAGTTGTCTAAGTTATAAGAATTGATTTGTATATTTTGATTATATTCTTATTTCCACTTTTGAAATAAAACATAACCTTATAGCACTCGGTTCCTAAGTTAATTTTTCACTAGTCATCTACATTAAAAGAATTGACTCGTTTGTTTGGATCATATTCTTATTTTCATCCTTGAAATGAAAAAAATTACTAGTCTAATTTTTCACAACGAGTTATCTGCGCTATAAGAATTGATTTGTATATTTGGATTATATTTTTATTTCCACTTTTGCAACAAAGCATAACTTTATAGCACTCGGTTCCCAAGCTAATTTTTCACAAGTCATCTACGTTAGAAGAATTAATTCGTTTATTTGGATTATATTCTTATTTTTATTCTTGAAATGAAAATTGCTAGCGTAATTTTCCACAATGAATAATCTACGTTATAAGAATTGATTTATATATTTGAATTATATTATTATTTCCACTTTTGAAACAAAACATGACCATTTAGCACTTGATTCCTAGGCTAATTCTCCACAAGTTATCTACGTTAGAAGAATTGATTCGTTTGTTTGGATCATATTATTATTTTCATCCTTGAAATGAAAATAATTAGCCTAATTTTCCACAACGAGTCATTTACGTTATAAGAATTGACTTGTATATTTGGATTATATTATTATTTCCACTTTTGAAACAAATCATGACCTTATAGAACTTTGTTCCTAAGCTAATTTTTCACAAGTCATCTACGTTAGAAGAATTCAGTCGTTTATTTGGATCATATTCTTATTATAATCCTTGAAATGAAAGTTGCTAGCCTAATTTTTCACAACGAGTGGTCTACGTTATACGAATTGATTTGTATATTTGGATTATATTCTTATTTCCACTTTTGAAATAAAACATGACTTTATAGCACTCGGTTCCTAGGCTAATTTTTCACAAGTCATCTATGTTAGAAGAATTGACTCATTTGTTTGGATCATATTCTTATTTTCTTTCTTGAAATGAAAATAATTAACCTAATTTTTCACGAGTCGTCTACGTTATAGGAATTGACTTGTATGTTTGGATTATATTATTATTTCCACTTTTGAAACAAAACATGAGCTTATAGAACTTTGTTTCTAGGCTAATTTTTCACAGGTCATCTACGTTAGAAGAATTTAGTCATTTATTTGGATCATATTCTTATTTGCATTCTTGAAATGAAAATTGCAAGCCTAATTTTTCATAATGAGTCGTCTACGTTATAAGAATTGATTTGTATATTTTGATTATATTCTTATTTTTACTTTTGAAATAAGACATGACCTTATAACACTCGGTTTTTAGGCTAATTTTCTACAAGTCATCTACGTTATAAGAATTGACTTGTTTGTTTGGATCATATTCTTATTTTTTTTCCTAAAATGAAAATAATTAGCCTAATTTCTCACAACGAGTCTTCTACGTTATAAGAATTGATTTGTATATTTGGATTATATTATTATTTCAACTTTTGAAACAAAATATGACCTTATAGAACTTTGTTCCTAGGCTAATTTTCCACAAGTCATCTACGTTAGAAGAATTCAGTCATTTGTATTAATCATATTATTATTTTCATCCTTGAAATGAAAATTATTAGTCTAATTTTCTACAACAAGTCGTCTACATTATAAGAATTGACTTGTATATTTGGATTGTATTTTTATTTCCACTTTTGAAACAAAACATGATCTTATATCACACGATTTTTGGGCTAATTTTTTATAAGTCATCTACATTAGAAGAATTGATTTGTTTGTTTAGACCATATTCGTATTTTCATCCTTGAAATAAAAATTACTGGTTTAATTTTTCATAACAAGTCGTCGACGTTAAAAGAATTGATTTGTATATTTGGATTATATTCTTATTTTTACTTTTGAAACAAACATGTGCTATAATTAACTCGTTTGTTTGGATCATATTCTTATTTTCATCCTTGAAATAAAAATTACTGACCTAATTTTTTATAACAAGTCGTCTACGTTATAAACATTGATTTGTACATTTGGATTATATTCTTATTTCCACTTTTGAAACATAACATGACCTTATAATACTTGATTCTTAGGCTAATTTTTTACAAGTGATTTACGTTAAAAGAATTGACTCATTTGTTTGGATTATATTCTTATTTTCATCCTTGAAATAAAAATTACTGGCCTAATTTTCCATAACAAGTCGTCTACATTATAAGAATTGATATGTATATTTGAATAATGTTCTTATTTCCACTTTTGAAACAAAACATGACCTTATAGCACTCGGTTTCAAGGCTAATTTTCTACAAGTCATCTACATTAGAAGAATTGATTGTTTGCTTGGATCATTTTCTTATTTTCATCTTTAAAATGAAAATTACTAGCCTAATTTTCCACAACAAGTCGTTTACATTATAAAAATTGACTTGTATATTTAGATTATATTTTTATTTCTACTTTTTAAACAAAATATAACCTTATAGCACTCGGTTCCCGAGATAATTTTTCACAAGTCATCTACGTTAGAAGAATTAATTTGTTTATTTGGATTATATTCTTATTTTTATCTTTGAAATGAAAATTGCTAGCCTAATTTTCCACAACCAGTCATTTAAGTTATAAGAATTGATTTGTATATTTGAATTATATTATTATTTCCACTTTTGAAATAAAACATGACCTTATAGCACTCGGTTCCTAGGCTAATTTTCCACAAGTCATCTACGTTAGAAGAATTGACTCGTTTGTTTGGATCATATTCTTATTTTCATCCTTGAAATGAAAATAATTAGCCTAATTTTTCATAACGAGTCATTTACGTTATAAGAATTGACTTGTATATTTGGATTATATTATTATTTCCACTTTTGAAACAAATCATGGCCTTATGGAACTTTGTTCCTAGGCTAATTTTCTACAAGTCATCTATGTTAGAAGAATTCAGTCGTTTATTTGGATCATATTCTTATTTTTATCCTTGAAATGATAATTGCTAGCCTAATTTTTCACAACAAGTGGTCTACTCTATAAGAATTGATTTGTATATTTAGATTATATTCTTATTTCCACTTTTGAAATAAAACATGTGCTATAATTGACTCGTTTGTTTGAATCGTATTCTTATTTTCATCCTTGGAATGAAAATTACTTTCTATAACAAGTCATCTACATTATAAAAATTGATTTGTATATTTGGATTATATTCTTATTTCCACTTTTGAAACAAAACATGACCTTATAACACTCGATTCTTACGCTAATTTTTTTCAAGTGATCTACATTAAAAGAATTGACTCATTTGTTTAGATCATATTCTTATTTTCATCCTTTAAATAAAAATTACCGGCCTAATTTTCCATAATAAGTCGTCTACGTTATAAGAATTGATTTGTATGTTTGGATTATATTCTTGTTTCTACTTTTGAAACAAAACAT
Source organism: Azadirachta indica (assembly GCA_022749755.1). Classification (NCBI taxonomy): domain Eukaryota; kingdom Viridiplantae; phylum Streptophyta; class Magnoliopsida; order Sapindales; family Meliaceae; genus Azadirachta; species Azadirachta indica. The sequence continues at coordinate 1,432,864 of CM040443.1, forward strand.
GACCTTATAGCACTCGATTTCAAGGCTAATTTTCTACAAGTCATCTACATTAGAAGAATTGATTCGTTTGTTTGGATCATTTTCTTATTTTCATCTTTAAAATGAAAATTACTGGCCTAATTTTCTGCAACAAGTCGTTTACGTTATAAGAATTGACTTGTATATTTGGATTATATTCTTATTTTCACTTTTGAAACAAAATATAATCTTATAGCACTCGATCCTGGGCTAATTTTTCACAAGTCATCTATGTTAGAAGAATTGATTTGTTTGTTTGGATTATATTCTTATTTTCATCTTGAAACGAAAATTACTAGCCTACTGTTCCACAACCAGTCGTCTACATTAAACGAATTAACTCATATATTTGGATTATATTCTTATTTTCATTCTTAAAATAAAACATGACCTTTTAACACTTAATTACTAGTGTAATTTTCCACAACAAATCATTTACGTTAGAAGAATTGACTTGTGTGTTTACAAATATATTTTTGTTTTTTTTATCTAATCTCTCTTGTGCAATTAAATTTAATCTTATTCAAATGGGAACATATAAAATAATTTATGTTTTAGTTTTTTAGGTTTAATTAGTTATATTTTACATTGCAAAATTGTATATTCATTAGGCTATATACACATTCATCATACATTACATCTTATAAAGCCACCAAAAATATTAAATTTAATATTACGTCAAAAAAAGTTATTCTTAGATATATTTTTTATATTCTTATTTGATAGCTTAATTTAATTTGATTAAGAAAATTAAAAGAGAATTTTAGTTATCTTTATTTGTAACAAAATTGTATATATTTTTATTTTTTATTTGCATTAACTATGTAGTTGATAATATTTTTAAAATATAGAAAATAGTATAAGTTTTAAATAGATATATAAGATAAAAGATTATACATATTTTATTTAGAAACTCTGAAGATCATTACATACTAAATTATTACCTTGAAAATAAAGAGAGAGAGAGAGAGAGAGAGAGGGCATAGAATTCAAGTCTCATCTTGTCGCCATTTGGGTTTGAATAGAGTTAACTAGAGACATCCCAGTTACAAAGATTAAATTCTCAGCTGGCATGTTATTCCATTTAACCTTGTTAGATTATCATTTGATACTAAGCCTATTATTTTGAAACTATTGGCCCATCTTTTTTACTAAGCTCATTGAATATTTAATAGCAAGCCCAAAATTTTAAGATTATCGAGTTCCTAATTTTTGCTAAACTCATTTTTTCACCCATTTGATTGTTATTAATTTCAAACCCAAATCCATAATTTTAAACCCATTAATTTTTCTTTTATCAATATAATATATGTATTAACATTAGATTAAATTCAAAAAATAAAAAATAAAAATTATACAAATTTGCCTCTCTTTTACTTAATTTAAACAAACAGCCTTTTGGAAAAAAAAAATATAAAGCATGATATTAATGTTTTACACAAACTTGAGATTTAGTCTTTTTAAAGAATTTATTTTAAGTCCATTATCTTAGATTAGTTTAAATCAATAATTTTATAACTACCAAAACCTAGTTTGGGTGGCCAGAACATAAGGCCTCCTAAGCTCTACCAGTGGCAGGGTTTAGATTTTTATTATAATATTGGTTGATTACAAGTTTAATGTGTAAGATTAAAAAAAAAATTTATAATGATTTAATAATACTAAACTCAAAAGAAAATTTAAAAAATATTAAATTTATTAACTTGAATACATATTTAAAATATTTTAAAAAATTAGTTCTTACAATTATAAATTTTTTAATTTATCATTAATATTAAGTATTCTTAGTTTTTAATTATTTCATCAAATCTTATAATTCAAATTAAATTGTTTATATCTTTCCAATAATAATAAATTAACTTTTTTAAAGTGATCACCAATTCACATATCATCAAACTAATAATATAATAATAAATCCTTGATTTTTTCATAAAATAATTAATGAAAATAAAGTAATTGAGAACAATCTTCAATTTTATTGAAACATTTTATATGAAATATTAGAACTAATAATAATTTTATTAGAACAAAATATCAAACTTAATTGATACATTGAATTAATTATTTTATTAGCCTATATAAATAGAAAAATAAATAAGTGTAACGTGATCAAATTCTTACTAAAATTGATAAAAAGTTAGAGAAAATATATTAAATCAATTTTAGAGTTTTATGTTCTTCATAACTTTGTAAATTTTTTTTTGGGTAAATAAGAAAATGAAATATGGAAAAAATCTTTGAGATGTTTTTTTGTCTTTGCTAATCTTATATTACTAATTACAAAATTAATTTGTTAATGAATTAGCAAAATTCATTGTTCCAATTATTAAATGTTATTCAATTTTTTTGTTGTTACTATTTCAATGAATTTCTTTCTTAAGAAAATGAAATTTGAAAATTGTAAAATTGATTAAATTGAAAAACTTGGAAAATTTTAGGAAGGACCTGATTGATTAAATTGATCAATTATAAACTTATATTCAATACTTGACTGATGCAAATGAAGAATATGAAACTTTTATAATTATTATCAAATATTATGGATGCATATGTAATTTACTAAAATAAATTAAAATTTTCTTGCTGAGAAATGTGGACGAGCTGAGGATAGAGGCCTATTTCTATCCCCCACCTGTATTTAGAATGAAGATGATTTTTTATTTCCATCCTGACTCGATCTCTATTGTTCTTCAAAATATGTCTTCGATCCCTTACACCGAAGAGGCAGGCCCTTGTAGAATCCTAATGCCGCGAAAATGTTTATGTTTGCCCTCGCATATTGTAAATAGTACTAGTAGGAATTAAATTGCCAATTATGATAAACAAATCACATTTTGTTATTTTACTAATATTTAGGGGTTAAAATAATAATAACTTAATAAATCAAACTTATAGAAATTAAGTTTAGAGAATATTTTCCTATTTCATCAAAACTTAGAAATAACAAAGTGTTTTCCTAAATGTTTAGAGAGTAAAGAATTCTTCCGATCATTACTTTTTAAATTACTACTAAGAAAATAAAAAAAATAAATTGTGAACATTTTAACATATAAATTTTTTTAAATTCATTGCTAACATTTTAATTTAAATAAATTATATCTTTATTTCTAAAATTTTTAAATAATGAAATAAATAAATTTATCTTATTTTAACATTTTGTCCTTAATATGCAAGATAAAACTGGGAGTACATTGTTAATTATGAGAAAATTATATCATATTTTATTATTAAATTTACGTTGAGAAATAAATATAAAATGATAAGATGCTAAAAGTTAAGTCAAAATATTGTATTTAGTGTGCATTTAAGTTTGGTTCTTTTTAAATATTGAGCATTTAATGTTAAAACAGCAAATAGAAAAAGTTTCAAGATGTTGTAGACATGTTCTTGTTATATCAATTTTGCACGTGTTCTAATGGACTAATATGTAATAAACTAAGGGCACACAATTAAATATGAACAATTGTACTTAAACGCATGTATTACATCATATTATTTATATGAATTTTGTCAAAACAAAACTCTAGAATGCAAGTAAAATCTCATCACTCTATGATGATAATCAAGCTCATGAATATAAGTGATATTTGTTTACTTGATTGAATTTCTAATGAATGGTGACAAATGTAACGACACAATAGGGATTAAAATGTAAACATTGACTAATATATATCCTCATATTATTTGATCAAAGTTTAGGGATTAAAATGTTATTATTCTTTTTTATTTTTAATTAGAATAAAGGTAAAATAAACATTTTATCATTATTTGGAGTGGAGTGATTACTATTGTAAAAGTTGGTTTATATCTAATATATGCCAATGAATGTGGGAGCACGTCCGAAAATAACTCTAAATATTAAATTATTTATATTTTAATTAACAAATATGAAAATAAATTCTTTTACATTTAGACCTTATATATTTTAAATGTTAAATAGATAATAAAGCATGAAAAATTGATAGATATTATGTGAAAAATGGGAAAAAGCATATGTCCTCCGAAGTATGAGATAATTATAATATTGCTTACTTTTACTTTCGTTATCATTTGTATCCTTAAATTTTATTAAAATAATAAAATAATAAAATTTTATTTTAATAATATATTTTAAACAATTGTGACATCTAAGACTTGGTGTTTATTTTTTAGTGGTTGTATTCATCGAGGAGATTGGCTATGAGTATTGGATTGTATTTTGAAATTAAAGAGAACCGTTACTACCTACACGAGGGGAGGACTCTTCAGTTTTAGAACAATGCTTATTAGCATGCTTCACTATGTTCACACTAGAATTTCTTTACTCATTTCTTCTCTTAATTTGTTATTTATTTATTTTAATTATATTGTTATACTGTAAATTTATAGTTGTGATTGTGATATTCATATGTTTAATAGAAAATTTATAAATATTCCTAACAGTAACATCGCCAAAACAAGTGTGGAAGACACTTGTTTGACTATTTACCCAAAAAAATACAACGCGGCTACAGTATTGGAGAATCAGCTTACTGGGATCACTCAAGGAAATCTTTCAATTTTGGAATACTTTTTGAAAATTTAAACTTTGCGTGCAGAACTTTCGTAATTGGATATAGAGGAGCCAGTAAGCGATGCACGTCTGCGTCGTAATCTTATTCGTGGACTACGGAGAGAGTTCATGTCATTTATCTCTTCAATTCTAGGATAGCCAATTCAGCCCTCGATCATTGACTTGGAAAAGTTGCTTTCTAATCAAGAAGCTCTTGTCAAACAAATGATCGATAACAATAAGCAATCTTTCTCTCAATTGGAAGATGTTCTTTATGCAAAGGACCATGGGAAAAAGAACTTCTCCAAGCATTCTTGAGGTGGCAACACATAGTCCAAAAATGAGGGGCAGTCTAGAGGAAAGACAAAAAGTTGTTATAAATGCGGAAAGCCTGGACATATAAAGCGTGATTGTTATATGCAAATTGTGTGTAATCGATGCGGAAAACCAGGTCATATTAAACCAAATTGTTGGGTCAATCTTGCGGAAGTAGAAGCTAATGTCGCACATGAAAATAGTGAGTCTGAACAACCCAAATGGGAGCATTGCCTATCCATTGAAGCTATTGATCAACCGGTTATAGTAACTTCTATTGCGCATCAGACCAATGGACAAAAAGAAGCCAATGTTTCCATAGATTACGACAAAGAATGGATTGTTGATTCTGGTTGCTCTCATCATTCAACTGGAAATACTTCTTTACTTTTTGATGTTCGTCCACATTGTGGGAAAAGAGCCATTATTACAGCTGATAATTCATTACACCCTGTAATGAAAGAAGGACATTTCAACGTCAAGGAAGATTTTTCAAATGATGAAGGAGTTTCTCTTAAAAATGTCTATCATGTTCCTAGCTTAAAGAAGAATCTTGCCTTAGTGTCTCAAATAATCGATTTGGGAGGTATGTTCTGTTTGGTCGTAGTGATGTACAAATTCTTTCCAAAATAAAGCACATTGCAGCTGATATTTTATTTACCGGGAAGAGGAAAGAATCATTATATGTTTTATCTGCGAGTGATGCGTATATTGAAAAGACGGGCTATAATGCAAGTGCAACACTTTGGCATGCTCGGTTAGGTCATGTTGGTTATCAATTGCTACAAAAAATCTCCGCAAAGAAACTTCTTCATGGAGTTCCTCTCTTCAAGGAAATTCATCAAGATGTGGTGTGTCCTGGATGTCAATGTGGAAAATCCCATCGTCTCCCTTTTCCAAATTTGAAGAATAGAGCCTCTGCTTCACTTCAGCTGGTTCATTTTGATCTCATGGGGCCAACAAGAACATCTAGCTACACTGGTCTTCGTTATGTGATGCTTGTTGTGGACGATTTTTCTCGGTTTAGCTGGGTATATTTTCTGGAATATAAAAGTGAAGCTCTCTCCAAATTTGTTCAATTCAAACAACATATGGAGAAAGAATTTGGGTTGCTAGTAAAGAGTCTACGTACAGATAATGGAGGAGAATACATGTCCGATCAATTCCTTGAATATTGTAGAGAAAATGGGATTCAACGTCAAATGACTTGTCCAGAAACCCCACAACAAAATGAAGTGGCTGAGCGCAAGTTGGCATATCTTACAACTATGTGCTTGTCATAGTTGCATGCAAAGAATCTTCCGAGAGAGCTATGGGCAACAGCTATTCAGTCTGCTTGTCACGTTATAATCGTTTACCTCCATGGCCAGGATCAGAATCATCTCCTTTTGAAGCCTTATATCATCACAAACCCAATGTAAGTTATTTTCGAGTTTTTGGTTCAATTTGTTATGTCCATGTATGAAAAAGCAAACGGACTAAACTTGATCCAAGGGCAAGGTGTTGTATTTTTGTTGGTTATGACACTCATAGAAAAGGTTATAGGTGCATGGATCTAGAAACAAAGAATGTTGTTATCTCGTGTCATGTGGTGTTTGACGAAATATCATCGCATCAAGAAAATACGAATGCACATGAAAGTACAACTGATCTTGTGCCTCTTTTGGTGATGCTATATGTAGTGAAAAAGAAAACAATATTTCTGTAACCAAGGAGAACATTCAGCAAAATAAGAATATAGAAGCTGTAATTCGAAGATCATGTAGACAAAGAAAGCAACCTAAACACCTAGCTGATTATGAAGTTCAATTAAATCATTGTTCTATTTTATCATGCTTTCTTACGGGAGATTCTTATGAAAATGAGCCTAAATCCTACCATGAAGCTAAAGGTGTCTCTAAATGGGAAAAAGCAATGCAAGAAGAAGATCAGCTTTAAACAATAACAGTACGTGGGAGCTAGTTCCGAAGCCAAAGGATGCTGATTTGATTTCTTGCAAATGGATTTATAAGTTGAAGAAAAAGGTTGATGGCGCCATTGACAGACATAAAGCTCGACTTGTTGCCCGTGGCTTTTCTCAACATTATGGTCTAGATTACGAGACTTTTAGCCTTGTTACAAAAATGGTAACGGTTTGAACTATTATTCCTTTGGCTACATATAAAAGCTGGAAATTGTGGCAACTAGATGTAAAGAATGCATTCCTCTATAAAGAGTTGGATTGCGATATCTTTATGAAACAGCCACAGGGATTTATTTCTAAGGAGTTCCCTCATTACGTGTGTCGACTTAAGAAGGCATTGTATGGCCTTAAGCATGCTCCACGTGCATGGTATGGTAAGATTACTTAATATCTTGACTTTTGTGGTTTTAAATCTTCAAATGCAGATTTTAGTCTATTTGTTAAGAAAACATCCTCGCAATGCACAATGCTTCTTCTCTATGTGGACAATATGAATGTTACCGGAGATGACAATGCTGAATTAGCCCGTCTTTGAGATGCCTTGTCCATTCGGTTGGCAATGAAGAGTTTGTGAAGATAGTTGTTTTCTTGGCTTGGAAATTGAAAATTCAGATGGTTATTTTGTCTCTTGAAAAGGTTACGCAGCAAGCTTACTAAATCCTTTTCATATAAGGGAGTCAAAAGCAATGACTACTCCTATGGAACCATGTCTCAAGTTAAGTAAAGATGAAGGAAAACCACTGAAAGATGCCACCTTTTTTAGACAACTTGGTAGTATATTCTATTTAACCGTCACAAGACCCGACATTGCATATTCTATAGGTATTATCTCGCAGTTTATGGAAAAACAATGTGAAGATCATTTAATTGCAGCAAAAAGGATTCTTCATTACATAAAAGGCACTCAGAACTTTGGATTACTATACAATTAGCATACACCATTTTTATTGAGTGGCTTTGTAGATGCAGATTGGGCTGGTGACGCAAATGACAGACGCTCCACAACAGGGTATTGTTTCAGTAAAAGTTCAGCTGCAGTTTCATGGTGCAGTAAGAAGCAAAATATTGTTGCTCTTTCTAGTTGTGAAGCAGAGTATGTAGTAGCCACTATGGCCACTCAAGAATGTCTTTGGCTTAAAAGGCTTGGTCGAGAAATGATTACAGTCTTAGACTATACAACTCCTATTTACTGTGGCAATGAAAGTTCAATCAAGCTTGTTGAAAATCCAGTGTTTCATACACGCACAAAACACATTGAAACACATTGCCATTTTCTTCAAGAGAAGGTGCTAACTTAGGATATTCAACTGCAGAAAGTACGAACTGAAGATCAAATTGCTGATATATTTACCAAAGCTCTTGCCAAAGCAAAGTTTGAAGTGTTACGAAGTGCTCTTGGTGTTGTTACCAGTAAGTTTGCACCAAGGGGGAGTGTTGCAAATTAGTGAAACTTATTGGATTAGTTCTAGAAATATTGAATAAGTCAAAGCTTGTTTTAGTGTTCAGTTTATTTATGAGATAGTTATTCAAATGTTTGTGGTTTGTTTGTTGAATAAATTTAGGAACAAATTGTTGTTGCATTCTTACTTAGTTGAGACTTTTTAGGAATTTCTTTTAATATACATAATTGTTGTTAGCGGATCACATTATCTTCAGATTTAATAAAATTTGTTTATTTGCTGGGCAATAGAAATTTTCTTTGCTTTTCTTGTTTGGTTTCTTCTATTACACAGATTTATTTCACATACTCAGCAAAAAGGTAAAAAAAAATAAGATTATCTAACCTTTCAGTTACCTTATAAAGAACTTCGAGACTCTTTACACATTTTCATCTCTTTCATTTAGAAAGGGTGATGGTGAATCTCTTTAAATGTTTTTTATTGGTGAAATAGGTGGAGTATATATAGTAGTAGGCTTTTCTCTTTCATCTCTTGCTTGCTCTATTATTGGGTCTTCTTCAAATAAAGGAAAGAAGTTGAAGTCATCTATCTGGACCAGAATCTTATTCTCCTTCTTCATCAAATATTACTTCTCAACTGATCACTATTTTCTTGTTGTTTGGATTGTACAATTTGTAGGCCTTTGAATTTGTGTCATATTCAATGAAGATAACATTCTCAACTTTATGATCTAATTTTGTTCTTCTCTTGTTCGATACATGAACATGAGCTATTCTTACAAAGACTTTAAGATGGGAGATACCAGGCTTTCTACAACTCCATGCCCCTTATGGTATTTTTCCTCACATGCTTCTTGTTAAAGATTGATTGGATAGATAGACAATAGTTCCTATAGCTTTAGCCCAAAACTCTTTTGGTAGTCTTTTGCTTTTCAATATACTCCTCATCTTATTGAGAACTGTTCAGTTCTTTCTTTCAATAACACCATTGTGTTGGGGGAATCTTGAAACAATTAAGAAATGTTGAAATCCATTTACTTCACAAAACTCTTAGAACTCCTTGAAAGTGAATTCTCCTCCATGATCAGTTCTCGTGGTTTTAATTTGGCGACTACTTTCTTTCTTAATAGCAACTTTGCATTTTTTGAATGTCTAAAATACTTTTGACTTTTGCTTCAAAAAAATATACCCAAGTCTTTCTTAAAAAATTATCACAAAGTAAATGAAGTAATTATTGTAATTGAGAGAACTTGGCTTGATTGGACCACACACATCAGCATGAATGAGCTCGAGTGGTCTTTGGCTATAAAGGTCGACTCTTTTGGAAAGCTTTTTTTGAATTGCTTCCTACGTAAACATCCTTTACAAAACTGGTCTGGATAATTTATGTGAGAAAGAGTCACCATTTCCTTCTTGAACAGTAGCTCTAATCCAACAAATTGCCTTTGCAACATTGTTTGGATATTCAAATTAAACACTCTATTCTTTCATATTTTTACTTTGGTAATTAAATTTTCTTTGTCATCTTTTATTAAAAGACTATAATCTTTCATATGAATACAATAGCCTTTTTCCAAGAGTTGACCTAAACTTAGAATGTCACATTTCATATTGGGCACATAGTAAACTTTTCCAATAAATTGATTCCTACAATCTTTCAATTATATAAGAATGTTACATTTTCCTTTCACGGCTACTTTGCAATTGTCATAAAATAAGACATTGCCACCTATTGATTCGTCTAGCTCTATGAACATACTTATTTTTCCACATGTGTGATTGCTTGCCCAGTTTCAAGATACCATGTGTTCTCTTGGTATCCATCATTGTCATAGTTAGCCTTGACCTTTTTTTTCCACATAGTTAGCCTTTTCTTCAACTTTCTTGTTATAGGCTATATATTTAGAAGCATAATGGCCAAACTTTTGACAATTATAGCATTTAATTTTGGACTTGTCGTACCTTGTATTTGGGTTGCCCCTTCCATAGCCTCATGTTGAGCTTTCTCCTTTCTCATAGTTGTTGTTGTTATTCTTACCTCATCTACGACTATGAACTTTATTTTTTCCTTGACCTTGACCTCTACCTAGACCACGTTGATTTCTCTCGTAGCCTTAAATTGCTTATTTCTCCTTCAATTGCATCTCAAGGAGTTGTTCGAAGATCCCTTGCCTTTTCATTATCTTTTCTTCATAGGCTTACAATGATCCTTGGAGTTGATCAATCATCATTTCTTCCAAATCTTTAGTCTCTTCAATCGTTATCACCATGTGATCAAATTTCGAAACCACGAAGCGTAGTCTCTTCTCTATTATTCTCAATTCACTTAACTTTTCATCATTTCTTTTCAATTGATTAAAAATAGCTTTGACTATTTGAGAAGTAATCACTAATCAACTTATCTTCTCCTCTTAGAAGTTTGAAGACATACCTTTTTTACATGTTTGACACCTTTTAGGATGTTTGAATTTTATCTCGTGCTTGCTTGGTGGAGGTTGTGTTTGCTATCTTCTTAAAAGCATTGTCATCTAATGCTTGATAAATGACATAGAGAGCTTTTTTATCTTTCTTTCTCGAGTCCTTATTGTATCTCTTTGTGCTTGACTCAAAGCGGCAACAATAGCATATTCTCTAGCTCATTATAACCTTTATCTATGACCTCCCATACATCTCGTGCTCCAAGGAGAGCTTTCATTTTAATGCTCCAATTATCATAATTGCTTTTATTCATAATTAAAACTTGGAATGATGCCATACCTTTATTTGCCATAGGTTTCAAACAATATTTCCAATAGTAATATGGATGCTTATATATGTGAAAATGCACACTAGAAAAGTTTCCAGGAAAGACTCTTTAGGCTATCTTGGCCTTTATGACAAAACTTTCTAAATATGCATGTAATCACATAAATATAATACCCACGCTACTAAACTGAGTTCTAATACCAAATTGTTGAAAATAAGAATTTTGTAAGGACTCAAAACACTTAATTTATTTATTTCTCAAACAAATATACAAGAAATAAACAACACTCAAATATTTAAACAAAGACTTGGGCTGATACAACTCTTCACGTATGCTTCTCTCTTAGAAGTTTTATTACTCACTTGATTGTTAAACCTAAGGAGGGAGGGGTATTTACACTTGAAACAAATCATTTTAACCCATTAATTTTGGTTGTTGTACCTACCATTTTGACCGGTCTAAACCATTAATCTTAGTCTTCATCTAACACACCAATCTTTACTACACCTAACAGTAGAAATTTCTAATGACTTAGCCAATTTCAACATTCTAGATCAAGTTTATAATCCAACACTCCTCACAAAAAAATTAATCACCACAATAGTTATAAAAAATCCACCAAACATTTCATTGCAAAATTGAAAATCCAAGTCAAAATTATTGAAAGAATAACTGGAAACAAGACAACGTATATGGTTAAAGAGACAAGAGAAGCTTAAATAAACCTTTGGTATCAAAGAAACTATAAATTAAAGCTTCTAAAAATCATTATGCACAAGCAAGCCATGAAATCGTGGCAGACAAGTATAAACTAGATAAAAAAAGAGAGAAGTTGATAATAGTAGCTGGCTTTATGACTCTGGATTTTAACCACTAGCAATAATGAAGCTTCAGTGCATCTCTCAAAAGAAGTCCAAAAGAATATGAATTTTGCTTTACTTTCCTTTTGTTTTTAATTCTCTCACTTTCTCTCCCCACTATTTTTTTGGTTTGTGCATCCAAACAAGACTTTGTTATTTAAAGCTTTGCTTTAGGAGTACTACTCTTGGTTCCTTTGCTTTCTCAAAAGATGTTAAAGAGAAAACTTAATACTATTTTCCTTAAACAATCTGTTTATAGATGTGGGTTGGGGAGCTTTGTCATAAGTTTTCTCTCTGTTTAAACTCCTTTTTTACATTTATTAAGTAATTTCTTTTTAAAATTTACTTTATTCTTTACTTTTGCTTTATTATAGAGTGGGGGCAAGAAACTAATGCATTATGTTTGCAGTCTATGGAAAACAAATACTTTTTATTTTCCTTGATTTAAGGTACTACATTACATTGGGATTGTTTCAAGAGTTAAGGTTTATAGTATAATAGTATTTGATGTTATATATCATGCTCATGATTTTCTGTACTCTTGTGCAATAGTGCAACTTTCACACAAAAAGTTTGATTCTAAGTATGTAAACATTTTCAATAAAATATAAAATAGTGTTAAGAAAACCTAATCCTTAGCACGAGTACAGTGATTTGCTTTTAATTTTTCAAGTAACTAGGTAAACTAGTTGGACAAACACAGTACAATAGAAATTGTCAATCTGGTCCAAAAAAAAAAATTTTTATTGGTCAAAACAACATCTGCAGAATCGATTAAGACTAAACTTGGAAGATTAAATTAATTAGTATTTCTTTGTTTTTTTCACAAGGCTCAGTATACCAATTAAGAAAACAAGGGTATGCCGTGCATGGCTTGATTAAATTATTATTAAACAACAGAAAGTAAATAAATGCTTTGAGCATATAGTTCAGAAAAAAGAAAATAAAACAAAAGCCTTGAGCAGGTTCAGTAGAATTCTAAACGGTATTTGGTATTCCAATTAAACAAGCAGAGTATGCACTAGTAACTATTAGCAGTCAGAATCATCATGACCACCACTTAATCTCTGTATCATATATTGTTCTTCTCACTTGCTTTTTTACTTGTTTATTTGCCTTTTTTCTAGTTGTACGGGATGTTATATGCCCACAATATTTACTTGTTATTCATTTCACTTGTAGCAGGCTATATACACAATATGGCCACAACATGTGAAAATATTAGTTTCAATATTTTAAAATTTGACTACAATTGCAATATTATAACAATATTTGAATTATTAATGTAATATTATCTCCATGTATCTATGAATACAATTCAAAGTCATTATCTTTGTGAATATGTTTTTCTTGCCCAATAGATATAGATAAAAATTTTAATCGTAAAATTTAAAATGCATTATTGATTAAAGTATTGATTAAAGTGTTGTGACTTTTAATTTAGAAATGTTATGGAATGAAATTATTGACGATAAAATATAAGTATATATGTGAGTAGTGATTATTAGTTATTAAGTAAAAGTAGATATTTATTAGATACTTTAACTATAAAATTTGGTCAATTAAGTCAGAATTTTGCAGTTTTAAATATACCTGTAATTGATAAAGGTATAGTTATTATAGTGATTGTGTGCACACCTTTAAAAATTGGTATACGTGTTGTTTTATGGGTATAAAAAGTGTGTATGGGGTATATTTTGGTATGTTCTGTTGTTGTACCAATTATGTTGCACTTGATTTGTTTATTATAAGTATAAAAAAGCCAACATAGAGTGCATGTGTGTTGCCTATGATGATGCATTTTATATTGATTTATTTCTATTTGTTGTAAAAGAATATGAGAAGTATGAACTTGTGGATTTGGATGAAAGCCAACTTCACAGCATAAGTATGACTTAAATTGGCAAGATCTAAATAGGTGTAGTAAGGTCATCGTGACTAATAGTATCAACAATCTAGCAATGAAAAGGAGCATGATATTCGATGAAGAATTTACATTAGAAGATGTACAACTATAGGATAACCAAAAGTTTGTGGTCACTAATGACAAAGACTTGTTGGACATTTAGAAAGCACACATCGATCTATAGTACACAAAAATAAAGCTTCAGTGTGAGCTACTTCCACTTGCAATGAAACCACTAGTAAATAGGACGACTTAGAGCCAAAACACTACTACACCCCACTTCAGTTACAAGCATATGAATATAGGCATGCACAGCATGACGATGGTGCTTCTCAGCCTCATTCAGACTCTACTAAAAATAAGGGTGATGGTTCAAATGGTAGTGATTCCATTAACAAGTTAGATGTGCACGAGTCTTTTAGTTACTCCTTACAATGGTTTCAAACTCCTACAAATAGCTAACTGAGATTTCTATTTAAACACCTTGTACAAACCAAACACATGTCCACACACAAACACTTGTAGAAACACAAGCCCAAAACACGACCTCAGAAACTTGTTATACAATCATTCCCATAAAACAATGACAACCAAAATACAAACACTTGTTAATGGCACTTTAGCCACACAAGATCCTCAATCTCAAGTTTTTCAAGCTGAGATTGTTGTCAACAAATCTTCTCCACTGCCTACAACTGGTCATTAAAGAAATAAGGTAGCATGATAATAGAGGAGGAGGTGATAGAGATATTGTTTAATCTAACTCAACAAGTAATGATGAAGATGTTGATGGTCTTGCTAGTGAACCATATAAGATTAGTCAAGAGCAAGGTCAAAATCTATTGATGAAACTAATGATGTTGAGGAAGATGATGTGCTACTGTCTAGTTATAAATTAGATAACAACGAGTATGTTTTTGTTCTAATTCTGATGTAGAAAACCCTTTGAACAAGATGAGAGAAGATGGGTAAAGTAACTTCTATAAGGCTATAGAATGGCCAGATTAATTGATAGTGTTGTAAAGATTACATCTGCTTTAAAAGATTATGCCATTAAGTAAGGATTCAAAATGAAGAGTATTAAGGTGGAGAAAAGCAGGGTGACATTAAGATTTGGCGAGGAGAATTATACGTGGAATTCCATGCAATCTGAACTAGAACAAGTGGCTTTTTGTAAGTGAAGAAATTTATTTCAAGCCTATATACATGCTAAAAAATTCTGAATATTCCTGAATCCATAATCATCTAGATTGCTAGTAAGTGTATGGAGATAATATTCACTAACTCAGAAATTATTATTTTTGTGTTACAAGCTAATATGTGGATCGAATATGGAGTTCATTTTTCAAAACAAAAGGTCTATAGAGCAAAAAGAAAGACACTTGCAATAGCAGGTGTTGATCACAAGGAAAGCTACAATAAAATTGGAGATTATGCATAGACTATACTAGACAAGATGCTTCAAGCCATTGCAATTATGAAGGTTAACAAAAGCAATATATCAGATGTAGAAACAACTTTTGACATATATTTGCTTGCTTTCCCTATTGCTCAAGATGGTTTCAATCATGGTTATAGACCTTTTATAAGGATTGACGGGTGTCATTTGAAGAGGTTATACAAAAGTGTTTTATTGTCAGCGGTTTCTCTTGATGGGAAAACATGAATCTGTCCTTTGACTATATGTTTTTGCAATACAGAGAATATCAACCCATGGACTTAGTTTTTTAGGCATTTGAAGACATTCTTAATCTTAAATCGATAGATCACATTCATATGTGATCAATAGAAGGAATAAAAGCTGTACTACCTCTAGAATTCTTGAATGCAGATATTTGATTTGGTGCATAATATATAGTTGCAATATGTATCCAAAAGTTAACTTCAGTTTAGAATTTTGGGCTACAACGAGGGTTACAAATATAAGAGCCTTTGAAATTGTAATGAAATTTATCAAGCCTATAAAGGTCAGGGTATAGGACACATTGTTGAAGATCCACTTAAAGCATTGGTCCATATAGGCTTTTGACATTACGTGCAAGTTTGATTATACCAGAAACAATATGTCAAAGTCCTTCAAGACATGGCTTTATGACACACGAAAGCTGCCCATCATTTACATATATGAGTTCATTTGGAAGAGGCTGATGAAAAGGTTTAACAATAAGAGAAAAAAGCCTGGTGGATGGAAACAAATCTTGACAGTAAGAATTTTTAATCGCTTACAGAACAATATAGTAGTTGGGAGGAATTACGTAATAATGCCTGCCAACGATACACTATTTAAGATTAATGACATAGGAATGACATATACAGCTGACTTACATCTAGGTCATATGATTATGGTACTTGAAGTGTTAGTGTCATTCCTTATAAGCATGCTTTGCCATGTATAATGGATACTAGTAGGTATGTTCGTGACTTTGTTAATGTAAGCTACACAAAAGAGACATTTTTAAGGGCTTATACAGGTATGATTCACCTATTGCTAGACAAGACTATGTAGCCACATGTTCATGCTAATAATATTGCCTTTAACAGTCAAAAGGGTCCTTAGCAAGCCTAAACTTAATATAAAAAGAAATTCTAATGAAGTCTTTGCCCATCAAAGAAGGTTCGCATTGAAGTGTAACGGTTTTGACTAATTTGAACATAATAGAAGAATATGCCTAGTTAATCCATCCAATGCAAATCAAATGACAAGGCAATATCATATATACATTTTTATTTTTTGCTTACTAGACACAAAAACTTCATATTAGTTTATATTACATTGTGCTATTAAACAACCATTGCTTTGTACTTATGATGCGTCTACATATTCAATAAAATAATGTCAGAGTGATGCATGCATAGGCAAAAAGGACAACTGATGGATAATTAGGTTAAAATGGTTTCATTATTTGGTTTAGCTTCAAATTGGCATTTTTTGATATGTCAATTTGATTAATTTGACTTGTTTTACTAATTTTGTGTTTTTTTGTTTACAATAAATACGGGAAATTAGTCTCAAATAAGGGCAAAGAAAGAAACCAATATAAACTTCCTCCAACAAGAAGTTAAACTAACACAGCAAAGGCAAGGGCATCAAGGAAAAGGATGGCATCAAATCAATGGCTTGGAGTGCAAGGAAAAAGGATTTGTCATATGCAAGACTAGGGATATTAGTTATGGTGCCAATAGTAACATTAGGTGGAAGCTTGGCAAAAACAATTGGAAAAGGAAAGACACAAATGCATGAAATTGACAAGGTAATTTACAATTCAGTTTGCTTCATTGACTTCCATTAAACTATACCTGATTATATAAAATTATTTAATTGACTAAATTACAAATTGTGCACTCATTATATGCAGAGCAAATAATTAACCTTAACCATAACTGATAGTACTGATAAACAAGTAAAGGACATTTAATAATCTTATACAGCTTCCACACTGCAACACAAATGAATCATTCGATACTTACAGTTAAATTATGCACAAACAAAGTTTCGTTTACATGGTAGTATGGACATTGGCATTTTTATGTATACATTTTGTATATTGCAACTAACAAGGTTACTTGTAGGTATTTTTAGTATTAGGTTGACCTTGTTTTTTCTACATGGCTTTGTATACTTGGAGATGACAAGCTTTATAGGTAGGTGTTGTTAGAGTGAGGTTGGTCTTGTTTTTTGTATATGGTTTTGTATACTTGGAGATAATAATTTTTATTTATAGGTGCTCTTAGTGTGACGTTGGTTTTGTTTTCATATATAATTGTATACTCTTTGGATAACATGATGTATACTGAAACATAAACTTTGATATAAAATACAAAGAAAATAGATATTTATAGATTTCGTATTGCTTTACATGAATAGGGTTGTCTTATAGAAACTACATAATGTTCGTTGATTGAAATCCTTACTATTACAATGACGTATGTTACAACTTAAAAGTTATAACTCTCAAGTATAGGTTGTCTCAAGTAATAAAGTTTAGAAATTCGAGTGTCAATCCACAAGGAATACGTTATACAAAATTTGTGTTGAAAATAGATTTTTCACAGTCAAAACTACCAAAATTTGTAAAATGATCTTCTCAAAGTTGTAGGTGGATGACTCATCTTTCTAATGGTCTATATCTCACCCTTATCGATTTTGTAGAACGTAAGTTGTGTTGAAAATAGACAGACATGTTCGAGGTTCATTTCTCTACTGCCCTTCTAGAATTATGACTTCTTTTGATATCCAACTAGTTTAAATTTGGAATATGTAAAACATAAACAATTTAGAACTCTTTGTCAGCTTTTTGGAATACCCAAATGTATAATTTTTGGGTATGTATTTTGAGAGATACAGCCAAAATGCAGAAGCATGTTGGGTTAGTCCGAAGATGCACTTAAGAGTTTTGTTGAATCCCAATTTTGTCCCATTAATTGTTCGAAGTGGTCCAACCTTTGGCTTACAAAGTTGTGAAATAATGAGTTTATGTTTGTCCAACTCAAAAATCATATCAATTGATGTTTTTGATTGAAAGATACACTCATTATACAAAATCTGCGCAAAACCGACTATTTAGTTCGATTCATGTTTTAGAATTCAATATAAACAAATATGCTTCATTTTTTGGGGAATAGAAGTACGTTATTAAGTATAAATATAGTATTTCTTTTGATAATCCTACATTTTTAAACATTCATCACCCTCCCCAACCTAACTAGCTTATTATCAGTCTTTAATAATCTAAGCAATATAATTTTAAAGTTAATTTATAGAATTTACATTTTAAAGTTGATTTATAGAATTGATCAAATCTATGCACTCACTTAAAGATTTATTATATATGTATCAAATACTCATCAGTCAAGTTATTAGCAAACCTTCTTTTTATACTTTTTTATAACTAATACACATTATGGGACTTAAATGGAATCAAACAATATTGGTTCTAAATTTTTTCAGGATAAACTTCTTTGGCCAAAGATTATTTTTATCTTTTTCTTTTCAGCTTTCTCTCTCTCTCTCTCTCTCTCTCTCTTTTAACCTAACTTTAACCCATATAGCGAGCTTTTTGCCAATAACTCCCAGACTAGTTGACTTTAGGGTATTATATGTTAAAACACCACTACGGGCTTAATTACTTGAGTTAAGTTTACGAACTTATTCATATCAAAATTTTATCATTTTACGTGAACATTCACTGCTGATTAGACAAAAAGCACGGTTACTAAGTAAAAGCTTTGGCTAAAATTTTTACTTATTTATTTATTTATTTTCTTTTTTCTAGAGATTTTTTTTTATCCTTAGTTGCTACCTTTGACAAAACAAAAGAGCTCGAATATTATAAAACTCTAATATGTCATCCATAATCATTTATCAAAGTACGTGTGTGTGAAAGATGGTTTATAAATACTTACTGATTGAGTATTTAAGTAGAATTTGTTATGTGATGATGATATGAGAGTCCATAGATTTGATCAATTCAAAAGAAAGTGAATGATAAATCCTTTATTATGAAATTCAAAAATCAAAATAAATGATAATGCATATCTATTAGGATGTGTCTCAGGAGTAAGATTACTTCTTACTCTACCATCCTTACAAATTATGAATCTAAAAGGTTTTTTTTTGTTTTTTTTTACATATAAAAATGGCTACTTATGTCAACTACAATCCTCCCAACCAAATTAAAACATTATCCCCAATGTTTGAATGCAGAGAGGTACAATATAGAGAATATTACTTGAGATGGTAGCTATTAAAAAATAAGTAAAACTTGAAACAAACTTAAGCAAAAATAACTAAAAAAAAATAACAAAATGCAATGAGTATAAAGATAAGAAAAGTTACAATTGAAGTTACAAATCCAACTTTCGCTTTTTACCGCTTTCACTTGACCATTCTAATCGTGCCATTGCTGGTTTATAGACAAAGTTCTATAATTGATGGATAAAATCATTAGCAGTTGGAGGAGTTTGCAAGCCGTTTGTGAAATAAAGTTCTGTTCTACAACATGATCAAGAAAAGACAACAACTTTTTAAAGAAACATTAACATATACCAATCATAAAGATTTTTGGTAAATGGTGAGTTATGCCTAGGATGCAACTTGAAATATTTCCTCTAAGGTCCCAAAACCACCTGGTAAGGCAATAAAAGCATCTGCAAAATCAAGCATTTGAGCAATTCTTTTATGCATTATTGAGACCATTAGTTCTTCTCCAATCATTTTGTCAGTGATGTTGCTTGCAGATAAAGCCTTTGGTATGATATTTACGACTTCACTTTCTCCTACATGTGCGGCAGTTGACACACACTCCATTAATCCAAGGCTTCCTCTCCCATATATTAGTTAAGTTTTCGCTCAACTAAAACTGGCTTGACCCATAAAAAACACAAATAGCTTTAAATTGACTAACAGAAGTTCCTCCCATTTTTGTAGTCTTTTACCCTTATCAGTGATTCAAATTTTACAAGAAAATAGAGAAGCTGAGGTGTTGTATTTATACAACTTAAAAAAAAATGCATTAATTAAATCAATAGAGGTAGGCTAACTGTTGTCACAAAAGTTTAAATTTAAAAAATGTAAAAAATGTCAAAGATAACAGCTAATATTGAAATCTAAAATATAAAAATTTCAACAATGATAGCTGAAAATTAATATTTACAGATAGTTGTAATTATGGCTCACATCTTCCTCTGATTTTACATCTAGTAATGGCTTAACACCCTCTACAGGTTGAGAATTGGCTTTACATCCAATTTTCTTATAAATTGACAAACAGGGCATTTTAAAGTAAGATTTCCAAGACTATAACGATCACGTTCTTTTTAAAATTGTGTATAAATTGAGAATTTCACGTTGCACATATCCACTAGGATACGTCTCAAGAGTCAGTAGAATATTATTTAAAAACTCCTTAGTCAGTCTATCCTTAATGAATTGAATTTTATCTTCTCTATTAGTTGACATCATTCATAGAGAACGACATCGTTTGTTATAGGTTGAATGTGCACATTTATGACACACTTGTAACCTTTTTACTCTTCATTTCTTTGCAAAAATGCTCTTACCTAAACCAGACATGCGTGAAACAAATGAATTAGAAAACTCACCTACTAAACGTACCTTTGCTTCAATTATCTAATGCACATTTTCAAGAATACCTTTATGTATAAGCATTCTCAATCTTATACACCTAACTTGATACATTTTTCATAGAACATTTCTAGGAATGGAAGCAAAATATGTTTTCAATCTAGAAAGAATGACATCCATATTGAAAAGAAGAGAAAAAAAAATAAAAAGAAGTGAGAGAAAATCCTCCTTTTTTTTGTATCAGTTATTTGGACAACTGAAAGAATCAACTTGAAGAGTCATGGAATACTGTTATCCACCACTTGACGAGGAAAACAATTAAAAACAAATAAGGAAAAATCATCAAATGTTATAAACAGGTTCATTCAGAGTAATAGACTTTAGCTCGCTAGAAAATTCTTAAAGAATGGCTTTAAACGGTGTCCATTAACTTTAAAAACATTACCATTTTTTGGGTTCTCAATCTCAATAATGGTATGTGGGAAAACCGTCTTGACAATGAAAGGACCTGTCCATTTTGAATGAAGTTTTCCAAGAAATAGATGTAATCTTGAATCATATAAAAGAATTTTGTGTGAAGGCTCAAATGATTTTCTAATGATATGGTTGAAACACCTTCATTTTGTCTTTGTAAATCTTAGAATTCTCGTAAGCTTCAATCCTGATTTCTTCGAGCTCATCTAATTGGAGTTTTCTCAATGATCCTGCTTTGCCTAAGTCAAAATTAAGCATTTTAATGGCGCAGAAAGCTTTATGTTCCAATTCTACAGGCAGGTGACAAGCCTTTACAAAAACAAGTCTATAAGGAGACATACCAGGTGATGATTTAAAAGCAGTTTAATAAGCTCATAGTGCATCAGTTAGTCTTAAAGACCAATCCTTACGATTTGGGTTTACCGTTTTTTCTAAAAATGTGTTTTATTTCTCTGTTGGCAAGTTCAACTTGTCAACTTATTTGTGGGTGATAAGGAGTAGACATTTTATATGTAATTTCACATTTTTTTATTAAATTTTTAAAAGAGTTATTACAAAAGTGTAAACCTCCATCACTTATTATGGCTCGAGGCACTCCAAATCTTGAAAAAATATTTTTTTTTTCAAAATTTTCAAAACAATTTTATGATCATTATTTTTGCATGAACTGCCTTTACCTATTTGAAACATAGTCAACTCTAACCAAAATATATCAGTACCCAAAAGAATGTGGAAAATGACCCATAAAATTAATACCCTAACAATCAACTATTTCAATGACTAAAATATGATTTAATGGCATCATGTTTTTACGAGTTATTTTACCTAATTTTTGACAACAGTCACATATTTTACAAATGTATGTGTGTCTTTAAATAAGGCAGGCCAATAAAATCCATATTGTAAGATTTTCGCAGCAATTTTATTGAAGAAAAATAACCACCACATGCTTCAGAATTACAAAAAAAAAGATATTTTGAATTTCATTGTCATGTACACATCTCCTTATAATTTGGTCAGAGCAATATTTGAAAAGATATGGATCATTTCAAAAGAAATTGCGTACCTCCTGCAAAACTTTTTTCTTGTCTTAAGTATTCTAATGATTTGGCATTTGAGCTGTAATAAGAAAATTGACAATATCAACAAACCAAGGTAAAACTTAAACACTTAAAAATTACTCATCAAGAAAATTGTCATTAATTGGTGTTGTCTCAATTGGTTTTTCAAGCATAAGTCTTTATAAGTGATCAGCAACCACATTTTGTACTCTTTTTTTGTCTTGAATTGTGAGATCAAATTCTTGGAGTAGTAGGATTCACCTAATCAATCTGAGTTTAGCATCCTTTTTTGAGAAAAGATATTTCAATGCTCCATGATCACTAAAAATGACAATAGGTGAGTCAACAAGATAAGATCGAAATTTATCCAATGCAAATATTACCGCAAGTAATTCCTTTTCAATGGTAGAATAATTCATTTGAGCACTATTTAAGGTTTTACTAGCATAGTAAATCACATAAGATTTCTTGTCCTTTCGTTCTCCTAAAACAGCTCTAACAGCATAATCGTTAGCATCACAAATGATTTCAAAAGGCAAAGTCTAATCTGGAGGTTGCATGATAGGAGCAAACGTTAGCATACTTTTAAGTTTGACAAAAGCTTCTTGACATGACTCAGTCCACTAAAAAATAGTATCTTTTGATAAGAGATTACACAACAGTCTTGATATAACATATTAAAATCTTTGATAAATCTCTTATAAAAACTAGCATGTCCTAAAAATGATCTAACATCTTTGATAGACTTAAAAATGGGCAAGTTGGCAATCAAATCAATTTTAGATTTATCTACTTTAATTCCTTTGGATGAGACAATGTGACCAAACACAATACCATTTGTGATCATAAAATGACATTTTTCCCAATTAAGCACGAGATTCTTTTCTTTACTCCTAATCAAAACTTTTTCCAAGTTAGATAAACAATCATCAAATGAGTCACCAAAAATAGAAAAATCATCTATGAAAACTTTAAGAAATTGTTCAACGATATCATTAAAAATACTAAGCATGCATCTTTGAAATGTAGCTAGTGCATTATATAATCCAAACGACATCCTTCTATATGTAAAAGTTCCAAATAAGCAAGTGAAAGTGGTTTTTTCTTGGTCTTTATGTGCAATTTCAATTTGGTTATGCCCAGAATAC
Organism: Azadirachta indica; assembly: GCA_022749755.1. Lineage (NCBI taxonomy): Eukaryota > Viridiplantae > Streptophyta > Magnoliopsida > Sapindales > Meliaceae > Azadirachta > Azadirachta indica. The sequence goes on from CM040443.1 coordinate 1,456,369, forward strand.
CCATCTAGGAAACAATAAAATGCATGTCCAGCTACCCTTTATAACATTTGATTCATAAATGGTAACGAGAAATTATCTTTGCTAGTCATTGAATTAAGTTTTCTATAGTCAATGCACATTCTCTAGCCAGTAATTATTCTAGTTTGAATTAATTAATTATTTTCATTTTTAACTACAGTAACTCCAAATTTCTTAAGTAAAACTTGAGTAGGACTTACCCATGTGCTATCAGAAATAGGGTAAATGATCTCCACATCTAGAAACTTGAGAACTTCATTTCTCACTACCTCTTTCATATTAGGATTTAAATTATGTTGCATTTGTCTAGATAATTTGGTATTATCTTCCAAATATATCTTATGTGTGCAAATCAAAGAACTAATTCATTTTATGTCAACTATTGTCTATCCTAAAGCATGTTTATACAATTTCAAAATTTCAAGCAACTTACGTTCTTAAAGAGCACTGAGTTTAGAAGAAATTATCACCGGAAAAATTTTATTAGCACCTAAGAAAGCATACATGAGGTTAGATGGTAATGGTTTCAATTCGAGTTTTGACGGTTGAATACTTGATGGCATCGATTTATCAGTACGTTGAGGTAAGTCTTCAAATTTTGATCTCCATCTATTAACTTCTAAAACCTAAGAAGATTTTAAAAGGGAATAATTATGAGACACTTCAGAATTTTTATCAAAATTGAAATCATTGCAACCATTTAAACAAGCATCGAAGGGATCAGAAAAAGATGAAACATTAAAGCAGTCACGAACAAGTTCCTCAATATAACTAACTTCATGCATGTCATCATTTTCACTAAGTTGCTTATAAATATTGAACACATTCATTTCCAATGTCATATTTCCAAAAGATAGATTTAGAACTCTATTTCTATAGTTGATTATTGTATTGGATGTAGTAAGAAATGGACGTTCTAATATGATAGGAATTTAGGTGCTTGAGCTAGGAAAAGGTTGTGTCTAAGACAATAAAATCAACGGGAAAGTAAAATTTATTTACTTGGACTAACATATCCTCAAGTATTCCTCGTAGTATTTTTACAGAACGATCAGCAAGTTGAAGTGTTGTAGAGGTAGGTTTAAGCTCACCTAAACCTAATTGCTCATATACTAAATTTGGAAAAAGATTAACACTTGCACCAAGATCAAGTAAAGCATGGTTTATTTTAAAGTTTCCAATTACAGAAGAAATGGTTGGACAACCAGGATCTTTATATTTTGGTGGAGTGTTATGTTGAATAATTAAATGAACATTCTCAGTTAAAAATGCTTTCTTTTGAACAGTGCATAAATCTTTCAAAAATTTAGCATAAGAAGAAACTTACTTAATTACATCTGACAAAGGAATGTTGTTAATTTTAACTTGCTTAAAGAGTTCAAAGATTTCAAAATTTTGGTTAAACTTTTCAATTGGTTGCTTGTTCATGAAAGGCTTCTTTGAAAATAGGAATATCTAGACATTCATTTGTTGAGCGTCCAATATTTTCATAAATACCACAAATTTCTTCATTTTACAAAGACTTAGCATCCCTAACTCTTCTTATTTCCATGGCTTCAACCTTTCTAGCCAAACTAGCAATCCCATCATTTAGATCATCTTCTTAATTAAGGTGATATTTACCTTTAACATTTGCAAGATTAGTTGTAATTGAATTTTTGGATGAATTAGTGTTATGCCATGATTGTGAATTTTCAGCCAAGTGGTCTAAGTATTTTAAGGCTTCTTTAGGTCCTTTGTCAAGAAATTCACCATTACATATTGTTTCCACAAATTGTTTTGTTTTAGGTGTTAGTCCCTCATAAAAGAAACTTGTAGTGTGCCATTTTTCAAAACCATGATGTGGATAAGAATTTAACAAATCCTTAAATCTTTCTCAACATTCGAAATATGCTTCATTTGGATTTTGAGAAAAATTTGGTTTTCTCTTTTCAAAGCATTGGTCTAATGTGTTCGAAAAAATTTCTTCAAAAATTCACTTTGCATTTCATGCCATGTGCCAATTGATCTAGGTCTTAAAGAGTGAAGCCACATTTTTGCTTTACCTTTTAATGAAAAAGGAAATAATTTTAGCCTAACAATTTTATAGGTGCAAGCTTGATCATTAAATGTGGCACAAACTTTCTCAAATTCTTTAAAATGCAAGTAAAGACTTTCAGATTCTAAACCATGGAAACTAGGAAGTAATGGAATCATTCCTGGCCTAAATCTAAAATTATTAGCATTAAGAGGAAAAATAAAACATGAAGGAGCAAAACTATGAGGTACTTGTAGATATTCACGCATGGCTCATAAAGGTTGATTTTCATGTTAATTATGCACACTTTCCTCTTCAGGCATTATGCTTGATGTATATGATTGTGAAGGTAAATTAAACAAATTTTCAAAAAAAATTTCAGAATTATCTTTCACCAAAAGATAAGATTGAGGATGACGATACCAACCAAGTATAAATAAAATGAAAATAAAATAATGATAAAATAAAATTAAATGTTAGCAGAACATAAAACAAATAAAAGGAAAAGAGGTGGTACAACCTTCCTCTTAATAAAATTAATGTAAATGAAAATGACAACACAATACTTAAAAGAGAAAATTAAGAAAGGTGGCAAAGTCTACCATGAATAAAATAAACAACAAAATTTATGTGGTATATATAGAACCAACTATAAATGAAAATGTAAATGGCGACTGAGCCTCCCAATAAAAGGAAAAAAAATGACGAGACGAAAATAAAAAAATGTTAAAGTTAGAGTTAGAGTTGGAGTTAGGAGTTAAAGTTAGTGAAAGAAAATTAAACAAGAACTAGTAAACTTTATACAAACCGTACTTCTTGGCAATGATTCTAGAAACTTGCTACAACTTAAAGGTTGTAACTCCCAAATATAGGTTGTCTTAAGTAATAAAGTTCAGAAGTCTGAGTGTCAGTTCCTAGGGAATACATTATACAAGGTCCACAGATCCAATGTCCAAATATGATGAAAGTAAAATGAATTTGTTACTTGTTGAAAATAAATTTAATATTATTAACTATTAGGGTATCAGGGATTCATTTTGTTGATAATTATAAAAATCATTCTTTACTCATTTCTTTTAACTCAATTAAGAATTATTTAATAAATAATCTTAATCGGAAGATAAATATATTGAAATACATCACAATCCCTCTTTGAAAAAAAGGTGAGAAATTAAAAGATTAATCATTCAATTTATTTATGAAAGTTATAACATACCTTATTCTTGGTTTGTAGAAAAGGTGCAAGCTTCAGTGTACATTTTGTTAACAATGAATCAAGTATTCTAACAAACCAAAACACTTTTAAGAAATAGAATTCACTCAATTGAAAAGACTTTGCATTGAAGCACAACTTAGAATGATAAAAGAACAATGTTATAAAATCAACGAAACTTCACCCTTAGCCATAATTGCTAATTTAGAAAAACATTATTTAATTGAGGTTCAAATTACAAAAAGGGAAAATAAATGATAACAAAGATCAGCCCTCTTCACTTTCACATCTTCCTTTATATAGATAAAACAAAAGATACCTCACATGAGTGAACATAATTTGCCAATTTTCAATTAATCACGCTCTACCAACTTGCAACATATTTTTGACTATCAAAACCATCGAAATTTGTGAAATGGTCAGCTTCAAAGTTGTAGGTGGATGACTCAGCTTTCTAATAGTTTATATCTTACCCTTATTAATTTTGTATAATGTAAGTTGTGTTGAAAATAGATAGAGATGTTCATGTTATATTTCTCTACTGCCCTTTTAGAATTATGGCTCTTTTTGATATCTAACCAGTTAAAATTTGGAATATGTAAAGTATAAACAATTTAGATTTCTTTGTCAACTTTCTGGAACTCAACCGTATAATTTTTGGGTAAGTATTTTGAGAGATAAGGCCAAAATACAGAAGCATGTTGGGCTGGTCCAAAGATGCACTTGAGAGTTCTGTTAAAACCTAATTTCGTCCTATTAATTGCTCAAACTGGTCCAACCTTTGGCTCACAAAGTTGTGAGATAATAAGTCTATTTTGTCCAGTCAAAGAATCATATCAATTGATGTTTTGGATTGAAAGATACGCTCATTATACGAAACCTGCACAAAATTGATTATTTAGTCCAATTTATATTTTAGAATTCAATATAAAGGAATATGCTTCATTTTTGGGGAACAGAAAGACATTATTAAATATAAATTATAGTATTTCTTTTGATAATCCTACACTTTTTATTAAATATAAATTATAGTATTTCTTTTGATAATCCTACACTTTTTAACATTCATCAATGTATATGATCAATAGTGTGATGACAACATCGAGATGCATCATTTAATCTTATTTCATCTCTTGAATTTGGAATGTTGGTGCAACAGTGTACTGCTCTTGTTAGATTTGTTAGACAAGTGCTTGAATGTTGTTTTCTTTGCATGCATTGTTGATGTAATAGCATTATACTCTTCCATGGTAGGCTTCCATCACCTATAGAAGGATCATTTATCCTTGTTCTTTGGACAACAATAATAAAGCTTATGTGGATTGTTTGATGATTTTGAGATTGACTTAGATGCTCTCAAGCCACATTCACATATTTTGTTATGAAACTTCAATATACCTCCGTTGATCTCATTTCATGAATGTTTGTGTTTGAAATAGATATAGATGATGCACATGAAGGCATGTATAATGGACTTCTCATCGGTTTGATTTTCAAATTTTAAAATTCAAATTCCCTTTGAATTTGTTTGGAGTTGAAAATTTTTCCAAATTTAATATATAATATATTAAACAAAAAATCATAAATATGTTACAGTTTACTTATGAATTAATAGATTAATTCATTAAGCTCTAAATTAAACTATTTAATTAATTCGTTAATATATTAATTTAAATTATTTAATTAATTTGTTATTCTATTAACTGAAATTACTTAATTAATTCATTAATCTATTAATTAAAATTGTTTATTTAATTAATAAATCTATTAATTCATTTTGATATATAATAGACAAAAAATATTATGCACAAACACTAATATTAGTAATAATAATTAAATAATTGTAATAGATATAGTTGTTGATTTATTCATTTATTTAATTATTTTTCTCAATTTCCCTAATTTGCTTTTTCTAGATATTATTTTAATATTATTTTATTTTATTTTAATTTGTAAAGTTTACTTGTTCCAACAACATACATCATATCTGCTCCATGTGGGGCTATTTTTGTCTTTAACTACACAAGGTTAATCTTGCCTTTGCACACATATAAGGGTAAATGTGTTATTTCACCAATTTCTGTCAAAGACATTGTCTTCAGCTTTTAAGAAAGGCAGTGCATTTGACTTTTCTAATTTTTGGGTTATTTATAAAAATTGTCATGATGGGATAAAGTCGAAAATAGCCCTATATTTTAAGAATTACAAAACAAGAGCCAATTTTCAAGACATCCTTGGCTTCTTTGTCTTCCTTACTTCCTCCCTATGTTCTCTTCATCCCTTTTTACGAAGGGTAGGGAAAATGAAATATAGTTCCAAACATAAAATATAATTCAGATTTTAGGATTCAAATCAAATTTAATCAAACTATGGAAAGGAAATGAACTAAATTGAGTAAGTTGGTTCTGTTCAATTTCACAATTAAGATCTCAGTATGGTTCTTGCTTGGTTCCTTTTAAAGAATATTTTTATATAAATCATTAAATTATACAAAATTATAGTGAATAAATATTTTTTTAAATTTTATAATAACATCTCTTATTTTTATATAAATTTATATAAATTATTATAAACTTTTATTTATTTTTAAGTTTTATAAATTTTAGGAATTTATATAAAATTTTACATACGGTCCTAGTTGATTTCAGTTGAACTCGAATGGAATCGATCGATTTAGAAACTAAATGAATCGAATTCTTTTTTTGCTTTGGTTCGATTCAGTTTGGTTTGAGCTTTTTGCCAGGCCTACTAATAATTGCGTAAAATATAAACTTATTATTCACTCTTAAACTTGATTTGTTTGTTTAATTCTCAAGCCTCATTGGTATTTGATTTTTTTTGCTGTATTATACAGAAAATGAGAGAATTAGGCATTTAAAGTGAATTCAGTTCGGAAAAGAAGATGTTCGGGGACCAAATAACAAGCAAATTAAGGACCAAAATACAAAACATTTGGGGACTAAAATGCAAAGTTGTAGGGACCTAAGTGCAAGAATTTCAAACTTGGAGAGAAGTTATGAATGGTGAGGTCGCTCCACTACGATGCCATTAAGCAGCACAGCTATGCCATCCTTGCTGACTACACCCCACTATTGTGCCATTTAAGCACTTTAGCACTCGCTGGGTTCATTTTGGACATCTTATTTGGCTAAATTCAGCCCTTGGATGAACTTTGGATGACTTGCTTGAGAAAACCTACGTTTATTTAATTTGGAGGTTTGGGAAAGAAGGCATCCACTTTGGAAGAGGGAAAAGCTTGGAAGAAAATGAAGGTAGAGATAAAGAGAAGCTAGAGAGAGAGTTGTTTGGGAAGAAAGCAAGAGAAGATTGGGAAGAAAAAGCTCTCCAACGTAGTTTATCTCTATACTCTTATCTTATTCATTGTATTAAATTTAGTATTTGTGAATATTTGAATATGTTAAGGATGATTAAACTTGAAAATGTTGATTTTGAACACTTTTTTATTAGTTGCTAAATTTAACACCTAAGGCAATGGTTTAATATTTTAAAAACACCAAGTTCTCATTGTTGTATTATTTTTAATTAATATACTATGTTGCGTGTTTATCAAAAACTTAATGCGATTAATTAACTGGCCATTAATTAATTGATTTATGACCAATGAGTATTAAGAAACATTTGTTGTGTTCAGATTAGTTGATAAACATCACAAATTGCATATTGAACAAAGATGTATCAATGTGATTTGTATAGTAGGTTCATAATGCATTTCTATTTATTTTGTGTTTACATAGAGATATAATAAGCACAGAAACAAGAGATAAATTTGATTGATTTCGAGAGAGAGTCGAATAGATTATAATAATTAACTAGCAACATATGGATTAATTGAAATAACATAGCTTGAAGAACTAAGTGTGAGTAAATTAAGTTAAATCATTAGCCCTACATATTGCTCTCATTAGAAATCTCTTTACATTTTGTGCATTAATTTTTAGTTAGTTTAATTTCTTTTAATTCAACATCATATCGTTTTTTCAGCTCTTCAAATAAATTTAAAAAAGTTATCGAATATAATTAATTGACTATTACTCCTTATGGGAACGATACTCTACTTTCATTATATTACTTGTTTGTAACAACGTATTCTTGCATTCGTCAAATTCCGCAACAAGTTTTTGTCACGTTGCCGAGGAGTATTAAGTTCTTTTAATATCGATTTGGGTTAATTTTGAATTTAATTTGAAGTTTATTTTTGTTCTTCTTACAGGTGCATCTTTTAGTGTATGAGAAAAGCCAAAAGCAATGTTTTATTGCCTTTTAATTATGAAATTAAAAGACAAGCGTCAAGGTAACCGCAAACTTACACTATGCAACCAAATCTTGGAGAAAATACAGGGCTAAAGATCAATGAGCTTTAAGAGAATATGTTATTCTAACAGTTAACGGGGCTTCAACAAGTATAAGAAGACCGGCTATTCAAGCTAATAACTTCGAAATCAAACCAGCCATCATCTAAATGATCCAAACCTCAGTTCGATTCAGTGGATTGGCACATGAAGACCCAAACGCTCACATTACAAATTTCTTGAAGAATTGCAACACTTTCAGACATAATGACATGTCGGAAAATGTGGTAAAGTTAAGATTATTTCCATTTTCACTTTTACAGGGCATTATCATCACTTGGGATGACTTGACACGAAAATTCTTGGCCAAATTCTTTCTGCTAGCACAGACGGTGAAGTTACAGAATGATATCACCATGTTCACTTAACACGAGATGGAGTCACTGTGTGAAAGTTAAATGTGTTATTTCACCAATTTCTGTCAAAGACATTGTCTTCAGCTTTTAAGAAAGGCAGTGCATTTGACTTTTCTAATTTTTGGGTTATTTATAAAAATTGTCATGATGGGATAAAGTCGAAAATAGCCCTATATTTTAAGAATTACAAAACAAGAGCCAATTTTCAAGACATCCTTGGCTTCTTTGTCTTCCTTACTTCCTCCCTATGTTCTCTTCATCCCTTTTTACGAAGGGTAGGGAAAATGAAATATAGTTCCAAACATAAAATATAATTCAGATTTTAGGATTCAAATCAAATTTAATCAAACTATGGAAAGGAAATGAACTAAATTGAGTAAGTTGGTTCTGTTCAATTTCACAATTAAGATCTCAGTATGGTTCTTGCTTGGTTCCTTTTAAAGAATATTTTTATATAAATCATTAAATTATACAAAATTATAGTGAATAAATATTTTTTTAAATTTTATAATAACATCTCTTATTTTTATATAAATTTATATAAATTATTATAAACTTTTATTTATTTTTAAGTTTTATAAATTTTAGGAATTTATATAAAATTTTACATACGGTCCTAGTTGATTTCAGTTGAACTCGAATGGAATCGATCGATTTAGAAACTAAATGAATCGAATTCTTTTTTTGCTTTGGTTCGATTCAGTTTGGTTTGAGCTTTTTGCCAGGCCTACTAATAATTGCGTAAAATATAAACTTATTATTCACTCTTAAACTTGATTTGTTTGTTTAATTCTCAAGCCTCATTGGTATTTGATTTTTTTTTGCTGTATTATACAGAAAATGAGAGAATTAGGCATTTAAAGTGAATTCAGTTCGGAAAAGAAGATGTTCGGGGACCAAATAACAAGCAAATTAAGGACCAAAATACAAAACATTTGGGGACTAAAATGCAAAGTTGTAGGGACCTAAGTGCAAGAATTTCAAACTTGGAGAGAAGTTATGAATGGTGAGGTCGCTCCACTACGATGCCATTAAGCAGCACAGCTATGCCATCCTTGCTGACTACACCCCACTATTGTGCCATTTAAGCACTTTAGCACTCGCTGGGTTCATTTTGGACATCTTATTTGGCTAAATTCAGCCCTTGGATGAACTTTGGATGACTTGCTTGAGAAAACCTACGTTTATTTAATTTGGAGGTTTGGGAAAGAAGGCATCCACTTTGGAAGAGGGAAAAGCTTGGAAGAAAATGAAGGTAGAGATAAAGAGAAGCTAGAGAGAGAGTTGTTTGGGAAGAAAGCAAGAGAAGATTGGGAAGAAAAAGCTCTCCAACGTAGTTTATCTCTATACTCTTATCTTATTCATTGTATTAAATTTAGTATTTGTGAATATTTGAATATGTTAAGGATGATTAAACTTGAAAATGTTGATTTTGAACACTTTTTTATTAGTTGCTAAATTTAACACCTAAGGCAATGGTTTAATATTTTAAAAACACCAAGTTCTCATTGTTGTATTATTTTTAATTAATATACTATGTTGCGTGTTTATCAAAAACTTAATGCGATTAATTAACTGGCCATTAATTAATTGATTTATGACCAATGAGTATTAAGAAACATTTGTTGTGTTCAGATTAGTTGATAAACATCACAAATTGCATATTGAACAAAGATGTATCAATGTGATTTGTATAGTAGGTTCATAATGCATTTCTATTTATTTTGTGTTTACATAGAGATATAATAAGCACAGAAACAAGAGATAAATTTGATTGATTTCGAGAGAGAGTCGAATAGATTATAATAATTAACTAGCAACATATGGATTAATTGAAATAACATAGCTTGAAGAACTAAGTGTGAGTAAATTAAGTTAAATCATTAGCCCTACATATTGCTCTCATTAGAAATCTCTTTACATTTTGTGCATTAATTTTTAGTTAGTTTAATTTCTTTTAATTCAACATCATATCGTTTTTCAGCTCTTCAAATAAATTTAAAAAAGTTATCGAATATAATTAATTGACTATTACTCCTTATGGGAACGATACTCTACTTTCATTATATTACTTGTTTGTAACAACGTATTCTTGCATTCGTCAAATTCCGCAACAAGTTTTTGTCACGTTGCCGAGGAGTATTAAGTTCTTTTAATATCGATTTGGGTTAATTTTGAATTTAATTTGAAGTTTATTTTTGTTCTTCTTACAGGTGCATCTTTTAGTGTATGAGAAAAGCCAAAAGCAATGTTTTATTGCCTTTTAATTATGAAATTAAAAGACAAGCGTCAAGGTAACCGCAAACTTACACTATGCAACCAAATCTTGGAGAAAATACAGGGCTAAAGATCAATGAGCTTTAAGAGAATATGTTATTCTAACAGTTAACGGGGCTTCAACAAGTATAAGAAGACCGGCTATTCAAGCTAATAACTTCGAAATCAAACCAGCCATCATCTAAATGATCCAAACCTCAGTTCGATTCAGTGGATTGGCACATGAAGACCCAAACGCTCACATTACAAATTTCTTGAAGAATTGCAACACTTTCAGACATAATGACATGTCGGAAAATGTGGTAAAGTTAAGATTATTTCCATTTTCACTTTTACAGGGCATTATCATCACTTGGGATGACTTGACACGAAAATTCTTGGCCAAATTCTTTCTGCTAGCACAGACGGTGAAGTTACAGAATGATATCACCATGTTCACTTAACACGAGATGGAGTCACTGTGTGAAGGTTGGGAAAAGTACAAGGATATGATGAGAAAATGCCCACACCATGGCTTGCCTAAATGGCTTCAAGTGTAGACTTTCTATAATGGTTTGAATGGTTTAACACGAACACTTGTTGATGTACCAATGAGAGGTGCTTTAATAGGGAAAACGATTGACGATGCCTATGACTTGTTAGAGGAGATGACTGCTAATGCTTATCAATGGCCCACAGAATGTTTAACATCGAAGAAGACCTTAGGAGTTCATGAAGTAGACAACATTACTGCATTTATTGCTCAACTGACCATACTAACCAAGCAATTGGGAGCTATGATAGCAAATTCCATTCAAATTCCTCAGATGATTTTGTGAGTTATATAGTGGTAATCACTTAAGCACTGATTGTCAAGTTAGTCATCCATTTGCTCCGCCATCCTCTAAATAAGTTTCACATGTTGGGAACTACAATCAGCGACAAAACAATCTGTATTCCAACACTTACAATCAAGAATGGCGGAATCATTTTAATTTCTCTTAGAAGGGAAATCAAAATGCCGCAAAACCACTATCCGAATTTCAGCCTCAAGAGGAGAAAATTAACTTAGAAGAAGCCCTTACACAACTTGCCATGAACATTTCCAATTTCACGACAAAGACTGAAATTACTTTGCAAAGTCAAGCAGCTTCTATTTGGAATCTAGAGGTATAAGTGCGGCCACTTGTAAGTACGATGATGAAAAGGTAGCAAAGATCATTGCCAAGTAATACCGAAACAAACCCAAAGGAGCAAGTGAAAGCTATTACACTTAGAAGTGGAAAGTAACTTGAAGAACTACAAGGCAAATTGAAAGCACAAATGGAGGAACCTAAAGCTTTAGTATCAAATCAAGCAAAAACAGAGGATGAAGTTGGTAAAGAGCAAATAAAGAACACCATTGACGCCTCTAAGGAAGCAAACTCCTCAAAGTCATCACAAGAAGCATCAACTCTTTAGAAGAAAGCCTTGTAAACTCCACCATATGTATCTCTGATCCCATTTCCTCAGTGTTTTCGGAAGAACAAGCTAGATAAGCAATTTTCCAAATTTCTTGTTGTTTTCAAAAATTTACATATTAATATCCTTTTTTCCAATGCACTTGAGCAAATGACGAGCACTGTAAAGTTCATGAAGGAATTATTATCCAACAAGAGGAAATTGGAAGAAAACGAGATGGTAATGCTAACGAAAGAATGCAACATAATTTTGCAAAACAAGTTGCCTCTGAAATTGAAGGATCTAGGCAGTTTCACCATCCCTTGCACTATTGAAGAGTGTTATTTTGAAAAAGTATTATGTGATTTGGGAGTAAATATTCACTTAATGCCTTTTTTTGTTTTCAAGAAATTAGGGCTTGGTGAAGCTAAAGCTACAACCATTTCACTTTAATTGGCGAATAGGTCAATTAAGCATCTAACAGGAATTGTAGAAGATGTACTGGTTAAGGATAACAAATTCATATTTCCAACTGACTTCATTGTGTTAGATGTGGAAGAAGATAGAGAGATACCATTTATTTTGGGAAGGCCCTTATTAGCTACCAAAAGAATACTCATTAATTTTCAACAAGAAAAGTTGATTTTAAGGGTTTAGGATGAACAAATCAATTTTAATGTATTTAAAGCTATCAAGTATCTTTCTGAGATCGATTGTTGTCTTAGAATGGATATTATTGATAGGCTATTGGAAGAAACCTTTAAGGAGGAACATCTGAAGAAACCTCCAAAAGCTTGTATTGTCCATTCTAAATCCATTGAGGCAGAAGATGATAGAATTGTTGAATATGCACAATATTTGGAGGCTTTACCACAATTCTATTATAGGAAATCTAAATTTGAAGAATTAGTGAGAAATTCGAATCTTTTGTTATTAAGAAATCCAAATCCTCCTAAGTTGAACTTAAACCATTATCAGCTTATCTCCGATAAGCTTATTTGGTACCAGATTCTTCATTTTTGGTCATCATTTCAGTTGCACTAAGTGAATTGGAGGAAAAGAAGTTGCTCCAAGGGTTGAAGAGCTATAAGGCATCAATAAGGTGGTCCATTGCCGACATCAAAGGTATTAGTTTGTCAATTTGTATATATAAAATCATAATGAAAGATATCTTCAACTCAGTAGTTCAACATCAACATCGTTTGAACCTAAATATAAAGAAAGTTGTGAGGCCGGAGGTGTTAAAGCTATTGCATGAAAGCATGACCTATCCAATCTTCGACAGCACATAGGTTAGCTTAGTGCAAGTTATGCCTAAAAAGGGAGGAATGACGGTGGTCCAAAATGATGACAATGCTCTCATTCTAACATGAATAGTAATAAGATGGCGGATGTGCATTAATTATTGTAAGTTGAACGAAGCTACTCGTAAAGACCATTTCCCATTTCCGTTCATTGACTAAATGTTGGAAAGACTAGCCGGTCACTTGCACTATTGCTTGCTTAACGGATATTCTGGATACAATCAAGTCCCAATTGCACTAAAGGACTAAGAGAAGACAACATTCATATGTCTTTACAGTATCTTTGCTTTTTGAAAAATGCCATTTGGGTTAAGCAATGCACCAGCTACCTTACAAAGTGATATGATGGACATCTTTTATGATATGGTAAAAAAGTTCATAGAAGTTTTCATGGACAATTTCTCTATTTTTGGGTCATCCTTTGATAATTTCCTACATAATTTGGCTTTAATATTACAACATTGTGAAGAAACTAATCTTATCTTGAATTAGGAAAATTGCCACTTTATGGTTTAAGAAGGCATTGTGTTAGGACATCATATTTTAGCAAAAGGTATTAAGGTTCATAGAACTAAGATTGAAATCATCTAGAGATTACTCCCACCCATTTAAGTGAAAGGAATTAGAAGCTTCTTAGGTCATATCAGCTTTTATCAGCACTTCATTAATGATTTTTCTAAAATCTCTAAACGTCTTTGTAATCTTTTCAATAAAGATGTGCCTTTTAACTTTTTTGTTGATTGTTTGTAGGCATTCAATACTTTAAAGGAGAAGTTAATCTCAGCACCTATTATTGTGGCTCTGGATTGGGAATTACCATTAGAGCTGATATATGATGCAAGTGACTCTACAGTCGGAGCTGTTTTGGGGTAGTGAAAAAGAAAGAACTTACACATCATATACTATGGAAGCAAGATCTTTACTGAGGCTCGAATGAATTATGCCACTACAGAAAAGAATTGATGGCTATTGTGTATACGTTTGATAAGTTGTACTTTACTTGATTAGCTTAAAGGTGATAATCTACACAGACTATTCAGCCATCTAGTACTTGCTTGCGAAAAAGAATGACAAATTAAGACTCATTCGGTAGGTGCTTTTACCTTAAGAATTTGATTGGGAGATTAGAGATAAGAAAGGGTCTAAAAATCCTGTGGCCTACCATTTGTCCAAGTTGGAACATGATGAGATTGGAGATAGTTAACCAGGTGCAATCAATGAAGTATTTCTGGATGAATAACTCTTTGCTCTTAAGACACGGGATACAACTTGATATGCAAACATTGCGAATTATTTAGCTTGCAATATTCACCCCTTCGAAAAGATGAGAAAGACAACGCGCAGTGAGAGGTAAGATTTCTATATCTAGCCTCCTAGGTATGATTTCTTTTTATTATCTTTGCTTAAACATTAAGGATAATGTTTTGATTAAGTATGGGGGAAGGAATTTTGGAAGTGTTTTGTTGAATGTAGTGAGTTTGCCACCATGCCACCAATCACACGCAAAATCTCTTTCGGTTAAAGTTTTGCTTGTCATGTTTTACGAGTTGTCATTTGCTTGTTTGTTAATTTTGAGTTTGTTTATTTTAAGTCCTTTCTTTTCTTGGCTCTTATAAGTATAGCCCTTTTCTTATGAGATTAGAATTGTTTTTTGAGTTTGTTTTGTTTTGGCTGAATGGATAGCCAATGATATTATTATGATTGTGAGTGTTTAAATTGTGGAAAATAATAAATGTTGTGCTAATTCCTTGCATTTGACTTGTCAAGAAATTTATTTTACTAAAAGAGTCCTTTAAAATCATTGAGCACTAGGTCACAATTGCTTGTTATTTGGCAATTTAGAGAAAAGTTATGCGATCTAGAAAGGGGGCTGAGCCTTAGTGAACTCTAAAACTTAGTTGATAAACACTTGAAACCAATCATTTAGGAATATCTCATTAGGGAAATGAATTAGGCCATTCTTTATAAACTTGAGCCTTTTAAGCCAACTTAGAGAGAATCAATTCTTAGTTTACCCTTTTTAAACCTTAATTTTCTTTTATTTTACCCTCATAATTCATTGCTCCTTATTTTAGCACTTTAAGAGCTTCTATCCTTTTTAAGGCTATTCAATTAAGGGAGAATGGGTGGAATACGAAAAATAAGCCATTATCTTATTAAGTAACTGGGTCTTACACCTAGGGAAGTGTAGAGAACTCGCATTAAAAAGTAAAAGTAAGGCTTAAACAAAAAAAAAAAACTTAAATTCTTACCAAGTAATTAGGTCTCACACCTAGGTAAGTATAGAGAAGTCACGGCAAAAGGTAAGAACAGGGCAAAATTTGAAAAAAAAATGGTGTAAATAAATAAATGTAGAGGTATGCATATTCTCCGCACACAAAAGATTTAAATAAGAAATGGAGAGGTGAACAAAGAGAAAAGCATTGGATCGAAGAAAAAGTTCTAGGAGTAAGGTAATTAGGGTACTGGAACTTCATTTAAAAAATCTAAAACCCCTTACCTCAACCTTGACCTATCACTACAAGCCGTACAAGTCCTAACGATCCTTAATGTAATGTCCTAATCCATTATTTGAGAATGACTTGAAGATTAAGTGTATGGCTTTCCCTAAGTATTCAAATTGAGCTTAATTATGAACATAATCTAATCCGAATTGAAAGACAATCTAGCATGAGTGGCAATTCAGACACACACAAGCAACCCTTGAGTAAAATGACTTTTGTTCTTCAAGTCAGATTACAGGAAAAATCACTGCAATTTGAAAGTTTCTTTAATTTAAATATCACACGATTTATGAAGCTTGATATTGCTCTGACAAAAAGCTTGCTCAATTGTTGATTAATCTCAATTAAGAAATTTTCTTTTTATTTGATAATTTTTCCCCTATCGCTGTTCTATATTGGTTTGATTTGCTTTAAAACAAGTACACGTTTAAATGTAGGGGTATTTGATAAGTGCATAAAACACGCGCATATAATTCACTCTTATACTTGATTTATTTGTTTAATCCTTAAGCCTCATTGGTATTTGATGTGTTTTGGTTGTATTATACAGAAAATGAGAAAATTAGCTATTTAAAGTAAATTATGTTTGAAAAAAAAGATGTTCAGGGACCAAATTGCAAGAAAATCAATGACAAGAATGCAAAACATTTGGGGACTTAAATGCAAAGCTGTAGGGACCTAAGTGCAAGAATTTCAAAGTTGGAGAGGAGCTGTGAATGGTGCAGTTATGCCACCAAATGGCACAACGCCACCATTCATTCTTCCTATGGGCAAAATATGTGGCACGACCTTGCCATTAAGTAGCTGTCTTTAGTAATTAATCAACTAATACTCTTCGTGGGAGCGACACTCTACTTCCATTATGCTACTTACTTGCAACAAAGTATACTTGTGTTTGTCAAATTCCACAACACCTACATTTCACAGTAAAACAAGACCAATTAAAGAATTAAGAGTATACTCATTTTTGCAAAAATCGTAACTCTCAAATTCCATAATTTTCCTCCTTCCATAAGATTTTATTTGGAATATTGTTAAATATTTTTTTATGTTTTTATTGTAAATTGATTTTGGGTATATTTAAATTTTAATTATCAATTTTTTGTTTTCCTTTAATGTCAAAGAATTGAGAAACATTATGAAACTATAAACTAATGCCCTTTTATTCACTTGCTATGTTTATGCAAAAATTTTTACTAGCTGAAAATTGTCCTATTATGTATTTTTCTGGTTAATTTCTGCAATTTTATCTATTCAGTGTTATTATTTTCTTGTACTATTAATAGATTATTAGAAGAGGCAAAAAATTCCTTTGTTTAACATGAAATATGAAAATTTGTTCAGTGTATTATAGTCATGAATTAAGAATGAGTTCATGTTAATAAGTAAAAATAAGATTTTAGCATGTATAATCTATTTTTAAATTATAGTATTGACACGCATTTTGCATTTTGACTTGATAGAGCTACTAATGAGTATATGAAAAGCTACATGAAATTTTGTTAAGATAGCTGAAAAGAATAAGAGTAGAATAATTTTTTTATGTTTCAATATTCAATTGTCATTAAGCAGACAAAGGAAAAACATAGCACCCTGTCTATATTTTTTCAATATGAACTATTACACTACTTCATGTCCACGTATAATATGAGCCGTTAGAAGAGATATGATGTATTTCATTCGAATCCATAAAATTTTGAAAGTCAGAGCATGAAAGAGGTCCTAAGTATGGTTTCATAGTTTAGTTCTAAGTATGGTTCCAAACTTGGTTCCTTTTAAAGAATATTTTTATAAACCTTAAATTATGTAAAATTACAATAAAAATTTTTTAAAATTAATAATAATATCTTTTATTTTTATGTGAATTTATGTAAGTTATTATAAATTTTTATTTATTTTCAACTTTTATAAGCTTTAGAAGTTTATGTAAAATTTTATATTCAGTCTTAGTATGTTTTAACTGAACCCGAACTGAGCTGATTGGTTTAGAAACTGAATGAAATGAATTATTTTTATAATCAAATCAAACTATTTAGTTTAGTTTGATTGGTCGATTCGGCTTGGTTTGAACTTTTTGTCCAAGCTTACATTTTATAGTAAAACAAAACCAATTGAAAAATCAAGAGTATATTCTTTTTTAAAACAGCCATAACACTCAAATCCCTTCATTTTCCTCCTTTGGTAAGTTTTTGTTTGGTATTTTGTTAAATTTTTAGTTTTTATATTGTATTGTAAATTGATTTTGGGCATATTTAGATTTTAAATATAAATTTTGTGTTATCTTTGTAATGCAAAAAAAAATTGAGAAATATTGTGAAAATATAAATTAATGCCCTCTTATTCACTTATTATGTTTATGAAAAATTTCTTTTTCTGGCTGAAATTGTTATATTATGTATTTTTATGGTTAATTTCTACAATTTTATCTATTTAGTGTTATTATTTTCTTGTGATTTTAGTAGATTATCAGAAGAGGCAAAAATTCCTTTATTTAATTTTCTTATATTAAATATACAAATTTGTTCAATGTATTATAGTCATAAACAAAGATTGAGTCCATCTTAACAGGTAAAAATAAGATTTTAGTGTGATATAATCTATTTTTGAATTATAGCATTGACATGCATTTTACATTTTGACTTGATAAAGCTACTAATGAGTATATGAAAGCTGTAAGAAATTTAGCTAACATGGCTGAAAAGAATATAGATTACCATGATTTTTTGATTCCAGTATTCAAGTGTGATTGAGCAAATAGAGGAACAACATAGCACCATGTCTAGTTTTCTTTCAATATGAATTGTTACATTGTTTCATGGCTACGTATAAAATGAGCCATTAGAAGAGACATGATGGATTTCATTCAAATCCATAAAATTTTGGAGGTTAGCGCATTAAAGAGCTCTTGGAAGACCTCCACCACATTGTTCATGTGCACCAAAAGTTGCATTGAAATCGCCAACTAATAATCAAGGTCTTCCCCTGCTAAAAAAAAAAAAAGAAGTCAGATCATTCCAAAGAAGTTTGAGATGTCGTAAGAAGTAGATGCGTAGATGAAAGAAAAATTGCATCGAATTCTGTCTAAGAGGGCCGAGATAGACACTTTTTAGTCTTCGTCAGCAACCATGTCTACAGTATCAACAAACGTTAGCCTATTAAGCCCAAAGTTTTGGAGTTGGGCTAGTTGAAGAACCGGCTAGTTGAAGAACCAACTACACTAAGGTTTAAAAAAATAGTTAGTAGCTATCTTCAATGCAATGAAAGTCCATCATCGATTTCATAATTGCCGCAATAGTTGGACTTTGTTGTAAGCATAAATTGGCTAGTTCTGTTTTAGATTTCAGGTTAGCTGAGCCTTCAATATTCCCATAAACAACTTTCATGGAGAAGGTTGACAACTAATACTACCTGCAAGAGTTATGTTCTTAATGGCCTTTTCCTTCGCCTTTTGTCTTTTATGAGGTGATTTAGATTGTACAATATGATATCCATCCTTTACTGGGGGTTTTGTAAGGATTCATGTGATATGATTCAATTCTTTGTTAAAAACATCGATTCCAAAATAGTATCATTCACCTTGCCTTTAGATAGAGCAAGATTCGATTGTGGGCACTTTGTTATATCTTTTGGAATTTAGTGAGTCTTAGTTAAATTTGATGAAATTACAGTATTAATGACAATGGGAGTCTTAGTCCCATTTTCAAGAGAGCTGAGAAGATGGTGGGTCAGGCTTATGATTGGGGCTATAGTAAGACTATCCGAATCAACTTGAATTTGACTCGTTTCAGTAGTCGCAATTTCTTGATAGGAAATCATGTTTTCCGACTTCGTATGATTTTTCCATTAGGCATCCTTGGTGTGAAGCCTAATGCAATTACCATTTCAGGAACTATAATAGCAGGAGTGATAATCGGTGGCTCTGCATTAGCATTCATCTCCATTGCTAAGGCAATTGAAGCTGAAGGAGTCATCACTTTTAATGGTAGAAGTGCTGCCTTTTTAGGCTCCTTATTTGCTCTTGTGTTAGCCTTTGTTATTTTGGTAGCTTCTAATTTGCTGTCATTAGGAACATGATGATAGGAACAAGACGATAGACTTAGTTTGCAATCTTAACTGCATCATCCTCAACCTTTTACTTACCAATCGTACAACGAAATTTGCCAACGAAATGCCCAAATCTAAAACTTTCCTAACATCTCACTGGGAGATTGTTGTAATGAGTTTCAACTTTAAATCCAGAGTCTAGCTAAATGAAAATTGTGTAAGGCAACAAGATAGAAAGATCTACTTCTGTGAGTATTCTAGCATGATGCCGCTATTTTTCCTCTTCCGTTGGTTGGTTTATTTGTCAGAGAATTCCATTACCATGGGTCACTATCACGAGGTTACGGGGTGCCAATATTCCACACATAGGTCGTAGATTCAAATCCAAATTTGGACATGAGACTGTACATTTTATTCATATTCAATTGCCATTGGTACAGTCTAAAATGTCACTGTGATATATAACATGCAAGATCGTCTACTTTTAGTGGCTTTGATCCTGAGCGAAGAACAACTCGCCTTATATATCAAATTTGTTTTTACAAATCTAGCTCTATATGTACCACTAATGTGTCTCGACGTTGGGTTGGTAGTGGCAATTGGTGCGAGAATTGTGCAAGATCATCAAGTGTGGCTTGAAGGAAGCATAAGTCTACTTTTTCGGTGGAACCTGATAAGAATACTGTGAGACAATTATAAGTGATCCAAGTTCTTTGCTTCTTTTACCACAAAAGATAAAATATTAAGAAAAAAAATTATAAATTTAATATTTGGATAATATGTTAGATACTTATAAGATCATACTATTCATATGATAAAATCTAGGTCAAGTTGACATAAAATTAACCTCCAATAAAGCCAATTAAGAATTCATAAACAATCTTTTTTTTTTAATAGGACTCATAATTGTGCAATAATTAATTAGTAAAAAATACATGTAATAAACTATCATTAGTGTTGCATCTAACTCATTATTTATCATAACTATAACACAATTCAAAATTTGAAATTATATGAGACTTTACAAGAACTCATTAGTTCACGATATTGCAAACTCTTCGCATTTGGATGGGAGAAACATAGAATAATTTATATACATATATATATATATATGATGATAAAATAATTTAAATAAAGGTAAAAAAATGTAACTAAAACACTAGAATGGCATAAAGAGATTGAACAATTCATAAATAATCCATTTCTTTTAATAGGACGTACACAATTAATGAAAAACACATGAGTAATTCAATAGAATTTATATTTTAACTAGCTCATTATTTAATTTCACAAAATAATGAATCAAAGAATGGAAGTATAACACAATTGAAACTTGAAATTGACTGAAACACTAAAGCATTTTGTTAGTTTACGATATTACAAACTCTTCGTATTTGGCTGGCAGAACCAGTAAGATGATTGATATCACCCATCTTGATCATGGCTGCTACAAAATCAGATTTGAACTTGGAAGGATTTTTGCTATACTAGTCAACTATGCTATTTGTAGATCCGCCATTAAAAAGTACTTGGTCTGATTCAAGAAAACATTTTTTCTGAATAAGATTCTTGAAGTAATTGTTGTCAAAAGAATTAATAATTATCAAATAATTTAATTGTTATTAAATCTTTGAATTTTATAGCAAATAATTCACTACATCCTTTTAAAAGGAAAAGAAAAATAACTCAAATTATCAAATAAAGAATGAAAGATTTGTGTTACGAGAAATTGATTTTAGAATAAGATCTTACTTTTTTTATTTCTTATACTTGGTTGAAAAATACATCATTTATTTTCTTAATATATGTATATTTGTATTTTGTCATTTAGGCATTGTTTGTTACAAGTCGAAAAGTTGAAAAACTTGCGTATTTTAGAGTTTGTTAAATCATTATTTTTGCTGAGGGGTCTAAAACAGAGTTTGGAAGCACAGCAGGCACTTACACGATAAAATTATATAAATTGTGATTATTTATTGTCTCTAACAAATTTAGGGACTCCATTGTTATTAATCCAAATTCATTTTGCCTTGCCCATCTATTAATTAGTTAAATTTTCTTCAAACTTGCGCTTGTCAACCAATTTCGGCTCCTCTGTCCGTATCAAAAGGTGACCTTTTCAAGTATTTAGTCTATCATCGTTTAGCCTATAAAAAAAAATATTTAAATAAAAAGAACATTTGACAATTGTTGTTAAAATATGGAGAAAAATTTTTATGAATATTATGTATATATGCCCTTACACTCGATTATAAATTGTGATTATTGATCAAATGTTTTGAAATTATCCTTACCGAAATTTTAACATCAATAGATATTTTAACATATTTTAACAGAGATAATGCCCATTATCTCTTTAAAGTTTAAGTTAAGTACCTACTTTTCTTTTATAATTTTAAAAATGCTCTTTATCCACTATATCTAAGTTTTTTTCAATTTTATTTTTGAACTAAACTAAAGAAAACCATAAGTCGGTTTATTTGAACCAAATTTTTTAATTACTAATTAATCAGGAGAAATCTGTAATTTATAATGCTCTTTTATTAACATCACATCATACATTAAACTATACTTGTAAAATTAATTCAAAACTAAGTTTTTGTCTTCTTTAGTAATAATATATAACTTTTTATTATTTCTAATATATTATTATTGTTTTTATAATTATTTTTACTATAATAAATTTATTTTAAAATTTTAATATATTAATTTTAGTAAAATTATTTTTATTATAAACATACTTATTTTATCTTGAAACAATTATTATTAATATAAAAAATTTATAATTTAAAATATTATTGCATAATCATCCATAATTTAAAAAATTTTTTTTTTATTATTATTATATTTTTTACTTATTAATAATTATAAACTTAATAAACTAATTTATTTTATTTAAAAAAAATTCCAAAAGAACTAATTTTTAAAAATAAAGTAAAAAAATTTACAATAAAATTATGAAAAAATTTATAATTTAAAATATATTGTATAATCATCCATAATTTAAAATAATTTAAATTATTATTAGTATCACTACTATTATTATATTTTTTTACTTATTAATAATTATAAAAATTAATAAACTAATCTAATTTATTTAAAAATTTTCAAAAGAACTAATTTGTAAAAATAAAGTAAGAAAATTTACAATAAGGATAATTTTATTAGGATTAACAAATTATAATTTGAAAAATAATTTATTACTTTTTTAGTATATGTAACATATGATGTGATTATTTTGTAATTCAAAAAAAATGTTCAAATAAATCAGATCATGATTCTTTTAGGTTCAGTTCAAGAGTAAAATAAAAAAAAAATTAAGATATAGGGGGTAAAGGGTATTTTTGAAACTGTAAGGAAAATGAATACTTATCTCAAACTTTAGGGGATAATGGATATTTTCCATTCTAACATCACCATTGTAGTGGTTTATATTAAAATATTTATGAACGTATGCTCTCATTCATTATTTTGCTAATCTTTAGGGACCCGAGTGTTATGACTCCAAAATCATTTTGACTAGATAGACTTTGTGCAAACGCCCAGCCCATCATCCAATAATTGGAAATTGAAACTTTCAGTCACTGAATATCATTTTGCACGCACGTTTGTATGTCGTCTACGACTATTCTTATGTATTAGTATTTTTTTATTTTATTTTTAATAACACAAATTCTTACACAAAATTAATAATAAATTATAATGATAATTTGCGATATAACCCATTAATCTAATACTAATACACAGAATTAATTGATGGTTATCATAAAATTTTAAGAATATATAATTTATTATATTATTTTATCACTTATCTAAAAAAATTAGATTATTTAAATAAAAATTAATTGTGATCAATTTAAAAATCATGTCTATTTTACAATCTACCTGATGAATACTACAATATTTATGATCAAGATTTCAAATATATAGTTTAATAATATTTATAAAGAGAGCATGTTTTAAATATATAGTTTAAGCAACTTTACTCTTTCACAATGGAATGGTTATTTCTCCTGAAAATTATTTGTAGAGGAAAATGAATAAAATATTAGGGAACAATTGCCATTAATGAAAGTTTACAAATTATCATTAATTAAGTTCCTAATTTGAATAATTAATAAATAAATGTAAAATTAAATTGTCAAATTAAATTATTGTTAATTAAATTTTCTGTTTTAAATAAATATTAAATAAATGTATATTAAATTATCATTAATTATTTTAATTTTTAAACATTAAATAAATTAAAATTAACTTTTTTAAATTTTACTTTAAAACAATTAAGAGTATTATAGCAATTTAAGTGAAAAAAGATGATCAACTGACGGTTTAGTGAAAATAATGCGACTTTCCTCAAACTTTATATTTAAGTGTCAAAGTCTTAAACTTTAAACAAGTTATATGTTAAAATCTTTATAAAATAAAAATAATGTAATATATGCTTACTTAAAATAATTTATAGAAAAAAATATAAATTAAAAGTAAAAAAGGAATAAAAAAGAAAAAAAATTATTTTAACAATTTTATTTTTTAATTAAAGTTAAAATTTAAAAATTATTTGTAGAGTTAATTTTAAATTTTTTAATTTTAAATAGATATATTTGATATTATACTTGATTTTCAAAATTAAAATTTGAAAACTCTTCTCCTATTTCTCAAAATCTACTACAAGTTTAGATAATTTTATCAAAAGTGAATTTGAAAAAATTTTACCAAATATCTAAATAACTTTTGAGTATTTAAAATCACTTTTAACTCTCCTCACAACAATCTTAAAGAGGTTTTAAAGATTAAAATATCTTCTTACCTATATGATAATATTAAATAGTTACATAAACTAGTATACAAATAATGTTAGTGTGGTAACTAAATAACAAAAATTAAAAAAAAGATCAGATTAATACATCATCTAACAATGATAAAATACAATAACATAAAAATATTGTCTTTTTCATATATTGGAACTAATTAACTTCAGTATTAGCTTGGTTGGTTTTATGAGTTTTGTTTGTACTCTTTACTCTTCTAGGACATTACATGATGGGGACAAATTTATTGATGTTGTACCAAATCAATTCTGCCGAAAATAAAATAAAAATATACGGATAGGAGGTTAATACTACAAATCTATGAACATGGAAGGGCATTTTTATAGGCCGCAACATGGGCTACGACTTGGCTTGACATGTAGAGCAAAGTGGGGAAAATTATAATTTTTTAAAAAAATTATGCAATTCGCTTAGTAATTAAAATAATGCACTGTCCTCTTAATACATGATGCATATGTCTCCAAGGTAAAGATTTTTAGAAATTATTTATTTAAGAAAAATACCTAAACCCTAATCACAGTGAATGGAAAAACCTGTGATATAGGTGATGCTATTATATGGAGTAACATCCTCATTAACTATCTATGTTTCAGAGATTTAAACTTTATCGTAGTGGGAACTGAAAGATTGAACAAGGGCCGTAGCAACAACAACATCAACAACTCTTGTTCTTGTGGTTTTGTTTTAACTCTCCTTCAAAATCGTCATTAAATTAGTATTCCTTTTGTTGCAAGAAGTATCTTAAACAGAAAACTATAAAAATAATAGTACGACCAGCACAATCCTTTATATATTATCACTTGCTTGAAATGAAAATTGATAATCACGGGCCATATTCGGTCATGATCAAACAAACAATGGTTGCTTTATGCTGAAAAGAAAATTCCAAACATGAAGAAAGAGAGCTAGAGGTCTTACATGAATTATATGTAATCGTCTTTTAACATTTTAAGTTAACAATATTACTATACGTGGTCATGATCAAACAACTTTTGTAAACAACAATCATTCCCACACAACAATGATAATCGAAACACAACACTTGTTAGTGGCATTCTAGCCAAACAAAATCCTCCATCTTAAGTTTTTCAAGCTCAGATTGGTGTTAAGAGATCTTCTCGACTTCCTACTACTGGTCATGAAGAAATAAGCCAGCGTGATTATGAAGGAGGAGGTGATAGAGATAGTGCTTGTTCTAACTTAACAAGTGATGATGAAGATGTTAATTGTCTTACTAGTGAAATGCATAAGATCAATCAAGAGCAAGGTTAGAATACTGTTGATGAAGCTAGTGATGCTGAGGAAGATGATGTGCTGCTATCTAGTTATGAATTAGAAAACAACGAGTATGGATTATATTCTAATTGTGATGTAGAAAACCCTGTGAACAAGATGCAAGAAAATGTACAGAGCAACTTCTACAAGGCTACAGAAGGGCTAGATCAATTGAGAGTTGGTTTGTATTTCAAAAGTGTTGTAGAGAAGACATCTACCTTAAAAGATTATGCCATCAAGTAAGGATTCAGAATGAGGAGAATTAAGGTGAAGAGAAGTAGGGTGACAGTAAGATGTGGTGTGAAGAATTGTGCATGGAATTTCAAGCAATTCGAACCAGGACATATGGCTTCTTCTAAGTGAGGAAATCTATTTCAAGCTCACATACATGCTAAAAACTTCTGAATAGTCTTGAATGCATAAGCACCTAGATTGCTAGGAAGTATATGGATTTAGTTTCTTAGGAACTTGAAGATATTTTTAAACTCAAATAGGTAGCTCACATCTATGTGCAATCGACAAAAAGGTAAATAAGCTGCACTGACTCTAGAATTCCTGAATGCATATACTCAATTTTACGCACGACATTTACTTGCAAATATTAAGGCAATGTATCCAAAAGTTAACTTCATTTAAGAATTTTGGGCTACAACGAGGGTTATAAATAAAAAGGCCTTTGAAATGGCTATGGAATTTATCAAGGCCATACATGTCAGCGTATGGGACACATTGTTGAAGATCCACTTGAAGCATTGATCTGCACATGCTTTTGACACTACGTGCAAGTCTAACCACACCACAAACAATATGTTAGAGACCTTCAAGGTATGGCTTGATGACAAACGAAAGTTGCCCATCATCCACATATGTAAGTTCATTCGAAAGAGGTTGAAGAAAAGTTTTAACAATAGGAGAAAGAAGGCTGGTGGATGGAAATAAATCTTGATAGCAACAACTTTCAATTGCATATAGAAAGATATAATAGCTAGGAGGAACTACATAATAATGCTTGCCAACGATACACTGTTTAAGATAGATGACAAAGGAATGACATATGTAGTTAACTTGGTATTTAGGTCATATGGTTGTGGCACTTTTAGTGTTAGTGACTTTCATTGTAAGTATGCTTTGCCATGTATATTATAGATTGGTAAGGTGTTTGTGACTTTGTTAATGCAAGACATTCGAAAAAGAAATATTTAAGGGCTTATACAGGTATGATTCACTTGTTATCAGACAAGACTATATGGGCTCATGTTAATGTTGATAATACATTGCCTCTACTGGTCAAAAGGGCCCTTAACAAACCTAAACTTTATAAAAAAAGAGAGTCTAACGAAGTCCTTGCCTATCAAAGAAGGTTCACATTGAAGTGTAATGTTTGTGACTAATTCAGACATAATAAAAGAGCATGTCCAATTAATCCAGCCAATGTAAACAAAATGACAAGATAATATTGGGAATGCATTTTTATTTTTTGTTTGTTGCACACACAAACTTCATATTAGTTTATTTTACATTGTGCTATTAAATAACCGTTGCTTTGTCAAAGCTATGTATACACAAATAGAGAGCATTTTTTTTAAATGTTAATTTGATTTTAATTTGACTTGTTATGTTAATTTTGTTCTTTTTTGCTTATAATGGGAATGGGAAATTAGTCCCAAATAGAGGACATATATATAGCAAGAAACAAATAAGAACATCCCTTAATAGAAAGTCAAACTAGCACAATAAGGGCAAGGGAATTAAGGAAGAGGGTGGCATCAAATCAATAGCTTAGAGTGCAAGGGAAAAGGATTGTTTCATTTGTAGGACTAAGGATACCAAGTTTTGTGGCAACAACAACATCAAGTGAAAGCTCGACAAAAACAATTGAAAGGGAAAGAGACCAGTGCATAAAACTGACAAGGTAATTTACAATTCATTTTGCTTCACTGACTTACATTGAATTATATCTAATTGTTTAAAATTATCCAATTGATTGAATTAGAAATTATGTACTCATTAAGTGCAGGGGAAATGATTAACCTTAACCACAACTGATAGCACTTATAAACAAGTAAATGACATATTTAGTTAGGTTTGAGTGACTGGAAATCTATTTAAGCTTATACAACTTCCACATTACAATAAAAATGAATCATTCGATACTGACAATTAAATTATGCACAAAACAAAGTTTGGTGTGTGTGGTAGTATGGAAATCGGCATTTTTTTGTATACTTGTATGTTACAGCTGACAAGGTTTCCTTATAGGTGTTGTTAGTGTTAGGTTGGTCTTATTTTTTATATACGGTTTTGTATACTTAGAGATGATAAGATTTACAGGTAGGTGTTGTTAGTGTTAAGTTGGTCTTGTTTTTTGTTTATGGTTTGGTAAAATTGGAGATCAAAATGTTTACATATAGGTGCTGTTAGTTTGAGGTTTTTTTTTAATTTTTTTCTTTGTATACAATTGTACACACTTTGATAACATGATATATACTAAACCATAAACTTTGATATAGAATCCAAAGCAAGTAGATATTTATAGACTAGTATTGCTTTACATGTGCTAGGTTGTTTCATAGAAACAGCATAAATGTTAGTTGATTGGAATCCTTAATATTACAATGATGCATGTGATCAATATTGTTATGACAACATTGAGAAGCATCATTATATCTTGTTGCATTTCACAGATTTGGATTATTGGTGCAACAGTGTACTACACTTGTTAGGTGCTTGAATGTTGTTTTCCCTTCCATGCATTGTTGATGTAATAACATTATACTCTTCCATGGTACGCTTCCACTACTTGTAGAAGGAGCATTTATCCTTGTTCTTTGGACAACAATAATAAAGCTTATGTGGATTGTTTGATGATTTTGAGATTCACACGGATGCTCTCAACCCACACTCACATGTTTTGTTATGAAACTTCAATATACCTTTGTTGATCTCATGTTAATGGATGTTTTGTTTGACATAGATGTAAATGATGCACATGAAGGCATATATCATGGACTTCTCATCAATTTGATTATCAAATTTTAAAATTCAAATTCCCTTTTCAATTTGTTTGGGGTTGAAAATTCTTCCAAATTTAATAAATAATATGTTATTAAATATGTTATAATTTACTTATGAATTGATAGATTAATTCATTTTTGATATATAATATACAGAAAATATTATGCACAAATATTAATACTATTAATACTAATACTAATATGCAGAAAATATTATCCACAAAAACTAATACTATTAATAATACTTCAATAATCGTAACGGATAATTGTTGATTTATTCATTTTATTTAATTATTTTTCTCAATTCTCCTAACTTGCTTTTTTCAAATATTATTTTAATATTATTTTTATTTGGAAAGTTTACTTGTTCCAATAGTACATACATGACATCTACTCCAGGTTGTTTTTTGTCTATAACTACACAATGTTAATATCATCTTTACACACACAGTTCATTGCCATAAGGGTAAATGTGTTATTTCAACAATTGCTATCAAAGATATAATTGTTCTGTTGTTAAGAGAGGCATTGTAGATGACTTTTTAAAATTTTGGATTATTTATAAAGATTGTCAATAAATGTGGGCAAAATAAAATATAGTTCTAAACATGAAATATGGTTTGGTTTTTAGAATCCAAATCGAATTTAATTGAACTGTGGAATTGAATTGAATTAAACCAAGCTAATTCTATTCAGTACGATTTCATAGTTCAGTTCTAAATATGGTTCTAGCTTGGTTCCTTTTAAAGAATGTTTTTATGTCCTTAAATTATATAAAAATTATCGTAAAAAAATTTTAAAATTTATAATAATATTTCTTATTTTTGTGTGAATTTACGTCAGTTGTTATAAATTTTTATTTATTTTTAATTTTATAAACTTTAGGAGTTTATATAAAATTTTATATTTAATCCTAGTCGGTTTTAATTGAACCCGAACTGAGCCGACTGGTTTACAAACTGAATGAATTGAATTCTTTTTATAATCAAATCAAACTGTTTAGTTTAGTTTAATTCGGTTTTTGATTTGGTTTGGTTGGATCTTTTTGTCCAAGCTTATATTTTCATAGTAAAACAAAACCAATTGAAAAATCAAGAGTATATTCTTTTTTACAAATGCCATAAGTTTTAAATCCCTTCATTTTCCTCCTTCTTCGGTAAGTTTTTATTTGGCATTTTGTTAAATTTTTTTTTTTTTTTGTTGTATTGTAAATTGATTTTGGGTATATTTATATTTCATAATTTTTGTGTTAATCTTTATAACGTAAAAGAATTGAGAAATATTGTGAAATATAAACTAATGCCCACTTATTCACTTGTTAAGTTTATGCCAAATTTCTTTTTCTGGCTGAAATTGTTATATTATGTATTTTTATTGTTAATTTCTGCAATTTTATCTATTTAGTTTGATTATTTTCTTGTGTTTTTAGTAGATTATTAGAAGAAGCAAAAAATTCCTTTGCTTAATTTCCTTATATCAAATATACAAATTTGTCCGGTGTATTACAGTCACAAACAAAGATTGAGTCCATGTTAATAGGCAAAAAATAAGATTTTGGTGTGATATAATTTATTTTTAAATTATAGTATTAACATGCATTTTACATTTTGACTTGGTAGAGCTACTGCTGAATATATGAAAGCTGTAAGAAATTTAGTTAAGATGACTAAAAAGAATATAGATTGCCATAATTTTCAAGTTTGAATATTCAAGTGTGATTAAGCAAATAGAGGAACAACATAGCACCATGTCTAGTTTTCTTTCAATATGAATTGTTCACTATTTCACATCCATGTATAAAATGAACCATTAGAAGAGATATGATGGATTTCATTCGAGCCCATAAGATTTTGGAAGTTAACGCATTAAAGAAGTCCTGGAAGACCTCCACCACATTGCTCATATGTACCAAAAGTTACATTGAAATCGCCAGCCAATAACCAAGGGCTTCCCTAGCTAGAAAAAAGAGAAGTCAGATCATTGCAAAGAAGTTTGAGATTTATGTAATATGTAGATGCATAGATAAAAGAAAATTTGCATCGAATTCTGTCTAAGAGGGCTTAGATAGACACTTTCTAGTCTTCATTGGGAACCACATCTACAGTGTCAACAAACGTATAGCCTATAAACCATAAAGTTTTGGAGTTGGGCTAGTTGAAGAACCAACTACAGTAAGGTTTAAAAAAAACAGCTAGTAGTTATCTTCAATGCTACGAAAGTCCATCATTGATTTTGTAATTGCCATACTAGTAGGACTTTGTTGCAAGCATAAATTGGCTAGTTCTGTTTTAGATTTTAGGTTAGCTGAGCCTCCAATATTCCCATAAAGAACTTTCCTAGAGAAGGTTGACGACTAATACTACCCTGCGAGAGTTATGTCATTAATGGCCTTTTCCTTTGCCTTTTGTCTTTTATGAGCTGATTTAGATTGTACAATTTGATATCCATTCTTTACCGGGGTTTCGTAAAGATTCCTATGATATGATTCAGTTCTTTGTTGAAAACTTCCAATTCCAAAATAACATCATTCGCCTTGCCTTTCGATGGAGCAAGATTCGATTGCAGGCTCTTTGTTATGTCTTTTGGAATTTAGTTAGTCTTAGTTAAATTTGATGAAACTGCAATAGTAATGACAATAGGAGTCTGTCCCTTTTTAGAGAGAGTTCGGATGATGGTGGTTCAGGCTTATGATTGGGCTATAGTCAGATTGTCCGAATCAATTTGAATCTAACTCGTTTCATCAGTCACAATGTCTTGATAAGAAATCATGTTTTCTAGCTATCATATGATTTTTGCTTTATGCATCCTTGGTGTGAAGCCTAATTCAATTACTATTTCAGGAACTATAATAAAAGGAGTGATAATCGGTGGCTTTGCATTAGCATTCTCCATTGCGAAGACAATTGAAGCAGGAGGAGTCATCTCTTCTAAGGGTAAAAGTGCTGCCTCTTCAGGCTCCTTATTGCTCTTGTGTTGGCCTTTGTTATTTTGGTAGCTTCTAATTTGTTGTCATTAAGAACATGATGATAAGAACATGACGGTATACTTATTTTGCAATCTTACTGCATCATTCTGAACCTTTTGCTTACCATTTCGTACGACAAAATTTGCCAACGAAATGCCCAAATCTAAAACATTCCTAACATCTTGTTGGTAGATTGTTGTAATAAATTTCAACTTTAAATCCATAGTTTAGCTATATAGAAATTGCACTACTAGAAAATAATTAAAAGAGCACACTAAATAGAAGACAGTTTTCATTTTTTAAGACGGTTTATTCAAAAACTGTCTTTAATTCTAAAAAATAAGAACGGTTTTTGTAAACCATTTTCTAAAATATATGTTTTAAGAACTATTTTAATGAAACCGACTTTAAATTTAAAAAATAAAAAAAACTATTTTTATAAACCGTCTTCTAAAATATTTGTTTAGAAAACAGTTTTAATAAAATCGAATTTAATTCTAAAATATAAAAATGATTTTTGTAAACTGTCTTCTAAAATATATGTTTAAAGAAGTTTTAATAAACTTATTTTTATTTTAAAAAAATATGAAAACAATTTTTAAAACGTTTTCTTTTTTCACATATTTAAATGACAGTTTTAGTAAATTATTCTTGATTTTTAAAATAAAAAATAATTTTCAAATTGTTTTCTAAAATACATATGTAGAAGACTTATAATAAAATATACTTTTATTTAAATAATAAAAAATTATTTTAAATATTCTTCTTTTTAGAGAATAATTTTAATTTAATTGATTTCTATTTAAAATTTTAAAAAAATAACTTTTAATCTTGTCTTCGTTTACTATACCACGTGAGATTGAATTTTTTTTAATACTAATTTATTTAAAAACTTTTTGATCAGTAAATATATAAAAAAATTAAAAAAATTACTTATTTAATTTTAATAAATATAATTAAAGATGTTGGTGTTTGAATTAAGAATATCAAACAAAATATAGGTAGAGTATATATATATACATATTTACATACATCTAATGAATAGTAATTAAGGGATATTGTTCTTGTATTGGGCCGGTCTTTAAACAGTGACCTTATTTTTAATTTTAATCTACTAATTTGCCTAATAGTATAATAGTAGACTTTGAACATAAATGCACACACACACAAATATATATATAAAATTTCAATTTTACATTAAAAAAATTTAAATTTATTTCATAATCATGAAATCTCTAAATTATATATATATATATAATTATTAAACACACATTTTTTTTGTTAATTTTTTGTTAAAATTAACTGCTGACTCAATATTGATTACTTTAATAACAAAAATACTTTTAACTTTTATTTAACTAATATAATGACATAAATACTCTTTTTTAATAATTTTTAATTAATTTTTTATATAAATAAATTAATTACATGAAAATAATTTTTTTCAATTAACAAAATAAAAGTTTAATTTATTTTTCTTCTTTTTACTTTTTATTTTAAAATTTTCATTTTTCTTATTTGATTTTTAAATTTAAACACTTTCTACTTTTTTATTCAAATTTCTTTGAATTTTTACACTAATCTATAATTAAAACAACAATAATATATTAACAAATAATAATAATAAATTCACTACATGTAAAAAAATAGTCAAACAAAATAAAAATAATTTGAAATTTTTGAAATTGGTTGAAAAAAATAAAATATATATTGAAAATTTTAGACAAAAAAATATCACATATTTTTTGGACTCACTTCAAAATGAAATTGTTTTTGACATTAAGCAAAACGAAAATAATTAAATCATTGTTTTTAATTATTTTTATATTATTTGACTATTTTTCTTGTCACTTAATGAACTTCAATTATCGATTAGAGAAAAAATAAAAAATAAAAAAGATAAATACTTGAAAACCAAAAATAAAAAATTAAAATATGTTACATAAATTACGAACACAAGTGCATGTATCGCAAACAAGTAATACAGTGGTAAGAAAGTGTTTGACCTATAAGAAAAGTTAATTTGTTAATTACCAAAGATAATTAAGTAATGAATTTATCTGAAAAAATTGAATTAATTTAATTGAGAAAAATAAAAACAAAATAAAGTAAAATAAACTATTGAGTAATTTAATTAAAACAAATACAGCTGATAGAAAGATTTAGGGCTAATGATTTCATTATATTTATTCACATCCAATTCTCCAGATAATGTTATTCTGATTTAATACCTGTGTTATTAGTTAATTATCCTAAATTATTCGACAGTCTTTCTCGAGATCAGTCGAATATACTTTGCATCTACATAATTCACTATATCTATATGTGAATTAAATTAAATGAAAGTACTTTACATTCAGTGATAATTCTTAACTAACTACGTAAATCACATTAATACATCTCTGTCTAACATGTAATTGACAATATTCATTACCTGCTTTAAATAATAATCACTTTTCAGTTCATATTAATCCACAAATAATTCAAATACTAACCAAATATTAAAACGCATTAATCATCATAATGAATACGCAACACTAAATATTAAATCAAAACAAATAACATAATTACACAAATTAAATGCTTCAAATTTGTTAGATCATTGTCTTAGAAAACAAATTTAACTACACATCAGATAAAGTTCAAAATCCACAATAAAAAATTGAACAATCGACAACATAAAAAACAATAACTTCACTATTGTTCAATTCAAAACAAAGGTTTAAAGACAAGAGAAAAAGATAAAACCAAATTAAGAGAGCCTTGATTTTCAAAACCTTGAACTTGATGCCCAAAAATTCTTCCAATCTCCTCTCTCTCTATCGCTTAGTTCTCTCCAAAAACTTGAACTTGATGCCCAAGAGCAAGATGAATGGCGCAATGGCCAATTCTCGTGATTTGTAAAAAATTCAACCAAAATACATTAAATATTAATGTAAGCAAAGGATTAAACAAACGAATCAAATTAAAAAGTAAATGATAAGTGTGTGTTTTTACGCACTTATCAAATACCCCCATACTTGAATGCTTGCTTGTCCTCAAGCAAATCAAACCAACAAAAATAGATATTGGGGAAAAGACTAAAAACAGGCAAACATAATATTAACCAAAAAAAAAAATCAAACAAACACACTTCTAGAACATGATAAGTTAAACTTGAACCAAAATAGTTATTTTTTTTTTTCATATATGTGTGTGATTGGTAGTAACTCACTATGTTCAACAAACGATTACTTTTCATTCATCCCCTACACTTAATGAAAACATTGTCCTCGATATTGAAAGATGGAAAAATAAAGGAAAACATTGGAAAGATCTTACGTGAGAGGTAAGGTGTAAGAATCTTGCCTCTAATTGTGCATTGTTATCTTCATCTACTTGGTTGGGCGGGAATTGTGGAAGTGGTGGAAATATGAAACCAAAGTGTTAAAGCAATTCACTTGATACTGATGCATCCTTGATTGCTCTTGCCGGATGTTAGAAATCTCACGCCCTTGTTGAATAATTCTTTGATGCATATCGGCAATCCTTGATTGTATGGGATCTTCGTGATGTGAGGAGGAAGCTCCGGCTTCATTATCTTGATTGACAAACGAGGGATTTGGTAAGCCTTCATAAGGATTTTGTTGACGCCTCAATCTCTCTTCATAGGCTGACTGGTATGCCTCTGAAATTGTATTAAAGGAACCTTTTCTCAGTCGAGGCAATGGTTTTCGTGGTGATGGAACTTGATTATCATCATCCACAATAAATCCTAAGCCTGATCGGACGGATGCACCTCCTGCCCAGCAGTTGAACTTAGAAATTGCCATCCCATTAATTGAAGAGTCCGGATTTACCTTGTACTCTGTGTCCTCTACCCTTACCCCTCCCTTTAAGCATAAGGCAGTAATAAGACAGGGGTTTGTGTGTCCCCCCGTTGTTTTTGCTTTAATAAAT
Organism: Azadirachta indica; assembly: GCA_022749755.1. Classification (NCBI taxonomy): domain Eukaryota; kingdom Viridiplantae; phylum Streptophyta; class Magnoliopsida; order Sapindales; family Meliaceae; genus Azadirachta; species Azadirachta indica. Next base: position 1,491,913 of record CM040443.1, read on the forward strand.
GCAATCAAGTTGTCTCGTATTACCTTCACTATATCAATAGTAATCTCAGCATAAATACAATAAAGCAGAGATGCTCTTTTTGCTGTAACTTCATTGAAATGGGATGTAGGCATAAGATTGGAGCAAATAAATTTATACCAAGGCTTGGCGTATCTATTGAGCGTATTTTTCGGGAAGGTGAGAGATTTGCTGTATCTATCACGACCTCTTAACCATTGTGTTCCAGGAACACATAATTCTTCAACAATCTGAGTGTAGTTTTCATCATCTCTCCTGAATGCATCATACAAATCTTCATTTGCATCAATGGATGGTAAGCCATAAAAGGTGTTAATGGCCTCAGAACTAAATGAAATCCTTTTGCCCCTAACATACACTTTGTCATTCTCTCTGTTCACTGAAGCATTAGCATAAAATTCTCTAACTAATGGCACTATTGCTTAAATAGGATAGTCAGTAAGCGATTCCCATTTCTGATTCCGGATAAATTGCAAAATCATTCCATTTTTTGAGCCCGATTTTAATGCTCATTCCCTCACTAATGCTTTTTCATCTTGTTGAAATTTAATAAACTTTTGTTCGGCTTCACATGAAACAAATTTCTTTTTGTCAAAAACTGATGAAACTTGTAAAAAACTCCCCTTTTCTGGTGCCATTTTGCTCTCAGTATTCTTTTAAGCAAATTACTGAACACTTGGAATGCACACTTTTCCTACCTCTTATCTTACACTTCAATCCACTTAATCAACCTTCCTTTCACTCCTAAAGCACCCTGCAAGTATTTTTCAACTATCAAACTTAAGATTACTAGGCCAAAGTTCACTGAAACATTTTGTCGAACATCTGGCGTACACTTTTATTAACCCACTCAATTTCTAATCCAATCCTTCAAGTTTAGGTCAAAATTACAATGTAAAATGCAAACAATTCCAAAATATTAATTTCTCCACAACACCCACAACAAATTCTACGAAAAATCAAGAACCAAACACTTCAATTTTCTATTAACATTACAACCCTAAACATTTCTTCATAAATATACAATTGGAAGACTAAATTTTACACTAGTGAGAACTTACTTAAAATTGAAGTGAAAATGCAATGTTGGGATTGAATTCCTTACTCTCACTGCACTTCTCCAAATTCTTGCTATGTTGGGAGATTATAGATAATTGAGTGTTTAAATTTGGTAAGGAAATATGTGTAATTTAGTATTTGGGATTTGGGATGGTGATTGAACATATAGTAATTGAATTTAGGTAAAGAGTGAAAAAGAGAGAGTGTTTGGGATGGTGTTTGTGTTGGAGGAAGAGGGAAATTTGGAAACAAATAGAAAGGGGATTATATTGGGGCAAAAAGAGGGGAGGCGCAGCATAAATATGCTCGCATAGGCATTTGCGCGCAAGACAGTAAGCGCGGCGCTAGCCCGCAAAATACTACGCGGCCGCACCGCGCTTATTGTCTTGCGCGCAATTTTTTAAAACTAGGAATGGAATTGAAAACTAGGAATTCTTTAAAACTAGAGTTAGGTTCAAAATTGAAGTAACCCATCAATCATTCAAATCATTTTTAAGAATAATCCAATGAATGATATAATTATAATTGGTATATATTTTGAATCTTTTCGTTTCATATATTAGTCAAATTAGTACTTACACATTAAAAAGAAAAAACAATATGTGATACATATATACTATCACAATATATGTATATATATTTGTTTATTAATCTATTAGTATAACTTTTATTAACTAATATGCTAATATGCTATATATATACACACACATTTTCATATGACTTTCCAAAGGAAAATAATTTAGATTTTTATTATTTCAACAATTTTTTTCGTTGTTTTTTATGTTAATTAAAATATACTCAATTTTATTATGTTTTTTTTTAATTTTTGGTAGTGTCCTAAACAACCCACAAATTCAGAGTGTGGGTATTATGTAATGAAGTATATGAAAGATATTATTGAAGATCCAAATATTTCCATCCAATAAAAGGTTAGAATGATAATTTTGCAATTATTTCACTTATTTTATTAATTTTTTATAATATGCATGACTTCTAATGTTATTTTATTTAATTTCATTATGTGTAATATCTTATGTAGTTTGAAAAAAAAATGCTCATACAAACAAGAAGAGATAGATGAGATGAAAAAAAGATTGGGCTGAATTTGTAATTGAAATAATTGTATCTTTTTATTCTTTTGTTTTTAATTATATTTTTCATGTTTTACCCAACGAATTTCGATGGATATATTTGATTATAGGTCTATTGATCTACTTTTTATTCAATTTAATTATTAAGTCATAAATTAATTGATAAGTGCATTGACTTAAAACTATGGCAAAGACTACGAAAGACAAGATTGCTACTTGTTAATTACCAAGCTCCCTACTGCTTGACTGCTTGTTGCCGGTTCTGCTTCATGTTATTACTTGTACGTTTTTCATTTTTCTGCTATTTTCTTCTCTTAATGTTACTTTGTTGTAGCCATTTCTGCTATAGTTTATTGTTGTTTCAGCTAACTATTGATAAAGTTGTAAATATATACTGTTGTTGGGAGATACTTGTTTAATTCTTTTATGGCTGCTATTTTTAGTTTTATAATAATTAGTGGATAAAATAGCTATGTATGTGATATCTAGCATCAGCTTGCTGTTGTTTCTGGTTCATAATCTACTGCTGTTGTGCTACTATTTATATTTGCCAATTGTAATGATACGGACTTTTTTAATTTAAACTTTTTTTAATCAATATTTAATATATTTTTAAACAATTAATAAGATCGATACACATATATATGAATTAATGAGTGATATTATTGTTCTCTACATATATTATATATATATATACATATACATATATATATGTATATTTTTTGATAAATTAATTTTTATTTAATCGAATTTTGTTAATAACCATTTTTATCGTTATTTTTAAGAATTATAATTTTAAAAATTTTAATAACTGTTAAAAACTGTCTTCTTATATATCTAAATATTATTAAAAGTAAATTTTTTATAAAATTTTAACAACTGTTAAATATCGTCCTCTTATAAATTTAAGTACTGTTATAAAGGGTTCTCTTATAAATTCGAGTATTATTTAAAATTGTTTTCTTATAAATTTAAAAACTAATAAAAACAGTTTTCTTATCATAACAAAAGAGAACGGTTTTTGATATTTTAAGACACGTCAAAAGAAAACGGTTTGTAATACGTTCTAAAAGAGTTTTTAAAACGTTTTATAACAGTTTTAAATGTATAATAGTTTAGTAGTGTTGTATCAGGCAACAAACTAGAAAAATCTACTTATTTTTAAATGTATAAGAACATGATGGTATACTTATTTTGCAATCTTACTGCATCATTCTGAACCTTTTGCTTACCATTTCGTACGAGAAAATTTGCCAACAAAATGCCCAAATCTAAAACATTCCTAACATCTTGTTGGGAGATTGTTGTAATGAATTTCAACTTTAAATCCATAGTCTAGCTATATAGAAATTGTGTCAGGCAACAAGCTAGAAAAATCTACTTCCGTGAGTATTCTAGCATGTTGCCGCTATTTTTCCTCTTTCATTGATTGGTCTATTTGTAAGAGAATTCCACCACCATGGGTCACTATCACGAGGTTACGGGGTGCCAATATTCCACATGTACGTCATAGATTCGGATCAAAATTTGGACATGAGACTGTAGTTTTTGTTTTTGTTCATATTCAGTTGCCATTAGTACAGTCTCAAATGTCACTGTGACATATAACATGCAAGAACCACCATTCTAGACTTTTCTCATGTGTGTTTCTTCATGGAAATGGATGTCAAAGAAAACCCTAGCCAGTAGTCATTTCCCCAGATAGCATCTTGAAATAGTTAAATTTCATATAGAGCCTATTCACTGTTGGGTTTTTCATTCCTTTCTTTGATGTCTTTATTCGCCTATTGGCTAGTCTTGTAATCCTTATACTCTTTCTTGAATAAATTTATATTATTTTTGCTTTAAAATAAAAAAAAAAACCCCTAGCTAGTGGAGTCAAAATGCTAAGTAGACAAGAGCTGCTAAATTTTTTTAAGAAATTTCTTAAGATTGTCTACTTTTAGTGGCTTTGATCGCCAGCAAAGAACAAGTCGCCCTATTGGCTTCTCTATTGTGTCCCGACATTAGGTTGGTAGTGGCAATTGGTGCAAAAACTGTGCAAGATCATCAGGCATGGCTAAAAGGGAGGCATAATTCTACTTTTTGAGTGGAACCTGATAAGAGTACTGTGAGACAATTATCAGAACTTGCATAACATAAGTGATCCAAGTTCTATGCTACTTTTATCACAAAAGATAAAATATTAAGAAAAAAATTATAAATTTAATTATCTGGATAATATGTTAGGTACTTATAAGATTACAAATTTAAGTATGTTGACATAAAATCAAACTCCAATAAAGGTGAATTAAGAATTCATAAACAATCTTTTCCTTTGAATAGTACTCATAATTATGCAATAATTAATTAGTAAAAAATACATGTAAACTATCATTAGTGTGACATCTAGCTCATTATTTACCATAATTAAATACTAAATCAAAAGGTTGAACTATAACACAATTCAAAATTTGAAATTTTATGAGACTTTACAAGAACTCATTAGTTCACGATATTACAAACTCTTCACATTTGACTGGGAGAACTATAGAATATTTCATATATATAAAAATATATATATATATGATGGTAACATAATTTATATAAGGGAAAAAAAAGTAACTAAAACATTAAAATGGCGTAAAGGGATTGAAGAATTCATAAATAATCCGTTTCTTTTAATAGAAAGTACATAATTAATAAAAAAAAATACATGATTGAATCAATAGAATTTATATTTTAACTAACTCATTATTTAATTTCACAGAATAATGAATTAAAGAATTGAAGTATAACACAATTAAGACTTGAAACTGACTGAAACACTAAAACATTTCATTAGTTTACCATATTGCAAATTCTTCATATTTGGCCAGCAAAACGAGTAAGAGGATTGATGTCACCCATCTTGATCATGGCTGCTACAAAATCAGATTTGAACTTGGAAGGATTTTTGCTGTACTCGTCAACTATGCTATCTGTGGATCCGCCATTAAAAAGTATTTGGTCCGATTCAACCTTTCTCTGAATAAGATTCTTGAAATAATTGTTATCAAAAGAATTGGGTGTAACCAAATCAAGAGGTGCAAGATTTGTGTTACCACCTGTAGCTGGGCACTGACGTCTTCGTGTGCCAGCAAAACCAGCATCAATAATGCTTTGATAGTTATAAATCCTAACACGGAAAGTAACACATTACGCTTGACCAATTGTGTGGGATCCTGAAAGGGCAACCATGTCTCTTGCACTCAAACCTTTGCTACCAAATAAAGAAATAAGCCTATCAAGGCTATCTCTAAAGCTAGAGAGATTGCTTTCTGCTAAGCTTCGGCTGGCTGTAGTTGAATCTCTTCGTCCAAGCTTAACAGTCCATGATGGTCCACCGACAGCAAAAGAAGCATCACGGGCTGCAACAGCAACAATATCAGCACAAGAAACAACTCCGGGACAAATTCCTTCCAGTTGGGATTTGACACTATCTATGACTTCGTAGCCTCTGACTGATCTGAAATTGTTAATTGCGTTCTGCTCGCTATCGATGGAGGAGGAATCACCGAGCAAAATGGAAGCATCGCAACCTTGAACAAAGCAATCATGAAAATGAAGGCGAATGAGGGATGCAGCCATTCTACGCTCTCTTGAAATAGCAGTCCGAATGCCTGTGCGGATAGTATTCAGGGCATTTGGGCACGTGGTATCATAGAATGTTGAGGACAGTTGAGCACCGCATTGCGAAGATGTAACAGACAACAACAACATGAAGAGAACTGCATAGCTATAATTTATCAGCAAAGATGCCATTTTCACGTGCTTTACTGTAAATTGGAGTTTTGAAAGGATATAAGATGATGGAGAAATCTAAGCGTTGCTTGTTATTTATAGTTCTGGTTTACTCCTTTGGCTTAGTCCATGCAGGCGTCTTTGATTCTTTCTGCGTTTGCTTCTGTACGTGTTTACAGCAAATCAAACCAACATATGTCCAATCAATGCAACTTGGAAAAGACTGAAAATAATTGTAGTCGATCGAAACTACCCAAACTATTAAGACGTACGGCTGTGTTGACTTTATCTGATTTTCTATTTTCTTACTTCTCAAACAATTCAATAAACAATTAGAAAAGTTTGGTCAAATAATATTTTTTTCATTTGGTACTGACTTTATCCTATTTTCCAAAGATGTTGCTGTGTTAGCTTTACCAATAAATTGAACTAAGTTATATCTATTATTTTTAAATATTAGGTTTATGTTAAATTCCACCAACCCTAAACTTTAATGTATATTTCAAACAGTATTTCATAGTTCTTTTTATGATTTATAAAAATAGTTAGATGGAAAAGCTAATTTTTGTTGATTTTATAATATTAAACTAATTATTTTTTAATAAAATTGAATAAAAATTAATCCAATAATTAATTTTTAATGTTAATTAAAATCATAATTATTTTATTTAAACTTAGAAAATAAAATTTGTGTTCTAATTAAATAATCAATTCAATTTATAAAAGTTACAATGAAAAAAAAAATTTATAAACTTAAACTAGTAATGATTTTGTAAAACATTTGCATAAAAATTACAATAATAATTTTCTTTATAACAATAAAAAATTAAACATAATTTTGTAATATTTTAAAGAAAAAATAAGCACAGAAATATTATATTTATAGAATATATATATAAGTATATACAAAATTTTAAATATGAGTTTGGCTTGGCAAGAGAGTTTTTACACTTTCACACTTAAATGATAAGAATTAAAATTTTTTATAATAGTTTATTTTTTTATAGAAATTAACTCAAACTTGACCCAAACTCTTTAAATATGGGTCCGAATTCACAACCAAAGGTTGAAAACTTATTAATTGACTAATTATACGTATTGATTTTATGCACTTTATATTTTCTTACTTATTCAAAGAATCTAATAGAAATAAAAAACTTGAAAAACTTTTTCTTGTCAAATAATTTTTTTTCATTAATTAGGAGTTCCATAATAACAATAATGCATGGAATTGACATCAATATCTCCGTAAAATTTCGACATCAATAGAATTTTAACATATTTTAACATTACCGTTTAAGGGTTCATTAAAATATATATAAACTTGTGTTATTTTTTATTATTTTTGTAAACGTTAGGGACCCAAATGTTATTACTCCAAAATGATTTTGACCACGTTGGAGGTTGTGCGCCGATAAACAAACGCCCCGCCTGTCATCAATTGAAAATTTAAACCTTCGTAACATTTTGCATGCATATTTCTACGTCGTCAATCACTATCCTTATATATTAGCATTTTTCACTTTGTTTTTAAATTACACCAATTTCCTACACATAATTAAATATCAGATTATTAAACAGTAAATTAACAGTTACAATGGTAAAAATCAAGTCTTAAACATTTCACTACACTACAAAAAAAAAAAAAAAAACTTTTTCTAAGTAAACTATAAGAAATTTAATAAAAAAGACTAACACTTGCGGTAAATTTTTGATAATAACTACTATTTAAAACGTTTTTAAAAAATGACCATCTCAAAATTTTTTGGATCAAAATACCCCTACGTGAATGTGCTTGTTAGTCATTTTCTGAAAGTTTTTATGAGGGTATTTTGATCCAAATTAATCATTTTTGTAATATATATTATTAATTTTTATCATTATTTAAATATAATAAAAGGTGCTACACATTTCTAGACTTATCTAAAATTAACAAAATATGTAATAAATAAATGAAGTAAGAAGACTCTAATATGAATCAAAAGTACTTAAGGAGTAAATAAAAATTAGTGCTTAATAAAATATTAAAAGAATTCTCTAAACTTTTTGACTACAAGATGTAACTCACCGACTTGTAAAGGCTATAAATAGGTAACTGTATGTCTAGTTAAGGAGGTAGAAAATGCAATTAAAAAATCACTAGCCTTTCTCTTACTTGCGTACCACACCCATCTCTTCACTACAAATTCACTTGTATATTCAATTTTCTTACAACAAGCTAATCATCACATCCAACTCCTACGGTATAATCCATCATTCCATAACACTCATCAAAATTTTCTCTCTCTACCATCAGTGGTATCAAAGCCTTGTTCAATCAATATTGGGCATAATCCTACTAACTCAGTACTATGGCTGACACATTGCGCTCATCAATCCCAGTCCCAATATTCTGTGGCGAAAATTATGATTTTTGGTCCATCAAAATGAGGAGCTATTTTTGTGCTCAAGATTTGTGGGATGTCGTCAATAAGGGAGTTCCTATTCCTGAAGACATTTCCCATTTACAACAGTACAGTAAAAGGAATTAAAAGAAAATCAATTAAGAGATTTTCAAACATTACTTGCTCTACAGCTCAACTTAGGAGGTGAATTATTTCCACGTATTATGGGTGCCAAAACGGCCAAGGAAGCATGGGATAAGTTGAAGAAGGAGTTTCAAGGCAGTGATAAAGTACGTGTCTCAAAAATCCAAACTTTGAGAAGAAAGTTTGAAAATTTAAAAATGAAAGAATCTGCGATTGCTAAAGATTACTTTACTAGAGTAGATGAAGTAGTAAATCAATTGAGAGCCTATAGAGAAGATGTTCCTGAAGATAAAGTTGTTGGAAAAATTCTAATTACTTGTACAGAAAAATATGATCCAATAATTACTGCTATTGAAGAGTCTAAAGATATAGAAAAATTGAAAACTGTTTAATTAATGGGTTCTTTAGAAGCACGTGAAAAAAGATTAGAAGGCATTACGAAAATGACACAGAAAATGCTTTTCAATCTAAAGTAAATATGCAGTCTCAAAACTTTAAAAAAGGTGGGAGTAAATCTAATGATAAAAAACAAAAAGGTAAGAATCCTCCATGTGGCATATGTAAAAGAAAAAGCCACCTCGAGAAAGATTGTTGGTTTAAAGGAAAACCACACTGTTAAAATTGTAAAAAGTTTGGACATGTAGAAAAATCTTGCCGGTTCAACCAAAATCGTCAAACTAATTTCTCTAGAAACCAAGATTCAGAAACTACTCTCTTCTATGTCTCTCAAGATACATCAATAGAGAAAGAAGATACATGGTGTCCAGATAGTGGTTGTAGTAACCACATGACAAAAGATGAGAGTATTTTCTATAATCTTGATAAAATTAAGACAATAATCAAAATTGGCAATGGTGATTACATAGAGGCAATAGGCGAAGGCACTATTGCCGTTGATACAAAGACGAGTAAGAGATATGTCAATGAAGTACTCCTGGTCCTAACAATAGATTAGAACCTACTTAGTGTAGGACAAATGCTAAAGAAAGGATACTCTTTTCATTTTGAAGGAGATTCTTGTACAATCTTTGATAAGAAAGATAAATCTTTCGTAATTGCAAAAGTCAAAATGCGAGAGAATCGATGCTTTCCAATACAATGGAGGTATTCCAACAACACTGCAATGAAGGCACAAGTGGATGAGTCGTGGCTTTGGCATAAGAGGTTCAGGCATTTTAATTCTCATGGATTGAAGATCCTTCAACAGAAGAACATGATGCGAGATCTACCAACGATCAAAGAGCTTGACGAAGTTTGCGAATGGTGTATGCTTGGGAAACAACACCAGCAACCTTTCCTATCTGGAAAAGCTTGAAGAGCCAAAGAGCCACTAGAGCTGGTCCATATAGATATTTGTGGCCCAATGCAGACTCCATCATATGATCAAAACAGTGACTATACAAGAATGATATGGGTTTATTTTTTACGTAAAAAGCCACAAGTTTTTGAAGTTTTCAAGAAGTTCAAAACCCATGTTAAAAAGCATAAGGCAAGACTTGTAGAATACACTTCTAAAGAATTCAATAAGTTTTGTGAAGATGAGGGCATGGAGCATCAACTTACAGCTGGATACGCACCAGAATAAAATGGTGTATCAAAAAGGAAGAATAGAGCAGTAATGGAAACAACAAAGGCCATGTTGTTAGAAAAAGGACTTCCAAAATCCTTCTGGGCAGAAGCTGTAAGCATTGTAGTCTACTTGCTCAACAGATGTTCAACCAAAGCTGTACAAGACAAGACACTGGTTGAAGCATGGAGTGGAAGAAAACCGTCAACAAAGCATTTTAGAGTCTTTGGCTATATCTGTTACACTCACATACCACAAGAGAAAAGAGTCAAGTTAGACAAGAAAATTGATAAAGGAATTTTCTTAGGCCATAGCACTTAATCAAAAGGCTATAGAGTCTATAGCTTAAAAACGAGAAAGTTAATCATTAGCCGAGATGTGAAGTTTGATGAAAACGCTGCCTATAACTGGGAGATGCAACAAGTTCAAAGCATTAGCCTACAAATATCACTGCAATAAGAAGAAAAAGAAAACAGGAACCAACCAAAGCCACCATCACATATAACTATCAGAGGATCACTTGATTCATCTCCAGAATTAATACCAAGAAAAACCAAAACTTTGTCAGATATTTACGAGATATGTAACTTGATGATCGCAGAGCCAGATAGTTATGAAGTAGCTTCAAAGCAAGAAGTATGGAGGAAAGCTATGGAAGAAGAAATAATAATGATCAAGAAAAACAAAGCTAGGAAATTAGTTGATCTTCTACAAGACAAAGAGGTCATAGGAGTTAAGTGGCTTTACAAGACGAAGCTTAACTCTAATGGCTCAATTCAAAAGCATAAGGCAATACTTGTAGCGAAAGGATATGTGCAACAATTTGGCGTTGACCACAACGAGACATTTGCTCCAGTTGCTCAATATGACACAATAAGAGCACTACTCGCATTTGCAGCACAAAAAAGGTAGAAGATTTATCAACTAGACGTTAAGTCAGCTTTCCTTAATGGCTACCTTGAAGAAGAAATTTATGTGGAGCAACCTCAAGGGTTTGTAATACAAGGTCAACAAGGCAAATACTAAGACTAAAGAAAGCACTCTATGGATTAAAGCAAGCTCTATGAGCTTGGTACAGCAGGATTGACAATTACTTCATTGAGCAAGGATTTAGGAGGAGCAAAAGTGAGCCAACACTTTATGTCAAACCCAAGATATAGATAACATACTCATTGTTTCTCTATACGTTGATGATCTTATTTATACAGGAAACAATGACAAAATAATTGAGGGATTCAAAGTAGACATGATGAAGAATTTTGAGATGATTGATTTAGGTCTCTTACACTACTTTCTTGGGATTGAGATTACTCAAAGAGAAGATGGAATCTTCATTTCTCAGAAAAAGTATACAGAAAATCTTCTAAGAAGTTCAAGATGAAAGGCTGCAAGATGGTAGCAACTCCACTTGACAACAACAAAGCACTCAAGAAAGAAAACGGCACACCAAATGCAGATAACTCGCAGTTTTGAAGTCTTATTGGAAGCTTGCTCTACTTGATAGCTACAAGACCAAATATTATGTACACAACAAGTTTACTATCAAGATTCATGCAAAATCCAAGCCAAGTTCATTATAGAGCAACAAAAAGAGTTCTTCGATACTTGCAAAGAACAAAGAACTATGGCATATGGTATGAATCTGTACCAAACTCAAGACTAATTGGGTATACAAATAGTGACTAAGCAGGATCAGTGGATGACATGAAGATTAATTAGGTATTAATCTATTAATTCATTTTGATATATAATATACAAAAAACATTATGCACAAATACTAACATTAGTAATAATACTTAAATAATCATAATGGATATAATTGTTGATTTATTCATTTTATTTAATTATTTTTCTGAATTCCCCTAATTTGCTTTTTCTAGATTTTTTTAATATTATTTTATTTTCATTTTAATTTGCAAAGTTTACTTGTACAAACAACATACATCATATCTGCTCTAGGTAGGGTTATTTTTGTCTTTAATTACATAGGGCAAATATTGCCTTTGCACACATTGTTCATTGCCATAAGGGTAAATGTGTCATTTCACCATTTTTTTCAAAGACATTGTCGTTCTGCTTTTAAGAGAGGCATTGCATATATAAAAATTGTCATTAAATGTGAGGATAAAGTTGAAAATATATATTTTAGAGTTACAAAACAAGAACCAATTTTCAAGAAGTTCTAGGCTTCTTTGTCTTCCTTACTTTCTCCCTACGTTCTCTTTATCTCTTTTTACTAAAGGTGGACAAAGTGAAATATAGTTTCGGATATAAAATATAGTTCAGATTTTAGGATGCAAATCAAAATTAATTGAATTATAGAAAGGAATTGAACTAAATTGAGTTAATTTTGTTCGGTTCAGTTTCACAATTCAGCTCTAAGTATAGTTCTAACTTGGTTTCTTTTCAAGAATAATTTTATTAAGTCCTTGAATTATATAAAATTATAGTAAAAGAATATTTTTTTAAAATTTATAATAATATCTCTTATTTTTATATGAATTTATATAAATTATTATAAACTTTTTATTTATTTCTAATTTTTATAAATTTTATAAATTTATATAAAATTTAACATCCAGTCCTAATCGATTTTAGCTGAACTCAAACCAAATCAATGGGTTTAGAAATAGAATGAACCAAATTCTTTTTATAATTAAACAAAATTGTTCGGTTCGCTTTGGTTTGGTTCGATTCGATTCGGTTTAAGCTTTTGACCAGGCTTACCTTTCACAGTAAAACAAGACCAATTGACGAATTAAGAGTATATTCATTTTTGGCAAAACTATAACTCTCAGATCCCATCCTTTTCCTCTTTCTTCAATAAGATTCTATTTGATATATTGTTAAATTTTATTTTTAATATTTTAATTATAAATTGATTTTGAGTACATTTAGATTTTAATTATGAATTTTGTGTTGTCTTGTAATGTCCAAGAATTGAGAAACATTATGAAAATATAAATTAATGCCCTCTTATTCGCTTGCTATGCTTATGCAAAATTTCGTTTTCTAGCTGAAATTGTCATATTATATATTTTATGGTTAATTTATGCAATTTTATCTATCAATACAAAATCAAAAATTGAGCCGAGAGTATGTCTAATCACAATGACTTTTTTTTTTTATGAATTTCGTCTATAATATACTAAATTTTTTTAACATTATAAATATATATACAATCTATCTATACAACATTAGAATTTATTGAGACTTGAGAAAGCTGCAAGTATGCATGAAAAAAAAAAGTGTGTGATATCCCAGAAAAGACCGAAAACTCCCAAGAAGGACCTGGTGTAATCTCAGTTTAATAGCCCTACAAGCTAAAGGTTCAGGATTGAGTTTAGCTAATTGATCCGAGTTAACTTTAACCGAGGTAATTGGAAGAGTACCCGAAATAGCATCTAGCAGGAGCTTTGTTATAGAACGAATTGATTCCAATCGAGAGAGAATAGCCAAATCCCCACTAAAATTTTGTAAAGAATAACGTCTCGGAAAAAAGGAGTTGCAATGTTGTGAAAATGTGTGAGTTAACATCGTTAAATATAAGCTACACTAATTAATTTTGTAAAAGGTAAACAATGTTTTTCCTAAATTAATTAATCTTTGCATTTGAATGGGATTTTTAGTTGTACAATAATAAATAAATATATGATTCATAAATCATTTGTTTTGAATAGGACTTAACCCAAAAAATACGAAATACAAGAGAGAATCACTTGAATTTCAACTAACTCATTATTTCATTGCACAAAATATTGAATCAAAGAATTGAAGTATAACACAAACCAGAACTTGAAATTGACTGAAAGACTAAAATATTTCATTAGTTCACGATATTGCAAACTCTTCGTATTTGGCCAACAGAACCAGTAAGAGGATTGATATCTCCCATCTTTATCATGGCTGCTGCAAAATCAAATTTGAACTTGGAAGGATTTTTGCTATACTCGTCAACTATGCTATCTGTGGATCCGCTATTAAAAAGTACTTGGTCGGATTCAAGAAGACCCTTTCTCTGAATAAGATTTTTAAAATAATTATTATCAAAAGAATTGGGTGTAACCAAATCAAGAGGTGCAAGATTTGTGTTGCCACCCGTAGCTGGACACTGACGTCTTCGAGTGCTAGCAAAACCGGCATCAATAACGCTTCGATTGTTATAAATCCTATCACGGAAAGTAACACATTGTGCTTGACCAATTGTATGAGATCCTGAAAGTGCAACCATGTCTCTTGCGTTCAAACCTTTGCTGGCAAATAAAGCAATAAGCCTGTCAAGGCTATCTCTAAAGCTAGGGAGATTGCTTTCGGCTAAGCTTCGACTTGCTGTAGTGGAATCTCTTCTTCCAAGCTTAACAGTCCATGATGGTCCACCTACAGCAAAAGAAGCATCACGAGCAGCAACAGCAACGATATCAGCGCAAGAAACAACTCCGGCACAAATTCCTTCCAGTTGGGATTTGACACTATCTATGACTTCGTAGCCTCTGACTGATCTGAAATTGTTAATTGCGTTCTGCTCGCTACCGATGGAGGAGGAATCACCGAGCAAAATGGAAGCACCGCAACCTTGAACAAAGCAATCATGAAAGTGAAGGCTAATGAGGGATGCAGCCATTCTACGCTCTCTTGAAATAGCAGTCCGAATGCCTGTGCAGATAGTATTCAGGGCATTTGGGCATGTGGTATCATAGAATGTTGAGGACAGTTGAGCACCGCATTGCGAAGATATAACAGACAACAACAACATGAAGAGAACTGCATAGCTATAATTTATCAGCAAAGATGCCATTTTCACGTGCTTTACTGTAATTGGAGTTTGGAAAGGATATAAGATGATGGAGAAATCTAAGCGTTGCATGTTATTTATAGTTCTGGTTTTACTCCTTTGGCTTAGTCCATGGAGGCGTCTTTGATTCTTTCTGCGTTTGCTGCTGTACGTGTTTACAGCAAATCAAACCAACATATGTCCAATCAATGCAACTTGGAAAAGATTGAAAATAATTGTAGTCGATCGAAATTACGCAAACTACTAAGACGTAAGGCTGCGTTGACTTTATCTCATTTTCAATTTTCCTACTTCTCAAACAATTCAATCAACAACTAGAAAAGTTTGGTCAAATAATATTATTTTCATTTGGTATTGACTTTATCCTATTTTCCAAGGATGTTGCTGTGTTAGCTTTACCACTAAATTGAACTAAGTTATATCTATTATTTTTAAATATTATGTTTATGTTAAATTCCACCAACCCTAAACTTTAATGTGTATTTAAAACAGTATTTTATAGTTCCTTTTATGATTTATTAAAAAAGTTAGATGGAGAAGCTAATATTTGTTGATTTTATAATATTAAACTAATCATTTTTCTATAAAATTGAATAAAAATTAATCCAATAATTATTTTTTAATATTGATTAAAATCATAATTATTTTATGTAAACTTAGAAAATAAAATTTGCATTCTAATTAAATAATCAATTCAATTTATAAAAGTTCCAAAAAATATATGTATTTTTTAGAACATTAAACTAGTAATTATTATGTAAAACATTTGCATAAAAATTACAATAATAACTTTTTTATAACAATAAAAAATTAAATATAATTTTGTAATATTTTAAAGAAAAATATGCACAAAAATATTATATTTATAGAATATATATATATATATAACTATATCCAAAATTTTAAAGATGAGTTTGGCTTGGCAGTGGAGTTTCTGCACTCTCACACATAAATGACAAGAATTAAAATCTTTGATAACAGTTTATTTTTTTATAGATATTTACTCAAACTCAACCCAGACTCTTTAAATGTGGGTTTGAATTTAGATCCAAAAGTTGAAAACTTATTAATTGACTAATTATATGTGTTGACTTTTATATTTTATATTTTCTTACTTATTCAAGGAATCTAATAATTTAAATAAAAAACTTGAAACACATTTTCTTGTCAAATAATATTTTTTTCATTAATTAGGAGTTCCATAATAAAGATAACGCATGGAATTGATCACACGATTAGTATCCATATGTATAGGATACCTGTCATTAAATTTCGTTCAAAACCTATTAACGAAATTAATAATTTAATTGTTATTAAATTTTTAAATTTTATAACAAATAATTCACTACATTCTTTGAGAAAGGAAAAAGAAAAATAACTCAAATTATCAAATAAAAAACGAAAGATTTATGTTACAAGAAATTGATTTTAGAATAAGATCTTACTTTTTTTATTTCTTATACTTGGTTGAAAAATACATCATTTATTTTCTTAATATACATATATTTATATTTTGTCATTCAGGCATTGTTTGTTAGAAGTCGAAAATTTGAAGAAGTTGCGTATTTCAGAAAGTTCTATGGTATGATAGTTTGTTAAATCATTATTTTTGCTAAGGGGTGTAAAACAGCGTTTGACAGCACAGCAGGGACTTACACGATAAAATTATACAAATTATGATTATTTATTGTCTCTAACAAATTTAGGGACTCCATTGTTATTAATCCAAATTCATTTTGGCTGCGCTAACCGGGCGACCGCGCCTTGCCCATCTAATAATTAGTTAAATTTTCTTCAAACTTGCACTTGTCAACCAATTTTAGCTCCTCTGTCCGCGTCAAAAAGTAACCTTTTCAAGTGTTTAATCTATCATCGTTTAACTTATAAAAAAAAATATTTAAATAAAAATAACATTTGACAAATGTTGTTAAAATATGGAGAAAAAGTTTGATGAATATCATGCGTATATGTCCTTACACGCCCTTACACGCGGTTATATTTTGGCATATAAATAAATTGTGATTATTGACCAAATGTTCTGAAATTATTCTCGCCGAAATTTTAATATGAACAGATATTTTAATATATTTTAATAAAGATAATACCCACTATCTTCTTAAAGTTTAAGTTAAGTACGTATTTTTTCCTTATAATTTTAAACATGCTTTTATCTCTCATATTTAAGTTTTTTTCGATTTTATCCTTAAAAACTAAATCAAAGAAAACCATAATTCTGTTTATTTGAAATTGTACGACACTTTACAAGAACTCATTAGTTCACGATATTGTAAACTCTTCGCATTTGGCTGAGAGAACCGTAAAATAATTCATTTATATATATAAATATATATATATATATATATATATGATGGTAAAATAATTTATATAAGGGGAAAAGAAAGTAACTAAAACATTTATAATGGCGTAAAGAGATTAAAGAATTCATAAACAATCCATTTCTTTTAATAGGATGTACACAATTAATGAAAAATATATGAGTGAGTCAATAAAATTTATATTTTAACTAACTCATTATTTAATTTAACAAAATAATAAATTAAAGAATTGAAGTATAACACAATTGAGACTTGAAATTGACTGAAACGCTAAAACATTTCATTAGTTTACCATATTGCAAACTCTTCGTATTTGGCCAGCAGAACCAATAAGAGGATTGATATCACCCATCTTGATCATGGCTGCTGCAAAATCAGATTTGAACTTAGAAGGATTTTTGCTGTACTCGTCAACTATGCTATCTGTGGATCCGCCATTAAAAAGTATTTGGTCCGATTCAAGAAGACCCTTTCTCTGAATAAGATTCTTGAAATAATTGTTATCAAAAGAATTGGGTGTAACCAAATCAAGAGGTGCAAGATTTGTGTTTCCACCTGTAGCTGGGCACTGACGTCTTCGTGTGCTAGCAAAACCAGCATCAATAATGCTTTGATTGTTATAAATCCTATCACGGAAAGTAACACATTGCGCTTGACCAATTGTATGGGATCCTGAAAGGGCAACCATGTCTCTTGCACTCAAACCTTTGCTACCAAATAAAGAAATAAGCCTATCAAGGCTATCTCTAAAGCTGGGGAGATTGCTTTCTGCTAAGCTTCGGCTGGCTGTAGTTGAATCTCTTCGTCCAAGCTTAACAGTCCATGATGGTCCACCTACAGCAAAAGAAGCATCACGGGCTGCAACAGCAACAATATCAGCGCAAGAAACAACTCCGGGACAAATTCCTTCCAGTTGAGACTTGACACTATCTATAACTTCGTAACCTCTGACTGATCTAAAATTGTTAATTGCGTTCTTCTCGCTATCGATGGAGGAGGAATCATCGAGCAAAATAGAAGCATCACAGCCTTGAACAAAGCAATCATGGAAATGAAGGCGAATGAGGGAAGCAGCCATTCTACGCTCTCTTGAAATAGCAGTCCGAATACCTGTGCGTATAGTATTCAGGGCATTTGGGCATGTGGTATCGTAGAATGTTGAAGACAGTTGTGCAGCACATTGACCAGATATAATCGATATCAGCAACATGAAGAGAATTGTATAGCTATAATTTGAAAGCGTTGAAGCCATTTTGTTTGTGTTCTACTGTAATTTTGGTTTCGAAAGAATATAGGATGGAGGAGAAGTATAAGCATTCTGTGTTATTTATAATGCGAGGAAGCTGGTTTGCTCTTTTGGCTTAGTCCATGACGGCGGCTTCCGCGTATTGGTAGCTTAGCTGGTTCAGTCTTTGAAATACTGTTTGCTGCTGATTGATTCATTCTATGTTTGCTGCTGTACGTGCGTAGAGAAAAATCAAACTACTTGGAGACATGCATGCATGAATAATTGCTTTTAATTTTTAAATATGTAATTGTCTGCTTTAGCTTTCCTCCAGTGCATAGAGAATTTTTATTTGCTGCTATATACCATATAAAAGTTGGAAACCGTTGAAAATTATTGTAGTCAAAATTTTGTCCCCATTTAAAGAGATTTGTTGTATTAATAGATGAATAATATGCGTGGACTTTATCGTATTTTTTATGTTGTTATTTTTTAAAAGAATCTAATAATTTTATTTAAAATTAAAAAAGCTTTTTCTCTAAAATAATTTTTTTTTTCAAAATTTATCATACTTTACTAAAAACATTTCGTCCAAAATTTCACTTGGGTTGAATATTAAATCCAGATCCATGTCTAAAATATTGTCATACGATCAGGGGAAATCTAAAAATTAAATTATTATAGTTAAACATTTTGAAACAAAATGTTCGTTACTTCATAATAAATAAGTCACTATATTTAAAAAAAAAAATTCAACATATCCAACATATAAAAAGTATATATTATATTGCAATATTTTCTTCACTAAATTAAATATTTTGATATTTTATTTTCAACAAAATTGATATGAGATTATGATGCGACAAAAATTTTTTGTAAAAAATCATCATTTATTTATTTTTTTCTCATATAATTCTCTTATCAATATATAAAATTAAAAAGCATATTAATTTATTCTAAAATGTTCTATGCTATAATAGTTAAATCATTAATTTTGTAAAGAGATTTTAACTGAAGTTTGGCTGCAAAGGGACTTGTACAATAAAATTATATAAATTATGACTCCATGCATTGTTTTTACAAAAGTTTGGGAGTCCGTTGTTATTACCGAAATTTCATTTTGACTTTGTTGCTACTACGCTCCGCCAAGCCAGCAAACGCGGTTTGCGCCCCTATTAATTAATTAAAACTAATTTATTACTTTTGCACCCGTCTGAATGAGAGCGACCGTTTCATGGATTGCGGTAGCATTTATTATTTCTTTTAACTGAATGTTGAATTACTCTAAATTTTTAATAGATATGATTTGTTGAATTTAAATAATTTATTACTTCTTTTTTTTTCTATAATCTGAATATAAATATTTAAAAACGTATATATAGTAAAATTATTTAGACTTTTCAAATTTAGTCAATAATTAAAAAAATTTGCCTTTTTGCTTAATAAAAAAGTGTTTTAAAATTATTATTAATTAAATAATAAATATAGCTAATTTCATAAAACTGACAAAATTCAATCAATTAAGCATTATGACAAGAAATATAAACAATCCCCTTGTCTACCATTACTTCTATTTGAATATTACAAATATATATAAAGTCTATTAATAAAAAGATCATAATTCTATTGGGAAGTCTTTACGGAATCTACTTTATTTTTTTAAACATTATGAATACAGATACAATTTACTTATACAAGATTATAAATCTATCGATTCAAAGTCTCCATAAATATCAAAGTGACCTTTTTATGGATTCATCTGTCATTACTCTTTGGAATATTACAAATATATGTGTTATCTATTGATATAAAATCAAAATTTTTCTAAGAGTCAAAAGTTAAGATATGTGCAAGTATAGCGGTATACATTATAAACATATACATAATCTATCGATGTAAAATCGAAAACATAAGAACTCTACTAGTAATCTTTGTCTATATTGGTATGATTTTTCATGAATTTGGTCTATCATTACTTTTTTAAACGTTACAAATATATGTACAATATTTTGATATAACACAAAAAATTTAGCAAAAATCGGGAGGTGGGACATATGCATGTCTAGCAAGATAATACAAATATATGCATAATCTATCAATACAAAATCAAAAATTGAATCGAGATTATGTCTAATCAATGCAACTTGGAGAAGATTGAAAATAATTGTAGTCGATCGAAATTACGCAAACTATTAAGACGTTCGGCTGTGTTGACTTTAGCTGATTTTCTATTTTCTTACTTTCTCAGACAATTGAATGAACAATAAGAAAAGTTTGGTCAAATAATATTTTTTTCATTTGGTATTGACTTTATCCTATGTTCCAAGGATGTTGTTGTGTTAGCTTTACCACTAAATTGAACTAAGTTGTATCTATTATTTTTAAATATTAGGGTTATGTTAAATTCCACCAACCCTAAATTTTAACGTATATTTAAAACAGTATTTTATAGTTCTTTTTTATGATTTATAAAAAAAGTTAGATGGAGAAGCTAATATTTGTTGATTTTATAATATTAAACTAATTATTTTTCAATAAAATTGAATAAAAATTAATCCAATAATTATTTTTTAATATTAATTAAAATCATAATTATTTTATGTAAACTTAGAAAATAAAATTTGCATTCTAGTTAAATAATCAATTCAATTTATAAAAGTTCCAAAAAATATATGTATTTTTTAGAACATTAAACTAGTAATTATTATGTAAAACATTTGCATAAAAATTACAATAATAATTTTTTTATAACAATAAAAAATTAAATATAATTTTGTAATATTTTAAAGAAAAATATGCACAAAAATATTATATTTATAGAATATACATTTATAACTATATCCAAAATTTTAAATATGAGTTTGGCTTGGCAGGAGAGTTTCTACACTCTCACACATAGATGACAAGAATTAAAATCTTTGAGAACAGTTTACTTTTTTATAGATTTTTACTCAAACTCAACCCAAACTCTTTAAATGTGGGTTTGAATTTAGATCCAAAGTTGAAAACTTATTAATTGAATAATTATATGTGTTGACTTTTATATTTTATATTTTCTTACTTATTCAAAGAATCTAATAATTTAAATAAAAAACTTGAAAAACTTTTTCTTGTCAAATAATATTTTTTTCATTAATTAGGAGTTCCATAATAAAGATAATGCATGGAATTGATCACACGATTAGTATCCATATGTATAGTATACCTGTCATTAAATTTCGTTCAAAACCTATTAACGAAATTAATAATTTAATTGTTATTAAATTTTTAAATTTTATAACAAATAATTCACTACATTCTTTGAAAAAGGAAAAAGAAAAATAACTCAAATTATCAAATAAAAAACGAAAGATTTATGTTACAAGAAATTGATTTTAGAATAAGATCTTACTTTTTTTATTTCTTATACTTGGTTGAAAAATACATCATTTATTTTCTTAATATATGTATATTTGTATTTTGTCATTCAGGCATTGTTTGTTAGAAGTCGAAAATTTGAAGAAGTTGCGTATTTCAGAAAGTTCTATGGTATGATAGTTTGTTAAATCATTATTTTTGCTAAGGGGTGTAAAACAGCGTTTGACAGCACAGCAGGGACTTACACGATAAAATTATACAAATTGTGATTATTTATTGTCTCTAACAAATTTAGGGACTCCATTGTTATTAATCCAAATTCATTTTGGCTGCGCTAACCGGGCGACCGCGCCTTGCCCATCTAATAATTAGTTAAATTTTCTTCAAACTTGCACTTGTCAACCAATTTTAGCTCCTCTGTCCGCGTCAAAAAGTAACCTTTTCAAGTGTTTAATCTATCATCGTTTAACTTATAAAAAAAAATATTTAAATAAAAATAACATTTGACAAATGTTGTTAAAATATGGAGAAAAAGTTTGATGAATATCATGCGTATATGTCCTTACACGCCCTTACACGCGGTTATATTTTGGTATATAAATAAATTGTGATTATTGACCAAATGTTCTGAAATTATTCTCGTCGAAATTTTAATATGAACAGATATTTTAATATATTTTAATAAAGATAATACCCACTATCTTCTTAAAGTTTAAGTTAAGTACGTATTTTTTCCTTATAATTTTAAACATGCTTTTATCTCTCATATTTAAGTTTTTTTCGATTTTATCCTTAAAAACTAAATCAAAGAAAACCATAATTCTGTTTATTTGAAATTGTACGACACTTTATAAGGACTCATTAGTTCACGATATTGTAAACTCTTTGCATTTAGCTGGGAGAACCGTAGAATAATTCATTTATATATATATATATATATGATGATGTAAAATAATTTATATAAGGGGAAAAGAAAGTAACTAAAACATTATAATGGCGTAAAGAGATTCAAGAATTCATAAACAATCCATTTCTTTTAATAGGACGTACACGATTAATGAAAAATACATGAGTGAGTCAACAAAATTTATATTTTAACTAACTCATTATTTAATTTAACAAAATAATAAATTAAAGAATTGAAGTATAACACAATTGAGACTTGAAATTGACTGAAACGCTAAAACATTTCATTAGTTTACAATATTGCAAATTCTTCGTATTTGGCCAGCAGAACCAGTAAGAGGATTGATATCACCCATCTTGATCATGGCTGCTGCAAAATCAGATTTGAACTTAGAAGGATCTTTGCTGTACTCGTCAACTATGCTATCTGTGGATCCGCCATTAAAAAGTACTTGGTCCGATTCAAGAAGACCCTTTCTCTGAATAAGATTCTTGAAATAATTGTTATCAAAAGAATTGGGTGTAACCAAATCAAGAGGTGCAAGATTTGTGTTTCCACCTGTAGCTGGGCACTGACGTCTTCGTGTGCTAGCAAAACCAGCATCAATAATGCTTTGATTGTTATAAATCCTATCACGGAAAGTAACGCATTGCGCTTGACCAATTGTATGGGATCCTGAAAGGGCAACCATGTCTCTTGCACTCAAACCTTTGCTACCAAATAAAGAAATATGCCTATCAAGGCTATCTCTAAAGCTAGGGAGATTGCTTTCTGCTAAGCGTCGGCTGGCTGTAGTTGAATCTCTTCGTCCAAGCTTAACAGTCCATGATGGTCCACCTACAGCAAAAGAAGCATCACGGGCTGCAACAGCAACAATATCAGCGCAAGAAACAACTCCGGGACAAATTCCTTCCAGTTGAGACTTGACACTATCTATAACTTCGTAACCTCTGACTGATCTAAAATTGTTAATTGCGTTCTTCTCGCTGTCGATGGAGGAGGAATCATCGAGCAAAATAGAAGCATCACAGCCTTGAACAAAGCAATCATGGAAATGAAGGCGAATGAGGGAAGCAGCCATTCTACGCTCTCTTGAAATAGCAGTCCGAGTACCTGTGCGTATAGTATTCAGGGCATTTGGGCATGTGGTATCGTAGAATGTTGAAGACAGTTGTGCAGCACATTGACCAGATATAATCGATATCAGCAACATGAAGAGAATTGTATAGCTATAATTTGAAAGCGTTGAAGCCATTTTGTTTGTGCTCTACTGTAATTTTGGTTTCGAAAGAATATAGGATGGAGGAGAAGTATAAGCATTCTGTGTTATTTATAATGCGAGGAAGCTGGTTTGCTCTTTTGGCTTAGTCCATGACGGCGGCTTCCGCGTATTGGTAGCTTAGCTGGTTCAGTCTTTGAAATACTGTTTGCTGCTGATTGATTCATTCTATGTTTGCTGCTGTACGTGCGTAGAGAAAATCAAACTACTTGGAGGCATGCATGCATGAATAATTGCTTTTAATTTTTAAATATGTAATGGTCTGCTTTAGCTTTCCTCCAGTGCATAGAGAATTTTTATTTGCTGCTATATAGCATATAAAAGTTGGAAACCGTTGAAAATTATTGTAGTCAAAATTTTGTCCACATTTAAAGAGATTTGTTGTATTAATAGATGAATAATATGCGTGGACTTTATCGTATTTTTTATGTTGTTATTTTTTCAAAGAATCTAATAATTTTATTTAAAATTAAAAAGCTTTTTCTCTAAAGTAATTTTTTTTTCAAAATTTATCGTACTTTACTAAAAACATTTCGTCCTAAATTTCACTTGGGTTGAATATTAAATCCAGATCCATGTCTAAAATATTGTCATACGATCAGGGGAAATCTAAAAATTAAATTATTATAGTTAAACATTTTGAAACAAAATGTTCGTTACTTCTTAATAAATAAGTCACTATATTTAAAAAAAAAAATTCAACATATCCAACATATAAAAAGTATATATTATATTGCAATATTTTCTTCACTAAATTAAATATTTTGATATTTTATTTTCAACAAAATTGATATGAGATTATGATGCGACAAAAATTTTTTGGAAAAAATCATCATTTATTTATTTTTTTCTCATATAATTCTCTTATCAATATATAAAATTAAAAAGCATATTAATTTATTCTAAAATGTTCTATGCTATAATAGTTAAATCATTAATTTTGTAAAGAGATTTTAACTGAAGTTTGGCTGCAAAGGGACTTGTACAATAAAATTATATAAATTATGACTCCATGCATTGTTTTTACAAAAGTTTGGGAGTCCGTTGTTATTACCGAAATTTCATTTTGACTTTGTTGCTACTACGCTCCGCCAAGCCAGCAAACGCGGTTTGCGCCCCTATTAATTAATTAAAACTAATTTATTACTTTTGCACCCGTCTGAATGAGAGCGACCGTTTCATGGATTGCGGTAGCATTTATTATTTCTTTTAACTGAATGTTGAATTACTCTAAATTTTTAATAGATATGATTTGTTGAATTTAAATAATTTATTACTTCTTTTTTTTTCTATAATCTGAATATAAATATTTAAAAACGTATATATAGTAAAATCATTTAGACTTTTCAAATTTAGTCAATAATTAAAAAAATTTGCCTTTTTACTTAATAAAAAAGTGTTTTAAAATTATTATTAATTAAATAATAAATATAGCTAATTTCATAAAACTGACAAAATTCAATCAATTAAGCATTATGACAAGAAATATAAACAATCCTTTTGTGTACCATTACTTCTATTTGAATATTACAAATAAATATAAAGTCTATTAATAAAAGATCATAATTCTATTGGGAAGTCTTTATGCAATCTACTTTATTTTTTTAAACATTATGAATACAGATCCAATTTACTTATACAAGATTAAAAATCGACCGATCCAAAGTCTCCATAAATATCAAAGCGACCTTTTTATGGATTCATCTATCATTATTTTTTAGAATATTATAAATATATGTGCTATCTATTGATACAAACTCAAAATTTTTCTAAGAGTCAAAAGTTAAAATTTGTGCAAATATAGCGAGATACATTATAAACATATATACCATCTATTGATATAAAATCGAAAACATAAGAACTTTACTGATAATCTTTGTCTATATTGGTACGATTTTTCATGAATTTGTTTTATCATTACTTTTTTGAACGTTACAAACATACTACAATATTTTTGATATAACACAAAAAATTTACCAAAAATCGGGAGGTGGGACATATGCATGTCTAGCAAGATAATACAAATATATATATAATCTATCAATACAAAATCAAAAATCGACTTGAGAGTATGTCTAATCAATGCATCTTGGAGAAGATTGAAAATAATTGTAGTCGATCGAAAGTATGCAAACTCTTAAGACGTACGGCTGTATTGACTTTTATCTGATTTTCTATTTTCTTCTCAAACAATTCAATCAACAATTAGAAAAGTTTGGTCAAATAGTGTTTTTTTCATATTTTCCAAGGGTGTTGCTGTGTTAGCTTTACCACTGAATTGAAATAAGTTATATTAGGTTTATGTTAAATTCCACCAACCCTAAACTTTAATGAATATTTAAAACAGTACTTTATAGTTCTTTTTATGATTTATTAAAAAAGTTAGACGGAGAAGCTAATGTTTTGTAACCTTAGAAAATAAAATTTGTGTTCTAATTAAAAAATCAATTCAATTTATAAAAGTTCCAAAAAATATATATTTTTTTATAACATTAAACTAGTAATTATTATGTAAAACATTTGCATAAAAATTACAATAATAATTTTTTTATAACAATAAAAAATTAAATACAATTTTGTAATATTTTAAAGAAAAATATTCACAAAAATATTATATTTATAGAATATATATATATATATATATATATATAACTATATCCAAAATTTTAAATATGAGTTTGGCTTGGCAGGAGAGTTTCTACACTCTCACACATACATGATAAGAATTAAAATCTTTGATAACAGTTTATTCTTTTATAGATATTTACTCAAATTCAACCCAAACTCTTTAAGTGTGGTTTGGAATTTAGATTCAAAGGTTGAAAACTTATTAATTGACTAATTATATGTGTTGACTTTATATTTTATATTTTCTTACTTATTCAAAGAATCTAATAAATTAAATAAAAAACTTGAAAAACTTTTTCTCGTCAAATAATATTTTTTTCATTAATTAGGAGTTCCATAATAACAATAATGCATGGAATTGATCACACAATTTGTATCCATATGTATAGGATCCTTGCCATTAAATTTTGTCCAAAACCTATTAATGAAATTAATAATTAATTGTTAGCAAATTTTTAAATTTTATAACAAATAATTCACTGCATTCTTTTAGAAAAGAAAGCGAAAAATAATTCAAATTATTAAATAAAAAATGAAAGATTTATAGTACGAGAAGTTGATTTTAGATTAAGATCTTAGTTTTTTATTTCTTATACTTGGTTGAAAAATACATCATTTATTTTCTTAACCTAGATGATTGTCTTAATATATATATATATATATATATATGTTGTCATTCATGCATTATTTTTTACAAGGAGAAAAATTGAAGAACTTATTTCAAAAAGTTCAATGGTATAATAGTTTGTTAAATCATTATTTTTTGCTGAGTGGTTTTAAACAGGATTGTACAGCATAGCATGGACTTACACGATAAAATTATACAAATTGGGACTATTTATTGTCTCTACAAAATTTAGGGACTCCATTGTTATTAATGCAAATTCATTTTGTCTGTGCTAAGCCAGCAAACGCGCTTTGCCCATCTAATAATGTTAAATTTTCTTCAAACTTGCACTTGTCAACCAATTTTAGTTCCTCTGTCCATATCAAAAAGTGACCTTTTCAAGTATTTAGTCTATCATCGTTTAGTCTATAAAAAAAATATTTAAATAAAAAGAAAATTTGACAATTGTTGTAAAAATATGGAGAAAAAATTTTATGAATATTATGTATATATGCCCTTACACTCGATTATATTTTGATACACAAATAAATTGCGATTATTGACCAAATATTTTGAAATTATCCTTGCCGAAATTTTAACATTAATAGATATTTTGACATATTTTAACAGAGATAATGCCCATTATCTCCTTAAAGTTTAAGCTAAGTACCTATTTCTTTCTTATAATTTTAAACATGCTTTTATCTCTTATATCTAAGTTTTTTTTTATTTTATCCTTAAAAACTGAATCAAAGAAAACCATAATTCCAAAGAGAAGTTAGATCATTCCAAAGAAGTCTGAGATTTACGTAATATATAAATGCATAGATGAAAGAAAATTGCATCGAATTCCATCTAAGAGGGCTGAGATAGACACTTTTTAGTCTTCATTGGCAACCATTGCTACAGTGTCAATAGACGTAGCTTATAAAGCCTAAAGTTTTGGAGTTGGGCTAGTTGAAGAACCAACTACAGTTAGGTTTAAAATAACAGCTAATAGCTATCTTTAATGCTACGAAAGTCCATCATCGATTTTGTAATTGCCACAATAGTTGGACTTCGTTGCAAGCGTAAATTGGCTAGTTCTGTTTTAGATTTCAGGTTAGCCAAGCCTCCAATATTCCTATAAAGAACTTTCATGGAGAAGGTTGACAACTAATACTACCCTGCGAGAGTTATGTCATTAATGGCCTTTTACTTCACCTTTTTTCTTTTATGAGTTGAATTAGATTGTATAATTTGATATCCATTCTCTACTGGGGGTTTCATAAGGATTCTTGTGATATGATTCAATTCTTTGTTAAAAACATCCGATTCCAAAATAGCATCATTCGACTTGCCTTTAGATAGAGCAAGATCTGATTGTGGATTCTCTGTTATATCTTTTGGAATTTAGTGAGTCTTAATTAAATTTGATGGAACTGCAGTAGTAATGATAATGAGAGTCTCAATCCTATTTTCAAGAGAGTTAGGAACATGGTGGTCAGGCTTATGATTGGGCTATAGTCAAACTGTCCGAATCAACTTGAATTTGACTCGTTTCAACAGTCGTAGTGTCTTGATACGAAAACATGTTTTCCAGTTGTCATACGTTTTTTGCATTAGGCATCCTTGGTGTGAAGCCTAATTCAATTACCATTTCAGGAATTGTAATAGCAAGAGTGATAATCGGTGGCTCTGATTTAGCATTCATCTCTATTGCTAATATTCCACATGTAGGTCATAGATTCGGATCCAAATCTGGACATGAGACTGTATTTTTTGTTTGTATTCGGTTTGCCATTAGAACAGTCTAAAATGTCACTGTGATATATAACATGCAAGAACCACCACTCCAGACTTTTCTTATATGTGTTTCTTCGTGGAAATGGATGTCAAAGAAACCCCTAGCCAGTGGTCATTTCCCTCGATAACATCTTGAAAGAGTTAAATTTCAATGCTTTTAGGGTTCCAAAGTTTAGATTCATATAGAGCCTATTCATTGTTGGGTTTCTCATTCCTTTCTTTGATGTCTTTATTCGCCTATTGGCTGCTCTTGTAATCCTTATACTCTTTGTTGACTAAATTTGTATTAGTTTTGCTTTAAAAAAAAAAAACAGTCAAAATGCTAGATGAGGGTTGCCAAATTTTTTAAAGAAAGTTCTTAAGATTGTCTACTTTTAGTGGCTTTGATCTCGGGTAGAGAACAACTCACCCTATTGGCTGCTCTATATGTACCACTATTGTATCCCAACGTTAGGTTGGCAGTGGCAGTTGGTGCGAGAACTGTG
Organism: Azadirachta indica; assembly: GCA_022749755.1. Lineage (NCBI taxonomy): Eukaryota > Viridiplantae > Streptophyta > Magnoliopsida > Sapindales > Meliaceae > Azadirachta > Azadirachta indica. The sequence goes on from CM040443.1 coordinate 1,521,339, forward strand.
CAAGATCATCAGGCGTAGCTAGCAAGGACCCATAAGTCTACTTTTTTAGTGAAACCTAATAAGAGTTCTGTTAGACAATTATTAGAACTTACATAACATAAGTGATCCAAGTTCTTTGCTGCTTTTACCACAAAAGATAAAATATTAAGAAAAAAAATTATAAATTTAATTATTTGGATAATATGTTAGATACTTATAAAATGACAAATCTAAGTATGTTGACATAAAATCAAACTCCAATAAAGTGAATTAAGAATTCATAAGCAATCTTTTCTTTTGATTAGGACTCATAATTGTGCAATAATTAATTAGTAAAAAACATGTCATAAACTATCATTCGTGTGGCATCTAGCTCATTATCTGTCATAATTAAATACTAAATCAAAAAGTTGAACTATAACACAATTCTTGACATTGTACGAGACTTTACAAGAACTCATTAGTTCACGATATTGCAAACTCTTTGCATTTGACTGGGAGAACCGTAGAATAATTCATATATATATATATATATATATATATAGAGGATGGTAAGATAATTTATATAAGGGAAAAAAAAAGTAACTAAAACATTAGAATGGCGTAAAGAGATGGAAGAATTCATAAACAATCCATTTCTTTTAATAGGACGTACACAATTAATGAAAAATACGTTAGTGAGTCAATAAAATTTATATTTTAACTAACTCATTATTTCATTGCACAAAATACTGAATCAAAGAATTGAAAGTATAACACAATTGAGAACTTGAAATTGACTGAAAGCCTAAAATATTTTATTAGTTCACGATATTACAAACTCTTCGTATTTGGCCAGCAGAACCAGTAAGAGGATTGATATCTCCCATTTTTATCATGGCTGCAGCAAAATCAGATTTGAACTTGGAAGGATTTTTACTATACTCATCAACTATACTATCTGTGGATCCGCCATTAAAAAGTACTTGGTCTGATTCAAGAAGACCCTTTCTCTGCACTCAAACCTTTGCTACTAAATAAAGAAATAAGCCTGTCAAGGCTATCTCTAAAGCTAGGGAGATTGCTTTCTGCTAAGCTTCGGCTGGCTGTAGTTGAATCTCTTCGTCCAAGCTTAACAGTCCATGATGGTCCACCGACGGCAAAAGAAGCATCAACAATATCAGCGCAAGAAACAACTCCGGGACAAATTCCTTCCAGTTGAGACTTGACACTATCTATAACTTCGTAACCTCTGACTGATCTAAAATTTTTAATTGCGTTCTTGTCGCTATCGATGGAGGAGGAATCATCGAGCAAAATAGAAGCATCACAGCCTTGAACAAAGCAATCATGGAAATGAAGGCGAATGAGGGAAGCAGCCATTCTACGCTCTCTTGAAATAGCAGTCCGAATACCTGTGCGTATTGTATTCAGGGCATTTGGGCATGTGGTATCGTAGAATGTTGAAGACAGTTGTGTTGCTCATTGCCCAGATATAATCGATAAGAGCAACATGAAGGGAATTGTATAGCTATAATTTATCAGCAAAGATGCCATTTTCACGTGCTTTACTGTAATTAGAGTTTTGAAAGGATATAAGATGATGGAGAAATCTAAGCTTTGCATGTTATTTATAGTTCTGGTTTACTCCTTTGGCTTAGTCCATGGAGGCGTCTTTGATTCTTTCTGCGTTTGCCACTGTACGTGTTTACAGCAAATCAAACCAACATATGTCCAATCAATGCAACTTGGAAAAGATTGAAAATAATTGTAGTCGATCGAAATGACGCAAACTATTAAGATGTACGGCTGCGTTCACTTTATCTGATTTTCTATTTTCTTACTTCTCAAACAATTCAATATAAACAATTAGAAAAGTTTGGTCAAATAATATTATTTTCATTTGGTATTGACTTTATCCTATTTTCCAAGGATGTTGCCGTGTTAGCTTTACCACTAAATTGAACTAAGTTATATCTATTATTTTTAAATGTTAGGTTTATGTTAAATTCCACCAACCCTAAACTTTAATGTGTATTTAAAACAGTATTTCATAGTTTTTTTTATGATTTATAAAAATAGTTAGATGGAGAAGCTAATATTTGTTGATTTTATAATATTAAACTAATTATTTTTCAATGAAATTGAATAAAAATTAATCCTATAATTATTTTTTAATATTAATTAAAATCACAATTATTTTATGTAAACCTAGAAAATAAAATTTGTGTTCTAATTAAATAATCAATTCAATTTGTAAAAGTTACAAAGCAAAAAAAATATTTTTTATAAACTTAAACTAGTAATGATTTTGTAAAACATTTGCATAAAAATTACAATAATAATTTCTTTATAACAATAAAAAAATTAAACATAATTTTGTAATATTTTAAAGAAAAAATATGCACAGAAATATTATATTTATAGAATATATATATGTATATGCAAAATTTTAAAATATGAGTTTGGCTTGGCAAGAGAGTTTTTACACTCTCACACTTAAATGATAAGAATTAAAATTTTTGATAATAGTTTATTTTTTTATAGAAATTAACTCAAACTTGACCCAAACTCTTTAAATATGGGTCCGAATTCACATCCAAAGGTTGAAAACTTATTAATTGACTAATTATATGTATTGACTTTATGCACTTTATATTTTCTTACTTATTCAAAGAATCTAATAGAAATAAAAAACTTGAAAAACTTTTTCTTGTCAAATAATATTTTTTTCATTAATTAGGAGTTCCACAATAACAATAATGCATGGAATTGACATCAATATCTCCGTAAAATTTCAACATCAATAGAATTTTAACATATTTTAACATTACCGTTTAAGGGTTTACAGTAAAAAATATATATAAAACTTGTGTGACTTTTTATTATTTTTGTAAACTTTAGGGACCCGAATGTTATGACTCGAAAATGATTTTGACCACATTGGAGGTTGTGCGCCGACAAACAAACGCCCCGCCTGTCATCAATTGAAAATTTAAACCTTCGTATCATTTTGCATGCATATTTCTACGTCGTCAATCACGATCCTTATATATTAGCATTTTTTACTTTGTTTTTAAATTACTCAAATTTCCTACACATAATTAAATATCATATTATTAAACAATAAATTAACAAGTACAATTGTAAAAATCATGTCTCAAACATTTCACTACGCTACAAAAAAAAATAGCTTCTTTTAAATAACTTATAAGAAATTTAATAAAAATGACTAACACTTGCAGTGAATTTTCGGTAATAATTATTATTTAAAATGTTTTTAAAAAATCATCATTTCAAATTTTTTGGATCAAAATATCGTTATGTGAATGTGCTTCATGGTCAATTTTTAAAAAGTTTTATGAGGATATTTTAATTCAAATTGATTATTTTTGTAATATATATTATATGATGGTCATTTAAAAAAATTAAAAACTAATATTGATTATTGTTGAAAATTACCCTTTTTGATTGCATCAAATTATTGACGCTATTAGCACTATTTACAACCAATAAAAATTAAATCATAAAAAAAACAGAAAGAAAAAAAATTTTATATACTTTTGACAACTAAATGGCTGTCACAAATAATCAAAAGTGCCGTCGATAATGAGAATATTTTTGTGGGACATATTAGCGCCAATAACTATTGTAATAGTTATAACTTATCACAAAAAATGCAAAGCTATTTTCAATCGTTCATTGACATTGTTGGAAAAAGTATACTTTTTTTAATTGCGATACTTCTTTATCAAAAAAATATATATATATCATTTTCAATAGATTACTAGATATACGTGAAATTAAAGTGAAAATGATTTAAAAAGTAACGGAAAACATTTACGCCAATATCCTTTTTCAACTTTTAAATTGTAGTCAAAAGTAAAATTTTATTTTCGACGAAAATTAGTGTAGTTAAAAAGTCAAACACATAAAAAGTTGGAGGGAAACCATGGCGCCAATGGTATTTATAATTAAGATAAATGGCTATTAAGAATAAAATTTTATTTTCAACAGGATACTATATGTGGTCGAAATAAAAGTCAAAATCATATAAAAAGTTGGAAAAAAATTTAAGCGCCAATATTTATTTTCATCTAAGATAAATTGTTGTCAAAGTAAAATTTTATTTTCAATGGAATATCAATTGTAGGAAAAACTCTAGTCAAAATTATATTAAAATGTCTATTGGGAAAAAATATTGTCACCAATGTTATTTTTATGGTGAAAAATTGTTGTTGAAAGTTTTTTTTTTTCTTGATGGTACATCAAATGTGGTTGAAATTGAAGTTATAATGATATATATAATTTAAGGGACGACTAAAGTAACTTGTTGTCAAAATTTTAAAATTTTTGTGACAATATATATTTAAACTTAGGTTAAAAAAATATTAAAATAATACAAATATTTTAATGAAAGTCATTGATACCAATAATAATTTTGATTGTGATAACTTGTTATTAAAATTTAATAAAATATAATATTTTTAATAACGTTAAGTATTTGTCTAAGTATCAACAAACTTTATACATTTCCATTGGATGGTTAAAAATAATTTATCAAATTGTCACTTAAAAGTCAAAATTATTATTTAATTAGTGCATGAATTCATTTTAACTATAGGCAATTATTTATGTTGTAACAAGAGATTCATATAATAAGTTATCTCATAAATAATTACCAAAATACATGATGAATGTTATTCTTTTAAGATTTTGAACTAATTGAAGTTTTTATAGTTTTGTTACTATTAATTTGTGATATTAGTATAATTAGAATAATTAAATAAAATATAAGATGTCTTACAATGAACTCAATTACAGTCAACCTATTTAACATTACATATAATTAAATTACCTCAAAAAGTTAAAATAGATATTACTAACTTTTATCATTATTTAAATGTGATAGAAGGTGCTACACATTTCTAGACTTATCTAAAATTAACAAAATGTGTAATAAATAAATGAAGTAAAAAGACTCTAGTATGAACTAAAAGTACTTAGGGAGCAAATAAAAATTAGTGCTCAATAAAATATTAAAAGAATTCTCTAGACTTTTTGACTACAAGATGTAACTCAACGACTTGTAAAGCCTATAAATAGGTAACTGTATGTCTAGTTGAGGAGATGGAAAATGCAATTAAAAAATCACTAGCCTTTCTCTTACTTACGTTCCACTCCCATCTCTTCACTACAGATTCACTTGCATATTCACTTTTCTTACAACAAGCTAATCATCACATCCAACTCCTACGATATAATCCATCATTCCATAATACTCATCAAAAGTTTCTCTCTCTACCATCATTGGTATCAGAGCCTTTTTCAATCAATATTGGGCGTAATCCTACTAACTCAATACTATGGCTAACACATTGCGCTCATCAATCCCAGTCCCAATTTTCCGTGGTAAAAACTATGATTTTTGGTCCAACAAAATGAGGACCTATTTTTGCGCTCAAGATTTATGGGATGTCGTCAATAAGGGAGTTCTTATTCCTAAAGACATTTCCCATTTATCGACAGTACAGAAAAAGGAATTAAAAAAAAATCAATTAAGAGAGTCTCAAGCATTAGTTGCTCTACAGCTCAGCTTAGGAGACGAATTATTTCCATGTATTATGGGAGCCAAAACAGCCAAGGAAGCATGGGATAAGTTGAAGAAGGAGTTTCAAGGCAGTGATAAGGTACGTGTCTCAAAAATCCAAACTTTAAGAACAAAGTTTGAAAATTTAAAAATGAAGAATCTGCAACTGCTAAAGATTACTTTATTAGAGTCGATGAAGTAGTAAATCAATTGAGAGCCTATGGAGAAGATGTTCCTGAAGATAAAGTTGTTGGAAAAATTTTAATTACGTGTATAGAAAAATATGATCCAATAATTACTGTTATTGAAGAGTCTAAAGATATAGAAAAATTGAAAACTGCTGAATTAATGGGTTCTCTAGAAGCACATGAAAAAGGATTAGAAAGGCGTTACAAAAATGACATAGAAAAAGCTTTTCAATGTAAAGTAAATATGCAGTCTCAAAAATTTAAAAAAGGTAGGAGTAAATCTAATGAAGAAAAACAAAAAGGCAAGTATCCTCCATGTGGCATATGTAAAAGAAAAAACCACCTAGAGAAAGATTGTTGGTTTAAAGGAAAACCACATTGTCAAAATTGTAAAAAGTTTGGACATGTAGAAAAATCTTATCGGTTCAAACAAAATCATCAAACTAATTTCTCTAGAAACCAAGATTCAGAAACTACTCTCTTCTATGTCGCTCAAGATACATCAGTAGAGAAAGAAGATACATGGTATCTAGATAGTGGTTTTAGTAACCACATGACAAAAGATGAGAGTATTTTCTATAAGCTTGATAAAATTAAGATAATAATCAAAATTGGCAATGGTGACTACATGGAGGCAACAGGCAAAGGCACTATTGCTGTTGATACAAAGACGAGCAAGAGATATATCAATGAAGTACTGCTAGTCCTAACAATAGATTAGAACCTACTCAGTATAGGACAAATGATAGAGAAAGGATACTCTTTGCATTTTGAAGGAGATTCTTGTACAATCTTTGATAAGAAAGATAAATCTTTCGTAATTGCAAAAGTCAAAATGCAAGAGAATCGATGCTTTCCAATACGATGGAGGTATTCCAGGAACACTGCAATAAAGGCACAGGTGGATGAGTTGTGGCTTTGGCATAAGACGTTCGGGCATTTTAATTTTCATGGATTGAAGATCCTTCAACAGAAGAACATGATGTGAGATCTACCAACGATCAAGAAGCTTAACAAAGTTTGCGAATGGTGTATGCTTGGGAAACAACACCAGCAACCTTTCCAATCTGGAAAAGCTTGGAGAGCCAAAGAGCCACTAGAGCTGGTCCATACAGATATTTGTGGCCTAATGCAGACTCCATCATATGATCAAAACAGGTACTTCATTCTCTTTATCAATGACATGGGTTTATTTTTTACGTAAAAAGCCACAACTTTTTGAACTTTTCAAGAAGTTCATAACCCATGTTAAGAAGTGTAAGGCAAGACTTGTAGAATACACTTCTAAAGAATTCAATAAGTTTTGTGAAGATGAGGGCATGGAGCATCAACTTACAGCTGGATACGCACCATAACAAAATGGCGTATCAAAAAGGAATAATAGAATAGTAATGGAAACAATATAGGCCATGTTGATAGAAAAGAGACTTCCAAAATCCTTCTGGGCAGAACCTGTAAGCACTGCAGTCTACTTGCTCAACAGATGTTCAACCAAAGCTGTACAAGACAAGACACTGGTTGAAGCATGGAGTGGAAGAAAACCATCAGCAAAGCATTTTATAGTCTTTGGCTATATCTATTACACTCATATACCACAAGAGAAAAGAGGCAAGCTAGACAAGAAAACTGATAAAGGAATTTTCTTAGGCTATAGCACTCAATCAAAAGGCTATAGAGTCTATAGCTTAAGAACAAGAAAGTTAATCATCAGCCAAGATGTGAAGTTCGATGAAGACGCTGCCTATAACTGGGAGACATAACAAGTTCAAAGAAAAAGCATCAGCCTGTAAATACCACTGCAATAAGAAGAAAAAGAAAACAGGAACCAACCTAAGTCACCATCACATATAACTATTAGAGGACCACTTGATTCATCTCCAAAATTAATACCAAGAAAAACCAAAACTTTTTTAGATATTTACGAGACATGTAACTTGATGATCGTAGAGCCAGATAGTTATAAAGCAGCTTCAAAGCAAGAAGTATGGAGGAAAGCTATGGAAGAAGAAATAATGGTGATCGAGAAAAGCAAAACTTGGGAGTTAGTTGATCTTCCACAAGACAAAGAAGTCATAGGAGTTAAGTGGGTTTACAAGATAAAGCTTAACTCTAATGGCTCAATTCAAAAGCATAAGGCAAGACTTGTAGCGAAAGGATACGCACAACAATTTGGCATTGACTACAACGAGACATTTGCTCCAGTTGCTCGATATGACACAATAAGAGCACTACTCGCATTTGCAGCACAAAAAAGGTGGAAGATTTATCAACTAGATGTTAAGTCAGCTTTCCTTGATGGCTACCTTGAAGAAGAAATTTATGTGGAGCAACCTCAAGGGTTTGTAATACAAGGTCAACAAGGCAAAGTACTAAGACTAAAGAAAGCACTCTATAGATTAAAGCAAGCCCCATGAGCCTGGTAGAGCAAGATTGACAGTTACTTCATTGAGCAAGGATTCAGGAGGAGCAAAAGTGAGCCAACACTTTATGTCAAACCCAAGATATAGATAACATACTCATTGTTTCTCTATACGTCGATGATCTCATTTACATAGGAAACAATGATAAAATAATTGAGGGATTCAAAGTAGACATGATGATGAATTTTGAGGTCTCTTACACTACTTCTTGGGATTGAGATTACTCAAACAGAAGATGGAATGTTCATGTCTCAGAAAAAGTATACAGAAAATCTTCTAAGAAGTTCAACATGAAAGGCTGCAAGATGGTGGCAACTCCACTTAACAACAACAAAGCACTTAAGAAAGAAGACGGTATACCAAATGCAGATAACTCGCAGTTTCGAAGTCTTATTGGAAGCTTGCTCTACTTGACAGCTACAAGACCAAATATTATGTACACAACAAGTTTATTATCAAGATTCATGCAAAATCCAAGCCAAGTTCACTATAGAGTAGCAAAAAGAGTTTTTCGATACTTGCAAAGAACAAAGAACTATGGCATGTGGTATGAATCCGTACCTAACTCAAGACTAATTGGGTATACAAATAGTGACTGGGCAGGATCAGTGGATGACATGAAGAGCACCTCAAGCTATACATTTTCACTTGGCTCAGGAATCTTCTCTTGGGCATCAAGGAAACAGTCAATTGTGGCATAATCATCAACAGAAGCAGAGTACATTGTAGCAGCAATGACAACAAGTCAAGCAATATGGCTCAAGCGTATACTTGAAAACATGGGAGAACCACAAACCGAAGCTACAACGATATATTGTGATAGCAAGTCAGCAATAGCAATGGTGAAAAATCTCGTGTTTCACAACAGAACCAAACATATTGGCATCAAGTATCACTTCATCAGAGAAGCTGAAGCAAATAAAGAGATCGAGCTTAAGCACTACAAGACTGAAGAACAACTAGCCTATATATTTACAAAGGCTTTACCGAGAGGAAAGTTTGAGCTACTACGCAATATGATTGGTGTTACTGAAATGCGCATCAAGGAGGAGTGATAGAAGGTGCTACACATTTCTAGACTTATCTAAAATTAACAAAATATGTAATAAATAAACGAAGTAAGAAAACTCTAGTATGAACTAAAAGTACTTAGGCAGTAAATAAAAATTAGTGCTCAATAAAATATTAAAAGAATTCTCTAGACTTTTTGACTATAAGATGTAACTCACCGACTTGTAAAGCCTATAAATAGGTAACTGCATGTCTAGTTAAGGAGATGGAAAATACAATTAAAAAATCACTAACCTTTCTCTTACTTACGTACCACTCCAATCTCTTCACTACAAATTCACTTGTATATTCACTTTTCTTACAACAAGCTAATCATCACATCAAACTCCTACGGTATAATCCATCATTCCATAACACTCATCAAAATTTTCTCTCTCTACCATCAAAATGATCATAATGTAATATATATATATATATATTAATTATCAAAATAACTTAATTACGTAGTAATATATTCATTTTAAAAAATCATGTTTTACTATAATGATACTTAATTTTATAGACAATTTTTAATAATTAGATGTGTAATATATTGTGCTGCATTTGTTTGCTGCTGCTGGGAGTCTCTGTTTATGTGCTCCTGCAGCTCTACTGCTTTTGCTGATGGGAATTAATTTGATGTTTTTGGTTTTGCGGATGGGCACTAATGTGTTGCTCTGCTGCTGCTTGGATTCGTTGTTACTGCTATGTTATTTTGCTACTGTCTTTGTCTTGTTATGCTGCTGTTTGGATCTCTACTATTACTAGATTTGTTTGCTGGTTTTTGGCTTTTTGATGCTGCTACTAGATGCTTTTCTACTTGCATGACGTAGTTTAGGGTACCCGTCTGAATGAGAGCGACTGTTTCATGGATTGCAGTTGCATTTATTATTTCTTTTAACTGAATGTTGAATTACTCTAAATTTTTAATAGACATGAGTGGTTAAATTTAAATAATTTATTAGCCTTTTTTCTGTAATTTGAATACAAATATTTAGAAACATATACATAATAAAGTTATTTAAACTTTTCAAATTTAGTCAAAAAGTAAAAATAATTGACCTTTTTACTTAACAGAAAAGTGTCTTAAAATTATTATTAAATTAAAAAATAAATATAGCTAATTTCATAAACTAACAAAATTCAATCAACTAGCATTATGAGAAAAAAAACAAACAATCCCTTTGCCTATCATTACTTCTATTTTAATATCATAAATATATATAAAGTCTATTAATAAAAGATCATAATTTTCTTGAAAAGTTTTTACGGAGTCTACTTTACTTTTTTAAACATTATTAATACATGTACAATCTCCTTATACAAGATTGAAAATCTACCAATCAAGAGTCTCTGTATATATCAAAGCAACCTTTTTATATATCAAAGCAATCTTTTTATGGATTCATCTCTCATTGCTTTTTGGAATATTACAAATATAAGTGCTATATATTGATACAAAATCAAAATTTTTTTAAAAGTCAAAAGTTAAGATATGTACAAGTGTAGTAGTATACATTATATAAAAATATACACAATCTATCAATATAAGATTGAAAACATAAGAAATTTACTAGTAACCTTTGTCTATATTGGCACGATCTTTTCATGAATTTTGCCTATTATTACTTTTTCTGAACATTACAAATATATATATATTATTTTGATATAAGACAAATTCATCCATAATCAATAATTAATCGATACAAAATCAAAAATCGAATTGAGAGTACTTCTAATCACAATGACTTTTTTTTTATGAATTTTGTTTATAATATCCTGATTTTTTTTAACATTATAAATATATATACAATCTGTCTATACAATATTAGAATCTATTGAGACTTGAGAAAGTTACAATTATGCATTAAAAAAAAAGTGTGTGATATCCCAGAAAAGACCGAAAACTCCCAAGAAGGACCTGATTTAATCTCAATTTAATAGCCCTACAAGCTAAAGATTTAGGATTGTGTTTAGCTAATTGATCCGAGTTAACTTTAACTCAGGTAATCTAAGAAGTATGCGAAATAACATCTAGCACACCAGGAGCTTTGCCATAGAACGAATTGATTTCAATTGAGAGAGAATAGCCAAATCCCTACTAAAATTTTGCATAGAATAACATCTCGAGAAAAAGGAGTTAACTCAACTAAAATTATGAAAACGCGTGAGTTAACAACATTAAAGATCAGCACTAATTAATTTTGTAAAAGTGAACATTGTTTTTCCTAACTTAATTAATCTTTGCATTTGAATGAGATTTTCAGTTGTACAATAATAAATAAATATATGATAGAAAAATTAAATAAATAAAGAATGAAATACAAAATGGAAACAATTAAAATGGGGGAATGTGGATAAAGAATTCATAAATCATTTGTTTTGACTAGGACTTAACCCAAAAAATACGAAATACAAGAGAGAATCACTTGAATTTCAACTAACTCATTATTTCATTGCACAAAAGACTGAATCAAAGAATTGAAAGTATAACACAATTGAGTCATTATTTCATTGCACAAAAGACTGAATCAAAGAATTGAAAGTATAACACAATTGAGAACTTGAAATTGACTGAAAGCCTAAAACATTTTATTAGTTCACGATATTGCAAACTCTTCTATTTGGCCAGCAGAACTAGTAAGAGGATTGATATCTCCCATCTTTATCATGGCTGCTGCAAAATCAGATTTGAACTTGGAAGGATTTTTACTATACTCGTCAACTATGCTATCTGTGGATCCGCCATTAAAAAGTACTTGGTCCGATTCAAGAAGACCCTTTCTCTGAATAAGATTCTTGAAATAATTGTTATCAAAAGAATTGGGTGTAACCAAATCAAGAGGTGCAAGATTTGTGTTGCCACCCGTAGCTGGACACTGACGTCTTCGAGTGCTAGCAAAACCAGCATCAATAACGCTTTGATTGTTATAAATCCTATCACGGAAAGTGACACATTGTGCTTGACCAATGGTCTGAGATCCTGAAAGTGCAACCATGTCTCTTGCGTTCAAACCTTTGCTGGCAAATAAAGCAATAAGCCTGTCAAGGCTATCTCTAAAGCTAGGGAGATTGCTTTCGGCTAAGCTTCGACTTGCTGAAGTGGAATCTCTTCTTCCAAGCTTAACAGTCCATGATGGTCCACCTACAGCAAAAGAAGCATCACGAGCAGCAACAGCAACAATATCAGCGCAAGAAACAACTCCGGGACAAATTCCTTCCAGTTGGGATTTGACACTATCTATGACTTCGTAGCCTCTGACTGATTTGAAATTGTTAATTGCGTTCTGCTCGCTATCGATGGAGGAGGAATCACCGAGCAAAATGGAAGCATCGCAACCTTGAACAAAGCAATCATGAAAATGAAGGCGAATGAAGGATGCAGCCATTCTACGCTCTCTTGAAATAGCAGTCCGAATGCCTGTGCGGATAGTATTCAGGGCATTTGGGCATGTGGTATCATAGAATGTTGAGGACGGTTGAGCACCGCATTGTAACAACATGAAGAGAACTGCATAGCTATAATTTATCAGCAAAGATGCCATTTTCACGTGCTTTACTGTAATTGGAGTTTTGAAAGGATATAAGATGATGGAGAAATCTAAGCGTTGCATGTTATTTATAGTTCTGGTTTTACTCCTTTGGCTTAGTCCATGGAGGCGTCTTTGATTCTTTCTGCGTTTGCTGCTGTACGTGTTTACAGCAAATCAAACCAACATATGTCCAATCAATGCAACTTGGAAATGATTGAAAATAATTGTAGTCGATCGAAACTACCTAAACTATTAAGACGTACGGCTGTGTTGACTTTATCTGATTTTCTATTTTCTTACTTCTCAAACAATTCAATAAACAATTAGAAAAGTTTGGTCAAATAATATTTTTTTCATTTGGTATTGACTTTATCCTATTTTCCAAAGATGTTGCTGTGTTAGCTTTACCAATAAATTGAACTAAGTTATATCTATTATTTTTAAATATTAGGTTTATGTTAAATTCCACCAACCCTAAACTCTAATGTATATTTAAAACAGTATTTCATAGTTCTTTTTATGATTTATAAAAATAGTTAGATGGAAAAGCTAATATTTGTTGATTTTATAATAATAAACTAATTATTTTTTAATAAAATTGAATAAAAATTAATCCAATAATTATTTTTAATGTTAATTAAAATAATAATTATTTTATGTAAACCTAGAAAATAAAATTTGTGTTCTAATTAAATAATCAATTCAATTTATAAAAGTTACAGAGAAAAAAAATATATTTTTTATAACATTAAACTAGTAATTATTATGTAAAACATTTGCATAAAAATTACAATAATAATTTTTTTATAACAACAAAAGATTAAATATAATTTTGTAATATTTTAAAGAAAAATATGCACAAAAATATTACATTTATAGAATATACATATATAACTATATCCAAAATTTTAAATATGAGTTTGGCTTGGCAGGACAGTTTCTACACTCTCACACATAGATGACAAGAATTAAAATATTTGATAACAGTTTATTTTTTTATAGATATTTACTCAAACTCAACCTAGACTCTTTAAATGTGGGTTTGAATTTAGATCCAAAGTTGAAAACTTATTAATTGACTAATTATATGTGTTGACTTTTATATTTTATATTTTCTTACTTATTCAAATAATCTAATAATTTAAATAAAAACTTGAAAAACTTTTTCTTGTCAAGTAATTTTTTTTCATTAATTAGGAGTTCCATAATAACGATAATGCATGAAATTGATCACACGATTTGTATCCATATGTATAGGATTCCTGCCATTAAATTTCGTTCAAACTTATTAACGAAATTAAAAATTTAATTGTTATTAAATTTTATAACAAATAATTCACTACATTCTTTTAAAAAGGAAACAGAAAAATAACTCAAATTATCAAATAAAAAACGAAAGGTTTATGTCACAAGAAATTGATTTTAGAATAAGATCTTACTCTTTTTATTTCTTATACTTGGTTGAAAAATACATCATTTATTTTCTTAATATATTTATATTTGTATTTTGTCATTCAGGCATTGTTTGATACAAGTCGAAAATCTGAAGAAGTTGCGTATTTCAGAAAGTTCTATGGTATGATAGTTTGTTAAATCATTATTTTCGCTAGGGGGTGTAAAACAGCGTTTGACAGCGCAGCAGGGACTTACACGATAAAATTATACAAATTGTGATTATTTATTGTCTCTAACAAATTTAGGGACTCCATTGTTATTAATCCAAATTCATTTTGGCTGCGCTAACCGGGCCACCGCGCCTCGCCCATCTAATAATTAGTTAAATTTTCTTCAAACTTGCACTTGTCAACCAATTTTAGCTCCTCTGTCCGCGTCAAAAAGTAACCTTTTCAAGTATTTAATCTATCATCGTTTAACTTATAAAAAAAAATATTTAAATAAAAAGAACATTTGACAAATGTTGTTAAAATATGGAGAAAAAGTTTTATGAATATTATGCATATATGTCCTTACACGCCTTTACACGCGGTTATATTTTGTCATATAAATAAATTGTGATTATTGACCGAATGTTTTGAAATTATCCTCGTCGAAATTTTAATATCAATAGATATTTTAATATATTTTAACAAAGATAATACTCACTATCTTCTTAAAATTTAAATTAAATACGTACTTCTTTCTTCTAATTTTATACATGCTTTTTATCCCCCATATTTAAGTTTTTTTTCGATTTTATCCTTAAAAACTAAATCAAAGAAAACCATAATTCTGTTTATTTGAAATTATACGAGACTTTATAAGGACTCATTAGTTCACGATATTGCAAACTCTTCGCATTTGGCTGAGGGAACCGTAGAATAATTCATTTATATATATATATATAGATGATGGTAAAATAATTTATATAAGGGGAAAAGAAAGTAACTAAAATATTATAATGGCGTAAAGAGATTAAAGAATTCATAAACAATCCATTTCTTTTAATAGGACGTACACAATTAATGAAAAATACATGAGTGAGTCAATAAAATTTATATTTTAACTAACTCATTATTTAATTTAACAAAATAATAAATTAAAGAATTGAAGTATAACACAATTGAGACTTGAAATTGACTGAAACGCTAAAACATTTCATTAGTTTACCATATTGCAAACTCTTCGTATTTGGCCAGCAGAACCAATAAGAGGATTGATATCACCCATCTTGATCATGGCTGCTGCAAAATCAGATTTGAACTTAGAAAGATTTTTGCTGTACTCGTCAACTATGCTATCTGTGGATCCGCCATTAAAAAGTATTTGGTCCGATTCAAGAAGACCCTTTCTCTGAATAAGATTCTTGAAATAATTGTTATCAAAAGAATTGGGTGTAACCAAATCAAGAGGTGCAAGATTTGTGTTTCCACCTGTAGCTGGGCACTGACGTCTTCGTGTGCTAGCAAAACCAGCATCAATAATGCTTTGATTGTTATAAATCCTATCACGGAAAGTAACACATTGCGCTTGACCAATTGTATGGGATCCTGAAAGGGCAACCATGTCTCTTGCACTCAAACCTTTGCTACCAAATAAAGAAATAAGCCTATCAAGGCTATCTCTAAAGCTGGGGAGATTGCTTTCTGCTAAGCTTCGGCTGGCTGTAGTTGAATCTCTTCGTCCAAGCTTAACAGTCCATGATGGTCCACCTACAGCAAAAGAAGCATCACGGGCTGCAACAGCAACAATATCAGCGCAAGAAACAACTCCGGGACAAATTCCTTCCAGTTGAGACTTGACACTATCTATAACTTCGTAACCTCTGACTGATCTAAAATTGTTAATTGCGTTCTTCTCGCTATCGATGGAGGAGGAATCATCGAGCAAAATAGAAGCATCACAGCCTTGAACAAAGCAATCATGGAAATGAAGGCGAATGAGGGAAGCAGCCATTCTACGCTCTCTTGAAATAGCAGTCCGAATACCTGTGCGTATAGTATTCAGGGCATTTGGGCATGTGGTATCGTAGAATGTTGAAGACAGTTGTGCAGCACATTGACCAGATATAATCGATATCAGCAACATGAAGAGAATTGTATAGCTATAATTTGAAAGCGTTGAAGCCATTTTGTTTGTGCTCTACTGTAATTTTGGTTTCGAAAGAATATAGGATGGAGGAGAAGTATAAGCATTCTGTGTTATTTATAATGCGAGGAAGCTGGTTTGCTCTTTTGGCTTAGTCCATGACGGCGGCTTCCGCGTATTGGTAGCTTAGCTGGTTCAGTCTTTGAAATACTGTTTGCTGCTGATTGATTCATTCTATGTTTGCTGCTGTACGTGCGTAGAGAAAAATCAAACTACTTGGAGACATGCATGCATGAATAATTGCTTTTAATTTTTAAATATGTAATTGTCTGCTTTAGCTTTCCTCCAGTGCATAGAGAATTTTTATTTGCTGCTATATAGCATATAAAAGTTGGAAACCGTTGAAAATTATTGTAGTCAAAATTTTGTCCCCATTTAAAGAGATTTGTTGTATTAATAGATGAATAATATGCGTGGACTTTATCGTATTTTTTATGTTGTTATTTTTTAAAAGAATCTAATAATTTTATTTAAAATTAAAAAAGCTTTTTCTCTAAAATAATTTTTTTTTTCAAAATTTATCATACTTTACTAAAAACATTTCGTCCAAAATTTCACTTGGGTTGAATATTAAATCCAGATCCATGTCTAAAATATTGTCATACGATCAGGGGAAATCTAAAAATTAAATTATTATAGTTAAACATTTTGAAACAAAATGTTCGTTACTTCATAATAAATAAGTCACTATATTTAAAAAAAAAAAATTCAACATATCCAACATATAAAAAGTATATATTATATTGCAATATTTTCTTCACTAAATTAAATATTTTGATATTTTATTTTCAACAAAATTGATATGAGATTATGATGCGACAAAAATTTTTTGTAAAAAATCATCATTTATTTATTTTTTTTCTCATATAATTCTCTTATCAATATATAAAATTAAAAAGCATATTAATTTATTCTAAAATGTTCTATGCTATAATAGTTAAATCATTAATTTTGTAAAGAGATTTTAACTGAAGTTTGGCTGCAAAGGGACTTGTACAATAAAATTATATAAATTATGACTCCATGCATTGTTTTTACAAAAGTTTGGGAGTCCGTTGTTATTACCGAAATTTCATTTTGACTTTGTTGCTACTACGCTCCGCCAAGCCAGCAAACGCGGTTTGCGCCCCTATTAATTAATTAAAAACTAATTTATTACTTTTGCACCCGTCTGAATGAGAGCGACCGTTTCATGGATTGCGGTAGCATTTATTATTTCTTTTAACTGAATGTTGAATTACTCTAAATTTTTAATAGATATGATTTGTTGAATTTAAATAATTTATTACTTCTTTTTTTTTCTATAATCTGAATATAAATATTTAAAAACGTATATATAGTAAAATTATTTAGACTTTTCAAATTTAGTCAATAATTAAAAAAATTTGCCTTTTTGCTTAATAAAAAAGTGTTTTAAAATTATTATTAATTAAATAATAAATATAGCTAATTTCATAAAACTGACAAAATTCAATCAATTAAGCATTATGACAAGAAATATAAACAATCCCCTTGTCTACCATTACTTCTATTTGAATATTACAAATATATATAAAGTCTATTAATAAAAAGATCATAATTCTATTGGGAAGTCTTTACGGAATCTACTTTATTTTTTTAAACATTATGAATACAGATACAATTTACTTATACAAGATTATAAATCTATCGATTCAAAGTCTCCATAAATATCAAAGTGACCTTTTTATGGATTCATCTGTCATTACTCTTTGGAATATTACAAATATATGTGTTATCTATTGATATAAAATCAAAATTTTTCTAAGAGTCAAAAGTTAAGATATGTGCAAGTATAGCGGTATACATTATAAACATATACATAATCTATCGATGTAAAATCGAAAACATAAGAACTCTACTAGTAATCTTTGTCTATATTGGTATGATTTTTCATGAATTTGGTCTATCATTACTTTTTTAAACGTTACAAATATATGTACAATATTTTGATATAACACAAAAAATTTAGCAAAAATCGGGAGGTGGGACATATGCATGTCTAGCAAGATAATACAAATATATGCATAATCTATCAATACAAAATCAAAAATTGAATCGAGATTATGTCTAATCAATGCAACTTGGAGAAGATTGAAAATAATTGTAGTCGATCGAAATTACGCAAACTATTAAGACGTTCGGCTGTGTTGACTTTAGCTGATTTTCTATTTTCTTACTTTCTCAGACAATTGAATGAACAATAAGAAAAGTTTGGTCAAATAATATTTTTTTCATTTGGTATTGACTTTATCCTATGTTCCAAGGATGTTGTTGTGTTAGCTTTACCACTAAATTGAACTAAGTTGTATCTATTATTTTTAAATATTAGGGTTATGTTAAATTCCACCAACCCTAAATTTTAACGTATATTTAAAACAGTATTTTATAGTTCTTTTTTATGATTTATAAAAAAAGTTAGATGGAGAAGCTAATATTTGTTGATTTTATAATATTAAACTAATTATTTTTCAATAAAATTGAATAAAAATTAATCCAATAATTATTTTTTAATATTAATTAAAATCATAATTATTTTATGTAAACTTAGAAAATAAAATTTGCATTCTAGTTAAATAATCAATTCAATTTATAAAAGTTCCAAAAAATATATGTATTTTTTAGAACATTAAACTAGTAATTATTATGTAAAACATTTGCATAAAAATTACAATAATAATTTTTTTATAACAATAAAAAATTAAATATAATTTTGTAATATTTTAAAGAAAAATATGCACAAAAATATTATATTTATAGAATATACATTTATAACTATATCCAAAATTTTAAATATGAGTTTGGCTTGGCAGGACAGTTTCTACACTCTCACACATAGATGACAAGAATTAAAATCTTTGAGAACAGTTTACTTTTTTATAGATTTTTACTCAAACTCAACCCAAACTCTTTAAATGTGGGTTTGAATTTAGATCCAAAGTTGAAAACTTATTAATTGAATAATTATATGTGTTGACTTTTATATTTTATATTTTCTTACTTATTCAAAGAATCTAATAATTTAAATAAAAAACTTGAAAAACTTTTTCTTGTCAAATAATATTTTTTTTCATTAATTAGGAGTTCCATAATAAAGATAATGCATGGAATTGATCACACGATTAGTATCCATATGTATAGGATACCTGTCATTAAATTTCGTTCAAAACCTATTAACGAAATTAATAATTTAATTGTTATTAAATTTTTAAATTTTATAACAAATAATTCACTACATTCTTTGAAAAAGGAAAAAGAAAAATAACTCAAATTATCAAATAAAAAACGAAAGATTTATGTTACAAGAAATTGATTTTAGAATAAGATCTTATTTTTTTATTTCTTATACTTGGTTGAAAAATAGATCATTTATTTTCTTAATATATGTATATAATTGTTAGAAGTCGAAAATTTGAAGAAGTTGCGTATTTCAGAAAGTTTGTTAAATCATTATTTTCGCTAGGGGGTGTAAAACAGCGTTTGACAGCGCAGCAGGGACTTACACGATAAAATTATACAAATTGTGATTATTTATTGTCTCTAACAAATTTAGGGACTCCATTGTTATTAATCCAAATTCATTTTGGCTGCGCTAACCGGGCGACCGCGCCTTGCCCATCTAATAATTAGTTAAATTTTCTTCAAACTTGCACTTGTCAACCAATTTTAGCTCCTCTGTCCGCGTCAAAAAGTAACCTTTTCAAGTGTTTAATCTATCATCGTTTAACTTATAAAAAAAATATTTAAATAAAAATAACATTTGACAAATGTTGTTAAAATATGGAGAAAAAGTTTGATGAATATCATGCGTATATGTCCTTACACGCCCTTACACGCGGTTATATTTTGGTATATAAATAAATTGTGATTATTGACCAAATGTTCTGAAATTATTCTCGTCGAAATTTTAATATGAACAGATATTTTAATATATTTTAATAAAGATAATACCCACTATCTTCTTAAAGTTTAAGTTAAGTACGTATTTTTTCCTTATAATTTTAAACATGCTTTTATCTCTCATATTTAAGTTTTTTTCGATTTTATCCTTAAAAACTAAATCAAAGAAAACCATAATTCTGTTTATTTGAAATTGTACGACACTTTATAAGGACTCATTAGTTCACGATATTGTAAACTCTTTGCATTTAGTTGGGAGAACCGTAGAATAATTCATTTATATATATATATATATATGATGGTAAAATAATTTATATAAGGGGAAAAGAAAGTAACTAAAACATTATAATGGCGTAAAGAGATTCAAGAATTCATAAACAATCCATTTCTTTTAATAGGACGTACACGATTAATGAAAAATACATGAGTGAGTCAACAAAATTTATATTTTAACTAACTCATTATTTAATTTAACAAAATAATAAATTAAAGAATTGAAGTATAACACAATTGAGACTTGAAATTGACTGAAACGCTAAAACATTTCATTAGTTTACAATATTGCAAATTCTTCGTATTTGGCCAGCAGCAGAACCAGTAAGAGGATTGATATCACCCATCTTGATCATGGCTGCTGCAAAATCAGATTTGAACTTAGAAGGATCTTTGCTGTACTCGTCAACTATGCTATCTGTGGATCCGCCATTAAAAAGTACTTGGTCCGATTCAAGAAGACCCTTTCTCTGAATAAGATTCTTGAAATAATTGTTATCAAAAGAATTGGGTGTAACCAAATCAAGAGGTGCAAGATTTGTGTTTCCACCTGTAGCTGGGCACTGACGTCTTCGTGTGCTAGCAAAACCAGCATCAATAATGCTTTGATTGTTATAAATCCTATCACGGAAAGTAACACATTGCGCTTGACCAATTGTATGGGATCCTGAAAGGGCAACCATGTCTCTTGCACTCAAACCTTTGCTACCAAATAAAGAAATAAGCCTATCAAGGCTATCTCTAAAGCTGGGGAGATTGCTTTCTGCTAAGCTTCGGCTGGCTGTAGTTGAATCTCTTCGTCCAAGCTTAACAGTCCATGATGGTCCACCTACAGCAAAAGAAGCATCACGGGCTGCAACAGCAACAATATCAGCGCAAGAAACAACTCCGGGACAAATTCCTTCCAGTTGAGACTTGACACTATCTATAACTTCGTAACCTCTGACTGATCTAAAATTGTTAATTGCGTTCTTCTCGCTGTCGATGGAGGAGGAATCATCGAGCAAAATAGAAGCATCACAGCCTTGAACAAAGCAATCATGGAAATGAAGGCGAATGAGGGAAGCAGCCATTCTACGCTCTCTTGAAATAGCAGTCCGAGTACCTGTGCGTATAGTATTCAGGGCATTTGGGCATGTGGTATCGTAGAATGTTGAAGACAGTTGTGCAGCACATTGACCAGATATAATCGATATCAGCAACATGAAGAGAATTGTATAGCTATAATTTGAAAGCGTTGAAGCCATTTTGTTTGTGCTCTACTGTAATTTTGGTTTCGAAAGAATATAGGATGGAGGAGAAGTATAAGCATTCTGTGTTATTTATAATGCGAGGAAGCTGGTTTGCTCTTTTGGCTTAGTCCATGACGGCGGCTTCCGCGTATTGGTAGCTTAGCTGGTTCAGTCTTTGAAATACTGTTTGCTGCTGATTGATTCATTCTATGTTTGCTGCTGTACGTGCGTAGAGAAAATCAAACTACTTGGAGGCATGCATGCATGAATAATTGCTTTTAATTTTTAAATATGTAATGGTCTGCTTTAGCTTTCCTCCAGTGCATAGAGAATTTTTATTTGCTGCTATATAGCATATAAAAGTTGGAAACCGTTGAAAATTATTGTAGTCAAAATTTTGTCCACATTTAAAGAGATTTGTTGTATTAATAGATGAATAATATGCGTGGACTTTATCGTATTTTTTATGTTGTTATTTTTTCAAAGAATCTAATAATTTTATTTAAAATTAAAAAGCTTTTTCTCTAAAGTAATTTTTTTTTTTCAAAATTTATCGTACTTTACTAAAAACATTTCGTCCTAAATTTCACTTGGGTTGAATATTAAATCCAGATCCATGTCTAAAATATTGTCATACGATCAGGGGAAATCTAAAAATTAAATTATTATAGTTAAACATTTTGAAACAAAATGTTCGTTACTTCTTAATAAATAAGTCACTATATTTAAAAAAAAAAATTCAACATATCCAACATATAAAAAGTATATATTATATTGCAATATTTTCTTCACTAAATTAAATATTTTGATATTTTATTTTCAACAAAATTGATATGAGATTATGATGCGACAAAAATTTTTTGGAAAAAATCATCATTTATTTATTTTTTTCTCATATAATTCTCTTATCAATATATAAAATTAAAAAGCATATTAATTTATTCTAAAATGTTCTATGCTATAATAGTTAAATCATTAATTTTGTAAAGAGATTTTAACTGAAGTTTGGCTGCAAAGGGACTTGTACAATAAAATTATATAAATTATGACTCCATGCATTGTTTTTACAAAAGTTTGGGAGTCCGTTGTTATTACCGAAATTTCATTTTGACTTTGTTGCTACTACGCTCCGCCAAGCCAGCAAACGCGGTTTGCGCCCCTATTAATTAATTAAAACTAATTTATTACTTTTGCACCCGTCTGAATGAGAGCGACCGTTTCATGGATTGCGGTAGCATTTATTATTTCTTTTAACTGAATGTTGAATTACTCTAAATTTTTAATAGATATGATTTGTTGAATTTAAATAATTTATTACTTCTTTTTTTTTCTATAATCTGAATATAAATATTTAAAAACGTATATATAGTAAAATCATTTAGACTTTTCAAATTTAGTCAATAATTAAAAAAATTTGCCTTTTTACTTAATAAAAAAGTGTTTTAAAATTATTATTAATTAAATAATAAATATAGCTAATTTCATAAAACTGACAAAATTCAATCAATTAAGCATTATGACAAGAAATATAAACAATCCTTTTGTGTACCATTACTTCTATTTGAATATTACAAATAAATATAAAGTCTATTAATAAAAGATCATAATTCTATTGGGAAGTCTTTATGCAATCTACTTTATTTTTTTAAACATTATGAATACAGATCCAATTTACTTATACAAGATTAAAAATCGACCGATCCAAAGTCTCCATAAATATCAAAGCGACCTTTTTATGGATTCATCTATCATTATTTTTTAGAATATTATAAATATATGTGCTATCTATTGATACAAACTCAAAATTTTTCTAAGAGTCAAAAGTTAAAATTTGTGCAAATATAGCGAGATACATTATAAACATATATACCATCTATTGATATAAAATCGAAAACATAAGAACTTTACTGATAATCTTTGTCTATATTGGTACGATTTTTCATGAATTTGTTTTATCATTACTTTTTTGAACGTTACAAACATACTACAATATTTTGATATAACACAAAAAATTTACCAAAAATCGGGAGGTGGGACATATGCATGTCTAGCAAGATAATACAAATATATATATAATCTATCAATACAAAATCAAAAATCGACTTGAGAGTATGTCTAATCAATGCATCTTGGAGAAGATTGAAAATAATTGTAGTCGATCGAAAGTATGCAAACTCTTAAGACGTACGGCTGTATTGACTTTTATCTGATTTTCTATTTTCTTCTCAAACAATTCAATCAACAATTAGAAAAGTTTGGTCAAATAGTGTTTTTTTTTCATATTTTCCAAGGGTGTTGCTGTGTTAGCTTTACCACTGAATTGAAATAAGTTATATTAGGTTTATGTTAAATTCCACCAACCCTAAACTTTAATGAATATTTAAAACAGTACTTTATAGTTCTTTTTATGATTTATTAAAAAAGTTAGACGGAGAAGCTAATGTTTTGTAACCTTAGAAAATAAAATTTGTGTTCTAATTAAAAAATCAATTCAATTTATAAAAGTTCCAAAAAATATATATTTTTTATAACATTAAACTAGTAATTATTATGTAAAACATTTGCATAAAAATTACAATAATAATTTTTTTTTATAACAATAAAAAATTAAATACAATTTTGTAATATTTTAAAGAAAAATATTCACAAAAATATTATATTTATAGAATATATATATATATATATATATAACTATATCCAAAATTTTAAATATGAGTTTGGCTTGGCAGGAGAGTTTCTACACTCTCACACATACATGATAAGAATTAAAATCTTTGATAACAGTTTATTCTTTTATAGATATTTACTCAAATTCAACCCAAACTCTTTAAGTGTGGTTTGGAATTTAGATTCAAAGGTTGAAAACTTATTAATTGACTAATTATATGTGTTGACTTTATATTTTATATTTTCTTACTTATTCAAAGAATCTAATAAATTAAATAAAAAACTTGAAAAACTTTTTCTCGTCAAATAATATTTTTTTCATTAATTAGGAGTTCCATAATAACAATAATGCATGGAATTGATCACACAATTTGTATCCATATGTATAGGATCCTTGCCATTAAATTTTGTCCAAAACCTATTAATGAAATTAATAATTAATTGTTAGCAAATTTTTAAATTTTATAACAAATAATTCACTGCATTCTTTTAGAAAAGAAAGCGAAAAATAATTCAAATTATTAAATAAAAAATGAAAGATTTATAGTACGAGAAGTTGATTTTAGATTAAGATCTTAGTTTTTTATTTCTTATACTTGGTTGAAAAATACATCATTTATTTTCTTAACCTAGATGATTGTCTTAATATATATATATATATATATGTTGTCATTCATGCATTATTTTTTACAAGGAGAAAAATTGAAGAACTTATTTCAAAAAGTTCAATGGTATAATAGTTTGTTAAATCATTATTTTTTGCTGAGTGGTTTTAAACAGGATTGTACAGCATAGCATGGACTTACACGATAAAATTATACAAATTGGGACTATTTATTGTCTCTACAAAATTTAGGGACTCCATTGTTATTAATGCAAATTCATTTTGTCTGTGCTAAGCCAGCAAACGCGCTTTGCCCATCTAATAATGTTAAATTTTCTTCAAACTTGCACTTGTCAACCAATTTTAGTTCCTCTGTCCATATCAAAAAGTGACCTTTTCAAGTATTTAGTCTATCATCGTTTAGTCTATAAAAAAAATATTTAAATAAAAAGAAAATTTGACAATTGTTGTAAAAATATGGAGAAAAAATTTTATGAATATTATGTATATATGCCCTTACACTCGATTATATTTTGATACACAAATAAATTGCGATTATTGACCAAATATTTTGAAATTATCCTTGCCGAAATTTTAACATTAATAGATATTTTGACATATTTTAACAGAGATAATGCCCATTATCTCCTTAAAGTTTAAGCTAAGTACCTATTTCTTTCTTATAATTTTAAACATGCTTTTATCCCTTATATCTAAGTTTTTTTTTATTTTATCCTTAAAAACTGAATCAAAGAAAACCATAATTCCAAAGAGAAGTTAGATCATTCCAAAGAAGTCTGAGATTTACGTAATATATAAATGCATAGATGAAAGAAAATTGCATCGAATTCCATCTAAGAGGGCTGAGATAGACACTTTTTAGTCTTCATTGGCAACCATTGCTACAGTGTCAATAGACGTAGCTTATAAAGCCTAAAGTTTTGGAGTTGGGCTAGTTGAAGAACCAACTACAGTTAGGTTTAAAATAACAGCTAATAGCTATCTTTAATGCTACGAAAGTCCATCATCGATTTTGTAATTGCCACAATAGTTGGACTTCGTTGCAAGCGTAAATTGGCTAGTTCTGTTTTAGATTTCAGGTTAGCCAAGCCTCCAATATTCCTATAAAGAACTTTCATGGAGAAGGTTGACAACTAATACTACCCTGCGAGAGTTATGTCATTAATGGCCTTTTACTTCACCTTTTTTCTTTTATGAGTTGAATTAGATTGTATAATTTGATATCCATTCTCTACTGGGGGTTTCATAAGGATTCTTGTGATATGATTCAATTCTTTGTTAAAAACATCCGATTCCAAAATAGCATCATTCGACTTGCCTTTAGATAGAGCAAGATCTGATTGTGGATTCTCTGTTATATCTTTTGGAATTTAGTGAGTCTTAATTAAATTTGATGGAACTGCAGTAGTAATGATAATGAGAGTCTCAATCCTATTTTCAAGAGAGTTAGGAACATGGTGGTCAGGCTTATGATTGGGCTATAGTCAAACTGTCCGAATCAACTTGAATTTGACTCGTTTCAACAGTCGTAGTGTCTTGATACGAAAACATGTTTTCCAGTTGTCATACGTTTTTTGCATTAGGCATCCTTGGTGTGAAGCCTAATTCAATTACCATTTCAGGAATTGTAATAGCAAGAGTGATAATCGGTGGCTCTGATTTAGCATTCATCTCTATTGCTAATATTCCACATGTAGGTCATAGATTCGGATCCAAATCTGGACATGAGACTGTATTTTTTGTTTGTATTCGGTTTGCCATTAGAACAGTCTAAAATGTCACTGTGATATATAACATGCAAGAAACACCACTCCAGACTTTTCTTATATGTGTTTCTTCGTGGAAATGGATGTCAAAGAAACCCCTAGCCAGTGGTCATTTCCCTCGATAACATCTTGAAAGAGTTAAATTTCAATGCTTTTAGGGTTCCAAAGTTTAGATTCATATAGAGCCTATTCATTGTTGGGTTTCTCATTCCTTTCTTTGATGTCTTTATTCGCCTATTGGCTGCTCTTGTAATCCTTATACTCTTTGTTGACTAAATTTGTATTAGTTTTGCTTTAAAAAAAAAAAAAACAGTCAAAATGCTAGATGAGGGTTGCCAAATTTTTTAAAGAAAGTTCTTAAGATTGTCTACTTTTAGTGGCTTTGATCTCGGGTAGAGAACAACTCACCCGATTGGCTGCTCTATATGTACCACTATTGTATCCCAACGTTATGTTGGCAGTGGCAGTTGGTGCGAGAACTGTGCAAGATCATCAGGCGTAGCTAGCAAGGACCCATAAGTCTACTTTTTTAGTGAAACCTAATAAGAGTTCTGTTAGACAATTATTAGAACTTACATAACATAAGTGATCCAAGTTCTTTGCTGCTTTTACCACAAAAGATAAAATATTAAGAAAAAAATTATAAATTTAATTATTTGGATAATATGTTAGATACTTATAAAATGACAAATCTAAGTATGTTGACATAAAATCAAACTCCAATAAAGTGAATTAAGAATTCATAAGCAATCTTTTCTTTTGATTAGGACTCATAATTGTGCAATAATTAATTAGTAAAAAATACATGTCATAAACTATCATTCGTGTGGCATCTAGCTCATTATCTGTCATAATTAAATACTAAATCAAAAAGTTGAACTATAACACAATTCTTGACATTGTACGAGACTTTACAAGAACTCATTAGTTCACGATATTGCAAACTCTTTGCATTTGACTGGGAGAACCGTAGAATAATTCATATATATATATATATATATAGAGGATGGTAAGATAATTTATATAAGGGAAAAAAAAAAAGTAACTAAAACATTAGAATGGCGTAAAGACATGGAAGAATTCATAAACAATCCATTTCTTTTAATAGGACGTACACAATTAATGAAAAATACATGAGTGAGTCAATAAAATTTATATTTTAACTAACTCATTATTTCATTGCACAAAATACTGAATCAAAGAATTGAAAGTATAACACAATTGAGAACTTGAAATTGACTGAAAGCCTAAAATATTTTATTAGTTCACGATATTACAAACTCTTCGTATTTGGCCAGCAGAACCAGTAAGAGGATTGATATCTCTCATTTTTATCATGGCTGCAGCAAAATCAGATTTGAACTTGGAAGGATTTTTACTATACTCATCAACTATACTATCTGTGGATCCGCCATTAAAAAGTACTTGGTCTGATTCAAGAAGACCCTTTCTCTGCACTCAAACCTTTGCTACTAAATAAAGAAATAAGCCTGTCAAGGCTATCTCTAAAGCTAGGGAGATTGCTTTCTGCTAAGCTTCGGCTGGCTGTAGTTGAATCTCTTCGTCCAAGCTTAACAGTCCATGATGGTCCACCGACGGCAAAAGAAGCATCAACAATATCAGCGCAAGAAACAACTCCGGGACAAATTCCTTCCAGTTGAGACTTGACACTATCTATAACTTCGTAACCTCTGACTGATCTAAAATTTTTAATTGCGTTCTTGTCGCTATCGATGAAGGAGGAATCATCGAGCAAAATAGAAGCATCACAGCCTTGAACAAAGCAATCATGGAAATGAAGGCGAATGAGGGAAGCAGCCATTCTACGCTCTCTTGAAATAGCAGTCCGAATACCTGTGCATATTGTATTCAGGGCATTTGGGCATGTGATATCGTAGAATGTTGAAGACAGTTGTGTTGCTCATTGCCCAGATATAATCGATAAGAGCAACATGAAGGGAATTGTATAGCTATAATTTATCAGCAAAGATGCCATTTTCACGTGCTTTACTGTAATTAGAGTTTTGAAAGGATATAAGATGATGGAGAAATCTAAGCTTTGCATGTTATTTATAGTTCTGGTTTACTCCTTTGGCTTAGTCCATGGAGGCGTCTTTGATTCTTTCTGCGTTTGCCACTGTACGTGTTTACAGCAAATCAAACCAACATATGTCCAATCAATGCAACTTGGAAAAGATTGAAAATAATTGTAGTCGATCGAAATGACGCAAACTATTAAGATGTACGGCTGCGTTCACTTTATCTGATTTTCTATTTTCTTACTTCTCAAACAATTCAATAAACAATTAGAAAAGTTTGGTCAAATAATATTATTTTCATTTGGTATTGACTTTATCCTATTTTCCAAGGATGTTGCCGTGTTAGCTTTACCACTAAATTGAACTAAGTTATATCTATTATTTTTAAATATTAGGTTTATGTTAAATTCCACCAACCCTAAACTTTAATGTGTATTTAAAACAGTATTTCATAGTTTTTTTTATGATTTATAAAAATAGTTAGATGGAGAAGCTAATATTTGTTGATTTTATAATATTAAACTAATTATTTTTCAATGAAATTGAATAAAAATTAATCCTATAATTATTTTTTAATATTAATTAAAATCACAATTATTTTATGTAAACCTAGAAAATAAAATTTGTGTTCTAATTAAATAATCAATTCAATTTGTAAAAGTTACAAAGCAAAAAAAATATTTTTTATAAACTTAAACTGGTAATGATTTTGTAAAACATTTGCATAAAAATGACAATAATAATTTCTTTATAACAATAAAAAAATTAAACATAATTTTGTAATATTTTAAAGAAAAAATATGCACAGAAATATTATATTTATAGAATATATATATGTATATGCAAAATTTTAAAATATGAGTTTGGCTTGGCAAGAGAGTTTTTACACTCTCACACTTAAATGATAAGAATTAAAATTTTTGATAATAGTTTATTTTTTTATAGAAATTAACTCAAACTTGACCCAAACTCTTTAAATATGGGTCCGAATTCACATCCAAAGGTTGAAAACTTATTAATTGACTAATTATATGTATTGACTTTATGCACTTTATATTTTCTTACTTATTCAAAGAATCTAATAGAAATAAAAAACTTGAAAAACTTTTTCTTGTCAAATAATATTTTTTTCATTAATTAGGAGTTCCACAATAACAATAATGCATGGAATTGACATCAATATCTCCGTAAAATTTCAACATCAATAGAATTTTAACATATTTTAACATTACCGTTTAAGGGTTTACAGTATAATATATATAAACTTGTGTGACTTTTTATTATTTTTGTAAACTTTAGGGACCCGAATGTTATGACTCGAAAATGATTTTGACCACATTGGAGGTTGTGCGCCGACAAACAAACGCCCCGCCTGTCATCAATTGAAAATTTAAACCTTCGTAACATTTTGCATGCATATTTCTACGTCGTCAATCACTATCCTTATATATTAGCATTTTTCACTTTGTTTTTAAATTACACCAATTTCCTACACATAATTAAATATCAGATTATTAAACAGTAAATTAACAGTTACAATGGTAAAAATCAAGTCTTAAACATTTCACTACACTACAAAAAAAAAAAAAAACTTTTTCTAAGTAAATTATAAGAAATTTAATAAAAATGACTAACACTTGCGGTAAATTTTCGGTAATAACTACTATTCAAAACGTCTTTAAAAAATTACCATCTCAAATTTTTTTGGATCAAAATACCCCTACATGAATGTGCTTGTTAGTCATTTTCTGAAAGTTTTTATGAGGGTATTTTGATCCAAATTAATCATTTTTGTAATATATATTATTAATTTTTATCTTTATTTAAATATGATAGAAGGTGCTACACATTTCTAAACTTATCTAAAATTAACAAAATATGTAATAAATAAATGAAGTAAGAAGACTCTAATATGAATTAAAAGTACTTAAGGAGTAAATAAAAATTAGTGCTTAATAAAATATTAAAAGAATTCTCTAAACTTTTTGACTACAAGATGTAACTCACCGACTTGTAAAGGCTATAAATAGGTAACTGTATGTCTAGTTAAGGAGGTAGAAAATGCAATTAAAAAATCACTAGCCTTTCTCTTACTTGCGTACCACACCCATCTCTTCACTACAAATTCACTTGTATATTCAATTTTCTTACAACAAGCTAATCATCACATCCAACTCCTACGGTATAATCCATCATTCCATAACACTCATCAAAATTTTCTCTCTCTACCATCAGTGGTATCAGAGCCTTGTTCAATCAATATTGGGCATAATCCTACTAACTCAGTACTATGGCTGACACATTGCGCTCATCAATCCCAGTCCCAATTTTCTGTGGTAAAAACTATGATTTTTGGTCCAACAAAATGAGGACCTATTTTTGCGCTCAAGATTTATGGGATGTCGTCAATAAAGGAGTTCTTATTCCTAAAGACATTTCCCATTTATCGACAGTACAGAAAAAGGAATTAAAAGAAAATCAATTAAGAGAGTCTCAAGCATTAGTTGCTCTACAGCTCAGCTTAGGAGACGAATTATTTCCATGTATTATGGGAGCCAAAACAGCCAAGGAAGCATGGGATAAGTTGAAGAAGGAGTTTCAAGGCAGTGATAAGGTACGTGTCTCAAAAATCCAAACTTTAAGAACAAAGTTTGAAAATTTAAAAATGAAAGAATCTGCAACTGCTAAAGATTACTTTATTAGAGTTGATGAAGTAGTAAATCAATTGAGAGCCTATGGAGAAGATGTTCCTGAAGATAAAGTTGTTGGAAAAATTTTAATTACGTGTATAGAAAAATATGATCCAATAATTACTGTTATTGAAGAGTCTAAAGATATAGAAAAATTGAAAACTGCTGAATTAATGGGTTCTCTAGAAGCACATGAAAAAGGATTAGAAAGGCGTTACGAAAATGACATAGAAAAAGCTTTTCAATGTAAAGTAAATATGCAGTCTCAAAAATTTAAAAAAGGTGGGAGTAAATCTAATGAAGAAAAACAAAAAGGCAAGTATCCTCCATGTAGCATATGTAAAAGAAAAAACCACCTAGAGAAAGATTGTTGGTTTAAAGGAAAACCACATTGTCAAAATTGTAAAAAGTTTGGACATGTAGAAAAATCTTATCGGTTCAAACAAAATCATCAAACTAATTTCTCTAGAAACCAAGATTCAGAAACTACTCTCTTCTATGTCGCTCAAGATACATCAGTAGAGAAAGAAGATACATGGTATCTAGATAGTGGTTTTAGTAACCACATGACAAAAGATGAGAGTATTTTCTATAAGCTTGATAAAATTAAGATAATAATCAAAATTGGCAATGGTGACTACATGGA
Source organism: Azadirachta indica (assembly GCA_022749755.1). Classification (NCBI taxonomy): domain Eukaryota; kingdom Viridiplantae; phylum Streptophyta; class Magnoliopsida; order Sapindales; family Meliaceae; genus Azadirachta; species Azadirachta indica. The sequence goes on from CM040443.1 coordinate 1,553,519, forward strand.
GGCAACAGGCAAAGGCACTATTGCTGTTGATACAAAGACGAGCAAGAGATATATCAATGAAGTACTGCTAGTCCTAACAATAGATTAGAACCTACTCAGTATAGGACAAATGATAGAGAAAGGATACTCTTTGCATTTTGAAGGAGATTCTTGTACAATCTTTGATAAGAAAGATAAATCTTTCGTAATTGCAAAAGTCAAAATGCAAGAGAATCGATGCTTTCCAATATGATGGAGGTATTCCAGGAACACTACAATAAAGGCACAGGTGGATGAGTTGTGGCTTTGGCATAAGACGTTCGGGCATTTTAATTTTCATGGATTGAAGATCCTTCAACAGAAGAACATGATGTGAGATCTACCAACGATCAAGAAGCTTGACGAAGTTTGCGAATGGTGTATGCTTGGGAAACAACACCGGCAACCTTTCCCATCTGGAAAAGCTTGGAGAGCCAAAGAGCCACTAGAGTTGGTCCATACAGATGTTTGTGGCCTAATGCAGACTCCATCATATGATCAAAACAGGTACTTCATTCTCTTTATCAATGACATGGGTTTATTTTTTACGTAAAAAGCCACAACTTTTTTAACTTTTCAAGAAGTTCATAACCCATGTTAAGAAGTGTAAGGCAAGACTTGTAGCATAAGGCAAGACTTGTAGAATACACTTCTAAAGAATTCAATAAGTTTTGTGAAGATGAGGGCATGGAGCATCAACTTACAGCTGGATACGCACCATAACAAAATGGCGTATCAGAAAGGAAGAATAGAATAGTAATGGAAACAATATAGGCCATGTTGATAGAAAAGAGACTTCCAAAATCCTTCTGGGCAGAACCTATAAGCAGTACAGTCTACTTGCTCAACAGATGTTCAACCAAAGCTGTACAAGACAAGACACCGGTTGAAGCATGGAGTGGAAGAAAACCATCAGCAAAGCATCTTATAGTCTTTGGCTATATCTATTACACTCATATAACACAAGAGAAAAGAGGCAAGCTAGACAAGAAAACTGATAAAGGAATTTTCTTAGGCTATAGCACTCAATCAAAAGGCTATAGAGTCTATAGCTTAAGAACAAGAAAGTTAATCATCAGCTGAGATGTGAAGTTCGATGAAGACACTGCCTATAACTGGGAGACATAACAAGTTCAAAGAAAAAGCATCAACCTGTAAATACCACTGCAATAAGAAGAAAAAAAAATAGGAACCAACCAAAGTCACCATCACATATAACTATCAGAGGACCACTTGATTCATGTCCAGAATTAATACCAAGAAAAACCAAAACTTTTTCAGATATTTACGAGACATGTAACTTGATGATCGCAGAGCCAGATAGTTATGAAGCAGCTTTAAAGCAAGAAGTATGGAGGAAAGCTATGGAAGAAGAAATAATGAAGATCGAGAAAAACAAAACTTGGGAATTGGTTGATCTTCCACAAGACAAAGAAGTCATAGGAGTTAAGTGGGTTTACAAGATGAAGCTTAACTCTAACGGCTCAATTCAAAAGCATAAGGCAAGACTTGTAGCGAAAGGATACGCACAACAATTTGGCATTGACTACAACGAGACATTTGCTCCAATTGCTCGATATGACACAATAAGAGCACTACTCGCATTTGCAGCACAAAAAAGGTGGAAGATTTATCAACTAGATGTTTAAGTCAGCTTTCTTTGATGGCTACCTTGCAGAAGAAATTTATGTGGAGCAACCTCAAGGGTTTGTAATACAAGGTCAACAAGGCAAAGTACTAAGACTAAAGAAAGCACTTTGTAGATTAAAGCAAGCCCCATGAGCCTGGTAGAGCAAGATTGATAGTTACTTCATTGAGCAAGGATTCAGAAGGAGCAAAAGTGAGCCAACACTTTATGTCAAACCCAAGATATAGATAACATACTCATTGTTTCTCTATACGTCGATGATCTCATTTACATAGGAAACAATGACAAAATAATTGAGGGATTCAAAGTAGACATGATGAAGAATTTTGAGGTCTCTTACACTACTTCTTGGGATTGAGATTACTCAAACAGAAGATGGAATCTTCATGTCTCAGAAAAAGTATACAGAAAATCTTCTAAGAAGTTCAAGATGAAAGGCTGCAAGATGGTGGCAACTCCACTTGACAACAACAAAGCACTTAAGCAAGAAGACGGCATACCAAATGCAGATAACTCGCAGTTTTGAAGTCTTATTGGAAGCTTGCTCTACTTGACAGCTACAAGACCAGATATTATGTACACAACAAGTTTATAATCAAGATTCATGCAAAATCCAAGCCAAGTTCACTATAGAGCAGCAAAAAGAGTTCTTCAATACTTACAAAGAACAAAGAACTATGGCATGTGGTATGAATCCATACCTAACTCAAGACTAATTGGGTATACAAATAGTGACTGGGTAGGATCAGTGGATGACATGAAGAGCACCTCAAGCTATACATTTTCACTTGGCTCAGGAATCTTCTCTTGGGCATCAAGGAAACAGTCAATTATGGCACAATCATCAACAAAAGCAAAGTACATTGTAGCAGCAATGACAACAAGTCAAGCAATATGGCTTAAGCATATACTTGAAAACATGGGAAAACCACAAACCGAAGCTACAACGATATATTGTGATAGCAAGTCAGCAATAGCAATGGTTAAAAATCCCGTGTTTCACAACAGAACCAAATATATTGGCATCAAGTATCACTTCATTAGAGAAGTTGAAGCAAATAAAGAGATCGAGCTTCAGCACTACAAGACTGAAGAACAACTAACCTATATATTTACAAAGGCTTTACCGAAAGGAAAGTTTGAGCTACTACGCAATATGATTGGTGTTACTGAAATGCGCATCAAGGAGGACTGATAGAAGGTGCTACACATTTTTAGACTTATCTAAAATTAACAAAATATGTAATAAATAAATGAAGTAAAAAGACTCTAGTATGAACTAAAAGTACTTAGGGAGCAAATAAAAATTAGTGCTCAATAAATTATTAAAAGAATTCTCTAGACTTTTTGACTATAAGATATAACTCACCGACTTGTAAAACCTATAAATAGGTAACTGCATGTCTAGTTGAGGAGATGGAAAATACAATTAAAAAATCACTAGCCTTTCTCTTACTTACGTACCACTCCCATCTCTTCACTACAGATTCACTTGTATATTCACTTTTCTTACAACAAGCTAATCATCACATCCAACTCCTACAGTATAATCCATCATTCCATAACACTCATCAAAATTTTCTCTCTCTACCATCAAAATGATCATAATGTAATATATATATATATATATTAATTATCAAAATAACTTAATTACGTAGTAATATATTCATTTTAAAAAATCATGTTTTACTATAATGATACTTAATTTTATAGACAATTTTTAATAATTAGATGTGTAATATATTGTGCTGCATTTGTTTGCTGCTGCTGGGAGTCTCTGTTTATGTGCTCCTGCAGCTCTACTGCTTTTGCTGATGGGAATTAATTTGATGTTTTTGGTTTTGCGGATGGGCACTAATGTGTTGCTCTGCTGCTGCTTGGATTCGTTGTTGCTGCTATGTTATTTTGCTACTGTCTTTATCTTGTTATGCTGCTGTTTGGATCTCTACTATTACTAGATTTGTTTGCTGGTTTTTGGCTTTTTGATGCTGCTACTAGATGCTTTTCTACTTGCCGCCAACTCTGCTGTTGTTGCCTTCTTGTTGCACATTATTTTTTTGCTGCTGTTTTGCTATGGCTGTCAAGGTTTTGGCTACTGTTTTCATGCTGAAGCTTGTTGCTATTTCTGCTGCCAATTGTATTTTCTTTTCACATCTACTTGTTGAAATACTCTTTTATTTATTAATGGTATTTCTCTCTAAGAATTAATTTTTAGAGATAATTTATTTACTGAAGCATAAACTTTGATGTAAAATATAAAGCAAGTAGATATTCATAGACTGGTATTGCTTTACATAAGCAGGGTTGTTTCATAGAAACTACATAAATGTTAGTTGATTGAAATCCTTAATATTAAAATGATGCCTAGGATAAATAGTGTGATGACAACATAGAGAAGCATCATTATATCTTATTGCATCTCTTGGATTTGGAATGTTAGTGCAACAGTGTACTGCTCTTGTTGGATTTGTTAGAGAGGTGTTTGAATGTTGTTTTCCTTTCTATGCATTGTTGATGTAATAGCATTATACTCTTCCATCACCTATAGAAGGAGGATTTATCCTTGTTCTTTGGACAACAGTAGTAAAGCTTATGTGGATTGTTTGATAATTTTGAGATTCACACGGATGCTCTCAAGCCACACACTTACATATTTTGTTATGAAACTTTAATATACCTCCGTTGATCTGATTTCATGGATGTTTGTGTTTGAAATAGATGTAGATGATGCAAATGAAGCCATGTATGATGGACTTCTAATCAGTTTGATTTTCAAATTTTCAAATTCAAATTCCCTTTGAATTTGTTTAAGGCTGAAAATTTTTCCAACTTTAATATATATTATATTAGACAAAAGATTTTAAATATGTTACAATTTACTTATGAATTAATAGATTAATTCATTAAGCGGTTGATTAAATTATTTAATTAATAATTTAAATTATTTAATTAATTTGTTAGTCTATTAACTGAATTACTTAATTAATTCATTAATCTATTAATTGAGATTATTTATTTAATTCGTTAATCTATTAATTCATTTTGATATATAATATACAAAAAACATTATGCACAAATACTAATATTAGTAATAATAATTAAATGATCGTAATGGATATAATTCTTGATTTATTCATTTTATTTAATTATTTTTCTCAATTCCCCTAATTTGATTTAATTATTTTTCTTTAATATTATTTTATTTTTATTTTAATTTGTAAAGTTTACCTGTACAAACAACATACATCATATCTGCTCTAGGTGGGGTTATTTTTGTCTTTAATTACGTAGGGCAAATATTGCCTATGCACACATTGTTCATTGCCATAAGGGTAAATTTGTCATTTCACCAATTTATTTCAAAGACATTGTCGTTCTGCTTTTAAGAGAAGCATTGCATATATAAAAATTGTCATTAAATGTGAGGATAAAGTTGATAATATATATTTTTAGAGTTACAAAACAAGAACCAATTTTCAAGAAGTTCTTGGCTTCTTCGTCTTCCTTACTTTCTCCCTACTTTCTCTTTATCTCTTTTTACTAAAGGTGGACAAAATGCAATATAGTTCCGGATATAAAATATAGTTCAAATTTTAGGATGCAAATCAAAATTAATTGAACTATAAAAAGGAATTGAACTAAATTGAATTAATTTTGTTCGGTTCAGTTTCACAATTCACCTCTAATTATGGTTCTAACTTGGTTTCTTTTCAAGAATATTTTTATGTAAGTCCTTGAATTATATAAAATGATAGTAAAAGAATATTTTTCAAAATTTATAATAATATATTTTATTTTTATATGAATTTATATAAATTATTATAAACTTTTTATTTATTTCTAATTTTTATAAATTTTAGAAATTTATATAAAATTTTACATCCAGTCCTAGTCGATTTTAGCTGAACTCAAACCAAATCGATGAGTTTAGAAATTGAATGAACCAAATTCTTTTTATGATTAAACAAAATTGTTCGGTTTGCTTTGATTTGGTTCGGTTCGATTCGGTTTGAGCTTTTGACCAGGCTTACCTTTCACAGTAAAACAAGACCAATTGAAGAATTAAGAGTATATTCATTTTTGGCAAAACTATAACTCTCAGATCCCATCTTTTTCCTCCTTCTTCAGTAAGATTTTATTTGAAATATTGTTAAATTTTTATTTTTAATGTTTTAATTGTAAATTGATTTTGAGTACATTTAGATTTTAATTATGAATTTTGTGTTGTCTTGTAATGTCCAAGGATTAAGAAACATTATGAAAATATAAACTAATGCCCTCTTATTCGCTTGCTATGCTTATGCAAAATTTCTTTTTCTAGCTGAAATTGTCGTATTATATATTTTTATGGTTAATTTATGCAATTTTATCTATTCAATACAATACTGCGTAATCTATCAATACAAAATCAAAAATCGAGCCGAGAGTATGTCTAATCACAATGACTTTTCTTTTATGAATTTCGTCTATAATATACTGATTTTTTTTAACATTATAAATATATATACAATCTATCTATACAATATTAGAATCTATTGAGACTTGAGAAAGCTGCAATTATGCATTAAAAAAAAAAGTATGTGATATCCCAAAAAAGACCGAAAACTCCCAAGAAGGACCTGGTGTACTCTCAATTTAATAGCCCTACAAGTTAAAGGTTTAGGATTGTGTTTAGCTAATTGATCCAAGTTAACTTTAACCTAGGTAATCTGAGGAGTACGCGAAATAACATCTAGTAGGAGCTTTGTCATAGAACAAATTGATTCCAATCGAGAGAGAATAGGCAAATCCCCACTAAAATTTTGCGAAGAATAACGTTCCGGAAAAAAGGAGTTGCAATGTTATGAAAATGTGTGAGTTAACAGCATTAAATACAATCTATGCTAATTAATTTTGCAAAAGGTAAACATTGTTTTTCCTAAATTAATTAATCTTTGCATTTGAATGGGATTTTTAGTTGTACAATAATAAATAAATATATGATAGAAAAAATTAATAAATAAAAAAATGAAATACAAAATTGAAACAATTAAAAATGGGGTAAAGTGAGTAAAGAATTCATAAATCATTTGTTTTGAATAGGACTTAACACAAAAAATACGAAATACAAGACAGAATCACTAGAATTTGGACGAACTCATTATTTCATTGCACAAAATATTATATCAAAGAATTGAAGTATAACACAATTGGGACTTGAAATTGACTGAAACGCTAAAACATTTCATTAGTTTACGATATTGCAAACTCTTCGTATTTGGCCAGCAAAACCAGTAAGAGGATTGATATCACCCATCTTGATCATGGCTGCTGCAAAATCATATTTGAACTTGGAAGGATTTTTGCTGTACTCGTCAACTATGCTATCTGTGGATCCACCATTAAAAAGTACTTGGTCCGATTCAAGAAGACCCTTCTCTGAATAAGATTTTTAAAATAATTATTATCAAAAGAATTGGGTGTAACCAAATCAAGAGGTGCAAGATTTGTGTTGCCACCCATAGCTGGACACTGACATCTTCGAGTGCTAGCAAAACCAGCATCAATAACGCTTTGATTGTTATAAATCCTATCACGGAAAGTAACACATTGTGCTTGACCAATTGTATGAGATCCTCAAAGTGCAACCATGTCTCTTGCGTACAAACCTTTGCTGGCAAATAAAGCAATAAGTCTGTCAAGGCTATCTCTAAAGCTAGGGAGATAGCTTTCGGCTAAGCTTCGACTTGCTGTAGTGGAATCTCTTCCTCCAAGCTTAACAGTCCATGATGGTCCACCTACAGCAAAAGAAGCATTACGAGCAGCAACAGCAACGATATCAACGCAAGAAACAACTCCGGCACAAATTCCTTTCAGTTGGGATTTGACTCTATCTATGACTTCGTAGCCTCTGACTGATCTGAAATTGTTAATTGCGTTCTGCTCGCTATCGATGGAGGAGGAATCACCGAGCAAAATGAAAGCATCGCAACCTTGAACAAAGCAATCATGAAAATGAAGGCGAATGAGGGATGCAGCCATTCTACGCTCTCCTGAAATAGCAGTCAGAATGCCTGTGCGGATAGTATTCAGGGCATTTGGGCATGTGGTATCATAGAATGTTGAGGACAGTTGAGCACCGCATTGCGAAGATATAACAAACAACAACAACATGAAGAGAACTGCATAGCTATAATTTATCAGCAAAGATGCCATTTTCACGTGCTTTACTGTAATTGGAGTTTTGAAAGGATATAAGATGATGGAGAAATCTAAGCGTTGCATGTTATTTATAGTTTTGGTTTACTCCTCTGGCTTAGTCCATGGAGGCGTCTTTGATTCTTTCTGCGTTTGCTGCTGTACTTGTTTACAGCAAATCAAACCAACATATGTCCAATCAACACAACTTGGAAAAGATTGAAAATAATTTTAGTCGATCGAAATTACGCAAACTATCAAGACGTACGGCTGCGTTGACTTTATCTCATTTTCAATTTTCTTCTCAAACAATTCAATAAACAACTAGAAAAGTTTGGTCAAATAATATTTTTTTCATTTGGTATTGACTCTATCCTATTTTCCAAGGATGTTTGCTGTGTTAACTTTACCCCTAAATTGAACTAAGTTATATCTATTATTTTTAAATTTTAGGTTTATGTTAAATTCCACCAACCCTAAACTTTAATGTGTATTTAAAACAGTATTTTATAGTTCCTTTTATGATTTATAAAAAAAGTTAGATGGAGACGCTAATGTTTTTTGATTTTATAATATTAAACTAATTATTTTTCAATAAAATTGAATAAAAATTAATCCAATAATTATTTTTTAATACTAATTAAAATCATAATTATTTTATGTAAATTTAGAAAATAAAATTTGTGTTCCAATTAAATAATCAATTCAATTTATAAAAGTTACAAAGAAAAAAATATATTTTTTATAACATTAAACTAGAAATTATTATGTAAAACATTTGCATAAAAATTACAATAATAATTTTTTTATAACAATAAAAAATTAAATATATAATTTTGTAATATTTTAAAGAAAAATATGCACAAAAATATTATATTTATAGAATATACATATATAACTATATCCAAAATTTTAAATATGAGTTTGGCTTGGCAGGACAGTTTCTACACTCTCACACATAGATGACAAGAATTAAAATCTTTGAGAACAGTTTACTTTTTTATAGATTTTTACTCAAACTCAACCCAAACTCTTTAAATGTGGGTTTGAATTTAGATCCAAAGTTGAAAACTTATTAATTGAATAATTATATGTGTTGACTTTTATATTTTATATTTTCTTACTTATTCAAAGAATCTAATAATTTAAATAAAAAACTTGAAAAACTTTTTCTTGTCAAATAATATTTTTTTCATTAATTAGGAGTTCCATAATAAAGATAATGCATGGAATTGATCACACGATTAGTATCCATATGTATAGGATACCTGTCATTAAATTTCGTTCAAAACCTATTAACGAAATTAATAATTTAATTGTTATTAAATTTTTAAATTTTATAACAAATAATTCACTACATTCTTTGAAAAAGGAAAAAGAAAAATAACTCAAATTATCAAATAAAAAACGAAAGATTTATGTTACAAGAAATTGATTTTAGAATAAGATCTTATTTTTTTATTTCTTATACTTGGTTGAAAAATAGATCATTTATTTTCTTAATATATGTATATAATTGTTAGAAGTCGAAAATTTGAAGAAGTTGCGTATTTCAGAAAGTTTGTTAAATCATTATTTTCGCTAGGGGGTGTAAAACAGCGTTTGACAGCGCAGCAGGGACTTACACGATAAAATTATACAAATTGTGATTATTTATTGTCTCTAACAAATTTAGGGACTCCATTGTTATTAATCCAAATTCATTTTGGCTGCGCTAACCGGGCCACCGCGCCTCGCCCATCTAATAATTAGTTAAATTTTCTTCAAACTTGCACTTGTCAACCAATTTTAGCTCCTCTGTCCGCGTCAAAAAGTAACCTTTTCAAGTATTTAATCTATCATCGTTTAACTTATAAAAAAAATATTTAAATAAAAAAAAAGAACATTTGACAAATGTTGTTAAAATATGGAGAAAAAATTTTACGAATATTATGCATATATGTCTTTACACGCCCTTACACGCGGTTATATTTTTGGTATATAAATAAATTGTGATTATTGACCGAATGTTCTGAAATTATTTTTTTTGTCAAAATTTTAATATCAACAGATATTTTAATATATTTTAACAAAAATAATATCCATTATCTTCTTAAAGTTTAAGTTAAATACGTACTTCTTCCTTATAATTTTAAACATGCTTTTTATTTTTCATATTTAAGTTTTTTTCGATTTTATCCTTAAAAACTAAATCAAGAAAAACCGTAATTCCTTTTATTTGAAATTGTATGAGACTTTACAAGAACTCATTAGTTCACGATATTGCAAACTCTTCGCATTTGGCTGGGAGAATCGTAGAATAATTCATATATATATATAAATATATATATATATATAGATGATGGTAAAATAATTTATATAAGGGGAAAAAAAGTAACTAAAACATTATAATGGCGTAAAGAGATTGAAGAATTCATAAACAATCCATTTCTTTTAATATGACATACACAATTAATGAAAAATACATGAGTGAGTCAATAAAATTTATATTTTAACTAACTCATTATTTAATTTAACAAAATAATAAATTAAAGAATTGAAGTATAACACAATTGAGACTTGAAATTGACTGAAACGCTAAAACATTTCATTAATTTACCATATTGCAAACTCTTCGTATTTGGCCAGCAGAACCAATAAGAGGATTGATATCACCCATCTTGATCATGGCTGCTGCAAAATCAGATTTGAACTTAGAAGGATTTTTGCTGTACTCGTCAACTATGCTATCTGTGGATCCGCCATTAAAAAGTATTTGGTCCGATTCAAGAAGACCCTTTCTCTGAATAAGATTCTTGAAATAATTGTTATCAAAAGAATTGGGTGTAACCAAATCAAGAGGTGCAAGATTTGTGTTTCCACCTGTAGCTGGGCACTGACGTCTTCGTGTGCTAGCAAAACCAGCGTCAATAATGCTTTGATTGTTATAAATCCTATCACGGAAAGTAACACATTGCGCTTGACCAATTGTATGGGATCCTGAAAGGGCAACCATGTCTCTTGCACTCAAACCTTTGCTACCAAATAAAGAAATAAGCCTATCAAGGCTATCTCTAAAGCTGGGGAGATTGCTTTCTGCTGAGCTTCGGCTGGCTGTAGTTGAATCTCTTCCTCCAAGCTTAACAGTCCATGATGGTCCACCTACAGCAAAAGAAGCATCACGGGCTGCAACAGCAACAATATCAGCGCAAGAAACAACTCCGGGACAAATTCCTTCCAGTTGAGACTTGACACTATCTATAACTTCGTAACCTCTGACTGATCTAAAATTGTTAATTGCGTTCTTCTCGCTATCGATGGAGGAGGAATCATCGAGCAAAATAGAAGCATCACAGCCTTGAACAAAGCAATCATGGAAATGAAGGCGAATGAGGGAAGCAGCCATTCTACGCTCTCTTGAAATAGCAGTCCGAATACCTGTGCGTATGGTATTCAGGGCATTTGGGCATGTGGTATCGTAGAATGTTGAAGACAGTTGTGCAGCACATTGACCAGATATAATCGATATCAGCAACATGAACAGAATTGTACAGCTATAATTTGAAAGCGTTGAAGCCATTTTGTTTGTGCTCTACTGTAATTTTGGTTTCGAAAGGATATAGGATGGAGGAGAAGTATAAGCATTCTGTGTTATTTATAATGCAAGGAAGCTGGTTTGCTCTTTTGGCTTAGTCCATGAAGGCGGCTTCCGCGTATTGGTAGCTGAGCTGGTTCAGTCTTTGAAATACTGTTTGCTGCTGTACGTGCCTAGAGAAAATCAAACTACCTGGAGACATGCCTAGAGAATAATTACTTTTAATTTTTAAATATGTAATTGTCTGCTTTAGCTTTTCTCCAGTGCATAGAGAATTTTTATTTGCTGCTGTATACCATATAAAAGTTGGAAACCGTTGAAAATTATTGTAGTCAAAATTTTATCCACATTTAAAGAGATTTGTTGTATTAATAGATCAATAATATGCATGGACTTTATCGTATTTTTATGTTATTTTCTCAAAAAATCTAATAATTTTATTAAAAATTAAAAAAGCTTTTTCTTTAAAGTATTTTTTTTTAAAAATTTATCCTAGTTTACTAAAAACATTTCCCCCTAAATTTCATTTGGGTTGAATATTAAATCTGGATCCATGTAGCGCACTCTTTGTAAAATATTTTCATACGATCTGGGGAAATTTAAAAATTAAATTATTATAGTTAAATATTTTGAAAGAAAATGTTTGTTACTTCATAACAATTAAGTCACTATATTTTAAAAACAAATTCGACATATCCAATAGATAGAAAAAAATATATTGTATTGCAATATTTTCTTCTTAAATATTTTGATATTTATTTAAACAATAAAATTGCATAAATTATGACTTTATGTATTATTTTCAAAAAAGTTTGGGACTCCGTTGATATTACCCAAATTTCATTTTGACTGCGCTGTTTCTGCAGTGCGCCAAGCCAGCAAACGCGGTTTGCCCCTCCATTAAGTAATTAAGCTTTCCTGAGACTTGCACGACGTAGTTTTGCATGTAATTGCTCAACCAAATTTAGGGCACCCATCCGAAAGAGAGCGACCGTTTCGTGGATTGCGGTAGCATTTATTATTTCTTTTAACTGAATGTTGAATTACTCTAAATTTTTAATAGATATGATTTGTTGAATTTAAATAATTTATTGTCTTTTTTCTGTAATTTGAATATAAAAATTTAAAAACATATGTATAGTAAAATTATTTAGACTTTTTAAATTTAGTCAAAAATTAAAAAAATTTTTGTCTTTTTTACTTAATAGAAAAGTGACTTAAAATTATTACTAAGTTAAAAATTAAATATAGCTAATTACATAAAATTGATAAAATTCAACCCATTAAGCATTATAACAAAAAAAAAAAAAAAAACCTTTGTCTATCATTACTTCACTTTGAATATCATAAACATCTATAAAGTCTATTAATAAAAGATCATAATTCTATTGGAAAGTCTTTACCAAGTCTACTCTACTTTTTAAATATTATAAATACAGATACAGTCAACTTATACAAGATTGAAAATCTACCGAGAGTTTCTGAAGATATCAAAGCAATCTTTTTACAGATGAAATATTACAAATATATGTGCTATCTATTGATACAAAATCGAAATTTTTTTGGAAATCAAAAGTTAAGATATGTGTAAATATAACACTATACATTATAAATATATACACAATCCATCAATATAAGATTGAAAACATAAGAAATCTGTTGGTAGTCTTTATCTATATTGGCACAATCTTTTCATGAATTTTGTCTATCATTACTTTTTTTGAACGTTACAAATATACATATAATATTTTGATATAAGATAAAAAATTTACCAAAAATCAAGAATTTAGATATGTGCATGTCTAGTGACAATACAATACTGCATAATCTATCAATACAAAATAAAAAATTGAACCAAGAGTATGTCTAATCACAACGACTTTTTTTTTATGAATTTCGTCTATGATATATTGATTTTTTTAACATTATAAATATATATACAATCTATCTATGCAATATTAGAATCTATTGAGACTTGAGAAAGCTCCAAGTATGCATTAAAAAAAAAAGTGTGTGATATCCTCGAAAAAGACCGAAACTCCTAAGAAGAACCTGGTGTAATATCAAAATTGTGTTTAGCTGATTGATCCGAGTTAACTTTAATCCAGGTAATCTAAGGAGCATGTGAAGTAACGTTTAGCACACCAGGAGCTTTGCCATAGAACGAATTGATTCCAATCGAGAAAGACTAGCCAAATCCCCACTAAAATTTTGCAAAGAATAATGTCTTGGAAAAAAGGAGTTGCAATGTTATGAAAACGTGTGAGTTAACAACATTAAATATAAGCTACGCTAATTAATTTTGTAAAAGTAAACGTTGTTTTTCCTAAATTAATTAATCTTTGCATTTGAATGGGATTTTTAGTTGTACAATAATAAATAAATATATCATAGAAAAATTAAACAAATGAAGAATGAAATACAAAATTGAAACAACTAAAATAGGGTAAAGTGAATAAAGAATTCATAAATCATTTGTTTCAAATAGGACTTAACACAAAAAATACGAAATACGTGAGAGAATCACTTGAATTTCGACCAACTCATTATTTCATTGCACAAAATACTGAATCAAAGAATTAAAGTCTAACACAATTGAGAATTTAAAATTGATTGAAAGACTAAAACATTTTATTAGTTCACAATATTGCAAACTCTTCGTATTTGGCCAGCAGAACCAGTAAGAGGATTGATATCTCCCATCTTTATCATGGCTGCTGCAAAATCAGATTTAAACTTGGAAGGATTTTTGCTATACTCGTCAACTATGCTATCTGTGGATTCGCCATTAAAAAGTATTTGGTCCGATTCAAGAAGACCCTTTCTTTGAATAAGATTCTTAAAATAATTGTTATCAAAAGAATTGGGTGTAACCATATCAAGAGGTGCAAGATTTGTGTTGCCACCTGTAGCTGGACACTGACGTCTTCGAGTGCTAGCAAAACCAGCATCAATAACGCTTTGATTGTTATAAATCCTATCACGGAAAGTTACAAATTGTGCTTGAAAATAATTGTAGTCGATCGAAATTACGCAAACTATTAAGATGTACGGCTGTGTTGACTTTATCTCATTTTGTATTTTCTGACTTCTCAAACAATTCAATAAACAATTAGAAAAGTTTGGTCAAATAATATTTTTTTCATTTGGTATTGACTTTATCCTATTTTCCAAGGATGTTGCTGTGTTAACTTTACCACTAAATTGAACTAAGTTGTATCTATTATTTTTTTAAATATTAGGTTTATGTTAAATTGCACCAACCCTAAACTTTAATGTATATTTAAAACAGCATTTTATAGTTCCTTTTATGATTTATAAAAAAAGTTAGATGGAGAAGCTAATATTTGTTGATTTTATAATATTAAACTAATTATTTTTTAATAAAATTGAATAAAAAATAATCTAATAATTATTTTTTTTAATATTAATTAAAATCATAATTATTTTATGTAAACTTAGAAAATAAGATTTGTGTTCTAATTAAATAATCAATTCAATTTATAAAAGTTACAAAGAAAAAAATACATTTTTTATAACATTAAACTAGTAATGATTTTGTAAAACATTTGCATAAAAATTACAATAATAGTTTTCGAATAACAATATAAAATTAAACATAATTTTGTAATATTTTAAAGAAAAAATATGCATAGAAATATTATATTTAGAGATATATGAGTTTGTGTTTATACGGGAGAGTTTTTGCACTTTCACACTTAAATGACAAGAATTAAAATTTTTTATAACAATTTATTCTTTTATAAATATTTACTCAAACTCAATCCAAACTCTTTAAATGTGGGTCAGAATTCAGATTCAAAAGTGGAAAACTTATTAATTGACTAATTATATGGTTGACTTTATGTATTTTATATTTTCTTATTTATTCAAAGAATCTAATAATTTAAATAAAAAACTTGAAAAACTTTTTCTTGTCAAATAATATTTTTTTCATTAATTATGAGTTCTATGATAACGATAATGCATAGAATTGATCACACGATTTGTATCCATATATATAGGATCCCTGCCATTAAATTTTTTGACGAAATTAATAATTTAATTGTTATTAAATTTTTAAATTTTATAACAAATAATTCACTACACTCTTTTAAAAAAGAAAAAAATAACTCAAATTATCAAATGAAAAATGAAAAATTTATATTACAAGAAATTGATTTTAGAATAAGATCTTACTTTTTTTATTTCTTATACTTGGTTGAAAGTACATCATTTATTTTCTTAACCTAGATAATTGTCTTAATATATATATATATATATATTGTCATTCAGGCATTATTTTTACAAGTAGAAAAATTGAAGAACTTATTTCAGAAAGTTTGTTAAATCATTATTTTTGCTGAGTGGTTTTAAACAAGATTTGGCAGCATAGCAGGGACTTAAACAATAAAATTATACAAATTGTGACTATTTATTGTGTCTAACAAATTTAGGGACTCCATTGTTATTAATCCAAATTCATTAGTTAAATTTTCTTCAAACTTGCACTTGTCAACCAATTTTAGTTCCTTTGTCCATATCAAAAGTGCCTTTTCAAGTATTTAGTCTATCATCGTTTAACTTATAAAAAAAATATTTAAATAAAAAGAACATTTGACAAATGTTGTTAAAATATGGAGAAAAATTTTTATGAATATTATGTAATATGTCCTTACACTCAGTTATATTTTGGCGTACAAATAAATTGTTATTATTGACCCAATGATCTAAAATTATCTTTGCCGAAATTTTAACATCAACTGATATTTTAGCATATTTTAACAGAGATAATGCCCATTATCTCTTTAAAGTTTAAGCTATGTACCTACTTCTCTTTTATAATTTTAAAAATGCTCTTTATCCACTATATCTAAGTTTTTTTTCGATTTTATTTTTAAACTAAACCAAAGAACACCATAATTCGGTTTATTTGAACCAAATTTTTTAATTACTAATTAATCAAGAGAAATTTGTAATTTATTATGCTCTTGTATTAACATCACATCATACAATAAACTATACTTGTAAAATTAATTCAAAACTAAGTTTTTATCTTCTTTAGTAATAATATATAATTTTTTATTATTTCTAATATGTTATTATTGTTTTTATATTTATTTTAAAATTTTAATATATTAATTTTAGTAAAATTATTTTTATTATAAACATACTATATTTTATCTTGAAATAATTATTATTAATAGAAAAAATTTATAATTTAAAATATTATTGCATAATCATCCATAATTTAAAAATAATTTAAAAATTTTTATTATTATTATATTTTTTTTACTTATTAATAATTATAAACTTAATAAACTAATTTATTTTATTTAAAAAACATTCCAAAAGAACTAATTTTTAAAATAAAGTAAGAAAATTTACAATAAAAATATAAAAAAATTTATAATTTAAAATATATTGTATAATCATCCATAATTTAAAATAATTTAAATTATTATTAGTATCACTACTATTTTTATATTTTTTACTTATTAATAATTATAAAAAATAATAAACTAATCTATTTTATTTAAAAATTTTCAAAAGAACTAATTTGCAAAAATAAAGTAAGAAAATTTACAATAAGGATAATTTTATTAGGATTAACAAATTATAATTTTAAAAATAATTTTATTATTTTTTTAGTATATTTAACATATAATGTGATTATTTTGTAATTAAAAAAAATGTTCAAATAAATCAAATCATAATTCTCTTTGGTTCAGTTTAAGATAAAATCTAAAAAAACTAACATATAGGGGTAAAGGGCATATTTTGAAACTATAGGGGAAATAGATACTTAGCTCAAACTTTAGGGGGTAAAATGGACATTTTTCCATTCTAACATCACCATTGTAGGGGTTTATTTCGACTTAAACAATTGATCATGAGGATGTTAATGGTTTTGCTGGTGAACCACATAAGATCAATCAAGAGCAAGGTCAGAATACTATTGATGAAGCTAGTGATGCTACAAAAGTTGATGTGCTACTGTCTGGTTATGTATCAAATAACAACAAGTAAGGATTCTATTATAATTGTGATATAGAAAACACTCCAAACAAGATGTGAGAACATGTACGGAGCAACTTCTACAAGGCTACAGAAGGGCTAGATTAATTGAGAGTTGGTTTGTATTTCAAAATTGTTGCAGAGATAACATCTATCTTAAAAGATTATGCCATCAAGTAAGGATTCAGAATGAGGAGAATTAAGTGAAGAGAATTAGGGTGACAGTAAGATGTGGTGGGAAGAATTGTGCATGGAATTTCCGAAATTCGAACCAAGACATGTCGCTTCTTCTAAGTGAGGTAATTTCTTTCAAGCCCACATACATGCCAAAAACTTCTAAATAAACTTCTAAAAGTTCAAATAAACTTCTCTGTCCATATCAAAAAGTAACCTTTTCATGTATTTTGTCTATCATTGTTTCATCTATAAGAAAATAATAAATAAAAGGAGTATTTGACAAATGTTGTTCAAATATGGAGCGAAAAAAATATTATGTATATACGTCGTTACAACATCAATAGGTGGTTTAACATATTTTAACCACCACTGTAGGGGTTTATATTAAAATATTTTTAAAATTATGTTGTTTTTTATTAATTTGGTAATCTTTAGGGATCCGAATGTTATGAGTCCAAAATCATTTTGACTAGTTAGAAGTTGTGCGCCGAGAAACAAACTCCGCGCCTATCATCCAATAATTGGCATCATATCATTTTGCATGCACATTTCAAAGTCATCAATCACTATTATTATATTATTAGTATTTTTTACATTATTTTCAATAGCACAAATTCTTACACATAACTAATAATAAATTATAATGATAATTTGTGATATAACCCATTAATTTGATAGGAATACACAAAATTAATTGTTGGTTATAATAATAATTTTTTAAAATATATAATTTATTATATCATTTTATCATTTATTTAAAAGATATTAGATTATTTAAATAATAAATTAATTTTTATAAATTTAAAAGTCATGTCACAATTATTCCACTAATCTACCCCCATGAATACTAAAACATTTATCATCAAATTTTCAAAAATATAGTTTAATAAAATCATAAGCAACTTTACTCTTTTACAATGAAATTATTATTTCACTTGAAAAATATTTATAGAGAAAAATGAATAAAATATTAGGATACAATTGCCATTAATTAAAGTTTACAAATTATCGTTAATTAAATTTTTAATTTGAATAAATATTAAATAAATGTAAAATAAAATTATCAAATTAAATTTTCAGTTTTAAATAAATATTAAATAAACATATATTAAAATTATCATTCATTATTTTAATTTTTAAACATTAAATAAATTAACATTGAATTTCTAAAATTCTACTTTAAAATAATTAACGATGTCATAATAATTTAAGTGAAAAAGGATGATTAACTGACGGTTTAAGTAAGTTAGTATGTCTTTTCTCAAACCTTTTATTTAAGTATTAAAATCTCAAAGTTTAAAAAAAAAGTGTTAAAACCTCTATAAAATAAAATAATACAATATAATCTAATATGATATAATATATGTTTACTTAAAATAATTAATAGAAAAATATAAATAAAAATAAATTGAAAAAAGTAACGAAAAGAAAAAAAATTTTATATTAACAATTTTATTTCTTAATTGAAGTTGAAATTTAAAAATTATTTGTAGGGTTAATTTTGGATTTTTTTTAATTTTAAATGAATATATTTTGTATTATACTTACAAATAAAATTTATTTTCAAAATTAGAATTTGAAAACTTTTCTCATGTTTCTTAAAATTAGCTATAGAATCGTATAATTTTAGATTTTAAAAAAAATTTTACTAAACACTTAAAATAACTATTGAGTGTTCAGATTAATCACTTTTAACTCTCCTCACAATAACCCTAAACAAGTTTTAAAGATTAAAATAGTTTTTTATTATATTTAATAATACTAAATAGTTACATAAACAGGTATACAATATAATGTGAGTATTGAAAATAAATAAGAAAAATTTTTAAAATGATCAGATTAATATGTCATCTAAAAATGATAAAATAAAATAAAAATATTGTCTTTTTCATATATTGGAACTAATCAACTTCAGTATAAACTTGGCTGGTTTTATGGGTTTTGTTTGTACACTTTACTCTTCTAGGACATTACATGACGGGGACAAATTTATTTATGTTGTAACAAAACCAATTTCGCCAAAAATAAAATAAACATATATGTATAGAAGGTTAATACTGCAATTCCATGAGCATGGAAGGGCATTTTTATAGGCCACAACATGGGCTGGGACTTGGCTTGACATGTGGAGCAAAGTGGGGAAAGTTATCGGCAGTTATTTTTAAAACCGCCAGTTTTGTCTTTGCGTGTTGCATGTACATACATAGCATTTAATGTACCGGATTTTATTACAATTTAACAGTTTTTTTAATATTATACAAAAATTTTATTACCATTGAAAATCTAGTAAAAATCGAGAATTTTAATTGAATTTATCCAAAACTTTGTACCCAATTTGGGTAATATTTGTCCTCAATTCAAAGAAAAGCAGGCCTCAATTAGAAAAAAATTCTTCTCATATTTAAATGTAGTGGATGAGTCCCACCAATTCAATCACATAATATCTCTTTGGGACATTAAGTTGATTGGTTATTTTACAGTTAGGCGTATGAGAATAGTAAAATAAATTTGAACTAGAGTAATATTAAGATGATTTTACAAAAATTATAAGGTTATACTTGTAAGAAATTAAAAATAAATTCTCTTCCTCTCTAAAGTATGAACTTTAATGTGATTTTTATATATGTATTTGTTGGGGATGAAATAGTAAGCTATATGGAGCCAATGATAAGGGCACCGAAGCTAAGTATTCGTCAAGGTGTAACCACCAGGACCACGGACAAGGACCTTTGTGGAGGAACATCACGTCAGTGTAGGTGGTAAACTTGGGTTGTGGAAACACAATATTTTAGGATTCGAAGAAGGTCAACTCGAATCCATGAGAAAAGAGGATTAGAAGGGTAATAAATGCATTGAGGAAGCATTGCACAAGAGTGACATGGTCAAAAGGTGAAATTGACTAACATGGCATCACCTACATACACTAAAAAACACCGTGGTCTTTAAGAGAGAAACACTTGGCGACATTGCAGCAAGAGAACCAATGAGCCCCAAGTATAATTAATGTTTAAGTATAAATGGTAGGCATATTTCTTTTTCAAAGAAGTCACAAAAGAGTTCATAGAGGATAAGAAACACGTGAATCCTTATTCTCTGTGGCTGGGCCCACTGAATTACGTGAGATTTCATTAGCACCAATATGCAACAGCGGGTATATACGAGCTAGAAAGAGAGAGAGAATGAGCTATGAATTCTCACAACCCATCACACACAAGGCAATTTATCTCAAACTTATGAGAGACATTTTATTATCTTTTCTCTAATACAAGTAAAACAAACTTGAATGTCAAAGGATAGTCGCCGATAACACCATCGACACCTACTGACCGTTTTCTAATATTCAAGAGTGAGACAGAGGAGGATAGCAATCTCCGTAGCCTTGTACGAGATCAATATCGAGCTGAATCCTATAGTCTTGTAACTACTGACGTGTCCTTTATAGTGTAAAAATTGTGTTTGTTGATTAGAATCTGTCTTTTGAAATGTCGACGTGTCAATGAGTTAGTTTTCAATTACACGTGGTCTCTGCGTGGTAGTAGTAACAAGTTTTTAATATTAACAATATTTTTGACAAATTAATATTCAATATTGAATATTAATTTGTCAAAAATATTTTCAAAATTATGAATAATATAATTCATATAATCCAAATATTAAGAATATTTAGTCATAAATTCTGTAAAATTTTCAAATTATTACGCATATATTATGAATACATACTAGTCAAAAATTGTATTACATATAATCTAAATATTGAGAATAAAATTATTTAAAATAATAATAATTTGGAGACTAATTATCCAAAATATTGAATATGTAATAATTAAAAAAATAAATTATAAGGTTATATTGATCATTATGTATTAGTAATAGAGTTAAATGTTAAATTTATATGCTCATAGAAGGATAAAGGCAAAATAGTAATTTTGTATGGCTGCAAAGTAATTTAAGAAGGTATCTATCTCTTTCCCATGTTTCATAGGTATCAGTTATTTCTAAAACTTTAGACAGTATTTGTCATTTTTTCATATATTAATGGATATCTGTCAATATTGTAACTATTATTAAATAAAAGCATAATTGTTATCTACTAATAAATCAAGATTTTATGACTATCTTTGAAATTAGTAAGACTAATTAAGTTAATGAATTAAATTTGAAGGACCCATATGTCATTAACTCTTCATTGTAACAAATTCATTCTAAATTTTTAATTTAATGATAAAAAGGATTAACATACTTTATTGTCAAAGATAATGCGTCATTTTGAATTATAATATAATTACCTTATTTAATTTTACCTTAATTTTTTTTCTTTTTGAACTAATAATCCTACTTGTTAATTAAGTTTAGAAACTCGCACTTTACGCAATTTTTTATTATATTTTTGAAGCTTTAAATATATAATTCATAAGTCGTGAACTATAATAAAAAAAAAATTGAGGATAATGATAAAATAGTTAGAAATTGAAATGAAAAACTGAAAAAAAATTGGAAGACATATCTTACAACTTTATGTATTTTAGTTCTACAGTAATTAATATTAATATTAATTCTTTCGTGTTCTTACAGGCGACCAACATGCCACATATATATTTTGTTGAATCCAAGATTCATGGGCAATGGGCGTCAATATGAATATATTGAATAATACTTTAATAATAAAATCTATTAATCTATTCAAGTAAATGAGGGCAGAAAATAATAATTTGTCTCGAACGCGAACGCTTTTACCACAAGCAGTAGTACTAATACTACTTTCAGCAGCAGCAACAATAAGATATACAAAAGGCTTGATTCTTGTTTGGTTATACCTCCGTTAAACGGCAAGAAGCCGAGCGTTATCATCAAATTCTTGGGTGGTGTCTTCTTAGGAGCTGTTCCTGAAGTTACTTACAGGTTCAGGCATTTTTTTGTTTGTACACAGACAGCATGTGATTTGTATATCACACAAACTATTAATTATGATACAATATAAGAGTAATCATTCAATTTTTTTCTTTTAAATAAACGAGAAAAAATAATGACTTATAACTACGTTATGTACACCTTGTATTGGAAGAGATTATTAGTAATTTATAAACAAATATTTGAGTGGTAGCTTATCATTTTAGATTTTTTAAAAATTTTTTTATTTTAATCAAAATTTAAATTAGTCAATTGATGTTTTACGATACATAATTTTTTTTTAATAATGTTAAATGAAAGTAACAAATTTCACTCACAAAATATCAAATCTTTATTTCTTATTATCATTTGAATTTAGAATTGTCTGAAATTATCAAGCATATCTCAGTTATCGGAATTATGCTAGACACTTAAGATACATAATTTTGTTAAGGCACAAACGGAGAAATCTCTTATCAACATTCAAGGTCGCAAAATATTAATAAGCAGTAAATTCAATATATCATTCCCTCTACGAAACAAATTAATTTTAACAAGAATAGCCAATAGGGAATTGTAGTTTTTGATAATAATTAATGCTGATTACAAGGCCAGGCTCCAAGCAAAGCGCCACCGGCTTAAGCAATAAACATAACTACGGGCTGTACAGCAATATTAATGAATATTGTAAAGCAATTAAATAACAATTGCTTTTAACCACTACAAGCAACTGTTGGGTTGAACTAAACCCGAAGCAGACCCGTCAGCATTATTACAGGATGCTCGAGCTGGTTGATTCTTAAAAGTAAGCTTTACGTCTTCCAATCTTATCTTGGAGCATGGAAACTTTGAACTGCAATCAAACTTCACTGCGACATCTGTTGCCGATGTTCCATGAATATCCTGGTAAGTCACATCGCTAATTTGAACTCCTGAGACCTGACCAGGACAACCTTTGTTATCAGGGCAGTAATTTTGGTCAATTATGATTGGATTTTGGACATTATTCATCACAGCATGTTGGAAAATAATGTTCCTAGCGAATCCATTACTTGGTCTCCCCCATGACTTTATTCTTAAACCATTCTGAGTTCCTGTAAATGTAACAGTTTTTACCGTCACATTTTGTACTCCAGCCTCGTTTGGATCCTTCCCTAAACTCCCAATGCTGCAACATATCACCAAAAATATTGTGAATACAAATGAAATCTAAATTATTTGTATATTTAAAAATTCTATATTTATTTATTTACCTGATTCCATGGCCTGGACCACAGGCAACATTTTCGATCCATAAATTGCTTGTTCCAGGGCCGATTGAGACACAGTCGTCGCCAGTAGAAATTCTGGTGTTCATAAATGTGACACTGCTCGATAATTGAACATGGATGCCGTCAGTGTTGGGGCTTTTTCCGGAGGCTAAAATCTTGACGCCTTGAGTTTTCACGTTGTTGCAGTCATTGAAAACAATGTGGTACAATTGACTGTTCAGTGATGTCAATCCGTTGATTGCGATGTTGTTGCATTTGGAAAAGCCTATTGACTGAAGAAAAATCCAAAAACAAAATTCAAATTAGTGTATTTTTTCTCCAAAATACAATTATAAAATAAAAGCCTATAAAAGTTGACCTTTTAGATTCCTTAATTTCCTTTCTCTACTTACGAAATTGAAGAGCAAAATTGTCTCCAACTCTATAATAAAAACCGTTTACCTTCCCTCTTTCATTAGAACTCATTGAATTGCATTGAACAAGGATTATTTGGTCATTTCAACGTACCGTGGCACCGTCAGGGCACTTTTTCCCCGAGTTCTTGCAAGCCCACAAGCCGGTCCCTTGGCCGTCAAGTATGCCGCCGTTGATTGTAATTCCGTTAACATTCTGAAAGAAGAGCCAATTTCCTTCATTTCCAATAACCTTATAATCTGACGGGGCCACAAGACTGCCGTCAATACGTATAGTAATACGGCTGTTCTTACATGGTCCTTGAAACGCAGCGTTTCGGAGCAAGAATCTTCCAGGCGGCACGTAAATTGTCGCAGCCGGTGTTGTTTCACAGGCTTTAGCCCATGCGGAGAGAAACGCCTCTGTTGAATCAGTTTTGCCGTCCGGTTTCGCCCCCAAACTTACAACATTGTATCGCACTGGAGCTGCAAAGGATGAAGTGAAGAGAACTGAAAGAAGAAGAAGGAGGTAATTCATTTTGCTTGCCATTAATTGTTGTTATGATTCAGAGAGAGAGCGAGAAGTTTGAGGAGTTGAAGAAGAAGTAGTGGTGAAGATGGAGTTGAGACGGTTGAGATGGAGGGGTATTTATAGAATTTCATTAAGGTTTTGGATGTTAAATCTGCATGCATCAGAAGCAAGCTGCCCCGAACTTCGTGGGCATTTTTTTATGCTTTTTAGTATTTTTAAATATTTACTTTACGGAAATACCCTTGCTTGATGCTTTGCTGGCTTGTATTTATGCTTTTCAAGACTTTGGATTATGCTTATATTAATCATTAATTAAGTACAATATTTTGACCTACTAATACTGTATACTACGTATTGTTTACCTGTAAGCTTTTGTATTTCTAAGTTCAATGCTTGCTACACGGATCTTATTTTAATTTTTGTTAACATACAAAATGTAAATTAAATCTAGTTTCTTCATTTTAATAGTAAATAATCACAAGAGATTTTGTCAATTTAAATCAATAACTACCTATCAAATAGGTAAATAATTTAATGATATTATTCTTAAATTAACTTAGACTACAAGCAAATTTCATAACAAGAAAGTTTCGGTGCCAATTTAAACTTGACTTAATTAATCTTTTAAAGACCTTAACATATGTATGCATTAACTATGTAAAGTTATGATTTATTTTTTTATTATAATCTCGTCCATTAATTACCCATCAGAAAATGTATATTTATTTAGGTGGAAACTCATATCAACATAGAACTATAGTCAATCTTAATATTATATTAAAATACATAAATTGTTATGATTTATTTTTAAAATTTAATTGATATTATTAGTGAGGTTGAATTAAATTATCGTATATAATTTACAAATCATATTTTTTTCCACGTTCATATTTTGAGTAACTTGTTCCAAATATAATATTCATAAAATACAGTATGGGACTATAGGGTATACAATTAATATTAATATAGACTCAAAGTAATACAAATTAAGGTCAGATGCACGAACAAGTTAGCTTGATAAAGGTGATATTATTATTATTATTATTCATATACTAATAAATTGAGAAACAAGCAAAAAAGAATTATTAATAATTAGTTAATATTCATGACACTTTCTATTTGCTTTGTCCACAAGATCAAAGCCTCCTTGTTTCTTCATTTTTATTCTTTTTATTATTTCTTAACTATATTTTCCTTAACGGTTCCTCAATTCAGTTAATTGCTTTACTGCTATTATATTTTTAGAATATGCTAAATGAAAGTTTCATTGAACTGAAAAGGGGATTGCTGTAAGAATATACTTTCATGTGAGCATACGGTCCTTTTTTTTTTCATTTTTAAAAACAATATTACACATGTTTTTACTTTTTTTATTTTAAAAAAATATTTTCTACAAATATTAACAAATACACTTTCTCATCATGAATACACTTTTTAAGATATCATTCTTATAATTTTAAAGTACAGTATGTTGGTCACCAGGGTTCTTGATCTGAATTTACCTAATTTTGTAAGAACTTAAATATTTTTACAATTAAATATATGTTTTTGAGAATTAAATTTATCATATTTCAGGCATGAATTAAGGTGCTTCTCATGCTTCCCAGTGGCAGAACACCCTTTGTGAGTTGTCTTGCAAGTTATTCAATCAAAGCAACCCATGTGAGCTCGAAGTGTATGCACAAATCCCCACGGAATCAAACTCTTCTTCTTCTGTTCTTAATGTTTTAATTTTTTTTTCTATTTTTCGGACATGCATGCATGTCCCTGTAATAATGCATACGGTAAGAAAATAAATTTCATAGTTTCAGAATGCATGTATGACCCAAAAATCACGGCAATAATAGATGTGGCCAATCCCATGACCAGATAGTATACATTAATTTAAAAGTAATTCCAGAAAACATTTTTTTTTCAACTCTCACACAGTCAAAAGCTTTATTGAGCTTTTTGGTGTCAATGCTGCCGTTTTCATCACGAAATTCAGCTTTCCATTTTTGGCGCTTGCTTCCGGCAGTTCTTTCCCCTCCCCTCCCCTCCCCCCCCTCAAAATTCCTATTTTTCTAAATATAGCATGTGATTTATTGACTTTTGAGAATTATAGATATCTTATTTAATTAAGTTTTCAAAATAATTTAATTAATTGTGTGTATGAAAAACCATAACAAAATAAATAGTATAATCAATGAGAAAAAAGGGACAAAATACAAAACAAAAGGCAGCCATATCTTCTCCCTGTTCTGCTCCACATGTCACGTCTAAACCCACGTTACAGTAAATGTTCTTGTATCCAAAATTTGCCCTTCATTTTTACATAAATTACAATAATCATTCAAATCAATTTAATAACTTATTCTTCCAGTATTTCTCATATCAGGATTTTAATTACAAGAATTATGACACAACTACCTACTTAAGAATCAAGGCAGCCTTGATATAAGCCAATTCGATAACACCAAAAAAAAAAAAAAGTGCATGGATAATACATTTAGTGTATTTTTTTTATTTTATCAACAATGATTTAAAAAATTTTAAATATATTTTGATGGCTTCATTTTACCATACATCAA
Source organism: Azadirachta indica (assembly GCA_022749755.1). Taxonomy (NCBI): domain Eukaryota; kingdom Viridiplantae; phylum Streptophyta; class Magnoliopsida; order Sapindales; family Meliaceae; genus Azadirachta; species Azadirachta indica. The sequence goes on from CM040443.1 coordinate 1,580,783, forward strand.
GTAAATTAAAATTCTATTTCTAAGATTAGGGACATATTTCGAGTAATATTTAAAAAATTGAACATCTTTTTTCAAATATTTTAAAGGAAGTTAGAATAAAGAAAAAGGGGAGAGGCAAATATAATCAATTAATAAATAAAAAAAAAAAGATTGGGAGGATAAGATAAGTCGTTTATCTTGTGGATAAAACAATGGGATGGGATGGGAATGTCCAAACTATTTGCTAATTAATATGATGCAATGAACTTTTTCTATTCATGATTGCTATGTTAGCATGTTACGTCTAAAGGTCAAGCCGTTTACTTGTTTTTCAATTTGTTAATAACTAACCATTCAATATAATATTCATTGAATTATTTCCTTTTTTTTTCTAATTAAAGGTTGAAGTTTTAATTGATTAATTTGTATTTAATTTTAATTTAATTTTATGGCAATAATAAATTAAAAGTCATCATAAATTAATCATCTAAAACATACACTAAATTTATTCATGCCATTGTCTAAAGATATCGGCTATTTTTTGACTTTTATATAAAGATGTGAAAACTACCCAACAAGCCACATATCTTTGCACAACACATGGTACTTGGACAACAAATTCAATTGCTTCCCATGATCCCATGCTTGATTTATACAAAGTTTTGATGGAGTGAAGTTACCAAATTTAGAAAAAAAAAACAAATAAACTAGGCCAATATAATTACAGGATTAAAATTAAAAATTATCTTGATTTGATGAAGGATATATATTTACAATATCATTAGACGTACTCAAATTTTAGAAGAATATATGCAAATATCTTTTGATTAATATTATTTATTTATCAATTTTTTTTCAATTACATTATATTATTTAATGTAATTAAAACTCATTAGGTCAATTTTAGATCTAATTCATTACTACTTCCAACAGAATTAATATTCTTCTAAGTTGATGTAAGCTGAAATAATATAAACTCCTAAACCTATAAATGTAAGGCATCCAAGAATAAAGAAAGGGTATTTCCGTGAACAAGCTGAAAATAGTTTTAAAAAGCAAAAACTGCTCACCTAAGTTCGGCACAGCTTGCTTTGATCTGATGCATGCAGATCCAACATTCAAACCCGTTACGAAATTCTATAAATAGCCATCCATTTCAACCGTCTCAACTCCATCTTCACCACTACTTCTTCTTCAACTCCTCAAAGCTCTCGCTTTCTCTCTGAACCGGAACAACTATGGCCAACACGATGATTTGTCTTCTTCTTCTTCTTCTCTCATTTCTCTTCACTTCATTGTTTGCAGCTCCAACTACTTACAATGTTGTAAGTTTCGGAGCCAAGCCTGACGGCACGACTGACTCAACTAAGGCTTTTCTCTCTGCATGGGCTGAATCCTGCGGCTCAGCGTCGGAGGCAACTGTTTATGTGCCGCAGGGAAGATTCTTGCTGCGCGGCGCTGCGTTTCAAGGGCCATGCAAGAACAGTCTGACCATGCGCATTGACGGCAAGCTTGTTGCTCCGTCTGATTTTCAGGTTATTGGAAATGCTCGAAACTGGCTTTTCTTTCAGCATGTTAACGGAGTTACAATCAACGGCGGCATACTCGACGGCCAAGGAACTGGCTTGTGGGCTTGCAAGAACTCTGGAAAGGATTGCCCCGACGGTGCCACGGTAGGTTGAAAATTAGTAACTTGTCCTTGTTTTGGAAATAAGTATCCCCGTTTTCTCAAGCAATTACTTTTATGCAATTCAAAAGGTTATAAAGAGGGAAAGCAAATCGTTTTTCTTCAAAACTTGGAGATAAAATTTGCACTTTGATCTCATAATTAAGGAAAGGAAGTTAAAAAATTTTAAAGGTCAACTAGCGTTGGCCGTAATTTTATTTTGGGGATAATTTGTACTAACCGGAGATTTCTATATGTGCTCTATTTTTTTTTTTTGTTTTCAGTCAATAGGCTTTTCCAATTCCAATAACGTAGCAATCAATGGATTGACATCAGTAAACAGTCAGTTGTACCATATTGTTTTCAATGGTTGCAACAACGTGAAATTGCAAGGTGTCAGGGTTTTGGCCTCTGGAAACAGCCCCAACACCGACGGCATTCATGTCCAATCATCAACCGGCGTCACAATCCTTAACACCAAAATCTCTACAGGTGACGACTGTGTCTCAATTGGCCCTGGAACAACCAATTTATGGATCGAAAATGTTGCATGTGGCCCGGGCCATGGAATCAGGTAAAATAACGAAAAGGAAAATTTCTGAAGATACAAATAATTTAGATTATACTTGTATTTACAGTGCTTTTGGTGATATATTGCAGCATTGGGAGTTTGGGGAAGGAAGCAAACGAGCCTGGAGTACAAAATGTGACAGTCACAACTGCTACGTTTACAGGATCTCAGAATGGTTTAAGGATAAAGTCATGGGGGAGACCAAGCACTGGATTTGCCAGGAACATTCTCTTCCAACATGCAGTAATGAATAATGTCCAAAATCCAATTATAATTGACCAACATTACTGTCCTGATAACAAAGGTTGTCCTGGTCAGGTTTCAGGAGTTCAAATTAGCGATGTAATATATCAGGATATTCACGGAACTTCGGCAACGGAAGTTGCTGTGAAGTTTGATTGTAGTTCAAAGTATCCATGCTCCAGGATAAGATTGGAAGACATAAAGCTTACTTACAAGAATCAACCAGCTGCAGCTTCTTGTAGTAATGCTGGCGGATCTGCTTCTGGTGTAATTCAGCCGAACAGTTGCTTGTAGGGATGAAAAGCAATTGTTACTTAATTGCTTTATGTAGTAATTAATGGTATGTACACGAGATTATAAGTACGTATATACGTTTATTGCTTGAGCCTGTGGCGTTGCTCTTTAGTCTGGCCTTGCAATTAGCATCATTATTGTTAGAAATATCAATCCCCATTTAGGGGTTCCTTGTTGCTACTAATGACAAGAAAAATTATAAGTTTATCTTCATATAGTATTATTGAATCATAGCTTATACTCGACATTGTCTCTAAAATTTTCTTTTTCCAACTTTTTCATAATCTTATTTCGCTTGCCAAATGCAAAGAGTTGGGGATTTTTATTTTCAGAGAAGAGAAAAAGGACATAGGAAAAGATCTCTTTAACAAATCAACGTGAGTCTTAAAAAAATAATTATAAATTGGCATGGGTGAAAAACGTATATCGTGATTATTTTGCAAGTACTCCCATTTTCTAACATGCATTTACAGAAAAATATACGTCAGCAAATTAATCTGTATGTAATGTTCATAATCTCGAGATTTATTTGGTTTGGTTCAATGTAATGCACACAATTATTCTAGTCAACAGATAACAAATCAAACGCGTTCCATATTTAGAAACAAAAATCGCTCGAAACAAGGCAATCTGAATTAGTTTAAGTATCAACTGAGTACAAGCAAGTATTATAATGTCTGTCCAATGGCACATTTTGTCTTGAATTTTGGGTTGAAAATATGTTTGGTTTGGTGGAATTGAAGAAATAAATATTTATATCAAATGAACATTTGAGCCTTCCAACATTCAAGGAGCTGTAAGCTAGCTACAATAAATTTGTCCGCAGAGAATATTCAAATTCGAGAAAGTAATCATTGGCATTAAAATAAAACAAAGAAATTGCAACTCTCGATCTAAATAATCAATAAATTAATATAGACCTAACTATGCTTCCTTGATTACTTAATTATACGGCTTGATTGCTTGCTTAATTTTAGCAGTAAACTGAAACAATTAATTTAGAGAAGATTATGCATGCTAATAAACATTATAAAAATAAAAAGGTGACGAGTTAATTGGAGTTCAATTAAGATTGAAAATTAGAAAGAAATTAATGATTTAAGAGTAATGTATAAATTTATAAATTAAAATAGTTGAGAATGATTCGATATTTATGAATAAAGATAGTTTAAAATATTATTATTGGAATTGTATCCCGATCTCTTATTGTACTGGCTCGTTGGGTATTATCATAGCTACCTCCAAATTGATTTAATTGATCTCTTGAAGAGGAAATAATGAATAATAAAACTAGGCCCGAGCTATTAAGGGATCATTGACTAATATTTTTCCGCAAGGGCAAACCTAAGAACAGAATTCTTTTAGCTATTTTATCCAACTTGTCAGAAGATCAAAATAAATACAAATCCTCAATTGTTTTCTCATTAGGCTTTCTATCGGAGAATCTCATGAAATCTAAGGAAGCAATAAGTATATAAAAAAAAAGAGAGAAAAGAAAAGGAGGTATTCTCTTCACATAGAAACAAATTTTACTAATTGATATAAGGTAATGGAATTTAGTATTAACAGTTGGTATCGTCTGTGGGAATGAACAAAAAGTTAATATGTTATAGAGAACTTTATAGTGCACTAGATGATATGTATTAATTTTTATTTGTATTAATTACATACATGGTTTAAAACATCCAATTTTAATGGTAAAATATTTGAGTTTGTTTGAATCTCGCCAATACAAGGATGCCCCAAATATTGAGGTTTCCTACCATATTAGGAGCGTTGACAAATCCTCTCCAATTTGTGGATACAAATAATAATGCATATGCTTAGGTGATTAGGGTGTACATAGATATCTAGGGTGTAGGATAACTGTCATATCTACATTCATATTTATCTATTATATATCTAAATTGTAACGTAATATTAAAAATAGGGAATATTTTCTGCCAACTACTTCAATTTAGGTAATATTTTATTGTGATATAATATTTATTGGCATGCTTTACCACAGTCTATATGAAGATAGAATTTATCTCAATCAACTAATTTTTTGTTAATTTAGTTTGTTATAATGGAAAAAAGGCCATTTTATTTAAATTCTAATAAAAATCTCAGCTAACTACTGCAAATTTGAAGTTATCTCACTGTAATACAACATAACGTAAAAAAAGTGTTTACCAGGATTTAAATTTGGACATGAGGTTGTTAATGACATGTTGCTTACCACTTCATCATTTACACATTTTGAATTATTTTTCAAAATTGGCCACATATAATTACACAAAGGAAATCATAATAAGAAATTTGTTATTATTAATAATAATTCTAAATTATATTTATCAATTATATCTTTATTAGTGATAAATTTATAATTTGTTAATACTAATGAACATAATTTTTATATTGTGAATATGTTTGTTTAATATATTATTTACTTTAAAATTAATGGTTAAATTAAATACTAATAGATTATTATAATTTCTAAAATTTTAATTTTGTTAATAAATGGGACATGGAATCTAAAATTTAATTTTTTTATAATTATGTATTAATATTAAATTTAAAAAAAAAAATTAAAGTTTTTTTAAATTATGTATTAATAATTTTAAAAATTATTTTTTAATAATTAATAATTAACAATAATTTAAAAATTACTTTTAAAGTAAATAATATATTAAATAAACATACATATTTACAAAAAATTATTTTTATTAGTATTAATAAATATAAATTTAGCACTAATAAAAAATAATTGATAAATATAATTTAGACTTTATAATAATAAAAATAATTTCTTATTATGAATGTCCTTTGCATAATAATTATATATGGCCAATTTTAAAAAATAATTCAAAATATGTAAAAAAATATAGTGACAAGAAGCATGTTATTAACAACCTCAAATCTAGGGTTTAAGGCATAGTAAATATATTTTTTGTATTATATTATATCATAATGAGATATCATCAAATTTGAAGTAGTTGGCTATGATTTTTATTAGACTTTAAATAAAAAGACGTTTTCACTCCTCAAGCAATTGATTAAATTAACGGAAAAATAGTTGTTTGAGATAAATGGTATATTTATCGACTGTAGTATAGTATGTCAATACATGTTATATCAGAATGAAATATAGTTTAAAATGAAGTAGTTAGCTGAAAATATCCCAATACGAAAGTAATATTTAAAAAAAATCATTTATCTTAAATAAAAATAGTCATACTCCCCAAAAAAAAAATGTAAACATTGTTCGACTTAGAAAATGTAACATTCTTAAAAAAAGAAAATGATGCAAATACGGATGCATACAAGAGCAATGATCCAATTCAGCTACTTAATGGTGTCATTATAAGAGTAGAAATGAAGAAATTCAAGGATGCATTGAATGAGATGATTCAAGATTTGTAGAATGATCTTACAATAATTCAAGAGTGTAAGAAATAGTCAAATATCAAGCTTGAACTTCAAGACAATAATCAGAGCTTGGTAACATTGACACAAGTACAAGAAGGCAAAACTTGAAGATTAAAGCTTCTATGGAATTCGACTTCTCAAATCTGTACAAGGCCATATTCAAATGATGTCTCAAGGCTAAGCAAGCATATTCAAGTTTTTTAATTGCAGTTCGAATCAGATCGTCATCATGATGCAAGTTTCGGATTCCATGTGCCATTTTGGGCTAAGTTGCTGTTCAAGCCCATTATTTATTTTAGTCTTATTTATAAACATATATTTATAGTTTGTTATGTGTTTAGGCTATTAACACTAATTATTAATCCAAATTCAGTTTATTTTATTTTAAGTTAGAATAAGTTTAATTTTATAGTCAAATACTCCAATTAGGATTACTTATCTCTTGTACCCTTATATATTTAGTCACATGCTCCCATGGAAGCATCATTACTTTTTTGAATGAAATAAAATTGAGAGTGTTTTCTCTTATTTTGATTCTTGCTTGAATCAAGGTTCTTATAATCAAAGCTAATTACTTTGAGAATATTTATTCTAAGGTTCTATTTTACAAGTTCAAATTGGGTTGTAGACTTGGGTGAATCTGATTTAACTTTTCAAGAGGTTGCTTCCATGCGTAAAGATATTGAATCTCAAGTTTAATATACTCGGGGTTCGTATCAGTTTGGTATCAGAGTTATGGCTCTAAATCAGGTTATATCGTTTCTCAAATTTGTCTATTTGTTTCTTTAGTTTCTAAGTCTGTTTGCTTCAACTCCATTTATTTTCGTTTTTGTGCCTATTATATCAAAAAAAAAAAAAAAGGGTTTCCTATCAATTCACAGCAAGTCAAGTTTGGATTATATCAATCTCCAATTCAGTTGATTTAGTCTTTGTCTATTCATTTCTATTGTGTCTCTTTCTATTTATTTTTGTTTGGTCACTCCTACGTATTTGGAGGTAAAAAAAAAAAGAGAGAGAAAAGCAAAGCATTTGGCCAAGAGAAGAAAAAGAAGAAAGAAAAAGAAGATTTGGCAATTAAGGTTATGTGGGATAAGTATATAGTACAATCTAATTTCTAGTTTGGAAAGGACAAAAAAGATAATAGGGGCAGGTGTTGAACAAAAATAAGGAGAATAAAAAGAAAAATCAGATTGCTCAAGGAATTTGACCAAATCAAGCCTACATTCCAAAACAAGTTAGGATTTGCTTGCCAATCTTTCCATAATTTTTGGTTGACTTTCCTATTCCTATACTGATTTTTTTTCTCTATTTTTAATATTTCCTTTATCATTTCTAAAAATCTATTTCCTAATCCTTGTGCTTTCCCAATTTGTTGCCTATCTAAATTAGTTTTATTTTACTTTTCATTGTATTTAGTAAGTTTGTATAAATTTTGATTTTTGTAACTAATCGTAATAAGAGAATTAGAGTGAAAAAAGGAATACTACAAGGAGATGGAGGCAGCAATGATAAGAGCAAATGTAGAAGAAGATAATGAAGCTACAATAGTAAGATTCCTCAATGGTTTGAACAAGGAGATTTCTAATGTAGTTGAATTGCAGCCATATATGGAGTTAGAAGACTTGTTTTACCTTGCATTGAAGGTTGAGAAGCAACTGAAAAAGAGAGGTCGTACGAGTCAATTTTCTTCCTATACTTCTTCATTCAAATCAAATTAGAGGAAAGATAATAAGTCTTTATCATCTAAGCCTAAAATCGACTTCAAAGAGTTTCCCAAAACATCCAACCCAAGCAAAGATAAGGGTAAGCTTGATTCTACTACTAACACAAGAAATATTAAATGTTTTAAATGTCAAGGTGTAGGACATTATAAGCCTAAATCAAAGAACCATATTCATACTTGAGGGAGAGCACTATTTGGCCAGTGAAGAAGAGAATGAACAAGAGACGATGCCACCTCTTGAAGATGCAAGTGATGAAGAAGGGGATGGGCAATTTAGTATAACTAAAAGTGGTAAGGCTCTTGTATCAAGAAGAGTTATGAATATACAAGTCCAACAAGAAGAATGTGATCAAAGAGAGAATCTTTTCCATACTAGGTGTTTTGTAAAGGATAGGGTTTGTGATGTGATAATTGATGGTGGCAGGGTAACTAATGTTGCTAGTACTACTATTGTAGAAAAGTTAGGGTTACCTACTTTAAAACATTTACATCCTTACAAGTTGAAATGGCTTAATGATTGTGGGGAAGTTAGGGTGACAAAACAAGTTCTTGTTGCCTCAAAATAGGCAAGTATAGAGATGAGTTATCATTTGATGTAGTGCCCATACATGCTGGTCATCTCTTGTTGGGACGCCCTTAGCAATTTGACAGAAGGGTGTTGCATAATGGTTTTACAAATTATTATACTTTTAAGAAGGATGGGAAGAAAATTACTCTTGTACCACTTTCACCTAAAGAAGTTTATGAGGATAAGCTTAGAAGAATACAAAGTCAGAGAGAAAATAAGAGTGAGGAGAAAAGAGTGAGTGAAGGTGTAACAAAGGAGAGTGAGTTTTCAAAAGAAAAGAGTGGCAAAAATAATGAGAAAGAAAAAAAAGTGAGTTCGAATAGAGAGGGGCATGAGGGAAAAAGAATGGAGGAAAAAGAAACAATTGAGTGTAAAAAGAAACAAGTGAGCTTTTATGCAAAAAGGAGTGATATTAGGGCCGCTTGGTTTTCCAACAAAAGTATACTTGTACTTATGTAGAAGGAACTTTACTTAAACATTAATGATCTTAATACTTGATGAATGTTTAAAAGGGTAGGTTTATCAAAAGAAATATGATGATTTACACTTAATAATGTCCTTCTTTCCCCAATAATGAAGCATATTCCTTCATATTGAATTGTAAAACATGAATTGAACTAAATAGTTAGTTTTGTGCAGGTTTCGTATAATGAACGTATCTTTCAATCCAAATAATCAATTGATACGATTCTTGGACTGGATAAATATAAACTCATCATTTTACAACTTTGTAAGTCAAAGGTTGGACCAGTTCGAGCAATTAATAGGACGAAATTGGGCTTCAACAGAACTTAAGAGCATCTTTGAACCAGCCCAACATGCTTCTGTATTTGAGCCGTATCTCCCTAAATATGTAACGAAAAATTATATGGTTGGGTGAGCTAGAAAGATAAGAAAGGGATCTAAATTTTTTATGTTTTGTACTTTCTTAAATTTCAACTGGTCAGTTATCAAAAAGAGCTATGATTTTAGAAGGGTGGTAGAGAAATGTGACTTGAACATCTCTGCTTATTTTCAACACAACTCACGCTCTAAAATAGAAATAAGGGTGAGATATGGACTATTAGAAAGATGAGTCATCCTCCTACAACTTTGAAGAAGGATGCTTTATGAAATTCAGTGGTTTTCATGGTCAAAAATATGTTGGAAGTTGGTAGAGCATAATTAAGAAATTGACAAAATTATGTTCACACATGTGGAATGTCTTTTGTTTTACCTATATAAAGGAAGTGTGAAAGTGAGGAGGGAGATTAGTTTGTTTCCATTTTTATTTTCTTTTTGTAATTTGAATTTCAATTAAATAATATATTTCTAATTTCGTAATTAGGACTAAGGGTGAGCTTTTGATGATTTTATAGTTTTGTTCTTTGATCCTTTGTTTTGTTCTTCATTGTCAATCTTTTTATTGATTGAGTACTATAATTTCCAAGTGATTTTGAATTGTTAGAAACCTTGATTCATTATTAACAAATGGTACATTGAATGGTTGAATGTTTTCTACATATCAAAAGTAAGACAACTTATAGTTTTTCACCATTAACTAAAAAGTAAGTCTTTTGATTTCTTTGTGCTTAAATGTTTTTTTTTCATCATCCAATTAAGATCACTTCTATTGATTCTTAATTGTGTTTTTCTTATAAAAAAAAAGATCAAGAATAAGTTCTATATAAATCATTAAAATAGATCCCTAATGCCCTAATATATAATAATATTGAATTTAAATTTGACAATAAGCAAATTCATTCCATTTCTTATAATATTTGAATATTCGGACTTATAATATTTAGACTTTGGACTTGTGAACTTAATATAACATATTCCCTATAGATCGACACTCAGACTTCCGAACTTTATTACTTGAGACAATATATACTTAAAAGTTACAACTTTTATGTTGTAGCAAGTTTTTGCCGCCGTTGCCGAGGAGTACGGTTTATATAAAGTTTATTAGTTCTTGTTTAATTTTCTTTTACTAACTTTAACCTCTAACTCTAACTCTAACTTTAAATTTTTTTTTTTTTTTTATTTGTTATTATTTATTTTTATTGGGAGACTCAGCCGCCCATTTATATTTATATTATGGTTGGTTTTATATATACCACCTAATTTTTGTTGTTCATTTTGTTCATGATAGGATTTGCCACCTTTCTTAATTTTTTTCTATTACGTATTGTATTGTAATTTTCATTTACAATAATTTTATTAAGAGGAAGGTTATACCACATCTTTTCTTTTTTATTTGTTTTATTTTGCTAACATTTTATTTTATTGTGTTTTATTATTATTATTATTATTATTTTTCATGCTTGGATGGTATCGTGATCTTCATTCTCATCGATTGGTAAAAGTAATTCTGAAACTTCCTTTGGAAATTTGTTTGATTCATCTTCAAACTCACACACAACTAACATTATAGCTTGAAAATGAAAGTATACATGGAGAAAATGAAAATCATTATGTTCGAACTATGCTTGAATATTTGCAACCTCCTCGAAATTCATCTCCTTCATGCTTTATTTTTCCGCTTAATGCAAATAACTTCAGATTTAAGCCTGGTATGATTCCTTTACTTCCTAATTTCCATGGCTTAGAGTCTGAGAGTCCTTATTTGCATTTGAAAGAATTTGAGGAAGTATGTGCCACATTTATGGATCAAACATATAGTGAAGAAATAATTAAACTAAAACTATTTCCTTTTTCTTTAAAAGATAAAGCAAAAACATGACTTAATTCATTAAAATCTAGATCTATAGGCACATGGCAAGAAATACAAACCAAGCTTTTAAAGCAATTTTTTCCAATACATAAAACGAATGCTTTCAAGAGACAAATTCAAAATTTTTGTCAAAAAGGAAATGAAACCTATTTTCAATGTTTGGAAAGATTTAAAAACTTGTTGAATTCATGCCCACACCATGGTTTTGAAAAATGGCGTACGATAAGTTTCTTTTATGAAGATTTAACATCAGAAACAAAACAATTTGTTGAAACAATGTATAATGGTAAATTTTTAGACAAAAACCCAGAAGAAACTTTAGAGTATTTAGATCATTTAGCTGAGAACTCTCTATCCTGGCAAACTATTAGTTCCTCTGAAAATTCAATTAGATCTGATATGGCTAGTTCTAGTGGGGGTAAATATAATTGAGTTAAGAAGATGATCTAAGTGCTAAAATTACAAGTTTAATGAGAAAGATTAAAGCCATAGAATTAAGGAAAGTTAAAGAGGTCAAATCTGTACATAATGATGAAATTTGTGAAGTCATGGGACATTTCACTCAAAATTGTCCAAATATTCCAATTTTTAAAAAAGTGTTACATGACCAAGCAAATTTTATGAATTCGTTCAAAAAGCCTTTTTCCTTTAATTCTCCATATTTTGAAACATACAATTCTAAATGGAGAAATCACTCAAATTTTAGTTGGAGAAATGATAATCATGCGTATTCACTATCTCAAAGACCTTCAAATTTTCCATCATACCATTCACACATTTGAAAACTCTTGAGAAAACATTGCAAACATTCATGCAAGGGCAAACAAGCATAAACAATCAAACATCACAAACCATTAATGATATCAAGAATACACTTTCAACATTGACCTCAGCTTTGCATAGTCAAGAGAAAGGTAAATTTCCTGCTCAACCACAACCAAATCCAACGGGTCAATTTCATGTAAGTGATTCTAACTCAAATGGCACACAGCATGAGAATGCCAACTCCATCACTACTCTCCGAAGTGGTAAAGTCATTGATAAAACCATTTCTTTGAAAGAGATTGAACCTAAACAACCATCAAAATTAGTGAGTGAGGAAAATAATGTTGAACCTAAGATGTGTGATATTGAAAAATGCCCTATCCCTGCTCTTTTTTCTCAAAAATTATAACCAATTCAAAAGTTGAACCAAAATTCTAAAATTTTTGAACTTTTTAAGCAAGTCAAAATTAACATTCCTTTGTTAGATGCAATTAAGCAAGTTTCTTCTTATGCCAAATTTTATGCACTGTTAAAAGGAAGCTTAATGTTCAAAAGAAAGCATTTTTAGCTGAGAATGTTAGTTCGATTATTCAACATAACACTCCACCAAAATATAAAGATCTTGGTTGTCCCACCATTTCTCGTGTAATTGGAAACTTTAGGATAAACCATGCTTTACTTAATCTTGGTGTAAGTGTTAATTTGTTGCCATATTCAGTGTAGGAGCAATTAAGTTTAGGTGAGCTTAAACCTACTTCTACAACACTTCAACTTGTTGATCGTTTTGTGAAAATACCACAAGGAATACTTAAGGATGTGTTATTCCAAGTAGATAAATTTTACATTTCTGTAGATTTTATTGTCTTAGACACACAACCTGTTAATCATCACGTGGCATGTCTCCTTATAGACTTGTTTTTTGAAAGGCTTGTCACCTACCGGTGGAATTAGAACATAAAGCTTTTGGGGCCATTAAAATGCTTAATTTTGACTTAGATAAAGAGGGATCATTGAGAAAACTCCAAATAGATGAACTCAAAAAAATTAGGAATGAAGCTTACGAGAATTCTAGAATTTACAAAGAGAAAATGAAGGTGTTTCATGATAAACATATCATTAGAAAATCATTTGAACCTTCACAAAAAGTTCTTTTGTATGATTCAAGATTGCATCTATTTCCTAGCAAACTTCATTCAAATGGACGGGACCTTTCATTGTTAAGAAGGTTTACCCACATGGCGCAGTTGAGATTGAAAACCCCAAAAATGGTAATGTTTTTAAAGTTAATGGACACCGTTTAAAGCCATTCTTTGAGAATTTTCCAAGCGAGTTAGAGTCTATCACTTTGAATGAACTTGTTTACAACATTAGATGATTTTTTTTGTATATACATTACTTGTTTTCTTGTGTTATTAATTTTATTGATTCCATTGTTTGTTTTTAGTTACTTTCCCAGTCACGTGGCAGATAACGGTACTCCGTGACTCTTGAAGTCGGTTCTTTTAGTTGCCCAAATTTACTGATACCATTTTTTTCTCACTTTTTTTCCTGTTCTTTTCTTTCATTAAAGATGTCATTCTTTCTAAATTGCAAACATATTTTCCTTTTTTTCCTAAAGATGTTCTACGAAAAATGTACCAAGCTAGGTGTGCAAGATTAAGAATGCTTATGCAAAAAGGTATTCCTCAAGATATGCGATAGATAGTTGAAGCACAGGTACGTTTAGCAAGTTAGTTTTCTAATTCATTTGTTTCACGCATGCTTGGTTTAAGTAAGAGCTCTTTTGCAAAGAAATAAAGAGCGAAAAGGTTACAAGTGTGTCACAATTATGCACGTTCAACCTGTAACAAGCGATGTTGTTCTCTAGGAATGGTGTTTACTAATAGAGAAGATAAAATTAAATTAATCAAAGATGGACTGAGTAAGGAGTCTTTAGATAATATCTTATTGACTCTTGAGACGCATCCTAGTGGATATGTGCAATGTGAAATTCTCAATTTGTATACATTATTTCAAAAAGAATATGATCATTATAATCTTGGGAATCTGACTTTAAAAGACTTTGTTTGCCAATTTGTAAGAAAATTGGATGGAAAGCCAATTCTCGATCCATAGATGGCGTTTAAGCCGTTACTGGACGTAAAATCAGAGGAAGATGTGAGCCACAATCGCAACTATCTATAAATATTTACTTTTAGCTGTCATTGTTGAAATTTTTATGTTTTACATTCCTATATTAGCTGTTATCTTTGACATTTTTACATTTTTAAATTTTAACTTTTCTGACAGCAGTTGGCTTACCTCTATTAGTTTCATTAATGCATTCTCTTTAAGTTGTATAAATGCAGGACCTCTCTTCTTTATTTTTATAAAAAAATTTGAATCACTGACGAGGGTAAAAGATTACAAAAAAAAAAAAAAATAGAAGAAGCTTCTACTCATCAATTTAAAACTATTTGTGTTTTTTGTGGGTTAAGCTCTGGAAAAGGTGAAGAGTTTGTAAAAGCAGCAGACAACCTGAGTCGAGTTTTAACTAAGCAAAAACTTAATCTAGTGTATGGAGGAGGTAGCTTTAGGTTAATGGGGTATGTGTCAACTGCCGCACATATAGGAGGAAGTGAAGTCATAGGTATCATACCAAAGATTTTATCTGCAGGTAACATAACTGGCAAAACAATTGGAGAAGAATTAATGGTCTCAATAATGCATGAAAGAATTGCTAAAATGCTTGATTTTGCAGATGCTTTTATTGCCTTACAAGGTGGTTTTGGGACCTTAAAAGAAATTTTTCAAGTTGCATCTTAGGCACAACTCACCATTCACCAAAAACCCATAGGATTGTTAAATGTTAATGGTTTCTTTAACAAGTTGTTGTCTTTTCTTGATTATGCTGTAAAACAGAATTTTATTTCACAGATGGCTTGCAAACTCCTCATTTCTGCTCTGACTGCTAATGACTTGATCAATCAGTTGCAGAACTTTATCCATGAACCAGATCCAATAATGGCACGATTAGAATGGTCAAGTGAAAGCAGTAAAAAGCGAAAGCTGGATTTGTCGCTTCATTTGTAACTTTTCTTATCTCCTTTTTCTATTCATTGCATTTTGTTATTTTTTTTAGTTATTTTTGCTTAAGTTTGTTTCAGGTTTTACTTATGTTTCAATAATTACTATCTCAGATAATGTTCTCTATACTATATCTCTTTACATTTAAAAATTAGAGACAATGTTGTAATCTGGTTAGGGGGAGTGTAGTCGACATAAGTAACCATTTTTTTTATATACAACATAAAAAAAAAATTAGATTCATAATTTGTAAAGATGGTAGAGTAAGGAGTAATCTTACTCCTAAGACACATCTTAATAGATATGCATTATCATTTGTTTTGATTTTTGAATTTCATAACAAAGAATTTATCATTCACTTTCTTTTGAATTGATCAAATATACGAACTCTCACATCATCATCACATAATAAATTTTGCTCAGATACTCAATCAGTAAAGTATTTATAAACCATCTTTCACACACACACTTTGATACATGATTGTGGATGACATATTGAAATTTTACAATATTTGAACTCTTTAATTTTGTCAAAGGTAGCAACTAAGGGTTAAAAAAATTAAAAAAAAAAATCTCCCAAAAAAAAAGTTAAAAAAAATAAATAAATCAGTAAAAATTTTAATCAAAACTTTTGCTTAGTAACCGGGTTTTTTGCCTAATCAGCAATGAATGTTCACGTAAAACGGTAAAGTTTTGGTATGAATAAGTTCATAGCCTTAACTCGAGTAATTAAGCCCGTAGGAGTGTTTTACCACTTAATACCCTAAGGCCAACTAGTCTGGGAGTTATTGGCCCAAAGCTCGCTACATGGGTTAGGTTATGCACAAAGAAAAAAAAACAGAAAAAAAAATGGAGATAGAAATAATCTTTACTCAAAAAAGTTTACCTTGACAAAATTTAGAACCAATGTTGTTTGATTCTAATTAAGTTCCATAACATGTATTAATTACAAAAGCACAAAAAGAAGGTTTATTAATAATTTGACTGATGAGTATTTGACACATATATAGTAAATTTTTAAGTGAGAGTTTGTTTATTTTGAGAAGATGAAAACGAAAAGAGTGATTTTTACTTCGAATGTAAATTTTATAAATCAACTCTAAATGGTATTGCTTAGATTACTAGGGACTAGTAATAAGTTGGTTGGGAGGTGTGATAAATGTTCAAAAGTGTAGGTTTATCAAAAGAAATATTATGATTTACACTTAATAATGTCCTTCTATTCCCTAATAATGAAGCATATTCCTTCATATTGAATTGTAAAACATGAATTGAATTAAATAGTCGATTTTGCGCAGGTTTCGTATAATGAGCGTATGTTCCAATCCAAATAATCAATTGATACGATTCTTGAACTGGACAAACATAAACTCATCATTTCACAACTTTGTAAGCCAAAGGTTGGACCAGTTCGAGCAATTAATCGGACGAAATTGAGTTTCAACAGAACTCAAGCGCATCTTTAAACCACTCTAACATGCTTCTGTATTTGAGCTGTATCTCCTTAAATATGTAACGAAAAATTATATGGTTGGTGATCTAGAAAGCTGAGAAAGGAATCTAAATTGTTTATGTTTTTTACTTTCTAAATTTCAACTGGTCGGTTACCAAAATGAGCTATCATTCTAGAAGGGCGGTGGAGAAATGCGACTTAAACATCTCTATCTATTTTCAACACAACTCACAGTCTAAAATAAAAATAAGGGTGAGATATTGACCATTAGAAAGATGAGTCATCCACCTACAACTTTGAAGAAGGATGCTTTACAAAACTCAGTGGTTTTCATGGTCAAAGATATGTTGGAAGTTGATAGAGCGTGATTAATTGGAAATTGACAAAATTATGTTCACACATGTGGAATGTCTTTTGTTTTACCTTTATAAAGGAAGATGTGGAAGTGAGGAGGGAGATCAGTTTGTTTCCATTTCTATTTTTTTTTTGTAATTTGAACTTCAATTAAATAATTTATTTCTAATTTCGTAATTAGGGCTAAGGGTAAACTTTTGATGATTTTATAGTTTTATTCTTTGATCCTTTATTTTGTTCTTCATTGTCAATCTTTTTATTGATTGAGTACTATATTTTGCAAATAATTTTGAATTATTAGAAACCTTGATTTCATTGTTAACAAATGGTAAATTGAATGCTTGGATGTTTTCTATATATCAAAAGTAAGGCAACTTATAGTTTTTCACCATCAATTAAAAGGTAAGTCTTTTGATTTCTTTGTGCTTAAATGGTTTTTTTCATCATCCAATTAAGATCACTTCTATTGATTTTTAATTGTGTTTTTCTTTAAAAAAAAAGGATCAAGAATAAGTTCTATACAAATCATTAAAATGGATCCCTAATGCCCTAATATATAATAATATTGAATTTAAATTTGACAATCAGCAAATTCATTCCATTTCTTATAATATTTGAATATTTGGACTTGCAATATTTAGACCATTGGACTTGTGGACTTAATATAACATATTCCTTGTGAACCGACACTCGGACTTCCGAACTTTATTACTTGAGACAACTTATACTTGAAAATTACAACCTTTAAGTTGTAGCAATACTTCTTTCCCTACTTCATTTGTTTCTTTTTTATAAGCTTATGAAAATGTTTTTCCCGAGGAGATACCCAATGAATTGTCGCCCATTGACGAATTCAAATGTGAAGATTCAAACAACATCCAAAGTTAAGGCATTAAAAAAAAAAAAGCAACAATGAAACTCCAAGAGAGAATTGAAGACGCACATATTAGGTGATTTTTATTTGTAATGTGTCTTTAAAGCTTAAAGTCTTTTTGTCAAAATAATGTTTAATGCTTTTTAAAAACTAATATGGTTATATAATTTTAATGTGAACATTTTGAGTATATGGAAATAGTCATAAGTTTTTGGGAATCAAAATGCAAGATTTTGGGACTTGAAATTGGACTAAAATGCAAAATTTTTAAAGTTGTGAATAGTGCCCCTAGTTGACCAATCCCATCAATCAAGTTGACCAACTTCATAGTTTTTTCAATTTTTGCTTTTCTGTTTCTCTTCGGTCGACTGATCCTACTAATTTGGTCAATTGAACTAGAGGTAGAATGCCTCCCAAATCGACTTAAGTATGTGGTCAATCGATTTGACTTATTCGGTTGACCGAACGTCTGAAAATTCAATTTTTGCCCCTTTTAACAACTAATATCGATCAGATTTTTAATTTTCACTATAAATACTAGTTTAAACTCATTTGAAATAAGTTTTGCACCCTTGTGAAACTTTGTTTCATGTTTTAAAAGCGCATTACAAAATTTGAGTTTTCATTTGCAAATCAAACATCAACTTCATTACACACTTTAACTTTTGTTTGTAACATTCAAAAGAAAGTATGCTTATGTATCACTTGTGTGTAAACGTGAGGAAAAAACTCTTAGATTGGGAGCTTTAAGTTACACCTACAAATCACTTGGTTTGTCAAGAGTACAGAGATACTTGATCAAGTCCTCTTAGTGAAAGGTTTGTATGACACCATAAGCCACTTGGTTATAAACGTTGAAGAGGCACCCATGAAGTTCTCTTGATTGTAAGTATTTGAATCTTAAGGTGTTCAATATTTTATTAGTGAAATCTTCAAGTGGTTGAGTTTAGAGGCATAGACATAGGCCAGAGGTTTACCAAACCACGTAAAAATTGGTGTTCTCTTTCTTAACTCTCTCACTCACTTGATTTATATGCTTGTTATTATGATGCACATTTGTCACACACACTTGAATTGTGATAATTTACATATTGATTATTGAGTTATTTGTTAAAATTATTGTATTGCTTAAGAAGAATTAAAATTGCTTGGTGTTAGTTATTGGGTTGCTTTAAATTTGTTACAATCCTTAAAAACCTTATTTATCCCCCTCTTACGTTGTCTAGTGCTCTTTCAATAATCTAAGCATAACATGAACATTTGGTGATCGAGAGATAAGACATAACCACCAAAAAAATCTCTGTCGCCGTTATGAAAAACACCACTGCAAGTGAATGCCAGGATTGTCCTCAGCCAACCCATCTGTGTTGACTTTGATCCAACCTTATAGTGGTGGCTACCAAGAAAGAACAAGCATAAGCAGTGCTTTACCCAAATGCCATGGAATTCCCAGATTAGAAAGAATATCTTTATCAACCAAAATTTAAGTACCCAGGACAAAAGCTTGCGAGGTATTTAATATGCGCCAAGATATCCGATTGCAAACATATGAGAGAAGGAAAAATGTTTTAATTCTTCAGCCAATTCCTAGAGTGCCAAATAACATAAAAAATGAAGCAAGAAATTGCCATCCAAATATTAAACAATTGACGGCTCAATTTCTGACTAACAATCCAATTCCATAACTCTAAGCATGAAAAGATAGGCATAAGGGAAAGGTGAACGAGATTACGCAACTATTGCCAAAGTTTGTTTGCAAAAAAGCACTTCACAAAAACATGATCTATCGTTGCTAAACAAGAGAAAACATCGCAAAGAGAGCATACTCTGTATAGAACTTTTGATATTTGGAAACACTTCATAAAGCTTTTATGGAATGCACTAACTCCCATCTTTGATCACTAAAGAAATTGTTGACATAAATCGTAAAGGGCTGGCTGGTAGTAAAATGGGTGAAGGTACTGAGCCAACTGTTATGCAGAAACTCATCTGGAAAACATCCCTATAATCCATGTTGAACCTTTGTGATAAAAATATGCCACAGAATGTAAACCACTTTATAAAGAAGAACCCGAGTACGTATATTCTTTTTTGCATCAAACATATACCCAGCTTTTATGAAACTAGCACAATTCAAATAACCAATGCGAATTTCCTATAATCTTTTCAAGAGGCAGGAATATTGACAAAGTCTAATCTATAAAGGCCTAGTCCCATTGCCTCTTTTGGCAAGCAAAATTGATCCACAATATAATAGCAAGCTTTCAATGAAGAGCATTCCCAAACAACAAAAAATTGTGAGCCCAAGTTTGTTGAGATTTCAGTAAAGAGCGAGGCCATAAATAAATTTTTAAGCTGTGTATCAAGAAATTCTAGAAGAACAATTTTATAAGTTGAGACCCTACCAACTAGAGATAACATCTTGCCATGCCAACTTGTAAATGGTGATCTAACACAATTCGCTAAAACTTGAAGGTGTGTTGATGCTTAGGACAACCTATAAAGATAAGCACCACCAAATAATTAAATAGGATATGACCTTTTGTAGAACCCAAAATTTTGAGGACGGCGATGAAGAGCAAACTTGTTTAAGAAATAAAGACTTTTGTCTTTATTAATACCTGCCCAGAAGCCTTCCCATAATCATCCAAAAATTTGTGTAGCATACTAAGTGAATTCTTGTCTCCACAACCAAAAATGGACACATCATCTATATATAGAATATTATTTATAGTTGAGCAGCCTCTCGGAATGCCTTCTCTACCAAACAAAACAAAAAAGGGCATAGAGGATCCCCTTGGCAAACGTAATGACCATACCAAAAATAACCCTAAGTCGACCTATTAAGCAAGATTGAAATTCTTAGAGAAAAGAATGAAAGAAATCCAATTTATAAATTTTTTTGAAAGCCAAATTTTCTAAGCGCTACAGAGAGGAAATCCTTATTAGTAGTATCAAAAGCCTTAGAAACATGTAGTTTGATACCAGCATTCACACGAAAAGCTTTTACATCCAACACATTAATTCCCTCAGAGAATAAAGAAATGTTATCCTAAATATAATGACCACGAATAAAAGCTATCTGATGTTGAGAAATAACCAAATCTATAAGAGGTCCAAGTTGATTGACCAAAATTTTAATAATAATTTTGAAAAAGAAATTTGCCAGAGTTATGGGACGGTAATGCAAAATAGAAACTACATCCTCAGATTTAGGAATAAGCACTAGGAAAACAGAGTTGATATTTAGAAGATGGCAACTATCTTGAAAAAATTGGTGAACACTAGCCACAATGTCTTTTCCAATTATATCCTAGAAAGCATGACAAAAAAGCCTTATAAATTTGCTTGGCACAGGAGCACTTGACGAATTCATTTGGAAAACCGTATCTTGAATTTCTTTACTGCTTAAAGTAGCGATTAGTTGAGTGGTATCTTCTACCAATAGTACAGAAAAGAACAAACAAACAAACCCGAATAGCTGCCCGATGTACCTTGATCCGCATATAGGTCTTAGAAAAAATTGATTGCATGAGAGGATATTTCTACCAAATTATCACACCAGTTGCCATTAAGAAACATACCAAAGATTCTAGATCTAGCACGCTGCATTTTAATAGAAGCATGGAAAAACTTAGAACTCTTATCTCCCTTCTTTAACCAAGCAATGCGTGCCCCTCTTTCCAAAAAGTTTGATGGGCTGCTATTGCATGTACAAGCCTTTCCTTTGCTTGAATCTCTTTAACTAATATGCCCTATAGATTGACTTCACAATTAAGATGCCTTTGACCCTCTGCCAAGTGAGCTTTACCACTGAAAACCCCCTCACGAATATTACTAAAAACTAATTTATTCCATTCGTGAAGCTTGATCTTTAGTATCTTTAGGTTCCTAGCCACCATAAATATAGGCCAACCACAAATCGAGAAAGAATCCCACGCCTCTGTGACCACTTTCTTGAACTCAAAATGATGGAGACAATTAGAAAACAAAAAAGTTTAGGGCAATCATGAGCCTGATTTGAACTAGATATAATGAAGGAGGAATGATTGGAAATTGAATGAGGAAGAACTTGCAATTAGTTGAGTCCTAAAGTCTTAAATCAGCAAGCACTATAAAGAGCCCTCTCTTGCATTCTATGCAACCCAAGTTTTCTCTATTGCATGCCCAAGAAAATTTTAATCCACAGGAAGGAATATGAAAACCTCTGTTATCATCGATAAAACTCTGAAAATCTGCATAGGAGAGAGACCCTGGCAAACCACCACCATATTGGTCATGAGCTCTTAATGTTGTATTGAAGTTTTTGACAATAATTCAAGGCTCCGTTATGATATGAGATAAATCAATTAACTCTGACCATAAGATTCGATATGACACATAATCGGTTGAAGCATAAACAAAGGAGAATAGATAGACAATTCTCTCTTTCTTGTTCTTGATAGTCACATATTGATCCCTACATGAAACAACTTCCACATTTCCCATAACTTTATTGCAAAAAAATCCAAAGTTTTGAATTTGTGTTTGTTGAATCTGAAACCAGAGACAGCTTGACAAAATGCTAAAAGGAATGTGATGTTTTACCTAAATCTACCAACGACTCTGCAATTGCTACTAGAAGAAGGCAATGATATAAATAAAGATTAGCCAATTCATTGTGAGATTGAAAGCTGGCTATCCCTCTCATATCCTAGTAAAGAACTTTCACATATTAGATGAATTAAAGGGGTTACCCTATATGAGGTATATTTCATTTATTCACTTTTGCTTTACCCTAAGAATCTTTTTATGAAAGTTGGTCAAGATAACTTGGACAATAGAATTCGAACGAAAAAATCAGATCCTTGGATAAGCATTAGTTGACTTCTCAAATAAAGAGATGCAAAGAACTACAGAGGATAAAAAGTGTTTTAACAAAGAAAAACATAGTCTCTATAAATGGCAATAGAGAATAATGATGAAGAAAAAATTATATGGGCTAGTTAATGTTGGAAGGTGGAGGCCTTATATTACAAAAAGAGATAAATTTGTTAGGAATAATTATGGATAAGGAAGAAGGATGAACCTTATAATTTTATTGATTTCTAATTTTTGGGTTGACAAACAATGAAAGAACTCATCCCGATTTATGTTATGGCACCTTCTTAACCAACTGCTTAAGATTACGTCAACATATATATAATCTAATAGCTATAAATCTCCTTCTAAAAATATCCATAATAATATTTAGATATTTACTACATTTATCTAGATTTTTATTATTAAATATGTAGATATTTCCTTACAAATTTGTAAAAATTGGACAACACTATTTCTAGGTCCAAATCTTACAAGCTCAATTTATTTTGGATCAAATCAAGTTTAATTTCCAATAATCCCCTTTAAACTTGATTTGGTGACTCTCAATAGTCTTCCCAACACACAAAATGTCTCATTCTTCAAAGATTTGGTGAAGATATTAGTAATTTGGTCTTATTTCTTCATGTACTCTATGTAAACATCCTTTCTACCAATGCACTCCCTCATATAGTGGTAGTGAGTGTTAATAAGTTTGCTTTGATCATGGAATACTGAATTCTTTGCAAATGCCATTGTTGATTTGTTATCAACAAAAATCTTAGTTGGCATTTCTTGTGACCATCCCAGCTCCTTTAAGAGATTTTTTAGCCAAACTACATGGCAAATACATGATGTTGTGGTCACATACTCAATTTCACAAGTTGAGAGAGTGGCTATTAGTTATTTCTTTGACATCTAAATGAAAGCAATGTCACCCATGAAAAATACAAATTTAGTAATGCTTTTTCAATCATTCATATCTCCATCCCAATCACTATTGTTAAATCCAACAAGGTTGTAGTCATTACAAAATAAATAGAATAGACCAAAATCAATTGTACCTTTAAGATAGTGAAGGATTTTCTTTGCAATTTTGAAATGGCTAGTTACTGGCATCTCCATATAGCGACTAACTAGCCTAACAGTATAAAGGATATTAGATTTTGCGCAAGTTCAGTAATATAGACTTCCAACCAAGCTCTTGAAAAGGGTTGAATATACTCTTTCTCCTTTATCATGCTTTGACAGCTTCTCTCCACATTCAACGAGTGTGCTTATTGGCTTGCAATCATCCATCTTGAATCTCTTAAGGATAACTTTTGTGTAGCTTTCTTGTGAGATGAAAATTTCATCTTCTCTTTGCTTGACTTCAATGCCAAGGTAGTAAGCCATTAATCTAATGTCAGTTATCTCGAACTCTTTGGTCATTGCTTTCTTAAACTCTTCAAACATATTTAGATTGCTTCCAGTAAAAATCAAATCATCCACGTACAGGCACATAATTAAAACATCTCTATATTTGATCTTGATATGGAGCACATGTTCGTAGGGGCAATTGGTGAAACTATTGTTTTGGAAGTACTTGTCTATTGGGTTACTCCATGCTCTTGGTGCTTGCTTTAACCAATAGAGAACTTTCTTGAATTTCAAGACTTTGTCTTTATGCCCCTTTACTTCATAACCCAAGGATTGCTCAATGTAGACTTCTTTTTTGAGTACTTTATTAAGAAAAACAAACTTTACATCCATTTGATGAATCTTTATTTATTTTCAGTTGCCAAGGAAATGACTAGTATAATAATTTCTAATCGAGCAACAAGAGCAAATACTTTATCATAGTTAATTCCAGATCGTTGATTGTACCATTTTGGAATAAGTCTTGTCTTGTATCATTGAATTTCTCCATTTGCATTCTTCTTCACCCGATACACCCATTTGATTCTAATGGCTTTATGTCCTTGAAGAATAGTAGTGAGTTCCCATGTCTCATTCTTCTCAATGGCCATGATTTCTTTGTCCCTTGCAGTCTCTATATTTCTTGTTGCACAGCTTCTTGGAAGTCAATAGGTTTATAGTCAGTAAAGAGGCAAAAAAGAGGTAGATTTTCCATCCTCTTGGTCAGCTCATAGAGATCTTGAAGAACTTTTATGCGTTTTTCATTTCTTTCATTTAAAAAAGTTGGTGGTGAATTACTATCATTAACTCTTATTGGCGAATTGGGTGGTGTTGCAGGTTCTTATTGACATTCTTTTTATTGGCTTGCTGGTGTCTCCTTATTCTCTTCAAATTAGGGAAAGAAATTGAAATCATCTATAATAGAACCAAAATGCTATTCTCCCTCTTCATCAAATATCACATCTTGACGAACCACAACTTTTTTGTTGTTTGGGTTGTACAACTTATGGCCTTTTGAATTTGAGTCGCAGCCAATGAAGATAAAATTCTCACTTTTATCATTCAGCTTCATTCTTCTTTCATATAATACATGTACATAAGCTATGCTTCTAAAAACTCTTAGATGAGAGATGTCGAGCGTTCTTCCACTCTAAGCTTCTTGTGGTGTCTTTTCTTACGCACTTCAAGTAAGAGATCGGTTGGATAAATACATTGCACATGCCACAGTTTCAGTTTAAAATCCTTTTGGCAATTTCTTGCTTTGGAGCATGCTTCGTGCTATGTCGAGTATGGTTTCATTTTTCCTCTTATTAATAACATTTTGTTAGGGGGATCTCAGAACAATTAGAAGATGACAGATTCCATTTGCTTCACAAAATTCTCGAAACTTTTTCGAAGTAAATTCTCCAACATGATCAGATATCATGGCCTTGATTTTGTATCCACTTTCATTCCCCACGAATGCTTTAAACTTTTTGAAAACACTAAAAACTTTGGATTTTTCTTTCAAAAAATACACCCATATTTTTCTTGAATAATCATCAATGAAGAGAGAAAGTAATTACTCTTACCTAGGGAGCTTGTCTTTATAAGACCACATACATTAGTGTGTATAAGTTCAAGTGGCTTTTTGGCTCTAAAAGTAAACTCTTTTAGAAAGCTCATTCTAAATTATTTCCTAAGTAGACACCCGTCGCAGAGCTGGTCAGGATGATTGATTCAAGGTAGTTTTCTCACCATTTTTTTTCTTGGATAATAGTTCCAAACCTCCAAAATTCAAATGCCTAAGTTGAAGATGTCATAGTCATGATGCATCTTCATAGCAACGCTTGAAACATTCTGCTACATTGTTTTAAATATTTAACAAGAACATTTTATTTTTGGACATTGCTACTTTTGCAATTAAATTACTTTTATTATTTCTTACAAAATGGCTATGATCTTTCATATGATTATTATATCCTTTTTTTAAGAATTGTCCCAAGCTTAAAATATTATTTTTCATGTTGGACATGTAATAAACATTTAAAATAAATTGATATCTTTCATCTTTCAAGCGAATAAGGATGTTACCTTTGCCTTTTACGGGTATTTTGGACTCATTCTCAAATGAGACATTGCCACTCACTGATTCATTAAGCTTCACAAACATAACCTTGTGTCTACATATGTGATTGCTTGCATCGATGCCAAAGTTTCTGTATTAGTTCCACCATTGTTATTGTCCTTGAATGCTAACAATAATGTTTCTTCTTCTCAACTTTTGTTTTCCACATAGTTGGCCTTCTCATGGAAGCCCTACACTTGAAAGCATAATGACCAAACTTTTGACAATTAAAACATTTAACATGAGACTTATTATACCTTGTGTTCGGATTGCCTCTCCGCAATCTCTTGTTGAGCCTTTTCTTCTTTCATTGTTGTTATTGTTATAATTCAATGGTTCTCTCCATTGTCGTCCACATCCACATCCACATCCACGGCCCTGTTCTCGACCAATTTCTCTTCTATGTTGGCCTTGCTCATTGTCAAAAGTTTCTTCCTTTTCTTTGATGGTAAGTTTTGTTTGGAGACCTTGTTTCAAGGCTTCTTGCTTTCTCTTTTGTCTTTATTCATGTACCTGTAATGAGCCCATGAGTTCTCAATGGTTATGAACTCTAAATCTTTTGTTTCTTCAATTGTTACAACAATATTCTTAAATTTTAAATCTATGAAACGAAAAATTTTCTTTATAATTCAAAGATTACTTAAGCTTTCTCCATTTTTTTTTAATTGAGTAACAATTGCCAAAACTTTAAAAAGTACTCAAAAATTGATTCGCATTCTTTCATATATAAAGATTCAAACTCATCTCATAGAGTTTGAAGACATGCCTTCTTCATTCTTTTGGTACCTTTGTATTAAGTTTGAAGCATCTTCCATACTTCTTTGGCGGTGGTTGCATTTGAAATCTTCTCAAAGCCATCTTCATCCAATGCTTGATAGATGAGGCAGAGAGCTTTTCTGTCTCTTTTTCTAAAATCCTTCAAAAAATCTTATTGAGTTTGAGTAAAGGTGGCCTTATCTTTTGGCACATCAAACCTTTTCTCTATAACTTCCCATGTATCTTGAGCTTCTAACAAAGCTTTCATCTCGATGCTCCAATTATCATAGTGGCTCTTGGTGAGCATTGGAACTTGGAAGAGAGTCATTCCATTGCTTACCATGATCACTCGCACCTTTACTCTAATATTACTTTGTTGGAAGGTGGAGAGCTTATATTGTAAGAAGAAATAAATTTATTAAGAATAATTATGAACAGGGAAGGAGGAAAAAGTTTATAGTTTTATTGATTTCTAATTTTTGCCTTGACAAACAATAGAAGAACTCATTCCTATTTATAGTATAATACCTTCTTAATCAACGTTGAAGATTATGCCAATACATAACTAATCTAATGGCTATAAATCTCCATCTAAAAATATTCATAATAATATCTAAATATTTACTACTTTTATCTAAATTTTTATTACTAAATATCTAAATATTTATAAAAATAAATATTTAGATATTTTCTTATAAATTTGTAAATATTAGGCCACACTATTTGTGGGCCCAAATCTTACACGCCTAATTTATTTTGAGTTAGATCAAGTTTAATTTTCAACAATTAATTCTTAGATTAATGTTTGCCCGAACCTCTTATGTTTAATTCTAATATGTTCATGAGGAAGTAAAAGGACCTCCTTGCGAGGGAATGCCGTTAATTCTTTTTGGTTTTTCCTTTTAACTTTTTTGTTGAGATTTGACATTACTATTTCAAAGCCATCTTTTGTCAACGGCCTTTTGAGAATAAATGCTGCTTACCAGATTTCACTGACCAAATTCGAATCATATCGTACATCAATCAAACCTATGGAATTTGGTTACAGCTTTGAGATCGAGCTTTTTTCTTTTTGTTTATTCGAAGGTAAGTAGCCCGGTTCTTGTAAAACGTAAACATGTTCTTTATCATATGACATGTACCCACCACCATGCTGGATATCCTTTATATTACTCTCCATTGGAATAAACTCAGTGCCTTCTCAAACATTTTCCTTGTTCTATGTATTTTATATTATGTCCATGCTTTTTGTCACATGGCATGGGCTCACCATCATGTGTAATCTGACAAGCTTTATTATTGCCCTCTATTAGTATAATCTCCATTCCCTCGTCAGCCTTGTCTCGTGACATGTCTATGCAATACGCATGCTACATTTCCTTCTCAACATGTGCAATCTGCCCAATATTCTGAGTATGTAGCCCCCGCTTCATTTTTAGCTCCTCAGTAACCGGAGAAAACGAGTGATCGTTCTCCATACTCGGAACTCCATGGTCGATGACTTGTAGCAGATTATTCTCCGAATCAAAGCTTTTGTTATTTTTCGCAAAGTTCTTCTCCACTTTAATGGATTTGGACTGAACTGGTTTATATATCTGTTTCGACTTTGAATTTTTACGTGTATCTGATTGTTGAGAGCTTGCTTATGACCACACTGATGATCTGCATGTCCAAGTCTATTACAAACTTTACACCTTGTAGGAAGATTCTCGTATTGAACTTAACATCGAATCTATAATCTGGAAATTCAACGATTACGAAGTTTGGTAACGGCTTCAAAAATCAACTTCCACCAATATCCGTGATTAAAAGCCATATTTCATATTGCTGGTAGCTTGATCGATCTGAAGGGTGCCAATATTCCGTACTTCATCCCCGTAACCGAATTCATAGTTGCACAAGCGACTGAATTTTCAGATCATATCGATTAAAATTTTGTTGCCATTGATAAAGCCTGAAAACACCCTTTTTTAGGGAGTGAGAAACACTCCCTCGCACTTCCTTATATCTAGTTGATACGAACAGTGTACGTCATAGAATCCGCGAGCCAATTAGGTCATATGCCACTGGTGTGCTGGTTGCCAGACCTTATGCAATAAGGTCTTTAGTTCCTCCACTTTCATAGGTTTAGAGCCTGGTCTGATTACAATCTGTCCAATGATCAGGTTCGTCCTGCAACGATTCAGTTGTTCCTTATTAAGCTCCAGCTCGATTTTGATTGTCGTATTATCCCCCGAAGCTATGGGATCAGGAGTTGTTTTGAAAATTCGGAGATATCAGTTGGACGGGATAACAAGGAAGCAAAGGTAGGTTTCTGGTAACTATATATATATATATTAGTACTAAAAGGTATTCAGATGCTATTATATATATATATATAGTAGTATTAAAAACTATTCAGATGCTATTAGCTCATGTCTTCATGAATCAACAATAACAGATTTCTTGTAACTAAATAATTTCCATCACAAGGAGGCTATATGGCATAAGCTAGAAGATGATTTTGAGTCAGTTTTAGATTTTGAAATATAGAGTACTATTATGCGAAATAAAAATTTTAAATTATAGTAATTAATAAATTTAAAAATACCATTATAAATGCATAACTATAATATGTAAAATTATTAGTTTCAAAATTTTTTATATCGAAACATTGGAAGTAAAAAAATATTCAGTGTCATTTAAATATCTATATATTTAAATTTCTGATAAAATTATAGTTTTCACTGTTTTATGTTAAATATAATACCATGGACGTTAAATTTACTCTTATGATATGCATCCAACTAACTTTCTTAGTCGACTGGAAGTTTAATTTCATAATACTGATTTTGCTTTGATTTTGACATAAAATCTTATATTAATCTAAAATAATATATATAAATTAGCAAGCACAATTGTTGAGTAATTGTGTTTTTGGATTTATATTTTATTAAAAGAATCTGAATGGGTCTAAATTTATATAACTTTGACAAATTTAGAATATTTAAAAATTAGGATATATATATATATATGTTAATTGTTAACATATATTAAAAATATTTATAAGTGAAATACTTTACTAAAGGTAAATAAAGTTGTTTTGAATTAAAAAAATTGATCGTGTTAACTTAATAATTTATTTAAAAATAATAATAAAAAGTATGAAATGTATTTTACTTGCACAATATATAGCGTTAATTTTTTAATGGTGTATAATTATCCATTTAGTATTGTTAGAAAATCCAAGAATTAATCAATTATTTGAATAGATAAAGCGTCTATGAGGAAAAAATTACATATGTGATTACATTATTTTAAAATCGTAAATTTATAAGATTTCTTATGAAAAATAATAAAAGTTACTGTATACATAGGTTTTGTTTTATATATGGTTAAAAATAAATGAATTGTTTAGGGATATTTTGGGGACCGAAAATTATTGAATGAGTCGCCATCTTTATCCATCAAGATAAAGTTTAAGAGTTTTTTTTTTTTTTTTTTTTTTTTTAAGCAAAGTAGTAATAATTTTATTAAAGAAATTAAAAGAGAATACAAAGAGCAACTCAAAGGCGAACAATAAGAATTAAGATACAAAACATAAGTTGAAAATAAAAAGGCAATCAACGAGAACAGGGCTAGATAGTGATTTCTTTTTTCTTTCAAGATTTAGACACTACCCTTTAAAAATCTTCATTATCATTATATTTTTCAGGTGCTTTCAAGCTTCCAACATTTTTCGTATTAAAAGGAAGCGATTTGGAATCAAGGTTGCTTGATTGTGGTCTATAGCTTGGGATTTTCGTAGAAAGCTTTGCATGCGTCCGGATTAGTAGTAAATTTAGTCAAATCTACCACCAATTGAGAAATTTCTGGAGCTTGCTGTTGATTTGGTTGATTTTCCTTACTACCCACACTAGGACAAGAGCTTTCAATTTGACAAAACTAAACAAAAAAAAAAACCTTAATTTTGTAAATGCTTGACAATAAGACATTCAAACTTCAAACTTAATTTAAAAATTAATTGATATTGATATGAATTGTGCTTTAGATTCAATCTGAATAGGATTGTTTAGTGAGACTTCACCATCACAAGAGTAATCATCGAAGAAATACTTGCCACTCAACAAATTTTTAAATAAGGATAAAGTTAAAGATACATTAAAAATTTTTTATTTTAATTTTAATTCAAGTTCTCATTCATATCTATTTGCTTTTATATTATATAAAAAAATTTAAAATTATTGAAAAAAATTAAGATGACAAAAGGAAAGGAACAAAATTGAAAGTCAACTTTACTTTCTTTATCAACATATATTGAGTGTTACCCTTTAAAGTATTTTTATACGCTTGCATTAATTAATTCTATCTTAGCACTTTTATTTTGCCCACCATAACTACTCTTTATTGTAATATATATATATATATATATACATATATATATTTAAAATGATCATATCTAATAATGCAGAGAGGAAAAACTTTGGGTTTGTAAGCCAATTGTGTTTGAATTTAAGGAGTTGATGAATTAAAAATGTATTTGAATTAAAACCTACCATTACCTTATTTTTTTATAAAAAGACGAAAAAGTAATGCAGGAAGAAAGCAAAAAATATGTGGACATCTATTGATTTTGCCCATAGAAGCCCATCCTACCTTAGCAGATCAATTATTGACAATCATACAAGTCTTTTAATTAAATTTGTGTTTAATAAAAATAAATTTAAGTCATTTATATAAAGTGCCTATATAATTATATTATATAAATGCTTTCACCATAATGTTATTATATTGATAGTTTGAATAAAACCATTACATTTTTAATGTTAGTAAATTACACTAGTAATATTTAATTAAAAAATCCAATTTTAATTAATTATTATGAACTATTCTATTTGATTATCCATAATTTTAATCCTTTAATATATATATATAATACTTATATATTCAAAGATTATGGCTACATAAATAAAATAGAATTTTTCTAATATTAATTAGCATTAAATATGAACATAATTAAGTATAAAGAAATAACAATTTTATTTATTTCAGAAAGTGTGCAAATTACAAGCTTTTAGGACACTATTCCTGAAAATCTCTCACTTGCCTTAAACTAGGTGACACATTTTCTCAATCCTAAATATTTTGGTTGGTAACATATTGGTAAATGGGTCTATAAGGCTGTATTCAAATACTATCTTTATAACTATCATGTTACCTCGATGCATGATTTTTCTGATCAGGTGATACTTTCTTACTGTATGCTTCCTCTTTTGGGACTCCTCAATTCTTTCGAATTCACTACTACCCATTGTTGTCACAATATAAGGTCAATGGTTTATCCATATCTGAAATTATTTCTAGATTAATAAAGAACTTCTTAGGCCAAATTGCTTCCTTTGCTACTTCACAAGCTACTATATTAAAGGTGAATCAACGGTGCTAAATTGTTATACTCTTCTCCAGATTATAGCTCCACCACTAAGAGTAAACACTAACTTAGACGTCTGATGTGTGAGTATTTTATTTATAAACTAACATTATTCGAGCCTAAATATTTGTGAAACATCCTCAAATTTAAGTGATTATTTGATAAATTTATAGGTTTCTATGTAGGGAAGCAAGAAAAGTATAATAAAGGAGAAGTTGATGCAAATTGCACCAAAGGAGTAGAAGACATATAATGGGTTGCAAAAGTGGACATTTTGAGTATGGGTTACTGAAAAAAAGCATAACTTTCTCTTCACACTTGAAATTACATTCTTTTTATTGTATTAAAAACTAAACATCTAGAGCATAGCGCAGAATGTACTGGCACACCTGCGCCACCTAAGCCACGTGCCCACACCTTCTGCAAGTCAAACGATGTCCGTAAGCTGTTTTCCACCATTAGATCAATTTTGGATGGCTAGATTTGAAAAATATTGAGGATTTTGTGTTTTTCTCATTTAGGCAACCATTTCTAAGTATAAATAATGGTTTTTAGAGTGAGAAACACGAGGAGAGATGGGCTGAATTTTCTAGAGAGAGATGCTAAGAGTTCAACAATTTCTTGAAGTTTGTTGGCTAATTCTTGAAAGGTTGGAGTTTTAGAACATCTTTCAATCTAAATTTTCATTCTTCCTTCATTTTACCTCTTGAAATTTATATTTTGTAATACTGTTTTTTACACTATATTTATATTTATGAATTTCTTATTGATAATTGTTATGGATTTTTCTAAGTTGAGCTAATTTCATTATCCCAAAATCTTGTTCAATTTATTTAAATCATGTTTTGATATAATTTAATGTTGTTAATGTTTATAGTTGATTTACTTGTATTTATCCTTGTTCATAATGCCTTTAATTTGTTTTTTGGATGAGTTGATTGATTTGTGTGCATGGATTAATCCTTGAGAGAGTTTAATTTATTCATCAGATTAATTTAGATTTTTAAGAGTTCAGGAGGACCTTAGAACCTATATAATCATATTAACTTATAAGATTACAAGATACTAAGAGGTAGTTGAGTTTTGAATAGCTAATAACAAGTTATTTTTAATGCATGTTTAATTGAACGAGTCAAATAGAGATATCGACTTAAGTAACTTCGGCATAGGATCATGCTTGACTCTTGGGAGAGGTAGTGAAATCAAATTTCATTCTACGATTAGTGAATTAAACTTAAAAACATTAATAACACCTAGTTAGGATAAACGTTGGGATGAGTAGATAAAGTTAAGACCCTAAACAATTGTCATATAATTTTTCATTTCTTTTAATTTGGTTTGTTATTTAATTATGTTTTCATATTTAAAATTTTTTGATGAAATTAGGTTGACTAGATAAAATTAAGTTATCATAACTATAGTACTTAGCTTTAATTTGGAAATTCAATTCTCGTGGGACTATACTTTACTAATCACTTTATTACTTGTTACAATTTGTGTGCTTGCTAATCACACGTATTCACGTTATCGTTGTTGCGAACCATGTTTACTTTCAATTGTCTTTATTTGATTGAAAATCATAGTCAATATAATCAATAAAGTTAAGTTCTCCGCTTGAATAAACAAGCATATAGTTTCACGTTCTCCTAAAATACTTGAAAATATGATTTATTGCAATCCAATGACCCAATCCCAAGTTGAATTGAAAACGACTATTTTCATTGTATAGTAAATGTCAGGCCTTAGACACAACATTGCATACATGAAGTTGACTGCTACTGACATATAAGGAACCCTTGTAGTGTCATCTTCCTGTTGAGGTGTCATAGGACACTGCTCCTTAGAAAGGACAACTCTATATCGAGTCGATAAATAGCCTTTTTTGGAGTTTTGCATCAAAAATTGCATAAGCACCTTATTGATATATGATGCCTAAGAAAGTACTATGTGTTTGTTCTTGTGATCTCGAGTAATCTAGATCCCCAGGACATAACTCGCTTCTCCCAAATCTTTAATCTAGAATTGCTTGGCTAACCATTTCTTTGTGTTAGATAATAATTTATCTACATGCATCATTCCCATTTAGTAAACTATCATCTCTATAAAGTACTAAAAAGATCACCTTCTTTTCATTGATGTACTTGTATACATAAGGCTCATCAATATTCTACTTGAAATCATAAAATTTGAGCATCTCATCAAATCTCAAGTAGCTTAAATAGACTTAAGCAACTTAAAGACTTTTTGCTCTTGACCTTCCACTATAAACCCTTCTGGTTGCACTATATATAGATGCTCTCGTCAAGATACCCATCAAGAAAAGTTGTTTCGACATCTATTTTGTCATATTCATAATCAAGACATGCAACAATGTATAAAAGAATACAGATAGATTTAAGCATGGCTATTGAAGAGAAAGTCTCCTTATAGTTGACTCTCTCTTTTTAGGGTGTAGCCTTTTGCTACCAACCTTGCATTGAAGGTCTCCTAATACAAACCTCAAATATATTAAACTTGAGACCTAATATCTTTACACGTAGAAATAACTGCATAGAAAGTTAAATCAGATCTACCCAAGTCCACGACCAATTTCAATTTATGAAATAAAACCTTGGAATAAAATATTTTCAAAATAATTAGTTTTGATTGTAAGAACCTTGATTCAAGTAAGAATCAAAACAAAAGAAACACTCTTAATTTTTATTTTATTTAAAGAATAATAATCTTCCCATTGGAACATATAGCTGAATATATAAGAGTGCTGGGAATAAATAACCCTAATCGGAGTGTTTGACCATAAAACTAAATTTAATCTAACTTCAATTAAAATAAACTAAATTCAAGCTTAATAATTAACATTAACAACCCAAACATATAATAAACTAAATAACATGTGTCCATAAATAAAACTAAGATAGATAATAGGCTTGAGTAGCAACTTAGCTCAAATGGCAAATGGAATTCGAAACTTGCATCACGACGAAGATCTGATTTGAATTACAATTAAAAGACTTGAACATACTTGTTTAGCCTTCAAACATCATTTGAATATGACCTTGTACAGATTTAAGAATTTGAATCCTACAGAAGCTTTAATCTTCAAGTTTTGCCTTCTTGTACTTGTGTCAATGTTACCAATTTTTTATTATTGTCTTGAAGTCCAACCTTGATATTTCACTCTTCCTTGCACTCCTGAATTGTTGCAAGATCATCCCATAAACCTTGAATCATCATATTCAATGCATCCTTGAATTTCTTCATTCTTGCTCTTGTAGTAGGACCATTAGGTAGCTAAATTGGATCTTTGCTCTTGTATGTATCCTTATTTACATCATTCCCTCTCTCATCAAGATGATTTATCGGTAAATCTTCACCATCTACATTGAAAGGAGAAAGAACAACTACATTAAAAGTTGCATTCACATTATACTCTCCAAGAAGATCCAATTTGTAGGCATTATCATTGATTTTCTTAACAACTTGAAAAGGACCATCTTCTCTTGGATGAAGCTTTGACTTCCTTTATGTTTGAAACCTTTCCTTTCACATATGTACCTAAACCCAATCATTAGGCTCAAGTACAATATGCCTTCTTCTCTTGTTTACTTGGCTTATAATTCGTTGATTCTTCTTTTCAATGTCCTTTCGCACATCTTCATGTAGTTTTTTCACTAACTATGCCTTCGTTTTCCTATCTAAGTTAGTTCTTTCATCATGATAAAGAAATAAAATCCAGAGAGATTAGTGGTTTAAAGGCATAAATAATTTCAAAAAGTAAAAAACTAATAGTATAATGCATAACTCTATTATATACGAATTCAGCAAATAAAATGCACTATTCCCAATTCTTTAAATTCTTTTGGACAATAACACGCAACAAAGTTCCTAAAGTCCTATGCACAACTTCTGTTCAACCATTAATTTCTGAGTAATAAGTAGTAGAAAATAACAATTTAGTATCTAATTTACTCCATAAAACTTTTGAAAAATGACTTCAAAACATTACATCCCTACCACTAACAATAGTTTTTGAAATGCCCTGCAACCACATTCCTTCCCTAAAAAATAAATTTGTAATGTTAGTGGCATCATCAATTTTATTACAAGGTATAAAATGTAACATCTTGGAAAACTTATTAACCACTATAAAAATAAAATTTTTTCCTTTTTTTTGATCTAGGTAAACCCAAAACAAAATTTATGAAAGTATAGTCCAAGGTTCACTAGAAACAGGTAAAGGAGCATACAAACCTTGATTCAAAACTTTAGATTTAGCTTATTTGCACACAACAAATCTATCATAAGCTCTTTGCACATCTTTTCTCATTTTACGCCAATAAAAGTGTTCATTTAAAGTATCTAAAGTTTTTGTAATGCCAAAATGTCCTATGAAAGCACGCTCATGAAACTATTTTACAAGAACTCTCTCATAGAACAAATAGGTTTGTACAATTTATTTTTCGTAAAGAAAAACCCATTCATCCTATAAAACTTACCATTTGTAATTTTCTCACATGCTTTAAACATGCTAGAAAAGTCAAAATTATCATCATAAAGAGTTTTAATATGTTCAAATCTAAGCATTCTCGCATCTAAAGCATTAAGTAAACATTCTTGAAAATGCATCAGCTATAACACTGTTCTTACCTTCCTTTTATTTAATCACATAAGGAAAAGTCTTAATAAATTCAACCCATTTGGCACGTCGTTTTTTCAACTTACCTTACTCTTTTATGAACTTCAAAGATTAATGATCAATATGAATAATAAATTCCTTAGGCCATAGGTAATGTTGCCAATTTTCAAAGCTCTAACCAAAGCATAGAACACTTTGTCATAATTAGGATAATTCAATGAGGCACCATGGAGCTTACCACTAAAGTAGGCGATTAGCCTCCTTCCTTGCATAAGAACAGCCCCAATGCTAAATCCTGATGCATCACACTCAATTTCAAAAGTATTAGCAAAGTTAGGCAAAACAAAAATGGGTGCCTTACAAAGTTTATCTTTCAATAAAGTAAATCCATGCTCTTATTCTTTGTCCCACTTAAAAGTACAATTCTTTCTAATTGTCTCCATGAGAGGTGCTGCAATGGTGCTAAAATCTTTTACAAGCTGTTTATAAAAACTAGCCAATCTATGAAAGCTTCTTACCTCACTTACCGATTTAGGAGTAGGACAATTTTTTTATATCACTTACTTTCTCTTCATTAATTTCAACACCTTGAACACTTACCACAAAACCTAAAAACACAATTCAATCTAAACAAAAAGAACACTTTTAAGGTTAGCATATAACTTTTTTTTTCTCAAAATATCAAGTACAACCCTTAAATGTTCTACATGTTTATTCGAATTTTTGGAATACACAAAGATATCATCAAAGTGTACAACAAATTTTTGAATTAAATCTTTCAAAACATGGTTCATAAGCCTCATGAAAGTACTAGGTACATTAATTAAGCCAAAAAGCATAACTAACCATTCATATAAGCCATATTTTGTTTTAAATGTAATTTTCTATTTATCGTCCTCTCTTATGTGAATTTGATTATATCCACTTTTCAAATCAATTTTGCTAAAGATAGTAGAACCATGCAATTCATCATGCATATCATCTAACTTAGGAATAGGATGGTGATACTTTATTGCAACATTATTAATTATAGGACAATCAACATACATATGCCAATATCCATCTTTCTCAGGTACCAATAAAATAGGAGCAACACATGGACTCATACTTTCTCTAACATATCCCTTGGTTAATAACTCCTCAACTCGCTTTTGGAGCTCCTTTGTCTCCTCGAAATTACTCATATAGGCTGGCTTATTTGGAATTGAAGCTTCAAGAATGAAATCAATTTGATGCTCAATACCCCTAATGGGTGGCAATCCATTAGGTATCTCCTTAGGAAAAACATCTCCATAAGCCTATAAAGGAGAATCAAAAACACTAGGCAAAGAAGCATTAAGGTCATAAGTGTTTAAATAAAGTTTCTTGTATATAAGTACAAATATACTTTTGTTTGAAAACCAAGCCTCCTTAATATCACTTTTTTTTGCATAAAAGCTTACTTGTTTTTTTTTATACTTAATTATTTCTTTTCCCTCCACTCTTTCTCCCTTATTCGAATTTTGACCTTCTTTAATTGAATTCACTTTCTTTTTCTTTTCATTATTTTTGCCACTCTTTCCTTTTGAAAACTCACTTTTTTGTTACATTTTCACTCGCTCTTGTTTTCTCTCTCACTTTGCATTCTTCTAAGCTTACCTTTATAAACTCCTTTAGGTGAAAGTGGTACAAAAGTAATTTTCTTCCCATCTTTCTCAAAAATGTAATGATTTGTGAAACTACTATGCAACACCCTTCTATCAAATTGCCAAGGGCGTCCCAACAAAAGATGACCAGCATGCATAAGAACTACATCAAATAACAACTCATCTCTATACTTACCTACTTTGAAAGCTACAAGAACTTACTTTGTCACTCTAATTTCCCCATAATCGTTGAGCCACTTAAACTTCTTTGGTTCTCTAATTTGAAGTTTTTGCTTTTTAGTCCTCATTGGCTTACATTTTGGTCCCCAAGAATAAAACTTTTTGGTTTCCACGAATAGCTAGCGAACGTACTTTTATGCTCCATTTCCATGCCTGTCATGTTAAAATACGTCAATACTTATAAAATAATACTAGAATGCTTAAAAAATATATTTGAAACAGAATAAACAATGTTAAGTATGCTACTTAATGATAAATAATTTAAAACTAATCATGTAGGAAAAATTAATATATCAACAATAAATTAACAATATAACCAGTAACAAATTGACATAGTAGCAGTAGCAAACAGCAATGCCAAAACAGCGCAGCACCAGACAAAAACAGCAGAATCAACAGCGTCAACACAAATGCAATAACAAACAGTAAAGTCAAAACCAGCAAACAACAATAAAAGAAAATCTGATTCCCATTTGTGTTAGGTTATAATACTTTCACATGTGCTTAGTTCTTACAAATGACATGAAATTATTACAGATTCTATAATTTACAATGACCCATTATCAATTTGTTATTAAAACTAACAGTCTCATAGTAAACATATATGAAATCATCAAATAATAAACGCCAACTGAATCTAGTCAACATATCTATAAACAACTACCTCACAACTGAATCTGCTTAACCATAACCAGAGCAATACATGTTCAAACTAAGATAAAAATGAAATTGGCAACATTTTATAATAAACCAAGATAAAATTGAAATTGGCAACATTTTATAATAAACCAAGATAATCACATATAAGTAATAAACTAAGATCAAAATGAAACCAAATCAATACTTTAACTGAAGCTAGTCAACATTTCTACTGCTCATACATGACGTGAAATTATTACAGATTCCACGCTACAACAAAAATATAAAAAAAAAAAAAGATGAAAAAGGGTTTGGGTTGATGAACAATATCCCTTAAAGTTTAAGCTTATGATTAAGCGTATGTAATTGCAGCCACAGAATTCAAAATTATAACTAGCAAGAAAGATTATGAAGTATTGCTGTGATGTTGTCTCTAATATTGCTATGGGAAGGTAATCCACAGAAATAATTATCAATATACATATGTGTACAAAGAATCAGAACAATCAAACAAATAAACCTAAGCCCCAAAAGCCCGATTAATAGAAGCCTCAAGCCTGCAGCCATAGCAAGCTAATGAGTTTAGCCAAGAGTACTAGAAGAAACTATTAATTATCATCTCCCACTATACCAACAGAAAGTAACTGTCAATCAATATATATAATAGAAAAAAAATGAAACTAAACTATAGCATAATTAAATAAGAACAAAGAAAACAAATGACAAATGAAAGGTGTGAAAAACCCAAAAGCTCCCTCGGTAAGTAGAAATATAACCGCATATATAATAAAATACAATGGAAAGCGTTTAACTGAAAAAGCAAATAACGCTAGCTAATTGCACAATAGCTGCACCAAACTTTCAGACAGTTCATCATTCACGCCCAAAGAAGTTTAAGCAACAGGACTTGTAGGGATAATCTCATCACATCAAAATTCACGTGATTATTAAATAAATAAGCAAAACTTAGAATCCAATAAGTAAATATAATGGACAACAGTAAACGAGAAAGGGAAACAGAAACAGATATAGATTATACAATCCCTGAAACAGGAACATTACCACAGTAGCAATATCAATTTGCAATCTGTTCACTAGTTACAGAAAATTAAAATGCCCATTGAAGTTAACACAAGTACTTGCGAGGACAATCCCATAAATAATAAGTGAAATTTGAAATTCAATGTGTATACATAATATAACGTTATTATTATCATAGTCGTTATATAATGTCACATTATTTTAATAGTAAAATTTATCAAACACACAAATTTTATTTTAAAATTTACTACACTTTAAACAATATAATTTATCAAATATTTAAATATTTTTCTATTACTAAATTATTTATTAAAAAGCAGTTATCGAATATTTTAGAAGTCACAACAATTTTAAATTGTTCGTAATGTAGATTGCCCTGATCATGTAGATCATGCATGCAAAACGACGCTGTCAGAGTGGGTGTATGGAAAAAGTTCCATACATTATATTGTTACATGGGCAAAGCGTAATAAGTCAAAATAACATCCGGGTCTTTTATGTAATTTGAGCAAAGTAATAAATAATAAAAGAGTTTATTAACTTTTTAACAGAAATCCCAGGAAACCCTTGAACCAATTTACCCATGATGTAGTAAGTTTGCCGAGAAATTGCCTTAAAACTTCCTCAGGTTTGATCCAATTGCTTATTACTCCAAAAGTTTTAAAAAATATTTGGTATACCGCAGTATTACATGAAATAATAGAAAAACGGTGTTTTTATTATTGTACCCCTGTATGACACAATGAGAAAATAAATGAGTCCCACTTCTCAGACATGGGTCCTACATATCAGTTTGCGAGTCCGAATCAATATCTTTTCTTTTATGTAAAGTTAAATTATATTTTTGACATTAAATAATAATTTGTGAGTTTGATTTGAAATTAAATAATAATTTCAAAATAAAATAATAGTTTTTTTTTTTTTTGACGTGAAATTAAGTAATAATTTGTTGTATTTTATATAAAATACGTTTATAAAACGTTAGATTTTAGAGCATATTTTAATTCATTAATTTAATATTTTAATTAATCGTACCCGTGGCAACAAGCAACAGCAGCATTAGTAGAACGGTTGAAAACAAACATACTAGACGCTCCATTATTTCTTCACAGAATTGAAAAACAAAAAAAGCAAACGATAGAGAATAGAGCCAATAATATTGGAATATATAAATTATATATATATATATATATATAAAATTTTCATTAACAACATATATAGTAATTAATTTATTAATTAATTAAGAAAACAATTTAGAGACACCAAAACATATTTCGCAAAGAAACACAAGAGACATAGAGCCATTACTATTGAGAAAAGGATAACGAGTTTGACAATCAAGAGCAACAGTGGCAGTAACATTTGCAGAACGAGGCAAAGCGAAATACGTTTCGGAATCCAAGTCGTTGAGTGCAGATTCAAGAACGTTAACTCCCTTTTTATAATCACGTTGACATATTTGCAGCTGGGAACGGGAATTCGATGAGGAAGAGGAGTTTTTGAGGAGTTGGTTTATGTGCTCGAGGGTTTTTCTGGCGTTGAAATATGCCAAACCGAATGAGACGTAAGCTAAGGTATAGCGATTGGCGTCCGGTGTACGTGGATCGGAGTATAGAGCGGCCACGCAGGATGTGTAGTTTGAGGTTTGGTTGCATACTTGATCAACGAGTTCTGTAACAACAGCAACAGCTGGAGTTGGAGATGAGGCGGGTGTTACAGCAGCAGCTTCCGCAACCGCGTAGGCGTAGGCGGGATTGTTGAAGAATGCAAACAAGGATGATGATAAGAGAATAATAGAAAGAACAAATGAATTGGAAGAGAATAAATTATTAGCCATTATTATACTAATATTATATTATAAATACAATATAATGTAGATGAACGAGAATGAGAATGAGAATGAGATATATATAATTTAGCTAGCTACCAACTTGCTACCTCAACGTCCATTTTTTAACGATATTTAATATAAATATCGATTGATGCGTACTTAACATTAAAAGATATGTTCAAGCTGTCAAAATATTATGCCTAATTAATAACCGAGAAAAAGAAAAGGAAACACATGCAATGAAATTAGAAAAGCTAGCTATCTCATCTCTTAATTAGCTAGACCTTAATCACGTACATACTAATTAATTAATTGTATAAATCTCAATCGAGAAACAAACTATATAATTAAACACATGATCTAATTATTTACTGATAGATAATTAATTAAATTAAATCAATTTTATTTATTGATAAGTATGAGTAAGATAACTAATTAAGAGGTAATCTTCCAAGTAATATGCATATATGTATACATGATAATAATAAAGAAATTAAATTAAGAGGTGATCTCTCTCTCTCTCTCAGAGAATTCGATTGGATTGATGATTTCCATGTAAATACTTTGCTTTCTAGAAAAAATGATAGTAAGCATTAAATTTTTTTTTGGATATATATGTATATATATAATGCAAATTAATTAAGTTACTATATATATATATATATATGTATATTGGCAGGAGGAGGTTATCAAGTGGCTAAATAGACTTAGAATATTTTTGTATAAAAACCAACAAATAAAATAGGTAAGGCAAGTGAAGATTTCAGCTTTCTTGGAGGATTTGTTTGATTTTATTATTTAATGATTCAAGACCAAAAATAAATATAGTATACATATGTACTAAACCAATATATACTAGAATAGATGAGAAAATTTTAATTTTATTAATAATAAATAAAATAAACAATAGGTTCGAAATTAGCTTCATAAGGCCGGGACAAGACAAGACAAGATAAGACGATTTGCGTTTTTGTAGTAGCACATTATATATACATATCATATGGAATTCATATGCATGGAATAGACCCAAGTTTATCATACTAAAAAACAAGTTCAGTTTGTCAGTTTCATATTGCATGTGTATGTATATTTCATAAGCTCAAATGATCCATCCAACCAAGTTACGATAGATATTACATATTATGGCAGAGGCAGAGAAGAGCCCTCATCTTCAACATGTACAACAGCCAACAGGAGAGGTCAAGCTTTTTTAGAGGATCTTGGTTTGGTATGATAAATCTAAATCCAACTAATTATTAAAATAAAATAACATAAATTAATAGGTTTTATTTTCTAACGGAAGCTTCGATGTGCAACTGAATACATATATATATATAAAATAGCAAAAACTAAATCTTTCATACATTATTACTATTACTATTACTATTATTATTATTATTATTATTTTGCCTCGTTTTTCACTTGGCTCTCGCTCTCATCTTCAGTAAACTCTTTGGGATTTCATTACAAAGCAACATAATAAATAAACCAAGTTGACTCGGTCGCGGGAAAGCAAAGCTCTCTCTCTTTGTCAATTATGTTAATGTTAGAGTTGGATTTGGATCATCAAAATTTTTTTATTCATTTTTTTTATTCTGGACTTGGACCGTCAAAGGTAGGGAATGGTAGCGAATGTGACGCAGCCAGAACAACACCACCAGGGCCAACTACCAACTGTTTCTATGCATTATGCTATTCACATCATATGATACCGTGCACTGGATATTGGATAATTAACAAATATGTAGAGTTATAATCGATAATTACTTACTAACATCAATATCAATATCAATAGAAAGTTATTGCTCAACCAACATCTCAACCGACTTTCACCAACTGGCAAGTTCCCTAAGTTTATAAAACATTAGAATTTAGAGCAGATTTTAATTCTATCAAATGAAAAGCGGAAGGAATGTTATTCATTTACCGGTATTACATATTCCGGTAGCTCTTTTTAATTTTATATAATATATTGTTATACGCAGGCACACATGCATGCACAGAGATATTTCGGGTTTATGCATTTAATAAGTGATTAACTTTTTTTGCACTCAAAATAATGAGAAAGGAAGGAGAAATAAAAGAAGCCGGGAGGCAGAGCACAACAAAATAAAATAACTGCGTTGACAGCGGGTGGGTGAAGCAACAGCCGCAAATGAAAAACAATACATAACAAATAATTGATGACTTACCTGAAGAGTGAATATGAATAACTATGCCCATGATAAAAAGAAAATTAAGGCAGATTGTGTGTATATATGCTTTTTTCTATAAAAAAAAAATGGTAGATCTGCTCGTTGTTACAGAGGTTGGCTTTTTAACTTTTGGATCATTGCTTGTGACAAATCATGCATGCTGCATCATTATCCTTGTTTCATCTCTTATAATAATCATAGGGAGTCATGCATTCGCTGTTAGAAAACATATTTTACTACAGATTTCAGAGATAACAGAAATATTATAGTAAAAGAGATGGCAATCAAGCAAAAGCTGAAAATACAGCAGCGAAACAAAACAAAACAAACAAGATCAGGAACCTAACCCTATATATACGTTATATAATATATAGGGCATATCCAGGGATCTTAATATTTATTCAAGATAGC
This sequence comes from Azadirachta indica, assembly GCA_022749755.1. Taxonomy (NCBI): domain Eukaryota; kingdom Viridiplantae; phylum Streptophyta; class Magnoliopsida; order Sapindales; family Meliaceae; genus Azadirachta; species Azadirachta indica. The sequence goes on from CM040443.1 coordinate 1,625,594, forward strand.
ATACTTATGCAAAATGAAAAGCTGATAAATGTTCTTAACATTTTTTAGTGCAAAAGCATCGGCGACGGAAGCCTCGGCAATGTCCACTATGGAAACCTTCAGTTTGGCAAACAGCAGCACAGTTGCTCTTCCTCACGCATATGCCCCTAAATCTATGACTCTGAGACTCGCATTTCCTGCCTTCCGCTGTCATCGGCCCCATTTCTGACGTCAACAATCAATTTAAATAGTTCATAAATTTAATGAAAAAGAAGAATGAAAGAGAAACAGTATTAATTAAGTGATTGTACCAGCGGCAAAAAGTAACAGCAGCATTAGTAGAACAGTTGAAAACAAACGAACTGGACTCTCCATTATATCTTCACAGAATTGAAAGACAGAAAGAGCTTACGATCGAGAAAGAGCAAGATAGAAAATCAGTGGTCAAGATATAAATATGCAATGGCCATATATATATATATACGTAGTCGTGGGTGACAAATCACAGCAACATATGTGTTCCTTTCTGTAAAGAGTGATGGTGCCAAGTCAGGACTCACTAGTGTTTGTTTGTTAACTTTAGAAGCTTTTACTCTGATTCTTTTTTGACCGATTAATAATTGTTCCTTTGGTCACCTTTTCTGTATTCAGAATCATGATAAATCCATCCCACGTTCGCTGCAGATCTCTGGAACGTTTGCTTTTTCCTGACTGTGTAATATATAATAATATTATGCGTAATGCATGCATGCTTTATTCAATTATTTATGGACTGTGACTACCTTTAATTGATACGTTGATTTGGGTTTATTGTATTTGATATGTTGATTCGAGTTTAACTTTTATTCGATCAAGTTTACATCAAATGTGAAATCAAGACCTATAACATTAATTGTAAAAGTTAGTTAATATATAGTTTCGGAAAATTTGTAAATCAATGAAAATTAATCAACTGTTCTTTTTAATTAATCTTCTCATATTAAATTTCTTGAACAATTGTGTAATTTTCAATCATCTGAAAGATACAGAAATTCTTGTTCTCACTAAAGGGATAAAACTGCTAATTTAATCAAGTAATTTCTATCGAATAAATCTTCAAGTTGTTAAGATTTAAGACCTGCCACTCTGGTTGGGCTTGCTTTTCGATCGAACCTAAACCAGACAACATGACAGTGCAGTCGGATCCAACGGTTTTCCGGTTGCCGCTCTGCCAATCCTTGCCGTCAAAGTAAAGCAAAGCGAGGCCTATAGGAGAAGCAACTAAGATGTTTTAAGGACCAAACAACAACGTTGTGAAAGATGTGTAAGGAGAGGATGTTTCCAATGAAAGTGTTCAGATATGTGTTCAGAAAGACTGTGTGCAAATAGGTTTATTAGATACTTATTCATGAGTGACAAAATTAAAGTTTATCTCAATGCTATTGAACAGCAGTTTGAGACTTTTGATAAGGTAACATTGGTGAGCATCCTAACGAACAAATTGTCTTCTCTGGAATTTAAGGGCACCAAAGGAGTGTTTGAGCACAGGATATGTAGAAATGAGCCCAGCGTGTTATGAATTTAATACAGTCTATGCTTCTCGTCACAATTGGTGGATTGAATCTAGTTCTATAATCCATGTTACTAATATGGCAATACCATGCAAGGCTTCTTAAATCTAAGGAAACCAATGGAAAATGAACGTGCAATATGTCTAGGAAATCATATTTACATGTGGAAGTTATTTTGACTGTTATTGGATTTTATTTCAAGTAAATCAACAATCCAAATGCAATAATTGTGCCATAAAACCACTATGATCTAACGTTGCCTTTTTATCGGTTTGAAAGAGTAGCCATCTCAACTGAGGGGTACGCCATACAAACAAAGAAGATGGGAATCAGGATAGAAGCTTTTATGCAGTGCTGATGCTAGAATTAACGTTCTAGGAGATTAAAATATATGAATTCAAAATTGATAGGGGTTAAGATAAAAAATAATATCTAAAGGGTTAAATTAATATTTTATCTAACAATTTCAGAAATTTTTGTATCGTGGCTCCGCCACTGCTTTTACGAGAGGAAATAGAGTATATAGAGAAGAGGCGGTTTAGGCGAGCATCTTCGAATAAAATATTGGTGTATGGATCTTTAACATCAATTCAATTATATAATCTAATTTAAAATATACCCGGATAAATTTACACCCTAAAATGTACTTTTAACAAAATTTTAAAGTTAGAGTTTATAAATTCTTATAATTGTTTAAATAACTTTTATTACATATTTGTTTTTCTACTTAAACATATAAAGATACGAATATAAATGTTAAGTAATTTTTTTCATAAAAATTAAAAATCTAAGATTGATATGTTGACATATATGTCATAAAATTGACATATATAAATGTTAAGTATTCAAATTTAAGTTAAATTTATTTAATTTAATTATATCCAAATGTTTTTAACAAATTTTTAGATATAATTTAAAAAATAAATACTTCATAAACATTTAAAGAATTTTATTCATATTTCATATAAAAAAAACAAGGTACTAAAAATCTGTAATGTTTGCTTTTTTATATAAAATCTGAATAAATCTCTAAAATTTGAATACATCATAATAGATTAAAAATGTTTCTAAACAAATAAAATCTCATCTGTGTTCATATGCATCCGTCTTGCTCTTTTTTGTTGAAAAAACAATCTGATAAAATTAATACTATTTCATGACCAAGGTATAACAATTAAATGTCATTTACCATTTTCTTAGTTTGATTCTTTGATTGGTATATTGTCACTTGATTTTTTTTTTTCCCTACTCCTATGGTGTAAGGATATGTAATTTTCCTTCGTGCAAATGTTGCTAGCTATTTTACTTAATGCAGACTTATGCAATAAACTTTAAATTACTGTTAAAACGCTGAATTGTTAAAATTACACATAATTAAGTTGTTAATTATTTGTTAGAGAAGATAGGAAAGTTTTTGAGTAATTTTTATTGATAAGAACAACAGCTAGGCTAGACAACGAGAAAATCATCGATTTCTGCTGTCACTGCTGTCTAAAAACAGATTTATTAATTTCAACGGGGGAGAAGGTTAGCAACAACCAAAATGATGGCACAAAAAGATTGCAAATCCTGACAGCCCTTTGTGAGAGATGGATCAGGCGCAAGTCCCTGGAACTCATTTTCGCAATAAATAGTTTCGTTCCAGGCTGCCGATGTGTATGAGCTTAAACGATTAGGATCATTGGCGTTGAGAGCCTGTTCTCCATCACCAAAATCGCCAAGTGCTCGATCATAATGCTCGGAGCATGATGTGTAGCTCGCTTTCAGGCGAGGTTCTGTTGCTTTCGGAACCAACGATTTGATCAGATTCTGAGTATTTGTCGCGTTAGAACGTGCCAAATCTATGGTGATTTTGATAAGTTCTGGAAAATCTGCATTATCAACCCAGGAGTTGATTTCAGAACTGCCTCACAGAATGGAGGGTTTTTTATTTTGGAGCATAAAATATTGATTTCATTATAATTTACCTTCACGTCTAGCCTTGCAAATGAAGGTACAATTAGCAGAAAAGGCAGGACTGCTACCAGGAGAACTGAAGCCTGGAGAAAGCTGCTTTTTGAAGGAGCCATTTCGTTCTTTTGTTTGTATTCTCTGAATTGTACCTTTGCAAATAGGGAAGAAGAACAACTTTATATACAGAGTCTGATTCGTAGTGAATAAGAAAACCTTTAAATTAAATTTGTTGACATCTTTGAAATTTATTTTCAAGATTTGTCGAGTAATTCATTTTAAGAAATACACTTTAATACATATTTATCTATATCTACACACACACACAAACATGGAAAGAATTAATTAAGTTTTCTTATCTGTTGCTGCCTCCAAAATTAAAGATTATATTATACATTCATTAGAAGCAAAATCATCATGTATACCTCTTTAATTACAGGATTTGAATTTTATTCTTAAGTAGCCTTTGTTTTTTCATTTGAAGTCTAAACTAAAATGATACGTTTGTTTTTTATTCATAACTATCTGCACTAAACTTTTTATCAAGTAATTCATTCATGAAACAGATTCATTTCATCGCGGTAGAAGGTTAACAACAACCAAAATGACGCTGCAGATGGACTGCAAGTCCTGACTACCATTCACAACAAATGGATCAGCTGCGAGTCCCTGAAGCTCATCCTCGCAATCACCAGCTTCATCCAAGGCTGCCGATGAGTATGAACTTAAACCGCCAGGATCACTGGCTTTCAGGGCCTGTTCTCCATCAGCAAAATCAGGACGCAGTAGTGTTTGTCAACTTTAGAAACTTTTACTCTGGTTCTTTTTTAACAGATTAATAATTGTTCCTTCGATCAGCCTTTCTGTATTCAGATTCATGATCAATCCATCCCACGTTCGCTGCATATCTCTGCAACATCTGCTTTTTCCTGATTGTATAATATATAATAATATTATGCGTAATGCATGCATGCTTTATTCAATTATTTATTGACTGTGATCAACTTTAATTGATACGTTGATTTGGGTTTATTGTATTTGATATGTTGATTCGAGTTTAACTTCTATTCGATCAAGTTTGCATCAAATGTGAAATCAAGGCCTATAAAATTAATTGTAAAAGTTACTTAATATATAGTTTTGGAAAATTTATAAATCAATGAAAATTAATCAACTGTTCTTTTTAATTAATCTTCGCATATTAAATCTCTTGAACAATTATGTTTAATTTTCAATCATCTGAAAGATATAGAAATTCTTATTTTTATTATAGGGATAAAACTGCTAATTTAATCAAGTAATTTCTATCGAATGAATCTTCAAGTTGTTAAGATTTAAGACCTGCCACTCTAGTTGGGCTTGCTTTTCGATTGAACCTTAACCAGACAATATGACAGTGCAGTCGGATCCAACGGTTTTCCGGTTGCCGCTCTGTCATTCCTTGCCGTCAAAGTAAAGCAAAGCGAAGCCTATAGGAGAAGCAACTAAGATGGTTTAAGGACCAAACAACAACGTTGTGAAAGATGTGTAAGGAGAGGATGTTTCCAATGAAAGTGTTCAGAAAGACAAGTGTGCAAATAGGTTTATTAGATACTTATGTATGAGTAACAAATTTAAAGTTTATCTCAATGCTATTGAACAGCAGTTCGAGACTTTTGATAAGGTACCATTGGTGAGCATCCCAACGAACAAATTGTCTTCTATGGAATTTAAAGGCACCAAGTTAAGCACAGGATATAGAGAAATGAGCCTAGTCTGTTATGAATTTAATACAGCCTATGTTCCTTGTAACAAATGGTGGATTGACTCTAGTTCTTGTTATATGATTCGTGCAGTGTGCGCAAGATACTTACAAGTGTACAGAATCGTAACAAGTAATATAATGATAAGAGGATGTCAATCCCATGAGAAATGTTAATTAATTAAATATCAAAGGTGATTAATTTATAAATTTATTTGAAAAAATTGAAATAATGGAAAAAATGTTAATTAATTAAGTGAAAAATTAAAATAAATAAAAATTAATTACACTAAAGAAAAAACTCAATTAATGGAAAAAATTTAGACCCAATGATTTTATCTTAATTAGTCGCATTCACTTTTTTTATTGATGTTATTTTGATTTAATATGGTATTGCTAGTTAATTATCTTATCTTAGTTGACAGTATCTATCAAGATCAATCGAAACTACTTCGCACCTAATAATTTATTATATCTTTATGTAAAATTAATTAAATTGAAGTACATTACGATTAGTGATAATTTTCAAAACTAAGTAAATTATATTAGTACATCTCTGTCTAATTAGGAAAAATCGGTATTAGAGAGTTGATGAGTAAAATAATTGTAAAATAGTTTGAAAGTATATAAAATTGATTTGAATTTTGTAAAGAAAATTATAAGTAAATAATAAAATATTGTTTAAGTTTTGAAGAAGAAACAAGAACAATGTTTTTGAAAAATAGGAATATTTTATTGATGGCCGGAGAATATTACAAAGGGAATTTTCACACTAAGTATTTTGCCTCCTAAGTTCGCCTCCTAAATTGTGTCTTCTAAATTCCGCCTCCTCGAGTGAGGAAACGATTGTTTAATTTATAAATACATTTGCGTAACTCTTACATGATTGATGAATACAATTATTGAATACAACAAAATTGATTAAAACAAAAGAAAGATGCTTGTTGTCCATCACATGTCTTTGTCTTAAATAATTGTCCTTGAAGATGTTTGCTAACAGTCACATGTCTTTTTCTTGAATAATTGTTCTTGAAGATGCTTGATGTCGGCCATGTGATAAATATGCCTTGAATAATTGAGCAACTTTGTCTGGGCTTAAATAATTATAAATCAAAAGAGTCTTGAGAAAAGGGTCCACCATATGGATCATCTATCGGTGGTTGAGTAAATCATGTTGAAGATTCTTGAATATCGTTTTCTTCTTCTTCTTTCATTTTCTTGATTAATTCATTGAACATTTAGGCATAATATTGTCTCTTATTCTTTTGACAAGTGCTAGAGTTAGCCTTGTCAGAAGGAGTAAAAGTCCTCTTTGGAAGCGGAAAAAAGACTTCTTTGACTGCCTTAACAATTGCCTTTTCTGACTTTAACCATTGAGTAATTGCTGATGGAGTAATTTTGTTTAAGTTATATTTGTCCCACTATTTAATTCTAAATTCTCTTAAAAGAGACAAATTACAATCTGGATAATATTTGTTTACTGTAAAATTCCATGAAAGAATCCACGGTATTGAGAATATAATATGAAAATTAAGTTCGGCAAAAAATGGTTGATTAGTTTTTGGGATATTTTTCTTGAACCAGGGAAAGGATTCTTGAATAACTTGTTGTGGGTAAATTGATAGTTCAGGTCCTAAAAAAAACTACCATTCTTGAAACCAAAAGGGTGTGAGATTTGTACAAGTTTGGTCAAATTGAATAAAACAGGAATGGTCAAATGATCTAAGGAAAAGCATATTGAACCATGCTTTTTGATAATCAATATAAACGTATCCTTTCGGTTTAAATGGTACCGAAAAAGATACGGTGAAATATATGGAGGTTACAGAGAATTCTCTAGGTGATAAGATCTTTTTAATTTTGCATGTGAAGTAGGTTATTTGGTTAAAATCTTTTAGATTATGGTGGTGATTAATTTCTACAGGATTTGTGTCTACTAGGATTAATTCGTAAAATCGTCTATTTTTAAATGGACTATCGGTAATAAATTGATAATCAGGGTGGAATAATCTGTCAGTAAGGGTATCAAGGTCCTTAATTGAATAGGTTTATCATAAAAAGTAACTTGATATGTTGCGCTTGTGACTTGATTTTGTATTAGGATTCTTGAGTAAAAGATTATGTTAAAGACATAGTATTTTTCTAGGTAGAAGACCTAGGTTAGTAGGTGACCCAGATTTTATTACTTAAATATAAGATAAAGGAGAATATTCTTGAATTAAAGAAATCACGCCTGTAGTCGAAACAACTGGAATATTCCCGTAATCAAGAATTGAAATTTGAGTAGTTATTGCATAGTCTGGAGGTTTCACACTTTTGTTGGACATTTTGGCGTTTTTTTCAGTGTTTGAATTTCACTCTCTATTTTTCCTTGTAAGAATTCTCTCATAAGATAATCTGATAAAAAATTGTATTCTTATTTTATATAAAAAATTTGAAAATCAAAGTTAGACAAAATTGCCTGCCATCTTGCAAAAGTTTGCTTGGAAACTAGATTTTTGACATATTTTTCTAAAACCTCTTTTGCATATTTGCAATCAATTCATAACAAAAAACTTTTATTGAATAAATCATTTTGAAATTTCATGATGCATAGAACAATTAATAGAATCTAATTATTAACTCTTTATCGCTTTTATCAGGTTTTTGTTTGAGTATTCTGCCATAACCTATGTATAAAGCATCTGTTTCAACTATAAGGGTTGCACTAGGATCTGAAATAGATAAACATGGTAAAACCTTAACCTTTTGTTTAAGAAACTTGATTACCTTAGTATGTTCTTCAGTCCAGTTAGGAGACCTCTTTCTTAATCGTTGGGATAGTAACTCGTATAGTCGTCGAAGGTTTGGGAAAAAATCTGCTACATAATCTAATGATCCTAAAAATCTATGTAATTGAGTTTTTTCTCTAATTTCATCAAGAAATTTTGAAGCAAATTCTATTGACTTATTGATTGGTTAAATAGTACCTTTGTAAATTTCATGGTCTAAAAATCTAACTTTAGTTTGAAAGAATTTCATTTTGGTGGCCAACACTATAAGTCTATTCGTTTTGAATATATGGAGGAATATATTTAAATGTTTAAAATATTGTTCTATTGAATTAGAAAAAATAAGGACATCATCTATGTATACAATAGAAAAATGAGTATAAGAGTTGAATATGTCATTCATAATATTTTGAGATTTTAAAGGGGCATTTTTGAGTTCAAATGACATTACGTTCCATTCATAATGACCAAATGCTACTATAAAAGCTATCTTGTACCTATCTTTTTCATCTATTTGAACTTGCCAAAATTCACTTTTCATATCAAACTTGGAAAATACGACACTATTGTATAATCTTTTGAGTAAACCCTTTTTATTAGGAATTGGGTACCTAATCCATTGAAGAACTTTATTTAGGGGTTTGTAATTAATAACTAATCTTGAAACTGCTCTTTCTATCTCGGAATTTTTATTGACATAAAAGGGTGGACAACTCCAAAGAGACTTGGATTTCCTAATCAGTCCTTTATTGAATAAATCATTGATCTCTTTCTTACAGTGTTCTAGAAGGTCACGATTCATTTGAATATGACAGGCTTATGTAGGTATTTGTTTTTCATTGAAATATTTTTCATGTGAAAGTTGGATTATATACTTTTTCCTTTTCTAAAAAGCATTGGGTAGGTCCGAGCATATTTATTTTTTTAAAAATAATTGAAGTTTTTAAACTCGTGCTTTAATAGTAAGATTCTCTAGTTGTTTTTCTACTTTGTTATACTAGATTTCTTTTTGTAAGGCTTGAATATGATTTTTTTTGTTGGATATAATATTGAGTTATCGAGTAATAGAATTTTCTTAAAGTAAATTGATCTCTTTTGGACTAATGGGAGATAAGAAATTAAAAGTAATTTGTTTGCCTAACAAATAAGTATAGATTCCCTTATCATCTACAGTAAAAGGATATATTTATGTCAAAAATGAAGTATCTAGAATAGTATTTTGGCTATGATTTTTCACTAAAGTGAAATTATTCTTAAAGCAATAATTATCGTTACAAATTTTTACATTTGATAATTTGTACCTAACATTGAGATTAGAACCGTTTACACCATGTAATTTTTCACTAGTTTTTTCATAAAATTGAGTTGGTATTATACCTTCCCTAATATAATTTTGATCTGCGCCAGAGTTAATTAAGACAGTGGTTTCTAAATGAAAACTATTTCTTATCTGAAGTGATATATGAATATACCGTTTTTGAAAATTAATTTTACTAACAAGTTGAATAAACGTATCGTCAGGTTTGTTAGTAGAAGCTAATTCTATAGAATTATGAGGTTGAATTATTTCTTTTTGTTTTCTAGTGGAATTTTCTAATAATTCTATTTTAATATTATTCTGTAATTGTTGTAATTGTTGTTCTTGCACTTTTTGTTCTAATTTCTTAAATTGTTTCTGGAGTATTTTAACCTTTTGTTGTAATTCTCCCGTAGTAACATGTTTAAAAAGACTTTTGAGTAGGATATTTATCAAAAATTTTATTAAGACTCAACAGTTCTGAAGTACTAAGTTGTTGTTCTTGAGTAAGGATATTTTTGAATTTAAGCAAATACTCTCTTTTTATTTTGGGATCTTCTGTTCTATCTATAATGTCTAAAAAAAATTGTTTATCTTGTTTCCTACTTGATATCATATTAAGTGATTGGCAGTTGCATATTCCTTCACTACAACTACAATCTTGAATACTATCTGTGTCATTAGAATTATCTATTTCTGGAATAGTTACAGAGGAATCCGATTGACTACTAGAATGTTCACTAAAAAAAGTTAGCTAAATTTTTGTCTAAGCTCTTCATCATCCTTGAATATTTCATTAATCCTATTTTTTGTTCTACAGTTGGTGGAAGTATGGCCTGATATTTTACAGGTCCAACAAACTATAAGCTTTTTACTATGTTTGGCCTTACTACATTTTTTACTCTTTTTGTAATAGGGTTCATTAAATTAGGTTTTTTTATTTTTTGTGGGATAAGTAATAGTTTTGAGCCTATGGGTTTTTCTAGGAGATAGGGTTGTGAAATTGTTATATCCATATTGAGCATAAAAATTGCATATAGTTTGTTTAAAGGAATATTTCTCACTATTTTTCTTGTCTTTTTGTTCTTGACATAAGGCTAAGCTTTCTTTTTTGACAAATGGAAAGAGTTGACCATAGGTAATAGTGTTCCAAGGGATTGAACTACCTCCGATAATTTCTACTTAATTTTTTAATACTCTATTTGAAAAGAATTTGAGTAATCCTGCAATAAACCTTTCTTTGCAAAAAGAGGCATTGCAGTCTTGTCGTTGGAATATATGTGTAATGAAAATATTTTTGTACCATCTAAAGTCACCTAAAATTGTGCATATAAGATTTGTGAGCACTAATTTTGAACTTTGAAGTTTTTCTTGAGGATTACTTATAAAATACATAGTTATAGTGTGAATAAGTACTTCTATAGCATTTTGTATTTTTTCGACTTCTTGGAATCCTTCATCATCTTCTATTATGAGTTGTTCTACGTGATTGAGTATACTTTATTGAGTAGATGTACTAAGACTATTGTCCCACCAATACCTAAGGGATCCTGTAAACCCTGCTATTATAAGTCTAGCGGATTGATGATCTGTATTTTTTACGGATTTATAGGCTATTGCAGCCATTTCTATTTCTTGAAGTACTTTTATAATTTCATATTCAAATCTACCATCTATATTCCACTCATAAATAGCTTCTCCAGTGTACTGAGTAATAACATATTTAGATCGTTCTTCATATTGAATATCTGATGAAGTAGGTTTAGGATAATAATTTCTAATTAATGTGTTTTTCCAAGTATTGGGCTGTTTAATTTTTCTCTTTAATCTATTGATTTCTAGAGGCTCACTATCTTCATCTTGACTATGGGTTTGACTCTCTAAAGTTTCATCTATAGTATTAAAATTAGAAGGTCTTGGTAAAGACGATAATTTTTTTTTAGTTTGATCTAAAAGATCAATTTTTGGAAAAGAGTAATTTCTTTATCTTTTTGTGGTAATGGTTGGGGTTTGAATAAATATGGGGTCACACTAAAAGGAAAACTAGGATTAGGGTTAGTTTGGTCCAATTTGTCTTTGATATGGCTAACTTGTTTGGAAATGGTGTGCAATATTTGACTTTGATAATTATTCTGTTCATAAAGTTTTTTAATATCTCATAAAGTGGAAGGCTCAGTATTTGATCTATCATCAGCTAATTTGAATGGTAATACTAGAATACAACTTCGTAAAATATTAATTTGGAGAGATTTTAGGGGTGGATGTACTGTTGAATAATGCCATAATTTTTGTTTCCCATTTTCTTAGATAACTAGTGTGGACATCTAAATTTGATTTTCTAAAAGGATATGCTATTTTATTATTGAAGAAATAAATTTCAAATCACGTGAAAAATGGAATATTTCTTTTGATCCTATTCATGTCATCATACCAAACTGTCCTAATAATAGCTTGTTGATCTAAGTCAAAATTGGCTAAAAACCACGTTTTCTTTTCCTTGTTTATTAGTAAATTAAAATCTTGTCTAATGAAGCTTTTGTCTATTTCCCAATTTTTATTAACTATTGTGTTAATAGTTTAAAAATCAGAAAAAGTTAGAGATTCTGACCTATGTACTGATTCGACTACTGGAGTAGTATATTGAACAGAACTTTAAGTATCTAAATCTTCGATCTAAGTAGTTTGAACTCTAGAAATGCTCGAAATAGTAAATGATGATCTAGCAACTTGAAAATCGAAATAACTAGTTGATGATCTAAGTTTTCTGAAAAAATTGAATCTAAAAAAAATTTTCCTATCATTAGTCTCTACTACTTGAGAAATATCTTTTTGGGCTAAATTTCTAGGGACTTGTGGTTGATCTATTTTCTAGTTTTCTGAAATACTAATTTCATCCCATTTGAGTAATTTTGGAGTAAAGGAATCTATTGGAGTATCTTTGTCTTTTGTTTGAATATGAAGAATTGATGTTTCTCCTCTATTGTCTTGTAATAATCATTCAGGGCTAAATTGGGAAGTGATTTGCTTAAAATAAATTTTAGAAAGTAACATGTATCCTTACTTATGTGGTTAGAATTTAATTTCTGGAATATGGATATTGAGTACTAAAGTGTCTAAGATAGTTGGATCATGTAGACTAACCTGAAAATTTGGTGCGCAACTAAAATAAATCGCTCCATTACAAAGATTTCACTTCATTACGCTTAAAAGGGAATTTTGGAATTTGAATAATGTTTTATCTTTAAGGAGAAATAAAATTGGAGAATTTAATCCTTTCATAACTAGAGGTTTGATTGCCATTTGAATAAGTCCAAAATGAGTATAATTAAAATCTTGTTCCTTGTATTTATTAAGTGCAGTAGAGTTGAGTAACCTAATTTCTTCAAATTCGTTTTGTAAAGATAAAATTTCCTCATATTCTTTGATAGAACATGCAGTCCTAAAATCAAATTTTCCTATGTCATAAATAATATTAGGTGGAATAGTAGGTAACCGGTCTTTAGATAAGTATTGACTAATATCACTAATCTTACTCATGATTTCTCTAAAATTAATAGTTTTTGTGGGTTCTTTAGATTTAGAACCAAATAATTTTCTAATTGAAAAAGCCATAATTAAAACTATTGTAAACAAATAATTCAAAATACATAAATTCTAAATACAAAGAGAGCTAGAGGAACACCTTCGGGTCGAATGTTGGACTTACAACCTCACCTTCACGTAGGATCTTACTGCCACTCGCGACTTGGCTTGCTAAACCCATAAATAGCTTTACACTGCTCCCTCTCTATACCTAAGATGTTTTGTATTTTAAACTATTTATCCAACAATTGCTTTATTAAAACTTCAACAACCTTGAAAACACTTGACTCTGATACCAAATTAATATGATATCAACTAAGAAACAAGATGAACAATTTCTTTTAGACATTATAGATAGAATAGAAAATTTCAAATTTAAAAGAGAGTACTTACTTAAACTCAAAAATATCCTTACTCAAGAATAATACCTTACTACTCCAAAACTATTTAGTCTTAATAAAATTTTTGATAAATATCTTAGTCAATGTTTTTTTAAACAACTTAAGGAATTAGAGCAAAAAGTGCAAGAATAATAATTACAACAATTACAGAATAATGTTAGAATAGAATTATTAGAGAATTCCACTAGAAAACAAAAAGAAATAATTCAACCCGATAATTCTATAAAATTAGATTCTACTAACAAGCCTAATCATATGTTTATTCAACTTGTTAGTAAAATTAATTTTCAAAAATGGTATATTCACATCTCACTTCACATAGGAAATAGTTTTCACTTAGAAACCACTACCTTAGTTAACTTCGGCGCAGATCAAAATTGTATTAGGGAAGGTATAATACTAACTCAATTTTATGAAAAACTAGTGAAAAATTACATAATGCAAACGGTTCTAATCTTAATGTTAGTTACAAATTATCAAATGCAAAAATTTGTAACGATAGTTATTGCTTTAGGAATAATTTTAGTTTAGTTAAAAATCTTAGCCAAAATATTATTCTAGGTACTCCATTTTTGACACAAATATATCATTTTACTATAAATGATAAGAGAATCCATACCACGTGTTAGGCAAACAAATTACCTTTCATTTCTTGTCTCTCATTAGTCGAAAAGAGATCAATTTACTTCAAGAAAACTCTATTACCTGACAACTCAACATTATATCCAACAAAAAGAATTATATTCAAGTCTTACAAAAAGAAAACCAGTATAATAAAGTAGAAAAACAACTAGGGAATCTTACTATTACAGCACGAGTCTAAAAACTTCAATTATTTTTAGAAAAAGAAATATGTTCGGACCTACCCAATGCTTTTTGGGAAAGAAAAAAGCACATAATCCAACTTCCATATGAAAAACATTTCAATGAGAAACAAATACCTACAAAAGCCGGTCCTATTCAAATGAATCATGACCTTCTAAAACACTGTAAGAAAGAGATCAATGATTTATTCAATAAAAACTTATTAGAAAATGCAAGTCTCCTTGGAGTTGTCCAGCCTTTTATGTCAACAAAAATTCCGAGATAGAAAGAGTAGTTTCAAGATTAATTATTAATTACAAACTCTTAAACAAAGTTCTTCAATGGATTAGGTACCCAATTCCTAATAAAAAGGATTTACTCAAAAGATTATACAATAGTGTCATATTTTTCAAGTTTGATATGAAAAGTGGATTTTGGCAAGTTCAAATAGATAAAAAAGATAGGTATAAGACAGCTTTTACAGTACCATTTGGCAATTATGAATGGAACATAATATCATTTGGACTCAAAAATGCCTCTTCAAAATTTTAAAATATTATCAATGACATATTCAACCCTTATACACATTTTTCTATTGTATACATAGATGATGTCCTTATTTTTTCCAATTCAATAGAACAACATTTTAAACATTTAAATATATTCCTCCATGTAGTCAAAACGAATGGACTATAGTGTCGGCCACCAAAATGAAATTATTTCAAACCAAAATTAGATTTTTAGACTATAAAATTTATAAGAGTACTATTCAACCAATCAATAGGTCAATAGATTTTGCTTCAAAATTTTCCGATGAAATTAGAGAAAAAACTCAATTTCAGAGATTTTTAGGATCATTGAATTATGTAGCAGATTTTTTCCGAAACCTTCGACAACTATATGAGCCACTATATCAACGATGAAGATAGAGTCCTCCTAACTGGACTGAAAACATATTAAGGTAATCAAACTTCTTAAACAAAAGGTTAAGGTTTTACTATATTTATCTATTTTAGATTCTGGTGCAACCCTTATAGTTGAAACAGATGCTTCGAACATAAGTTATGGTGGAATACTCAAACAAAAACCTGATAGAAGTGACAAAAAATTAATAGTTAGATTTCATTCAGGAGTTTGGACTAGTGCTCAGAAGAATTATTCAACAATTAAAAAGGAAATATTATTACTTGTTTTATGCATCATGAAATTTCAAAATGATTTATTTAATAAAAGTTTTTTGTTACTAATTGATTACAAATCTATAAAAGAGGTTTTAGAAAAAGATGTCAAAAATTTGGTTTCTAAACAAATTTTTGCAAAATGGCAGGCAATTTTGTCCAACTTTGATTTTCAAATTTCCTATATAAAGGGAGAATACAATTCTTTACCAGACATCTTACGAGAGAATTCATATAAGGAAAAATAGAGAGCGAAATTCAAACACTGAGAGAAACCCTAAAATGTCCAGCAAAAGTATGAAACTTTCAAACTATGCAAAGACTACTCAAATTTCAATTTCTGGTTACGAGAATATTCTAGTTGCGTCGACTACAGGTATGATTTCTTCAACTCAAAAATATCCTCTTTTATCTTATACTCAAGCAATAAAATCTGAATCACTTACCAAACCTGGATCTTTTATCCAAAAAAATATTGTCTTTAACACAGTCTCCTACTCAAAAATCCCAATGAAATACCAAGTCACAAGCACAACATATCCAAGGTACCCTTTATGATAAACCTATTCAATTAAAGGACCTTTATAGTCTTACCAATATATTGTTCCACCCTGATTATCAATTTATTACCGATACTCCACTGAAAAATAAATGATTTTAAGAATAAATCTTGTTAGACACGGAATCTGCAGAAACTAATTTCCACCATAACCCAAAAGATTTTAACCAAATAGCCTACTCCACATGTAAAATTAAAAAGATCTTATCACTTAGAAAATTCCCTGTAACCTCTATATATTCCACCGTATCTTTTTCGATACCATTCAAATCGAAAGGATACGATTATATTGATTATCAAAAAGCATGGTTCAATATGTTTTTCCTTAGATCATTTGACCATCCCTGGTTTGTCCAATTTGACCAAACTTGTGCAAATCTCACACACTCTTGGTTTCAAGAATGGTGGTTCTTTTTAGAACTTGAACCATCAATTTACCTACAACAAGTTATTCAAGAATCCTTTCCCTTGTTCCAGAAAAATATCCTAAAACTAATCAACCATTTTTGCCGAACTTAATTTCTATATTATATTCTCAATACCGTGGATTTTTTCATGGAATTTTATAGTAGACAAATATTGTCCAGACTGTAATTTGTCTCTTTTAAGAGAATTTAAAATTAAATGGTGAGACAAATATGATTTAAACAAAATTACTCCATCAGCAATTACTTAATGGTTAAAGTCAGAAAAGGCAATTGTTAAGGCAGTCAAAGAAGTCTCTTCCTCGCCTCCAAAGAGACTTCTACTTCTCTTCACAAAGCCAACTCCAACACTCCTCAAAAGAATAAAAGACAATATTATGCCAAAATGTTCAATGAATTAATCAAGAAAATGGAAGAGGAAGAAGAAAACGACACTCAAGAATCTTCAATAGGATCTACTCAACTACCGACAGATGATCCATATGATAGACCCTTTTCTTAAGATCCTTTTGATTTATAATTATTCAAGCCCAGACAAAGTTGCTCAATTATCCAAGGCATATTTATCACAGGGTGGACATCAAGCATCTTTAAGGACAATTATTTAAGGCAAAGACATGTAACTGTCAGCAAGAATCTTCAAGGACAATTATTCAAGATAAAGATATGTGACCAACAACAAGCATCTTTTTTTTGTTTTAGTCAATTTTGTTGTATTTAATAATTGTATTCATCAATCATGTAAGAGTTACTCAATTGTATCTATAAATTAGACAATTGTTTCCTCACTCGAGGAGGCAGAATTTAGAAGACACAATTTAGGAGGCGAACATAGGAGGCGAAATACTTAGTGTGAAAATTTCCTTTATAATATTCTGCAGCCATCAATAAAATATTCCTATTTTTCAAAAACATTGTTCTTGTTTCTTCTTCAAAACTTAAACAATATTTTATTATTTACTTATAATTTTCTTTACACAATTCAAATCAATTTTATGTACTTTCAAACTATTTTACAATTATTTTACTCATCAACTCTCTAGTCCCGATCCTTCACAATTGTTTTACTCATCAACTCTCGAGTCCTTATTTTTCCTGAGCTGAGAAATTAAAATAAATAAAAATTAATTACTTTAAATAAAAGATTTAATTAATGGAAAAAAATCTAGAATCATGATTTTATTTTAATTAGTCACATCCTCTTCTTCTATTGATGTTATTTTGATTTAATAACGGTATTGTCAGTTAATTACCCTATCTTATTCGACAGTATCTCTTGAGATCAATCGAAACTGTTTTGTACTTAATAATTTACTATATCTCTATATAAAATTAATTGAATGGAAGTACATTACAATTAGCAATAATTTTTAAAACTAATCTTACTTAACACAAATTGTTCAATTTAATATTAAATTAAAAAGGGAGAGAAAGAAAAACTAGATAAGGAGAGTTTGAATCCACATGATTGATGAGAATCTCCCAATCTCTTAAATTCACAAGAATGATTGTCTCTCTCTAGCCACCTTCTTCTCCTTTTTTCTCTTTAGAACTCTTTTTCTTCACTTTTCTATGGTGGCTCATCCTTGAAAAAATAAGAAAACCTAAAATTACGTTAAATTTAGTCACCTATTTTGATTTAAACGTAAAAAATCATCAAATTTAAATTCAGGTAGCGTAGGGGCGCTAAGGAGACAGAAGGCATAGCATGGGCACGCCATTGATTCTGTCATCAAGGTATCTTGCATGGTACATTTTAATTGGATCCCCTTACTTTTAATTATTTTGAATTTTAATCTTTATTTTGATAATTGTCTATTTTAGTCCTCAATTGCTTGCATTTTGATCCCCAAGAATGAAACTTTGTGATTGCTATGGATGGCTAGTGAACGTGCTTTTATGCTTTGTTTTCATGTCCTTCATGTTAAAATACATCAACACCTGTAAAATAAAAGTAAAATACTTAAAAAATAATAATTATTTAAAACAAACTAAATAACGCTAAATATACTACTTAATGATAAATCATTTAAGCATAATCATCTAATAAAAATTAATATATCAGTAAATAAAAAAAGAAAAAAGAGAAGGTCAGTTTTTTAATTTAAAGGTAAGGAGTTGGTTACCTGAGTGGATAATGTGTTGGCAAGTGTTAAAATAAAATAATAATAATTAAATGAAAATTGATTCAAGCGGTGCATATATAAATTTCATTTTTGTTTCTTTTTTTCAATTGGAAAATAGAAAGGAAGAAAAGAAACGAAGAAGGGGAAGAAGGTAGTTTTACTCTCAAATTTATGAATTTCAATCATCAATTTTTAATTTAAAAATTAGTATGTTATTTTATTTAATTGTAAAAAAATTAAACTGTTAGTAAATGGATATGTATTTAAATATGTATGTATAAATATTTATTTTTTAAATGATTAAGTTAGACTATTGTTTATTATTATTGAATCATTATTTACTATTATTCTTAAATTGATATTAGGAGGTGATTCGAAAGAGATAGAAAAGTCGATAGAATAATAGAATTGTGACACATTTGTCAGGTAGGTGTTTATATGCATTTG
Source organism: Azadirachta indica (assembly GCA_022749755.1). NCBI lineage: Eukaryota > Viridiplantae > Streptophyta > Magnoliopsida > Sapindales > Meliaceae > Azadirachta > Azadirachta indica. Next base: position 1,644,404 of record CM040443.1, read on the forward strand.
GTAGATTTTAATTTCGAAAACTGAAAAGTAGGATGTTTTGTTACAATTAATGTTTGATAAATGCATATAAAATTCTTGAATTACCACATATTGATTCAATTAATTGTTTTTCGAATCGGATTTAAACAGTAATTTTTATATAGACGTTAAGTTTTTAAATACAACAAGAAAATTATATAAACGCGTGTTTTATTTTTATAAATATGTGATTTGTATGGAAATGTGGTGAATATATTTGATTAAAAAAAAATGTGATGGCCATGGTTATTGTTGTGATATAACACTAATATTTGGGGTGACTGTCCTTGGGAATAATGCCTCTAAAGTATGTATGGCCAGTTTTTGAGGCAGCGGTCCTTCGAAATAATGCCCGTAAAATACGCAAGCGCAAAATTTATGGAAATTTTTTTTTTATGATGGAATTAATGTGTTTCATGTTATTTGTATGAATATTGAAATTAAAATCTTAGTTTGATATTTTATTACACTTTTTGTTTGGAATTAAGAAGTTTTGTGTATTCAAATTTTGTTTATCATAAGTTTTAAAACTGTTTTTGTGTATAAATGTCTACTGAACATTAGCTCACCCCTACTTTTCAAGTTTAAGCAATACTAAGAATTTGTAGATAAAAGGCAAAGGACACTTCAGAATCAGGACCTTACTGCCTTTAAAACTATGTGTAATATTACGAGAGAAATTTTACAATATGTAGTGTTGATGTAATTTTTATGTTCGTATCTAGATTTTAGAATTTGTAGAATTGATCATCTTTTGTGTGAATCAATGAGATGAAAGAGTTGGTATTTAATTTTGTTAAAGATGTTTAGAGTAAGATTTTAAAATTTGTAGGATTACATATTTAGTGTATACTATATTATAACAGAAATTCTGTCAAAATTTCTTAGAATTAAGGGATGTTACAGGGTATATCTTCCTATTTTTTTAAAAACATAAGTACTAAAGCACCTTAACAATCTAAGGATATTTACTCCTCTAAAAGATATGGGTATATTATAATATTTTTTTTTAATTAATCTACTTTCATATCTAACTACTCCAAATAATTTCCTCTCAAAAAGACATACATTAACTTCATAAAGACATATAAATATATATATATATATATATATAAGGAAAGATCAATAGCCTCATTATTTTATATATATTTTTACGTTATTTATAGATTTTTAAATTTAAACACTTACAACAATTAAGATTAAAAATGTGTAAAAGAATAGAGTTGTTGATCCGTCCACTATATTATTAGTCTGTGAATGATGTGGTACTTTAAAAATTGATGCAATGTACAATAAGTGCAAGCTAACAATTTTTTTTCTTCTTCATCATCGCAATATAAATTTGCTATAATTTTGCTACACATTTATATTATATATAGAGAGTTTAAAAACACAACTACTATTGATTATTCCAATTCTTCTTCTGATCGATCAGCTAGCGTACAAAGGGAGTGAGTAGGTATTCAGCATAGAATAACTGCGGATGCAATAATAACATTAAAAAGTCAGTTAGCCCGAAAATAAATAATGAATGAAAGGAAACTCACTTGAATTTACAAATATATATCTATATATATATATCCACTTGCCTTCCAAATGAACATGTAAAATGAAGTTATTGATGCTTTACTGGAGAGATCCACGGATTGAGCTCGAAGCCACAGAAAGGAAGCAAGTGTGCTGTGTCCTAATATCTGCAAACAAAACAAAACAGAAAAATCTTCATAGGTAACGTAAGATAACAATATTCAGCCAGACACATATATAAATATATTACAGCAGTTAATAATATTAATTCTTACGGTGACAATTCTGCTCAGCAGGAAAGAGGAAGAAGCTCCTACTGTAACAGCAGCTCCATATGCAATTAACAGCATTTGAACGCAAATCCAAAATACCTTTCCGGAGCAAAAAAATTTTTTGTAAGAGGTAGTTTTTTTTTTTTGTTTTTAAATATGAAATTTTGAATTAATAGATGTAACATGCATTTATTCTCGTTTATTGATTCCTATTTACTTTTTGTTGTCCTAGGCTGACACTGAACGATTGAATTCCAAAATCTCTGTCGCCATCAACGTCAGGGATATCCTGTAAATAAAAGTTATAATTAAAAAGCTTGTGAGTGGCATTTTGTACACTCGAGTTGACTTGCTATTATTATTTTGGTTCCATTCTCGCGTACTTATTTTTTTTGTTTTTGTGAATATCCATTCTTAGGTACATTAATTTTGATTTATGAATTACCTTGAATAGCGCGATTACTGCGGAGAAGAAGCACATGAAGCCGGTTGCAAACATCAGTGATCTTGTAATTACTACAGGTGATCTACCAAGCACATATTTCTGCATGTATATATGGCACCACTTTCTCAAAGAAGGAAAACAAAAATGAAGGTTTTAAAAGGGTCAACAAATTTCAACGTTTCAGTAAATAACTAACTAGCTCTAGTTCAGTAAAAATATATCCCACGGCATACATTTTAGCAGGTTGAGCTCTAGAAGATGAAGAGTTTGTGTATGTACCTGGATGTGCGTGAAGAAAGCAAGTTGAACTACAACTGCCCTCACAATCAGGATGCAGCTTGCAGCAAGAAATGGATGTTTCTTCCATCTAAGAAAAGGGAGCTACAAGAGTGAGGAGAACCAATTAGACGATCTCTGATATTACATTAATAAATCTTGTACAATAAAATTCGTAAGAAAGAAAAAAAAACAGATAAAATTCATCAAATAATCCAAAAACCGAGGTGAATTATCATAAGAACTTACTTCGACGGAATATACAGTTCCAAGTAGAAAACTTATGAACAGGGCCATAAAAAGTGGCGGAGATCGAGATATAATTCCCATAATTAGACTCTGAAAAAGCACAAGATCAAATTGATTACAAAAGAATACATTTATATATGCAAAGTAGGACAAAAAATTTTTTTGCCATTTTCTTACAATCAATAAAGACGTAGAAACAATTGCTGCACCAGTTCTTATTGAGAAGTCGCCGGAAGCTAGGGGGAGATCAGGCTTGTTAACCTCAATTTAAACATGTCAAAACTGATTGATTAGCAAAAGAAACAAAAATCCTGACGCATAAAAGGACAAAATATTTTCAGCATGTGGTCTCAAAAACTTTTGTTTACATATATATTAATTGTTCAGGATTATTAACCTAACATGCAACGAATGCTAGCTATATACCTTGTCTATTTCAACATCGTACAGCTGGTTTAAGCCCACCACGTATATGTTCATCAAAACTGAGGGCACCAAGGCCTGAAATATCAAGAATAATTAGTGTACCAGTACTATTTGTCTCGTAAATGCACCTTAATTACCTTCAATAATCCAATGAAAAAGGTGGGAGTCAAATCAGAGAGAGTTTCTACTGGAAGAAGAGAAACCGAGGTTATCCCTATAATCTGATAAGCAAAAATAGAGAAAAAAAGATTTCATATTTGTTAATCTATAAATTTCGCGTCATTATATAATTCTTCAAAAGAAAAGATACCAGCTAAAATTAACAAGAAACTTACTGTGCCAATCACAGTGTGAGGACGAGAAAAACGGAAGAGTGCATTGAAATTCCGAAGGAGAAAATCCTGAGAGCTCGTCGAATTCTTATCATCCTCAGATTTTGATGGATACTCATCTTGTAACGTGATAGGAACTCGGTACACTCTCTTGATCGAATTGTGTAAGCTTCTGTTGTTTAATAATCCTCCAGTACTGTTTGTGATTTTATCGGGTAAGGGAAATGAAATCCTTTTAGAATATTTGATAGAATTCTTCTGAAGACCTATGACGGAACCTGAAAATGGACAAAACAACACGTTATTCATCAGATGTAGATGTCAATTTTGGGCTGCCATGATTATACTAGCTATCGTGTGTAAAGTAATAGCTAGTTCTCTAGTACATAGGTTTAATTTAAAGTGTAAAATTTGAATTTCATGTTTATACATTATAACATATAATTAGTGTACTAGCACTAATAATCCCAGAAGTGAAGTATCCCTGAATGGTAAACATCCTAAAGAGGTATTATCAATAATTGACCTGATTAGCAAGATTCTATTTCTGTTCATGTATTCATTCCCCCTTCGATGTATAATATTTATCTTATTCTCACGAGGAGAATTCTATGCTCTCGAAAGCATTTAGGTTTTTGATTTCTTGATGATGATGATGATTTTAATCGCCTAAGTCTTATATATGGGCATGTGGACTACACTCTATGATTGATGCTACTTTATTTATAATGATAAATGCTTGATAGATGTAAAGATGCATATTCGTGAACGAATATTGAATCTTCTGATGTCTCTCCAAGTGAAGAAAGAAAAAAGAATTGACATTGAACGCTCTATTTTCTAGAATTTTCCTATTAAATCGCCATAAAATTTGACTCGCTGCCGGATCACTAGGGAAAAACCTAAAAACCCAAGGGTGTATGACTTCAACCAGGTGAAACCTTCATAAGCTATCGTGCATTCAAAATGCACACCCTTTCTTGTCAATTTGCATAGATGGTAACCTAATTTAAATATTGTATAGAAAGTAAGATCAAAAGATCAAGGATGTATTTCTTTAAAGAGGCAAAACCTCTATAGGTTATTATGAAGCAAATTCCCCTTTATCAGTTTGCACGGATGATATGCAAACCTAATCTCCATCCCAAGCGAGGGAAAAGATGAAATGATCAAGGAAGTACGACTCTAAGGATGTAAAACCTTCATAAACTATTAGCTTTAAGAATGCACATCCCCCTTTCCATTTTAGATGAATGGTATGTAAACTTATTTTAATCAAAAGTCAATAAGAGATGTCAACATACAGACTAAGGATGTAAATCAACAGCGATGAAAACTCCAATAATCTTCATGTATCTCCAATTAACTCCAATAGACTCCACCAAATATGCTATTGAGCCTTGGAAATTCCACACCCCTCGTCGCTAGTTTTGTAGAGTCATGCGAACTAAAATCTCCAAGCCAAGAGGGCACTATAGAAATCTCCAAAGCTTAGAGAGAGCTACCGAAATCTCAAAGCCCAGAGAAGGCTGCAAAAATCTCCAAGCTCAAAGAAAGTTACAAAAATCTCTAACCCTAGAGGGGGCAACACAGTTACAAAAATCTCCAAGCCCATGAGGAGCTAGAAATCTTCAAAGCTCTAAAAGAGCTACAGAAATCTTCAATTTCAAAGGGGACTACAGAAATCTCCAAATTCAAAGGGGATACAGAAATCTCTAAGCCCAATGGGGCTACAGTATTCTCTAAAGTTTAAAGGGCTAGAGACATCTCTAAGGCTATTGTGGCTACAAACATCATTAGGAGCTAAAGGAAATCTCCATGCTCAGGGTGGCCACAAACCAAGCCCGATGCAGCAATAAAAATCTCTTAAAGACCTCAAAGGAAATCTTCAAGCCCAGTAGGGCTACAAAATCTCCAAAGCTCGGAGGCAGCTAAAGAAATCTTTAATGCCTAGTGGGGCTACCGAAATCTCCTAAACTCAAAAGGAAGTTATCGAAATCTCCAAGCTCAATGGGGCTAAAGAAATCTCGAGGACGAAGAAAGGCTAAAAAATTTCCAACCTCAATGAGAGTTAAAGAAACCTCCGATGAATTACTCTTTAAAATCCAACTGAGAGTTAAGCGAATCTCCAGAATTGCATAACTAAATAAAGCTAGTGCAAAATGCATATAGCTGAGTAACGTTTACGCACAATCTGAAGAATGAAGTATAATATCATCAATTTCTAGGGATTGTAATGACAACAATATCGGAGAACAGTCACGAGCTCTAAATGCTAAATAAATACTGAGATGGAGATAAAAACTGCTTGCAAACGTGAAAAGCCAACTAGAGTAGGAAAAAGAAAATCATTGCCGAAACGTTGAATGACATACTCCAAGTTTGTCTACACATGCTTTCACCCTTTCTCATTCCCAGGTTCTACTTTCTGATATTTTCTCATTTTCTGGAGCCTTAGAGCCTTGAAGGTGTCCTCTAAAAATTTCCTTTAAGATATCTAGAAATCTCTAACCTATCAAACCCAGGTGGTACATCCGAATGTAGTTTAATTTCCTACTACATCTTCTAATCAATTTATATGTTTGTACTTCTGAAGTAAGAAAGAAATCTTCTATATATATATATATATATATGCTATTTTTTATTATTAAAAAGAATAAAAAAGACTTATACTTCTTTTAGTTCCAATATCATTTTCTGAATTGAAATATATATGTCTATATATATATATATATATATCATTGGTTTGACTGAAAACTGTAACGTTACATATTACAGTAACTAATCCCTTCAATAACTAACATATATCGTTTTTCTTTTTATGCATACCTAATATTCACATATATATGTAATATTATTTTTATATATTATCAAAAAATAATCTCGAGATAACAGGTATAAGAATATATCAAAAACTCACCGATTGTTTGGGTTCCTGAAGGTATTATTTTTCTCATCTTCAAACCATCTGTTAAAATTCAAAGAAAAAAATTTTAAAAAAAAATAGAATTTAAGAATGGGAATTATATATATCTTCAAGTTAAACATACCCCGTTCTGTGAGAAGAAATTTTGCGAAGAAGCTTGAGTATGAACAAGAATGAAGCATGATCTTCTTCCGCTCCCTCTGATGTGTGTTTTATTTGGGCAATGAGTGTTTAGTTCTGAATTAATTTGGCTGGAATTTAGAGAAATCTCAACTATTAATTTTTTTTAACTTAATTGCCTTGCCTTCCATCAAAGGAATAACTACCATTTAAAAGCGATCAATTATTATATATACTTTTCTTACGAGTTTAATTATAATTGAATCGTTGAATAATTTATCTGGATTTGAAAAATTTGAAACTGACAAACCCATGTAAGGAAATAAAACGAGTGCAGCAGCAGCTGGTTTTGCCAAATTTGGACTCTTGCGCAATTAAAACTCATGACGTTACTAATTATGATATAAATTAAATTTTGTATTTCAACTTTATAAATAAATTAATGTTATTAATTCTAAATTTAATTCTAAAATTTCATCTCAAAGGATGTATCTCATTTCATATCACTTTTTATCATTTTTAAAATAATTTATTACACTATTCACATTCTGCACACAACAGAAACGCAGCAACGCAAAACGCATATAACATGCCAAATTATCACTAATTTAAATGCGTATAATATGTCAACTAAAATCAGTTGAACAATAACATCTCTAACCTCTTGAAAAACTACTTTTCAAGGATTGAGATTCACTATGCTGGACTACGTAGTATAATCTAACACTCATTTTTTTAGGCCAAATACGAGATTTTGTATTTCTAACCTCAAACATAATGGGCATCGTCCTATTTTCTATAGGATCATGTATTTCAGTAACTACGTCTAAAGACATTATTAACGGATTCATCGAATTAATCAATCAGTACATCATCCTATATTAGATAGTTATTTCATGACTCAAGGACATTAAATCTTCAAATACTTTCCTAAAGTATAAATCCTCAACACTATTATATGCTTTAAGTTTGGATCTATAATACTAACCATATATCCCGATTGTATTGTACCATAAACATCACCTAAAGCCAGGTTTGCATGGAATCCGCTAACTAAGACTTTTTCGAAGGATAACCACCTTCTATCTAGAAGAGCTATCCGAATAAGAATATCCAATTCTCTTCTAACCAAACATAAATGCATATTTGTACCACTCCGAATTGTATATAACTCAACTTTTCTGACCTTACTTGCCCTTAACAACTACAGAAATTTGTTTAAGCCGTTACTCATTTAAAAGAACAACTTCATCTTCTCTCGACTAAGACAATTCAACCTTGATCGATTGTTCATATATATCTTCAATTTTTTTTACTCAAAAGTTTCATTTTGACCTCCTTTCAAAAACTTCTTTAAGGGTTAACTTAAGAGTTACTCAAGTATCAAGACTTTTAGTGGTATCCGAATAATTAGTATTGGAACCAATTATTTGTTATCCAGATGAATCTCCAATATCTCTTATTGGAACCAATTTATCTTTATTTTCACTTTCATTTCTCATCATAAAAGTATATATTCTGAAATTCTCTAACCAAGACATTTTAGTTTCTTCCTCAGAAGTTTCTGTATCAGATTCCTCTGAATATTTCAAAATTAATTCATAGACAGATTCGTCATCAGAACTAATTTTGTATCCCCATACAGGTTCATATGCTGATGATAGCTTTTCATGTCGATTTCTAACAATCGAACACTCGTCTTCTTCCTCTTTTATCAAAATATTTATCAGCATAATGACCTTTCTTACACATATATATCCAGCAATGATTATAGTCTTTAATAAACTTACTAGATGGACACGTAACACAAAATTTACAAGTACCTCGTTCCTTTGCACTATTCCTTTCTCTAGTTTTTTTAATTAACCTATATTATTCTATTTTTAATAAAATGAGATTTTATTAAATATGTGGTAATTATTTAGGCCAATATTAATACAACTAGGTTATTCTAAATTGTTAGACCCAATTAGATTGGAATAATTTATAAACCTATGCCCAATTAGATTGAACTCTATTAACGTAAATAATTAATCAAAATAGGATTAAATTCTATATATCTAGTAATTATTAGTATAGATATAAATAATTCACTAAGGCTATAAAATCTAAGATGTTTAATAATTAAAAACACATAGTTTTTAAAAATGATGAGTGAGAGAGAGATATATAACAATATACCCACAGTCTCTTTTGTCAGTACAACACTGTGAGATATAGGTAGCGTCCTATGATGCTTAGATTTCGTCCTCTCTATGGATGGTGTCTATCTATATTCATATTAAGGTTGGCTTCCTAGTGATAGGATTTAGATTATATATTTCAAAATTGACCTATCCTATGGCGACATTTTTGAGTTAAGTTGTTAGAATTCAAAACAATAGGTTACACTCATAAAAATATAAATTAAATTATTAATTGTATCTTGACAAAAACAGTGGTAATTAATAAATGATGAGCATATGATATATTTTGAATTTCATTTATTAATTAAGATAAACTTAATTCAATTATATTAATGTGACCTACTCTACAGCGGCACATTAATTGTAAGATTAAATTATCGTAGTTTAATAATTTAATTATGTGTTTACCATAAGCATCACACATCGCGTTTACTATTATAAAAAAATGTTATTAAGTTAAGTATATTAAATGATATATTTATTTATTTCACCAATTACGTCTGCAACCAATCCCATCGTCGCTTTACTTGCAAACAAAAAGTCAAATGGTAAAAATTTTGTAAAATGGAAGAGTAATATGAATATAGTGCTGATATGTGAGAACTAAAAATTTGTTCTTCTTGAAGAGTGTCCTCTAGAACCTGCTATCAATGCACCTCGTAATATATGAGAGCAATATAATAATTGGATCAAGCCAACAACAAGCCCAACTGCTACATGGTAGCTAGTATGAATGACGTGCTTAGACAAAAGTATAAATGGATGGATATTGCATATGAGATATGGGAGTATCTGTAAGCCATATTTGGGCAACCTTCAGATCAATCATGTCATGAAGTTGCTCGTGACTACATGAATGCGAAGATGAAAAAGGGTGTTCTAATTATAGAACATGTATTAAACATGGTGAATTATGAATGAGGTAGAGATCCATAGTACGACCATTGATGAGCGTACTAAAGTCGGCATCATTCTTGAGTCATTATCACTGACTTTTATATAGTTCAAGACGAATTATATTATGAATAGGCTGAATTATAACATGACTCAGCTACTCAATAAATTGTAAATCTTTGAGGTCATCTCAAAAGAGAAACCTAAAGAAGGTGAGGCAAATGTTGCCAAAGATAAGCCTTCTTCTTCTGGAAAAAGCAAAAAGAGGAAGAATAAAAAAATAGTTCTGGAGCATAATCCAAGAAAGCCAAGAAAGGCTCTATAGACAGCAAGAACAAAACCTTGAAGAGAAAATGTTTCTGTTGCAAAGTTGATAGGCATTGGAAGAGAAACTGCAAAAAGTATCTCTTTGACTGAATGACAAGAAGAAAGGTAAATTCGATTTACTAGTTTTAAAAGCTTGTTTAGTAGAAGATGATTTATGTCCCTGGATAATTGATTCAGGAGCCACTAACAATGTTTGTTCTTCGTTGAAGATGCTTAGTTCTTCTAGCGAGCTAGTTGATGGAGACTTCACCATGAAAATGGTCAATGGAGTAATTGTTTTAGCATTGGCAGTGGGAGTCGTTTGTTTACATTTTTAAAATAAAATTTATTGTTTTGAACAATATTTAATTTCTTCCTAGTTTTAAAAGAAATTTGATTTCAGTTTTTAAATTCGTTGAACAATTATTTGGCATTTTATTTCATAATAATTAGATTATTATTTCAAAGAATGGTTTAAATATTTGTTTAAAAAAAAAAAAAATGAGCTTTATATTTTAAGGCCAAATGAATGACCATTGCTTAACACAGGATTATTCAGAGTAGAACATTATAAACTTAAAAGGTAGAAAGTTTCTCAAAGTGACGAGACATATTTTTGATACTTTAGGTTAGGTTATATCAATCTAGATAGAATTAATAGATTTATAAATGATGGTCCTTTAAGAAACCTAAACGTTGGCACCCTACCTGTCTGTAAATCCTGTCTATAGAAAAAAATGACTAAAAGATCTTTCTCAACAAAAGGGCGAGAGGGCTAAAGAACCACTTGAACTTGTACATAGTGATGTCTGCAGTCCATTAAATGTACAAGACAAAGGTGGTTATGAATATTTCATCAGCTTTATTGATGATTGTTCTAGATATGGCTACGTATACCTAATGCAAAAAAAAATCTGAAACTTTTGGAAAGTTTAAGAAATTTTTAGTAGAAGCTGAAAAACAGTTAGGTAAATCACTTAAAAATCTTCTATCAAATCAAGGAGATGAATACCTTGACTCAGAGTTCAAGGATTATTTGCTAAAGCATGGCATTGTATCCCAACTCATAGCACCTAGAACACCACAACAGAATAGTGTTGTAGAAAAGAGAAACAGAACCTTGCTTGATATAGTTAGATCTATGATAAGTTACTCTTCATTGCCATTTTCATTTTGAGGATATGCACTATAAACTGCAATCTATATTCTAAATGTTGTACCTTCTAAGTCTGTTCATCGTACGCCTTTAGAGTTGTGAGATGGTCGTAAACCTAGTTTAAGATATTTTCACATACGAGATACCCAGTATATGTGCTGATATGAAAGATTGAAAGGTTGGCACTGCAAGCAGAGGTTCTGTCTATTTGTAGGTTACACTAAAAGCAATATAGGAGGTTTCTTCTACAATTCTCTAGAGAAAAATGTGTTTATATTGACAAATAATACTTTTCTTGACAATGACTACATAACAAACTTCAAACCTCATAGTAAGGTTATACTGGAAGAGTTACTCTCTGATCAGATTAGACCATCAGTATTAACAGTTAATGAACGACGAAATTAGGAGACCACAATTCTTGATCAGAGTATCGTGGTGCCTTGATGTAGTGGGAAGGTTGTGAGATATAGAGAGGATGGAGAAGCACAAGTTGTTGTGTCTGATACAAACCAAGATGATCCATTGACATATAAGCATGAAATGGAGGATTTTGATAAGGAAATAAGGCAAGAGACCATGAACCAAGAAATCCAGTCCATGTACTTCAATTCGGTCTAGAATTTGTAGATGCACTTGAAGATGTTAGGTTTATTGGGTGTAAATGGATCTTTAAGAGAAAAAGAGGTACGGATGGGAAAGTAGAGACTTTCAAAGTAAGGTTAGAGGCAAAGGGCTTATACCCAAAAAAAGGGAGTAAACTATGAAGAGATTTTCTCGCTAGTGGCCATGCTTAAATCCATTCGTATTCTCTTAGCCATTGATGCATATCTTGAATATGAGATATGACAAATGAATATCAAGACAGCTTTTCTGAATGTCTATCTTCATGAGAGCATTTATATGGTGCAACCAGAAAGGTTTGTGGTGGAAGATTAGGAGCAAAAAGTATAGAAGCCACTTAAGTCTATTTATGGACTTAAGCAAGCTTCAAGATCTTAGAACTTCAGATTTGATGAGATGATCAAATTTTATGGTTTCAAGCAAAACATTAATGAGCCTTATATGTAGAAGTACATCAAAGGAAAATAGGTGGTCTTCTTGGTACTTTATGTAGATGATATTCTATTCCTTGGGAATAATGTGGATATATTATCTAATATAAAGAAATGGCTAGCCAAGCAATTCCAAATGAAAGATTTGGGAGAAGCGAGTTATGTCCTTAGAATCCAGATTATTCGAGATTGCAAGAACAAATTTTTGGAACTTTCTCAAGCATCATCCATCGATAAAATACTTATGCAATTTTCAATACAAAACCCTAAAAAAGGTCGTTTGCTGAGTCGACATGGAGTTGTCCTTTCCAAAGAGCAATGTCCTAAGACACCTCAGAAGGAAGAGAACATGAGAAACATTCCTTGTGTATTAGTAGTTGGTTGCCTCATATATGCTATGTTGTCTACAAGGCCTGACATTTGCTATATAGTGGAAATGGTCAGTCATTTCCAATCCAACCCAGGACTAGGTCATTGGATTGCCATAAAGCATATTCTCATATATCTTAGGAGAATGAGAAACTATATGCTTGTTTATTCAGGTGGAGACCTGAACATTATTGGTTACACTAACTTTAATTTTTAATCAAATAAAGATACTTGAAAGTCAACTTCTGGGTTAGTGTTCACTCTTGGTGGTAGAGCTGTAGTTTGAAGAAGTGTAAAATAATCCATTGACCCTATATTATAACAACAATGGGGTAGTGTCGAATTGGGAAGAACTAAGAAGCCATAAGAAAGGGAAGCATGTAAAGAGGAAGTATTACCTAATCAAGAGATCATGCATCAAGATGACGTGAAAGTTATGAAGATAACTTCCGAATACAATCTTGCAAACTGTTTTTACCAAGACGTTACCAACCAAAATGTTTAAGGGTCACTTAGAAGGCATGGGATTAAGAGACATGTCTCACCTACTTTAGGGCAAGTAGGAGATTGATAGGCATAATGCCCTAAAAGTATGTAGTTTGTACACTTCTTGAAATAAATAAAATTAACATTGCTTTATACTTAATTACGTTTATATTTAATATCATAAAAATATAATTTTATTTATGTAACCATAATTTTAGTATATATAAGTATTATATACACAAGAGAATTAAAATTATGGATAATAAACTGAAATAGTCCGTAATAAATTAATTAAAGTTAATTTTTTGATTAAATATTACTAGTGCGATCTACTAACATTAAGATTGTAAGAGTTTTAATCGGATTATCAATATAATGACATTATGGCAGAGGCACTTTATATAATATGATTGTATAAGACTAAACTAGGGATAATTTGAATTCTCATATAAATTCCGTTACTATCTGAGAATTCAAATAATATCAATAAATAATCATGCAGATTACTCTTAATCCTAAGTAGTCATAAACTTCTATCTATGTTATTGAGTCTTTTGAGTTACTTATTAAGGTTTATTCTAACACAATCTCAACAGTCGTATCTTAGAAATTTAATAGAATGAATAGTTGGGAATGTGATATATAGATATAGAATTCATTCCTTCCTATTGGAAGTCAAAAAAATGGTTCCCGTAAATGTTAATTCTGTAATTGAATAGTTTGATGGCTCAATTTATAATTGATTTATAAATTAAATGTTTAGTAGAAAATTAATGGAACTTAAAGATAAAGATATAATTAGAGAGGTAAAACGAAAAAATTGACCTAACTCTAATTATGGACCGTTTATAGAGGGTTGAACTACATGTAGTGATTATATTAGTAGACTGCTTAAAGTTTTCTGAATAAAATATATCTATAATTTCAAGAGTTCAATTACAGATTTTTAGTGAAATAATACTATAATTAATAAATTGGATTAATTAATTAAAAAGTTTAATTAATTATCTAAATTTATTGGAGCTTGAAATTGTAAGTCCATAGGTCCCCAATACTACCTCTTAAATCAGTACAATGAATAATACAGTAGATAAAATCATTACATTAAATATTTATATGTCTAGAAAATAGTTTTCTGAAATACGTGTTTGGATTCAATTAATTAATTAAGAATTAATTAATTATTAAAATATTTGAAGGAAAATATCTTTTATTAATATCCAAATATTTTAATTTAAAAAATTAAATAGATAAATTCTTATAGAGATATTTATCCTCCTTATCGTTTATTTTTTACATTGATTTTGAATTAATTAGAATTTCACTCCTAGAAGTTGTTTTACAAATTTAAATAATTAATAAATGTTATTAATTAATTAATTTTATTTTAATTGAAATTGTTTTAATTAAAAATATTACTTCTATTAGGAGTTGACTTACATATTTAATTAATTAATAAATATTATTAATTAATTCAATTCTTTTCTAATTAAAATTGTTTTAATTAAAATAGAATTGATATTAAAAAACAAAAAGGGTGGAAACCCTAAGAGATTAAAAAAAAGAGTTTTTCTTTGGACGTACAACATAGAAAAATTAGTTTTGTTTAAACACCATTGTATTACAAACTAAGTTCACTCTTCTCTTTACTGTAACTGCTGAAGGATTAGTTTGGAAACTATTAGTGAAGGAAAACCTGCAGTAAAAATATTTACAAGCGTAAAAAGATATCTGTTCTTTTCTTTCTTTTTATTTATATTAAAACTATATACTCATATAATATTTATAACTATCCCGGTTAAATTTTTTGTTATTTATTTGATAAAATTTCCTAACACACATAAATAGCAGGCAGCAGAGGAGAAACAACAGCAAAGTACTTCTAACAACAACAAACAAATTTAGCACAGTAGCGTTAGCAACAATAGTACAACAGTTCCCAGTAGCAAGTAATGACCTTTAAGATAGAAACCAAAAGCAGAATGCACACTCATCAATTATAGCAAAAGTAATAACCTAAGCAGGGCAACAATAGAGCAATAATATCACATAAACAGTAAGCAACAGAGAAAAAGCTAGGACCCTAATGGCGACAACAACAACCAAGTAGCAGTTCCTGGCACAAAACCAGCAATTGAAATCGACCAAACAACAATACCAGCAGCATACAATAGTGATCCAGCCGCACCTTACAGTACAACTACCTTGTTACGACTTTATTCCAGTCACTAGCCCTGCCTTCAGCGCCCCCCTCCTTACGGTTAAGGTAAATAAGAAAAAAAAAGAAAAAGTTAAGGCTACTCCATTTTGACAAAAGACCACACCTAAGTTCCATAACTTTGGATCCGCTATCTCGATCATGATTTTCCTATCCCTAAAAGGGAGGGTCCTTCCCAAAAGGGAAGGTTGTGGGCGAGGAGGGATTCAAAACCCTCAATACTGTGGTTTGTCGCCACATGCTCTAATCCTCTAAGCGACAGGCCTCGCCCCTTTTTCACTGGATCTGTTCCTGAAAGTACCCTAAAATAAAAGGAACCTTTCCTCTCCTCAGCCATTTCGGGTTAAGAAGATGAAAAAGCACCTTTCTTTCTATAAAAACACGATGCGTTACAAGGTGTGAAGTGAGAGAGAAGGTATTTCATAATTGGGGTTTTGAATAAGACGACCTTTTCATTTTTTTTTTTTTTTTTCATATTGCAAAAATAATAAGAATGAGAGGTGTTAAGCTTTTTATCATCTTGGTGTTGAGATGTTTATTTGTAGGTCTATCATATATAACACACGGGTTGTGATAAGAGAAAAAAATCTTTCTCAAATACGTTGAAACATTCCTAGTTTTTCATCATAGAACAAGCATAACAACAAACAAGTAGCCAGTCGCAGACAATAGGCGTAAAATCAAGCTACAGGCCAGCATCGAGTAAAGCAGGCTAGAAAAAGTTACAAGCACGAAGAAATCAAATAAAACAAAGATTATGTACAGCCTATGAATTAAGCATGAGATCCCTACGTATATTAGAAAAGAGTAGAGACCATCAAGTAAAATCATTACAAGTTAACCCAAATTAGCAAGAGAGTCTGTTATTATGTTTTTGTTGATTAATCACAAGGTTTTGTAGTCAAGAATGAATAAGACAAAGTCTACAAACTCAACAAAGCATTATATGAGCTCAAACAAGCTCCATGAGTGTGCTATAGTCAAATTAATTCCTACTTCAATCAAAAAGGATTTATAAAAAGCAAAGTGAGCTAACTTTTTGTGTGAAGAAGCAAGGTATGTCGAACATTCTCATTGTTGCCCTTTATATTGATGATTTGTTGTTTACTGGTAATAATGAGAAGTTGATAAATGAATTTAGAAATGAAATGATGGAAAGATACGAAATGAGTGACATGGGGTTGTTGAGATACTTACTTGGAATAGAAATTCACCAAGATGAAGATGGTGTGTTTACATCTCGAAGGAAGAATGCAAAAATGTTTTGAAGAAGGAAAGAATGATTGGTTGCAGTTTTCTAACTATACCACTTGTTGTGAATAAAAAATTAAAGAAAGAAGAGAAAGGAAATAAAGTAGATGCAACTTATTATAAAAGTTTGATTGGAAAAAGTTGTTTTATCTTACTGCAACAAGATCGGATATAATGTTTATAACAAGCTTGTTGTCAAGATTCATGAACAACCCAAAACACATTCATCTTGGAGTGCCAAGAAAAGTGTTGAGGTACATTCAAGATACCATGGACTTTGGGATCAAATTTTGAAAGAATATATAAGTTAAGTTAATAGAGTTTTGTGATAGTGATTGGGGTGGCTGTGTAGATAATTGAAAAGCACAAGTGGCTTTGCATTTTCTCATAGCTCAAGTGTATTTTCTCAGTGTTCAAAGAAGCAACAAACCGTTGTTTAATCATTGGCTGAAGCAAATATGTTTCAGCCTCATTAGCAACATGACATGTTATACGGTTATGGAGAATACTTGAAAATATAGGAAAGAACCAACAACAAGGAATACTTTGCATTGTGACAACAAATCAGCAATTTTAATGGCCAATAATCTAGTTCAACACAATAGAAGCAAGCATATAGCACTCAAGCATCACTTCATTAGAGAAGCAATTAAAGATGGTGAGATTCAACTTAAGTTTTGCAGGTCAAAACAATAACTTACTGACTTGTTAACAAAAGCTTTGCCAGAGGAAAAAATTTCAACAACTCAGGAAAGCTATTGGAGTTCAAAAACACATATTAAAGGAGGAGAATGCTAATGTTAATGTGTTGAGTTTCTAGTTACTGTTCACATGATTATTTACAGGATACTGTTCACGCAAAACATACAACATATTATGTATTTTCTTGGAGTGGGCAAATTCAGGTTCGGTTTAGTTTTTCTAAAAGCTTAAATGAACCTAAAATATATAAACTATAGAACTGAGCTGAACTAAACTGAAATATTTTAGTTACTAAATCAAACTCGAAATACATATACTATAGAACCGAACTAAACAGAACCAAAGTGAACTAATTCGGTTTGGTTCGATTGCACAGTTTGGTTTCCAAATTCAATTTCGGATACGGTTTGGATACGGTTTCAAGAATTCTGGAATATTTTCACATAGATCTCTAATTTATACAAAAATTATAAAAAAATTTTAAATTTACAATAATTACCCCTATTTTTATTTGAATTTATGTAAATAATATAAATATTTTATTTTATTTATTAAATATTTTATTATATTGATAATTTTAATAAATATTTGGGGCTTAAATAAAATTTTTACAATCAATTTTGGTTCGAATTTGATTTCAACCAAACCCGAACCAAACTGATTGGTTCAGAATCGAAGTTAAACTGAATTTATTTTAGAATCGTACCAAATTACAGTGAACAGTTCGATTTAATTCGATTCAATTTGGTTAGGCATTTTGACCCAACCCTGATATTTTGTTAGTATTTTTTTATGGTTGCAATCCATCAACGAATGTGAGACACATGTAGGTCTCTTCTGACAAGTATATAAGGTGTATTTATGATGAAAATCTAATTTTGAGTGTAAAAATTTGTCTAGAAAAGTTCTACTTTTTTGGTGTCTGAAAATTCTGTTTTTCCTCCATTTCCGCTGCTTATTTTCTTTTTATTTTCTACATTATTTCAATTGCTGTAATTTCTTCTTCTTTGATTCACTTGTCTGGATGCTTAGTTGGTGGTGTTAACAACCTAAACTTGGTGACATTTGTTGAAACTACAGCCAACACACTCTCAATCCACAAATTATGCCAGCCAGGAGAGCAAGCCTGTTTTATTGCAAGGATTACTGCCATCAAGTCAGCACAGAAAGAAGTATTATAATCAAAGTTATTTTTAATAATAAATTACATGCATCAGAAGTATTTTGACAATAATTACTTTTATTAAAGTATGGGTGTTTAGTGTTTAGAGTATATTTTTAGGTGCGAATCAACCCAATCTAATTTAAAACACTTACCATGAACTATTATGACTATTATACCATAAAACCCGTTGAAACAAATTAGCCTCTAGGTATCACAAATAAGACGTAAATAAAAACAAGGGAAAAATGACCATTAGCTCCTGTTAGATTCAAGGTTTAACACATTTTCCCCTTGTTAGATTTTAATACTTCATTAACCCCACACCGTTAAAACCGTAACTGAAAACATTCAATTTTCAAGGGCATAAAAAGTCCTCTTGTGTTTAATATTAAAAGCAGGTTGACCTGTTAGTAAAATATATGAGCTTGACATTTTATTATTACTTTTTTATGTTAATATTATTACGCTTTTCATATTATTTTTTCTTTCCATTTTCTCTGTCACCACTTTCTCTACTACCAAACAATCATGAAGTCCAACCAAATCCGGCCATAAACCATTAAACCTTCCCAAACCTTTAGTATACCCGATCGACAGTTGTCCTAATACTTCACGCTCTTGGACTTTTATGATAACGAGTTATCTCGTCAACAATTGAAAGATGCAGATGTATTCGTTGAAAAAGGAGTTAATTGGGCTCGGGAATAGTGAAAGATTCTCATCTGTTTTCAGCAGCCTTGTCAAAGACAGTATATGCTCCGGTAATTTCCAGTATTCAGGTCTTGTTGAAAGTCTACATGGACATTGTGAATACCCTTTTAACAGGTGGAAGGCAATGTTGAAGCAAAAATATTTCAACAGTCCAAGGGCATTTATGTCTCTTGCTGCAGCGGTTTTTGCTCTTCCACTATCATTTATTTCTGCAGCCTGTTCTATCATTTCATTATTAATGTAGACTAATTAATTTCTACTGTTTGTATTGCATGCTTTTCAGAAGTATTTCATTTATATTGTCTGTGTTTCTCTATCGGGTAATTCTGGCATTAACATTAATAAAAGAATTAAATATTTGCCTTTTGTACTTAACTATTCTATTGCTTTAAACTCGTGTTTTTGTGCCATATAGTTCCCTAATGAATATTCATTTGTATTTTTTATTTATTTGAATATTCATGATTGTACGTATAGGTGCTCACTAACTTTTGAAAGATTTCCATTTTGTCTTCACTAAATTGCCTGAAAATATCATTACTAATTGATAAAATATTCTACCGAAGAAAAAAAAATTATTGTATTAACTGTAGTCAATAATAAGTATGTGGAGCATGAAATAGATCAAAAGGCCAAAAATTAATATTAATATTAACTAGAAAATGAAAGCAAACTAGATAATACTAATACTACTTTAAAAACCAAAGAAGTTACATGGTGAATTATGCCTTTTCTTTTTCAAATTTAGAAGACTTTTTCCGAATTTTTTTTTTTAGGGTTTGCTTTTATTCATGCGGCTCAGGTCATTCTAGTTTAAGCACAAACACAAATTAAACTAATGTCGTTTATATTAAGGTTGTTTGAGGAGAATTCAAATTACTTGCCAATTGGGATTGATTTCATACCTCCTAGCTATTACTCACTACAGTACCCACCATCAATAATTGTACTGGAAATTCTTGGATGTTGATATTCCTATTTTATTAAAATTCATTTAAATAATACTAGACAGTCGCTAAAGACAAAAAAATTTAAATTTCATTTATAAGTATTTCTCCATTTATAAATTTGAAACACAAATTAATTTATATTCCAACTTATGCATTGCATGTTAGATCTCACCAAAGTGTCTGTTTCATATTAGATATGTTTATATAAAACTTAACCTAATAATATATATAAAAAATATTTTAGTCTCTTCAGCTTTAAAATTTTGATACTTCGATTTTCTATTTATAAATTTAGACTTTCTTATCCAATTATATCTGTAATTGCACAATAGTGAAAGATATATAAACTCTTAAAATAATCTATAAAATACAAACTAATATAACATTATCATATGATTGTGGTTGGTTCTATATTATTTATCTTCAGTAATTATAGTATTTTGTATTTTCACTCAACCAATACTACTATCACATGTGAGTTAATTTTATAAATGATTGTATAGGATAAGACTTTATTCTTGATTGCATATGTTAGGCAGGCGTTGGCATTATTATTGGTCATGTATCAGTACGGTAATCTTGCAGAAGGAAAGTGAAAGCAGCAACAATAGAGATAGATGCCAATGGACTCTTGAAATAATTTTGTTTCAAGATTGCCTTCCACTTGTGACGCGGGAGTCTGCAATAGCCTAGTAGATCTTCAGCAAGACTAGAATATTGGAAATTACAATCCAAAATACAGTCTTTTTTAAGGTTGTGAAGAACAGTTGATACCTTTTCACTATTTTGATTCCCAATAACTCCATTTTGAATCATTAATTCCCATCTTTGGTAGTGTTGACAATATAGTTAATGATTAACACGTAGTCATTAAAGTGCTGCGTATCAATATACATGTTCTCGAAAGCCAGTATATTTATGTAGAAACGCTCTGTGTTTTCGTACACTGTAAGAAACGGAATTTCCAGAATCCTTGTCTGGAATGAGATGTCAGGTAGAGTTTAGCTTGATCCCAACTTAAACTTGACTCCAGCTTGGTGAAGTGCAGAGGGTGTGGTTTTAGATTTGAATTCAATTTTGGTAGGCGATAGGCATGGCTGAAGACAAAATCACATCAAATCAAGTAGATGTTCTTTTAAAGACTACTTGGAATATTTATACTAAGATAATTTGGACAAAAAATCAACGGTTTAGATGCTTTGTGATATAAGCGGATTAAGGAATTGCTTGTAGGGAATTTATATTTTTTAAATTATATTATGCTATTGTAAAATTTACATTATTCAAGATAGAGCTTAAGTTGCAGAATAAAAAACTTCGATGCACGCAGCCGTACGTAACTTGTGAGGTAATCGATACCAAATAAATAATAAAGTTGGCAAGAGCAAATTGTGTTTTTATATGCCTTTTCTCAATTTTATTTGTTTAAAAAACTTTTGAGGGAGAGATCAGGAGAGGAGACAGTTCACTTTCACTCCGACATTAATTTAACAGTATGTGTGTTGTCCAGAAACAGTAATGAATTAACGTGTGTTGATTATTCTTGTCAGTCTGGTTGGAAATGAAACATCACTGATATAATTATATGATAAGATTGTGATGGCGGATAAATTAACATAGAACTAAAAATTTTAAAAGTCTAATTCAACATTTTATTTCGCTTTGATAAATGGAAAGAAACTATATGATGATGCATCTGCTTACTCCTGAGTTTTTGGCCGTTTGTTTGTTTATTTATTCATTTGTCAAACAAAAAGCACCAATTGGTTCTTGATCAAATTTCACTGGAAGGAAAGAATAGTTTAACATGAGAAACGTTAATTAAATACGTCATATTTCATTTCAACAACTAAAAAAACTGGAAGTCACAATTGAAAAATAATTAAATTTTGATGTAAATAAATATACCTGTGAGAGTGAGTGAAGCTTGTGGAAATTAAAATATCTCTTTCTTTCAATCGGTAATTAAGCAACATGGAGTGCCAACTTCCATCCTTGCCGGTCATCCTCAGCTTCCTGCTTTTCGTTTTCATGATATGGAAGAAATCTAAAAGCAATCAATCAACTTTAAATCTGCCTCCAGGGCCATGGAAACTACCTCTAGTAGGAAACATGCACCAGCTTGTTGGCTCTCATCCCCACCGTGGCCTGAGAGAGTTGGCAATGAAACATGGTCCCTTGATGCACCTTAAACTTATTGAAGTATCACACTTTGTCATTTCTTCGGCGGAAGCTGCCAGGGAAGTTTTGAAAACCTATGATCTGACTTTTGCTCAAAGGCCCCGTCTCCTTGCTGCAAGAACCATATGTTATAATTATACGGACATTGCTTTTGCACCATATGGAGACTACTAGAGACAAGTGCGAAAAATTTGCACATTGGAACTGCTTAGTGCGAAACGTGTGCAATCATACAGATCCATCAGGGAAGAAGAGGTTTTGAATCTCATTACATCCATTTCTTCGAATGCAGGCTTGTCGATCAACTTTAGTAAGATGATATTTTCATTGATCAATGACATCACTGCAAGAGCGGCCTTCGGTGGTAGATGCGAAGACAACCAAAAATTTAAACAAATTTTCCAAAAAATGCTAAAGCGTGGAGCAGGTTTCAGTCTTGCCGATATGTTCCCTTCAGTAAAATTCCTCGAGGTTCTCAGCGGGATGAGGTTTGAGCAAGAGAAGTTAGGAAAAGAAGCAGAGAAGATTTTGGAAAAGGTCATCAATGAGCACGGATCAGCAATTCGTAAACGGACTGGTAAGGGTGAACCAAAAGATATTGTAGATGTTCTTTTACATGTTCAGAGACATGGTGACCTCGAATTTCCCTTAACGAAGGATAACATCAAAGCCGTTGTCTTGGTGAGTTTACTATTTCATATATTTATAATATATTCTTTACATATCCATAAACAAACTTTTGCATTTTCATTTCACTCCTAGATCAATTAGTTCAAACTCTAAGATTTGAACTGTAGGCTCGTATATTTATTCTTAATCGGAAAAGTCATCATAGTCATATGAGATGTTCTAAACATTCTAAGCATTCTATTAAAAAGAATAACGATTTTTCTTTCTTGTTGCTAAACAAATAGTTTTCTTTCAATATTCTCTTCGTTTCTCTCACTTTCCTTGCAACCAAACATGCTAAATTTCAAAGAGATTCTTTACGTTAAGAGTGATGTTTTAAAACTAAATCAATCTTCATTGATAAAGTTTCAACTATACGGAAAAACGGATTCAGAAATTTGGGTTTTCATTGCTTTATAATTTTAATGACAATTTTATGTAATTATTTGAGTCAAATTAATATATATAATACTATTTCAGGATATGTTTGTTGCTGGAACTGAGACGTCGTCCACAACTATAGAATGGGCAATGTCAGAAATGCTGAAGAACCCAAGAGTAATGGAAAAGGCACAAACTGAGGTGCGAAAAGTCTTTGACTAAAAGGGAAATGTTGATGAAAATGGCCTTGACCAGTTACAATATTTAAAATTAGTCGTCAAAGAAACTTTGAGATTACGCCCTCCTAGTCCTTTGCTACTTCCTAGAGAATGTAGAGAGAGCTGTAGGATTTTTGGATATAACATACCTAAGGGATCCAAAATCATTGTTAATGCATGGGCAATTGCAAGGGATCCCAAGTACTGGAATGAAGTTGAAAGCTTTTATCCGAAAGATTCCTTAATAGTTCCATTGATTACAAAGGGACTAATTTTGAGTTTATCCCGTTTGGTGCTGGAAGGAGGATTTGCCCTGGTATCACTTTTGGTCTAGCTAATGTTGAGTTGCCACTTGCGCAGTTGCTTTATCATTTCAATTGGAAACTCCCAAATGGAATAACAAACAATGATATGGATATGATTGAGAATTTCGGTGTGTCAGTAACAAGAAAAAATAATTTGTATCCAATTCCTATTCCTTATAATAACTCTAAACTAGTCTAGATGGTTTACATTGCTTGTGTTGAAGCAACAATTCAAAGTCGTGTTATATTTGTATTCCGTTTCCTTAACTTGCTTTTCTTAAATAATTTATCATATATCCATTGTGAAGTACATGTATGGGACGGATCGGCAGCTTCATTCTTTTATTTGTATACTTACATTATTTATAAATCATTGGATCTATTCATTTTCAACGGTTAAAATTGAATTTGACCATATAATTAAAAAAATATTATGCACATAATTAATTTAAATATAATCTTAATTATTAGAAATAGTCAATAAATGAGTATTGTAGAATCCGACCATTAAAAGTTTGATAGTCATTGTTGTTATATTTTATTTACATATTGATATCTAATTAAAAGGAAAAGAATTGCCAAGTCCTTAAGGTTTGGCAAAATGTACTTGTTAATCCTAAAAGTTTGAAAAATACCCATGCAGGTCCTAATTTGTCAATTTATAACGTCTGTTTGGACTTGGATAAAGGTAAATTTGTATTTTGTCAAGTAACACACAAATGCCCAAGATATTACCACATGTATATTTATGATTGGATATTCATTTTTTGGCACTTAATTTCTTGTCCTAGCTATCGCGCTCTTCTCTTCCAACCCAAAAACTAACGAAAGACAACAACAAAACACCACATCAAAGGAAAATACAAAACCCAACCATCACAGAGGTGGTTTTGGTGACGGCATTGACAACGGCTATGTTAATGGCAACTAGGATGAAAATGAAACGACATGCAACAACGAGAACTTAACTTCATAAGGTTAGCTTTTTTTTAAACTTTAATATGAAATTTCTTTTCTACGAAAACATGAATATGTTGTGTATTTTGTGGTAATGATGTAAGCCAAGTTATAAATTTTTGTTTGTGCGTTAAGATTTATATGGTTGCCAGTGTTATTATGCATTTGTTTGATGGGTTTAGTTAAGCTAAGGTTTATTATAGGTTTGATGGGTTAGTAGGTTATTGTTTGTTTTAGGTTTCACAGGTCAAATGTAAATTATTAGGGCATTGTTTTTGTTTTTGGGTTGATTAAGACATAGATTTTTCTCCAGCTGGATCATCTCGGTTGGGCTTTTGCTAGTTAGCATGGACAGGCTATTGTCTAGGAAGGCTTTCTGCCTGGTCTCCAGGATATTGTTGTAGTAGCGACGGAATGCCCAAGTTAGCACAAAAATAAGCCATTATATGCTGGAATTGAGCCGTAGTCTAAGCTAACTCCTTTACTTCCTTAGCTTTCTCTACATCTAAGTTACGCTCCTCTACTACAGCCTCGCCCTTTCTCTTCCGGGTTGAGTTCGCACCCATATTTTCTCCATTTTGACTCTCTGTAACCGCCATAGGAGCCTGGCTTCTTGACTAGCAATTATTGTGGCTGGTTTCTCAAGTGTGGTCCCAATTACCCCTTTTTGGAACTTCGAATGCTAACAGGTTGCTCCTTTGGCGAGTACGTAAATTGTAAGAGAGCCTTTCACTTGGACTTCCCATAGATGGTGCCATTGTTAATGCTCAGTTTTTGCAAGCCCTGCACTAGCGTTTGAGGTGAGAATAAGTGCACCTAAAATGGTTGAATGGCTCAAACCAAGTCTTCTCCTATGTAATCCAAAGCTATGTCAAAGGGTGGAACCAGCTAAAGCTATCAATAATGTCAAATCATTAATGTTCTACTTCATAAATCTACAACCAGTTAACCCACAACACAAGATACCTTAACGCCAACACCAGGAAACCTTGAAATCGATAAAAAATTCACTGCCTATTTCTCATTAACTGCTCCGCTTACCTCTTTTTGCCTCTGAACACTCTCGACCCCAAATACTACCAAGCAAGGTCATGAACTTCCTACAAGATAGAAGAAGCTTAGACAGAAGTCATCACTCTGGCGACCCCTCTCTGATGTTTAAGTCAACATCAAATTGGAGAGGAAATGAAAAGGGTAAATATCTCCCTCTAAAAGAGAGAAAAAGTGTGTGGAGAAGCTCAAGATAACGATGAAAAACCCAAAAAATGGACAACACAAGGCAAAAGGTCAACAAATTAGATTATAAAGAGGATGAATAGTGATATCTATAGTACGTTTATTGTGCATTCATCAAGGTTTCTCATAGTGGATGTGTGGGCAAAGTGAATAGAAAGAGAGAATCTTTTTAGGAAAGATAACTTTCTTTCCTAGAAACGTAATGAATGAATTGTCTCTTGTCCAAACTAGAAAAATATCCTTTTATATGAAATAAAAATGCTTGAATTTGATTAGATGTAGAGTATTGCCCTAAGCTTGACCTTTATCTTTACACATATCCTCTCATTATTAGCTCTTAGTGGTCCTTTATTCATGTGACACATGCAGACTAGAATAGGTGGGTCAAACCTTATCCAATCCCAAAAGCCATGTGTTTGCCTCTTATTAGCTGTAGAGATTGTCCTTTAGCAGATAGGTGGTGCATCCCCATTGATTCTAGCTGGCGTATAGTCCCTATCTAGGCTCTGCGCGGTCCCTATCTGCACTCTTCACAGTGCTTATATAGTGTTTGGCAGAATTCTGCTACCTATTGATCCTACTGATAGTCTGTTTGCTGCCTTAATCAAGAGCTATTTGCTACCTTTTAAATGGTCCCCCACGAAATATTTTTTATACAAAATATGGCTCAATGGGTATTCTAAAGGTGCACAAAGGTGGGCTTTTGTGCACCTGGGCACTTAAGTGTCCCTACTCTCTCATTCAAGGAGGTTGGATGTTTGACAATAAATTATTTGAGCAGGTTTACACATTTTTAGGTGCAAATGGAGAATCGAGGGCACTTTTCTAACCCCCTTTTATGTACTGTGGTATACAACCATATTTATCATGTGTGCCACAGTATATGGTCACATTTCCACAAGTGCCATGGTATATAGTCACATGAATATTTATACATATGTCACGATATGTGGTCGTATGAGTATTTTCACACTCATCATGATATATGGTTATCTAAATATTTCCACCCATTCCATAATATATGGTCATGTGGGACATTATTAACAAATAGCGAATATTCTAACGATACATAGTTGAGGGCCTACCTTAAGTTAGGTCTCACCTAGCATCACGTGAGTAGCGCTCTATGTACCTTATTTTCTACTCTTCCATAGCTTTTAGCTGTTCCTTTCCATGATGAAAAGGGCCAATTGAAATCAAATGCGGAGTGTAGTCACTGAGATTTAGACACCGTATGGGCTAAGGATATCTATAGATGCAACAGTACTCTTGGGATGAGAAACACAGTGTTTGTAATTTTCGTCGAAATGAATCTGCTAGCTCCCTGATATCTATGGATGCCTGACTCTGCATATCCATCTGTCGCTTGCTGTAATAGCAACAAAATAATTGATGAAATTTAGAAGACATAAAAAGCAACTGAAACTATCCTAGCTAGCAATATTATTTGCGGGCTGATGAAGTATAAAATTAAAAGAGTATTGATCTAGTCTTGAAGGAGAAAAACTCATATTGCTCTATCTGCACCAACCAGATAATACGATCCACCCTCTTCAGGGGTATGCGTCAAGTTTCTAAATTTTAAATATAAATTGTCAAAATTGTAGGAAAATTCTAATTTAATTGAACTATATTGTCTACTTCCACATTTGAGATGTGGTGCTACCTAACATCCAATAATCTTGAGGGGATGTTTAACCGTTTCCATTATTTCAACATGACGTAATTGCCCATATGATGTTTGCTTTAATATTGAAAAGAGAAGATTATGTTGTCCAATATTTAAGAGTCCGACTTGACTTTGCTGTAATGAAAAGGACACGCATAATTTAAATAGGCCATACACTTCTTTTAAAAATATTTATTACACCCAAATATTTTTTATTTTGATTCTAAAATAATTTAAATTAATTAAGATTTAAAAATACTAATTTATAAATTTTAAATTAATTAACTTTTATATACATCTTTAACACTCAAAATTTGCTCTTTTATCACATTTATTTCAACTGCTACTTCTATCATTGCAATAATGTAGGTTAATTTCTACGTTAACTTCGGCATCTATATCTATCGTTTCAGCTTGTTTTAAAAGAATTGAATTCACCTGTGTCTCTGTATGTATTAATCACTGTTTCTCTTTCGTGTATTTCTCAAAATTATATTGCATTAATAAAACAACAAGTATATATCTTCTTTTTTGTATTGTATTTATTCTTTATATATTGCTAGCTTTCGACTCTTTATCTACAGCTACCATGTATTGTTTAATCAGTCGAGCAACTCTATAAATAGAATGTGATTGATTTCATTCTCCGATAGTAATTGAAGATTATATTCACTTTGAGTATTAATATAAAATTCAAAGAATTCATCATAGTTGATTTTTTTAACTAAAAATTAGTTAAATTTTAAAGTAACTACTTAAGCAATGTATTATTTTATTTCCTGTTCAAACAACTTTAACATTTAGGTGCTTTATCAAATTAATGTTTCTTGTATATTAAACAATGCGAATTAACAGTTACAAAAACTTATACGTGAAATTCCTAGTTTTCAAATGTTTTCAATTTATGAAAGCAAAAAACTTCCTACATACAAAAACGTCATTAAAATATATCATTTATACATATACATTGTAACTCTAAAACTTCCATTTAAACATATATCATTCAAACAATCTATACGTTCCTGACTGTTTTTAATTCTTTTCTGCCTTCTAAATCGCCGATAGACCAATATTCTTTGTAGCGTGAAAGTTGCATTTGCTACGGCATATAACTTGTATTAATTGCATATATACTAATAAATAATTTCAGTCAAATCATTGGGGGCAGAAAGTGGGTTGGTAGGGCTTCGGCAACAATCTCTCAAAGGGTGCGTTTGCAAGCATATCATTAGTTTCATTTATTCAGTTTTTTCCATGCAATACCGTGTGATAATTATATGTGTTTGTTAAATTAATGTCTGGTAGGTGTTTGGGATTTTTCACGTTGGTTTTGTCACTTGGGATAATTAATTCTTGCTATTGATAAGTTGTTGAAAAAGGCCATTTTGGCTGCTGCTATAAATTAAATTTCCCAGTGCCTTAATTGTTTGGAATGTTTTACTCATTCTCCATTTTGACAGGTCTTGATTCTACAAAGATGATTGCCGTTGTTCTACGTTCCATCGTTCGTTGTTTTGCCATCTATTTACCAGTAGATCGATTTTGGCATTTTTCTGTGTGTTTAGGATAACTTTGCTGAGAAGTGAAAGCAAGTAATTTATTTGAACCGCACAAATCGTGAACCACTAAAGCAGCTGCTTATGGACTGTGTCTTTATGTGTTCAATTCTTGTAAGTCGTCATTGCGTGCAAAAACATTGTGAACCAGGTAATTAAGTAAACTCTGACAAAAGAGAGTTGAAAGAGATTGAACAAATAAATATAATTGTTTAATTTAAATTTTTTTAGTGTAAATATTTCAAGAGGCTGCCACCTACCAGAATATTGTAACTCAGGCAAGTAAACAGGCATATGAAAGGAAAAAGACCTTGAATTAATAAATAAACTATTACACTGGTGGTCCTAAGACCCGACCCTACAACAATGAGCGGAGGAAATGAAACTTCAGGGCCTGTTATTTATAAACATGTATCAAATATGCCAACCTTTTATTAAAACTCATCATTTCACTTTAAATAATAACAAAATAACTATTTCAGAAATACCCTTATTTTAATTAAGAGATATTGATAAATACTCGCATAAAATTTCAGAAATAACAGATAAGAATTTAAGTACGAAAAAACAACATACACCTCCTAGAGTTATTGTGCAATAATGCAAAATAAATATCTTCCCCTTATATATTTAAAAGGCATATAAATTTATTATTATAACAATATAACTACTATATAATGATTATATAATTTTATAATTTATTTTGAATAATTATTCATTTACTATTTTTGATAATTAATTTCTAAAATATTATTAATATTTTAAATAATTTTATTCTTATTACATTAATTTATAACAAAAACAATTGAAATAGATCGCATATAATATTTGGATTACATGAATTCTACTATTTATAATTTTTAGAATACTCATAAAATCTATACATATAATATTAATTTATAAATAAAATAATTTATGTAATTAATAACTAAAACTTCTAAAAAATATTAAATATTATTAATGTAATAAAAATAAAATTATTTATAACAATATTCATTTAGAGATTAATTATCAAAAAATATTGAATATATAATTGTGAAAAAATAAATCATCAGGTTATATTGGCCATTATATAGAAGTAACAAAGTTAAAATGGTAAATTTATATGTCTTCTAAATATATAAAGGTATAATATATTATTTTGTATGATTGCATAACAACTTTAGGGTGTATATGTCATTTTTTCATATTTTAGAGTATCTTCCATTTTTTAAACTTTAGGAGAGTATTTGTTAATAAAATAAAAATAAAATAATCATTTTACCACTATTTAGAGATGAAGTGATGACTTTCAATGAAAAGTAAGCATATCTAATATATGTCCGTAAATAATAGTACAAGGGTTAAATTAACCCAAACTTCAAATACCAAGACGATGTAAACCAAGTAATAAGTGACAAATGAAAGGAAAAAGATATTGAATAAAAAATTAAATTTGTGCCTGTTTGGTGATCTCACCTCTACTATATTATAGACAATAATTTTTTAATCCTATCTGTCATTGATTGCTGCCACTAGGCTAGGCAAAAAAAACCCAAGTTTAACCTGGCCCAAGTAAAGTCGAGGTTATAAGGCCACATATGACCCAACCCTAAATAGATTCTGTGTTGAGCCCATATTTTTATTTTCAAACCCAAGTATATTCTTGGTCGGGTTAAATACCCAAAAAAAAAGTGACAAATGAAAGGAAAAAGATATTGAATAAAAAATTAAATTTGTGCTTGTTTGGTGATCTCGCCTCTACTATATTATAGACAATAATTTTTTAATCCTATCTGTCATTAATTGCTGCCACTAGGCTAGGCAAAAAAAACCCAGGCTTGACCTGGCCCAAGTAAAGTTGAGGTTATAGGACCACGTATGACCCAACCCTAAATAGATTCTGCGTTGAGCCCATATTTTTATTTTCAAACCCAAGTATATTCTTGGTCGGGTTAAATACTTAAAATTTGGCCCATTATATTTATATTTAGGCGGATTTGGATCAGATTTTTTGAAACCCAATCAAAATCCGAAATGTTTTAATTAATTAAATTTGGGCCTTAGAGCCCAAATTTGAAATTCGGCCTAGCCTATGTTGGCTTAAGGCCCGACCCTATACTATAACCTGGGGTCGGGCCCAAGTCAAGCTTAAGTAAAAGTTTTCAGGGTTCGGGTCGGGCTTTCAAAATTTCAGTCTAAACCTAAAAAAATTCTAATTACCACTACTATCCACAATTTGAGTCATCTCAAATTTTATTTAAATTTTTTGTCAACACTCCAAATAATAATATTATTACAATTACTATTTAAACTATCTTTACTGTAAATTTAAAATTGAATATAATTACTAATTATTATATAAATATAATAATTAATAACTAAAAGTAATAATATATAATGAAATAATAAAAAATTAATATTATATAATTAATATTTCATAATACAATCGTACACTGAATATAATATTCTATTAAATTTTATTTAGTATAATTTATTACAATACAATCCAATCTAGTGAATTATAATTTAATACAATTTAGTACATGTTAGGCTTAACCCTACAACAGTGAGGGGAGAAAATGAAACTTCAATGTCTAATATTTATATGCTTATATGCAGACATTAGCACCTTAAAATTTTCTAGGTATATTCAGGTAACAACAAATCTTTTTCATAGGCATTACACTGTAAAAATTGTATACAATATAATTTTTTTTAAAAAAATTGTTTTATTTTTTTTATTTTATTCTCAAGCTTTTAAATTTAATTTATGAGTTGAAAAACGCAAAAAAAAAAAATGTTATGAAGAATCATCTTGAAAGTTTCACATTTATTTAAATGATCAAAAGTCTTTCTTAAAAGTAGATTTTTTTTTTCTAGAAACAGCAAAAAGAAAGTAAAATATGATAATGTTTGAAAATTATATTGAAAATTATTCAATATAGGTGATTAATCTTTTCGCCAAATGGTGTTCATAAATTTCTTTAACATGATGTCAACTGCTTTTTAAGTTGAAGACTCGACAGATTTGTACTTAATTAATAATGTGTCTTTATTTAAGTCAACAAGTAATAAATTAGCCACTTGGACTTTGCCTGAGTGGTAAGGGAAGGCTGGACTCCTTTTGGAGGCAATAAGGCTTATTTCTTAGTTATGAGAAATAATACTCACTATATATGTGAGGTTTAGTATATTTGAATATAAGTAGACTTTCTTTCCTAAGGTAAGAGTAAATATCACCCAAAAATGGGTATAACTATCCGGATTGTATTATATGTGCAATTCTATCACAACTTCTGCTAGAATTCCAATGTAACACTAGTTGCAATGGTTAAGGGTGTTTAGAAACATCATCCTAGGGTAACGTAGGGAAAAAAAATGGATTTGGGGCCTCTTGTCATGTGCCGCCGGTTCGGAAGCGGAACCGCCTGTTTGTGCCGGATTGACACTTGGGAGGTATTTAAGGGTGAATATCAGCTAGTTCAAGTGCCGCATGTGCTGGAATTTCCGCCTCAGTTCCCAGCGCGTGACACTCTGCCCCACCCCTTACCTTTATAAAAATTAAAAAACAAAAAAGTAATAAATTTGTTTATTGAATGGTCTCCCAAAGGGTTTGTTGTATGGTTCACTTGGTGGAGTAGCTCCCCTCAAGAGTTCAATATTTTTCTTCTTCGGGATAGCATGGTCTTCCCTGCACATCGGTTTCATTACGATATATGCCTCTGTTATTTTTTTTTTTTAAGGCCATTATGGGTTGGATATTATCCTCCATTTTTTTGTTGCAAATACCTCCTATCTATATGTTAGAATAAAAATGAATGCGAAAAAAATACAATTATGCATAATGAATCAAATTCATGGTATTAATCAAACAATACGCAAATTTCAATTAATCAAATAAAAATATGAATGCATGCAATAATTAGAGATAAAATAGTTAATTTATGTCTAAAAGATGATTTAGAATAATATCTCAAGAATATCTCAATATTTCTCTAAAAGTTAGGGGTACGTAAGTCAAAAATTGAGAGGGTATTTTCTTTTTCTCCAAAAAAACTCGGGTAAAACAAATTATCTTTATAATTAATTATGTTGTTTGTCCAAAAGTAAGGATATTTTTGTAACTTTAATATGAAGGGTAAAAGCGTAACTGCATTCAAAAGGATATTTTTGTAACTTTAATATGAAGGGTAAAAGCGTAACTGCATTCAAAAGATAAAACCTTTTACTAACAATTATAACGATAGGAGAACTCTGGAAATTAACAAAACAACGAGAAAATGTCAAGATATCATGTTAAATAGCAGGGAAACCGAAAAGTCTCCCTCTATCGAAGTATACATTGTCTACATCACATTTCAAATACTACGCTACTTAACCTTCAATAACTTTGACTTGATTTTTAACCTCTTCCTTTATTTGAATACGATGTAATTGCCGATATGAAGCCTGGTTGAGTGTATATATACAACTATATTATCCAATATTATAGGAGACCTACTTGACTTTCTTTTTTTGAAATATTACCTATTATATATACAGCTTATCAATATTATATTAGAAATCTATCAACAATCTAGAATTTTAATCGAATCAAATTTAGTTCCATTTGAACATTTACATCTAATTTGTGCAATGTCTATCCTCGTAATGAGGAATATGTGTTTTCATGGAGGAAAAAAGTCAATCTACATTTTAATATAATGAACCCTATTTAAAATGAATTATGAATCTTATATTAAATTGAGTCTAACTCCGTTCAAACATTTACATCTAATTTGTATAATTCTAATATAGTGAACCTATTTAAAATAAGTTGTAGACCTCATATCGAATTGAGTTTAACGCCGTCTAAATATTTAAACTTAATTTGTGTGATGTTTGCCCTTACAAAAAAGGATATGTGTCTTCACCAAAAAAGAAAAGTCAACTTACAATCTAATATAATAAAACCTATTTAAAATGAGTTGTGAACTTCATATTTAACGAAAATCTCACCTAAATTAAAAAAATCTCCTATTATTATAAATGGTAAGAGTCAAAGGTAACTCTTGTTATTGAGAGAACCTCTTGGCCACTTGGACTAAACCCAAGTGGTAAGACCGACTTGACTTTGATGAAACAAAAAAGGACGCTTACATTTTTTCTTTTTTTAAACATAAAACTGATAATTTAAAAAGACCTCACAGTTTCTTTTTATATGTATAAATTCACTCAATGCACCCTCGATATCCACCCACGCACGGAATCACGTTAATCATGATATGATTAAATGACCAGATTAATGGTTTTTCTAGAATTTGCTGTAAAGATAATTAATATTTACAGTGGGTTTATAATTTATATTTTAAAATCTACTTTTAACAATCTTCTAATCACACTCCTTTAAGAAAATTTAAAAAATTAATAATTACGTATACACCTTATAAATATATAAATAACTCTTAGTTAAAACTTTTTCTATTGTGTATTTTAATTTTTTTGGTATGCATATATTAATATTTATTACACCCACAAACTTCTTACTTTTATTTTAAAAAAAAAAATTAACATTTAAAAAATATTAATATTTAATAAAAGAGAAGTTCATCTATATTTTTTACGTGATATATAATTTTTTTCTTCTAAAAATTATTAAATATACTTCTCTAAAATTATAGTTTATTCAATTTAGAGATTCGAACAAATGGTTATGTTCAACGGATGTGAATAGATTTATTTAGGCTTAATTATTTTGAATAATAAATTCCACAATAGATATTGTATAATAAATTTTTATTAAAATATAAATATTCAAAGTAAAGTTTACGATGAAACAGGCAAGGTATTTAAGTTTTTTTTATAATGTATTGTACTCCCCTCAAGGGTTTCTTTAACTCTAAAATTTTTTAATACGTACATATATGTGTGTGTCTATGCATATATATATAATCTAATATATAAATTCAAAAATATAAAAGGAATTAAGATATGGAATAGAAAAATAACATTATTGTACCAAAAAATTGTTTAATGGGACCATATATATATATATATATACTATATGTAAAAGCACCCCTCCAGTATTATACGCTTGCAAATTATGAGATGATCATAATTTGATTAATTAAGTTTAAAAATATCGACCAAATTATAATATGTTAGACACATTCTTATATTTATTTATTCTTATATGTATATTAAATCTTCAACATTTTGTATATATAAAATTTAAAATTCTAACATAAATTTTGATACTTCAAAATTTAAAATATTGAACGTAAAAAAATTGAATTATTTAGGACAAAAATTAACATTATTAAAGTACAAATTGACATAAAAAAACGTATGTAACAATAACATAAATTGAATATATGATAATAAATCCTTGAAATATGTATTATGTATCTGCTTATCGCCAGGCTTTAATTACTGTCCTGCCTAACCATAAATTATTTGCTGATTTTTATCCCTTTTCGATTATATGCACATCTATCTAACCTCAAATAATGTTGTTGTAAAATTCTACTCTCAAATTTTTAAGGAGAAAATGACATATTTGACAATATTTTTAGTGAAATAAGAATTAATTGATTCAAGAACAAAATTGTAATTTTGTGCTATGTCGATGGTGATTTAATTTCATTTCATTGTCGAAATAGTAAGTAATGAAAAACGAAAAGACAGAGACCACAAAAAAGAGATAGATTTAAGTTGCTTTCATGATTGTTTATTTTATGATGAATAAATATATTTCATGCATGTTTGAGACCATCAAGTCTCACCACTTGTAATTATATAAACAGGCCTATTGCGGTAATCTATTATTCAGAGAACTTGGTCTCCAAAAATTGAAAATATAAAGAAGTTTAATAGGAGGGAACGATCATATTACTGTACTGTGAGTAATTTCTTTCATTTCTTAAGTCATGCTTGAAATATTGCCAGCGAGACATAGTTTCAGTTATACATGAATTGTTTTAAGTTCAATTAATTTCTTAAGTTATGATGTTTTCATGTCCATTTATTTGTAGCTGGTGCAGCAAGAGACAGACATGGAAAACAGCGACCACGCATCTGTTGTTTTTATCAAGAAGTTAGCAGATTCTACGAGAAAGAAGTTGAAGTTGCATCCCTTATCCCAAGATTGTTGAATCTACAGAGTTCCCGAGCCCAAAAGGCGTTTAAATCCAAGTGATTACACTCCGCAAATGGTTTCAATTGGCCCGTTTCATCGTGGAAAGGAAGAGCTAAAGGCTATGGAGAAGCATCAATTAAGCTACCTAAAACATTTTCTGAAACGAACTAAGGTAAGTATTGAGGATTTTCTTTCATTTATAAAGGATAAGGACGCGGATCTGAGCAACTATTATGCAGAAACCATTGAACTCCAGGGGGAGGAGTTCGCAAGAATGATTTTGGTGGATGCTGTCTTTCTCATTTAGCTCCTTCTAAGACATCATAATCCCAAATTGATAACTAACGATGACCGAGTGTTTAGAAAACCATAGATGTCTCTCCATATGGTTTCTGACTTCTGGCTGGTAGAAAATCAGCTTCCATTATTTAGTATGAATGACTTGTTTAATCTAGCCAAATCAGCAAATTGTGATAAAGATTACGAGGGACTTACCTTATTCAAAATTGGCCGTCAGTTCTTGGAAGGTGTTCTTGAAATGTTCCCACTCGAGAAGGCTTCGATAGAAACATACTTTCCAAGAGCTAAACATTTTTTTCATTTGTTAGTGTTGCGTCTTCACCCATCCCAATCGTCTAATAATAATAGGGCACTTGCTCAGAACATACAGTCTGCAAAAGAACTTCACCAAGCTGGAGTCAAGTTTTTGGTGGGGTCGAGCATAAATCTACTTGACATCACATTCAATGCAAAAGGAGGGATTCTGGAAATTCCATTTGTTACGGTATATGAGAACTCAGAGTGTTTTTACAGAAATGTCACAGCTTTTGAGCAAATGAACTGCTGTCGTCACTATTTCAATGACTATATTGTTATGACGTGTTATCTAGTCACTACAGCAAAAGATGCGGAATTACATATTGAAAAGGGAGTCATTAGCGGAAATAGTGAAAGACCGTCAACTATGTTTCAAAAACTTACTGCTGTTTTGTCCCGATTTCCAATATTCCCAAACTATTGAAGAACTACACGGGGATTACGAAAAACAAATGGCACAAGTGGAAGGCAGTCTTGAAGCAAAATTATTTCAACCCTCCGTGGGCATTTATCTCCGTCATTTCTGTGGTTATTGCTCTTCTACTCACCATTATTTCTACAGCTTGTTCTATTAGTGCATTATGAGTACTTTATTTGTATGCTAAGTATTTCACGAGTAATTATCTGACTTCTTTCATGTAATTCTCGAATTCGCATTAATAAAACAAGAAGTATCCTTCTTTTGTATTTATTTGGTGCTTTTAACTCTGTTTTGCTATATGTGCTTTGATCATTAATGAATAGAAGGTTACAACTTCTTCTCGAAGTAATTGCGAGATGTTTTCAGTATGATGATTGTTGTAGGAAGGATCATTCATGTCCACGTGATAGATATAGTAAAGTCATGTGGCAGAAAGAATGTTAAGTCTTGACGTGTAAACTACTTGATTACATGTTGATAATCTAAAGGTATCAATAAATGATCATCACAACAGTAGCCAATCAGAGAATGACACGTGGAATAAAAAATGATAAAAGCTATACTCTTTCAGACAAATAAGGTAAACAAGGGGGAATGAGAAACCAAGTGGCGCTTGAATTCTATCATAATGTACCATTAGTAAACTTATTTTTCTCTTGCCTATACAAAACCCAAGTTTACCCTAAGTAAAGGTTAGATTTCTTTTACTAACCAAGTCTCTCTCTCTCTCTCTCTTGTAACTGTACACACATAATAATTGTTGTTGTTATTGCTGTTCATCTTTTGATATTAGTTTTTTAATACATCTTGTTCTAAGTTGAGCGTCAGAAGGGGTTCGCCGGTAACTCTATTGGCAACCGCTGACATGCTCTTATTTTATGAGTATTTGCTACTATGATGAAAGAATAATTCACCACGGTAAGAAGAAGAGCCATCACAACAAAAAAGTAGATCACCTCAGTCAAAAAGTCAACCAACTCAATAGTTAATAAATTTTAAATGTTGACTAAAATCTCTCTCTACATGGAGCCTATATAGTAGTGAAAGAGAAATTTAGTATAAATATTTGGCGCCGTCTATGGGGAGCTATACAAAAAGCCGATCATAAAGTATTCTCTAGTGATAAAGTAAAAAAAAGAAGATAACTCTTAACTTTTTCTTGTGAAATACTTGAGAAATGATTGCATGGTATACAAGTAGGGGTAAGAGAGCTTAATCAAGCAAGTCAAAACCTAGTTTACTAGATCTCTTACATGACTTTAATATATTCCTGGCTAATATGGTAAAAAATGCATACTTATCCAGGAAGTTTAAAATGTTCCGCTTATATTACTAACAAGATTAGATCGACTTGGTAACCATGTTAAAATTTGCTTATATTACCTTACTTATATTACTACTGAGGTCAGGTAGGCCTAGTAGCTATTCAGAAATTTTTGGATTTGATACTTATTCAATGGCTTCAAGGGAGGTCATGTGTGATTGTTT
Organism: Azadirachta indica; assembly: GCA_022749755.1. Classification (NCBI taxonomy): domain Eukaryota; kingdom Viridiplantae; phylum Streptophyta; class Magnoliopsida; order Sapindales; family Meliaceae; genus Azadirachta; species Azadirachta indica. Next base: position 1,683,221 of record CM040443.1, read on the forward strand.
ACTATTATGTGAAATGGACCAACTAGAACTCAACAAAGGATTTCTCCAAGTTTATGGTGACTATAACTTTTCTTATGTGTTCTTGAAGAGGCCTAGGTGTGTTATTTCACTACCTTGGTTTTCATAAGAAATTTTATAACAAAAATACCACATAGGCTAGATCTCTATTGTATCTCTATGTGATATTTTGTCATGATTTGGCTATGTATTACTTGATCATGTTTTCGTTGATTGTGCCTTCAAGGTATTATCGCCAGTCATCTCATCAAGGAATTATGTCTTCATGTTTTTGCCATGTTTTGGGTATAGATCTCCTGCGTAGAAACCGTCCCGAATTGTTAACAAGGAGCATAATTTCAGGGGGTGTGGATTTCCTATGAAGAATGCCAATTTGATACTGCCTTAATCAAGTCCTCTTGAATGCTAATCCAATACCAAAAAATGTATTTTGGCTTAATCAAGTTCTCCTTAATGTCAATATGATACTGTAGGCATATTTTGGCTTAATCAAATTCTCTTTAATACCAATATGATATCGTAGTGTATTTTAGTAAGGATCATTTCACCGTTGAAGTCCATAAATCTAATATCAAAAATGTATCTTGGTGTAACCAAATTTACTCTCCATTGTGTCCTTTGATGCTGTGGGTGCATCAAAGGTACGATTATTCTCCATCAAAGTCTATTGATATCGGGTACATATCAATGGCGAGATTTGTTTGCCAAGAAGTCCTTTGACGTCATGGTCATATCAAAGGCATGGTTAATCACTATTAAGTCCTTTGATGTCATGGCCACATCAAAGACATAATTGTTCATAATGTCTTTTAATGTTATAGGTGCATTAAGGGCATCATTGTTCTCTATAATGTCTTTTACTATTGTGGACACATCAAAGACACAGTTGTTCGCCATGAAGTCCTTTGATGTCATAGCCATATCAAAGGCACAATTGTTCGCCATAAAGTTTTTTGATTCTATGGCTCCATCAAAAATAAGGTTCGCAATGAAGTCCTTTAATGCTGTGGCTGCATCAAAGGCACAATTGTTTGCTATAAAATCTTTTAATGTCGTGGTTGCATCAATAGCACGATTCTTCACCATAAGGTCATTTGATGCCATAGTACATCAAGGGCACGAGTCGTTTGACAATTCTTTAAATACCCTAAGTGTATTTGAGTTTGAACAATTTCACTGTTGAAGTTTTTGCTATGTCTGTATCAATATATCAACATTATAAGATAAGGTTCAAGTCGATTAAAATTTCATTAGCATGGCTAAGTTAATATAACGTCTATTAGAAATAAATCGAGATGATCCTCAGCATGGTTTAACCAAAATTGCATTCTAGGCATTTTCTACTTAGTATTCAAGAAGCAGATTATCAATTTATAAATTTATTTGAAATTTAATTTAGTACAATAAAAATGAATTAAGCAATGGTAAGGTAAACTAAAATTTGGTAGAAGTATCGCTGGTGTCATTTTCCTCGTCACCTTCTTCTTCCTTCTTTTCTACCTCCTCAGCCACTTTTATTGTTAGATACTAATCAAGGTTGAATGGAAGAAACTTTTTGCTCATAATGAAATTTTGATTTGCCTCGTACACCTCTAATTGAGCCTACCAATACCCACTGTACTAGAAAACTTCGTTTTCCTTTTAAGCCTCAGCCAAGGAGGCCGTATGTTTCTCGCTCTCAACAATTAATGCTTGCTTAACAACAATAGCAGAGTGGCGAGCTTGTTCTACTTGAACCCGCACAGCAATAGCCTCAGATTTAGCATTCGCAGTTGCCACGAGTTCGTTGTGCCATGAGTTAGTACAAGTGGTAAACTAAAAGGAAAATAAAGTTAGTATATATTTATCATAGAGTGTAAGAGGTATCATCAGTTGTTGCCTTCTAAAGGGCCTGCCTTATACTAGCCTAGAACGACTCTAACGATCTCCTCATCTCACATTGATATGTATCTATTGAGACGATATTAACCATGTTACCCACTGCCTCGGTTAGGTGATTAAGAACGGAGATAGCTGCTTGATTCGAGTTGCCTGATCGAGTGGAATTGAGGGGTGTTGCTAAAATCCCTTCTTCGAGAACATGCCTTCTTGGTGTTGAAGCATATTGTAGAGGGGCCTCGGCACTTGAAATTGGTAGGGGCGATTACGGCAATGGCGACAATTGAGAATCTCTCCTTGGTCTCTTTTTTCCCCTACGTCTTAAATAGGCAACCTTATCGGCTATAGCATTATCTGGCTCTAGTAACTTTTTCTTCGCTTTTCCCTTAGCAATCTCTTGTTGCTAATGGACTCCTTTCCCTCCCTATTCATATTGCAACAGGATCAATCTAATGCCAAAGTGAAAGGGATAACACTTTAAAATAAATGTAACTAATACCCATCAAGAATTCTTAACTAGCATGTTTCTTGGGACAACATTTGGAAAGGAATCACTGCCAATATTTAAACCTTTCTCCTATGACGCCATGATGAAAGCAACAATTAAAATAGTAATCCCCCAAAGTATATTCATCCTTATCCATTTGAATAATTATCAGGCATTAAATGCGCCTAACAAAGAGCTATCAAGACAGAAGGCAATCTTGGGATCTAAGTACTTTGGCAAACAAAAGTATAATTTCCACACCTGTCAATTCTTCTAGACCTGAAAAGAATGAAACCATAAGAAAAAGTTAAGTCTCAATATGCAAACTACTTGATTACAATTATTAATCCAAAGGTATTAATAGATGATCACCTCAACAATAGCTAATAAAAGAATGACATGTGGAATAACAGATGGTTAAAGAACTACTCCTCCAGGTAACTAAAGTAAACACATGGGAATGAGAGAGTAAGTGGTGCTTGAATTCTATCGTAACATACCAGTAGTAAACTTATTTTTGTCTTGCCTATATAAACCCCAAGTTTATGCCAAGCAAAGGTTGGATTCTTTTTACTAACCAACTCTTCTCTCTCTCTTTCTCTTTTAACTATACACACATAATAATTATTGTTGTTATTGTTGTTGATCTTTTAATATTAGTTCTTTATTACACTTGTTTTGACTTCAGCGTCGAAGGGGGTTTGTCGATAACTCGACTGGCACCCACTGACCAATTCTTATTTTGCAGGTATGATGGAAGAATGATTCACCACAGTAGGAGCCACATCAGCAGAAGAGCAGGTCACCTAAACCGAAAAGTGAACCATCTCATCTCAATAGTTAACAAATTTTAATGTTGATTGGGATCTCTTTCACACGGAGTCTACATGGTAGTGAAGGAGAATTTTGACATCAACAATGATTAAAGATATAGAAATGTATTTTAAAAATAAAAAAGGGGGAAAATTAAATTACCGTAAAACAAAAGGAACTCATATAAAAGTAAAACTGTAAAAGTAATACGATGAGGGAGCTTTCGAGAAATGTTCTAGTTTAATATAAATACATTTATATTAATTTAAAATTTATATAGTGCGATTGATATATTGTTAGAGATGGTTTTTAACTTGGTAGGATTGATGCAGCAAATATGCATTTAGAGAGGACACTGGATTTTGATTTTGTATCAGATCTTAGATTCCTAGAGACCAATAAAACCCAAGTAGAACAATATTAGTGAAATTAGTAGTTAGAAAATTCTATGCTATATATACTAAAAAAAAAAAAAACTGCTCCACCGAGAAGAGGAGGAAAGAGAAACTCTCATATTGACTAATTTGTCAGTAACTCTTCTCCCTTCTCTAAAACCATGTGAAAACTGAATTTGCATAAACTCTTTACTACGACGACAATGTAACCATAGAGAACGAAAAAGTCATGGGATGATTATTTATTAAAAAGATAAATGAAGATTTTGAAGTAACATTTAGAAAATTTAAATGAAAATAATATATTTTTATACTTGAGATTGAGTGATTTTTCTTTTTCTTTATTAATTAATGCAACGAATTAATTTTTTGATACGTAGTTGCTCATCACCTAGCAATCCTTAAGCTGCCGCTCACAAGCCCAAAATTAAACGGTAATTATACGAATTTTATTTAATGATTTATTAAGAGTAGAAAGTTATAGTATATACTGTTTTAATATTTTTAAAGGGCATAATTATAAAACTTAAGAAAATAAAAATAGAAATGAAGATTAACTCTTCTAGTAAAAAATTATATTTATGAAAGATTATTTATTTTATAATTTATACCCCTTATTTTCATAAATATTCTTTTAAAAGATTTGACATATGACACAAATATTTATAAAAAAGGAAATGGAAAAAGTTTATCAATTAAAACATCAAATCAAATCAAATTAGATCTGCTATTAAATTCAACGTAATTGATTTAATTAATTGTGGAGTAAAAATTTGAAAAAATATATTTTAAAATTAATATGTAATTATTACTATAATATTCATTTTAGTTTGTGAATTCAACATCATCTTATATAATCTTAGTTTTATTTACAAATTCAATATAATTTTATTATAATTATATTTTATTATTTTTATATTATTCTTATTATGTATAAAATATATTTTAATCTCTATATTTATGTATTAGTCTATAATTTATTTTATATGTCATACTTATTATTTATGCAACCAGTCATATATTCATTTTTTTAAGTAAAATAATATATTATCTAAAAAAACGAAAGGGGCATACAAGAGCACTCCAAAAGACTGATGGAACAAGGAGAAAAAAGGACCCAAAAATACAACAAATAGAAATAGTAGAAAGCTGCAAGTAAACAGGCAAAGCTAGCAACAGGATGATTGCATACAAGCGATATATCCTGCAAGCTTAGAAGCAGGACATCAACAGAAGAAAAACTGGCAGTCAGCAATGCAACAAGAATCAGTGATAAAGCCAAACGGAAGAGAGCAAAAGGCAGAGCACGAAGCAGAAGATCAGCAGCTCGAAAGTTGCAGCAATAGACTAGCAACAATCAGGGTAAAAAAAAAAAAAAAACAGCAGCAAACAAAGGGCGTAATCTGTCGGAGAAAAGCTGATCTCAGCAACAGAAATTTCATAACAAAGCCAGCATCAAAAGGAGAAATGCAGTAGCAAGCCGCGATTAAACCAAAACAGAAAGTTCACAAACTTCTGCAAAACTTTTGCAATTACATCATAGCAGAGTCTAACAAGACACAAGCTCCAACAGTTAGATAAACCGGAAGTTAGGGATGCCTCATGAGTTAAGCATGAGATCTTTGCAAATAATAGGGGGTGGAAGAGGCCACCAAGTTATTACAGGCTAGAACCAAATTAGCAAGACAGTCAGCTACTGTGTTTCCTTCCTCAAAGATGTGCAAAACCCAAGAATTCATCATTTGAAGAAGATGAAAAGTGCTAATCCAACGAGTATATAGCTGCCATGGAGGGAAAAAAGTTAGAGTTCAACAAGCAATGAATAACCGACACAATCACTTTCAATCCACAAATTATGCCAGCCACGGGACTAGGCCTGCTCTACCGCTAGAATCACTGCATTATTTCAGCATAGAAAGAAGTATGATGACCAAGATACCGAGCAAAAGCACCCAAAAAAGATCCAGTATGATCTCCGAATACATCTCCACAAGCTGAAGGACCAGGGTTGCATTTCGATAATCCGTCGGTGTTAACCTTATCCAATGATTATGTCGGCATCGCCGTAGCACATTACGAATTTTAGGAGCTTTACCAAGTTTTGGATTAACGCGCAAATAAGAAAGAATCATAAAATCTTCTGAGTAGCGCACATGACTAGGAGAGACTTTACAGAAGATTGTCATAAACTCTTTGTAAGGAGCGATAGTTCGAGATATAGAAGCCGAAATATTCTTAAATCAGAGAAGATTGCGTAAATTCCAAATTACTTGCATGAGACAGCAGGAAACAATCAACCAAGTGTTGCCAAGATGAGAAGAAACTTTTTTGCTTGAGATAGCTGTCCAAAGATTGCGCCAATTGTCACAAGAAAGAATAATATTATTTTACATGAAAATTTTACCTTTTCCTTTTTCTACATTAAAATCGTTTTTACACTAAATTTTTTCCCCAAATCAAATTTGCTCATCAACTCACTTTAAGTTTGCCGACGCCAGGTATGCTGTTAGTTTAGTGTTTCCTCTTTTTGAATTTCTAGAAAATCTATATGATTTGTGCAAATTTGATATGAATTTGATTTAATCCTTTTAGGGGTTTTTACTATTGATCTTTTGTGTGTGTGTGTTTTTAAGTGCATATTCAAGCTTATGCATGTATATTCCTGAACCTACATCTATATTTGCATCTTCTTTGTAAAAGAAAAATCAGAGATGATGAGGATCGACAGTGACATTGATGGTGATTATAGTGGAGACACGCACCATGAATTGTAAATCACAAATCGATTTGTGATTTGATGATGATGATGATGAGAAAGTGACCACGATTGCTTGTTGCCACTTTACCTATAGTGGTTGTTCTATTTTATCTGTGTTAACTCTGTAATAGTCGTTTTTGGCTACTGGCTGCTGTTACTGCTCTTGGTTGCTGTTTTGCTGATCGGCAAATAGCTGTTGCTTGTTGTTTTGTTGAGGCTCTGTTCCTATTTATTGGTCATATTGACTTTTTCCTGCTTTTGTGTTGTTTTGTGGCTGTTGAAATTTGCAGCAGCCACTGTTTTGTGCTGTTTACTGTATATTCTGTTGCTGGACTACTGAAATCTACAGTTTGCTATTGCTGGGTTGCTAAAATCTGCAATTTGCTGCTGAATTTTTTAGATTATTGCTAAATTCAGCAATTTGCTGAATTGATAGTCCTTGGAATTGTTCTTGTATACTTTTTCTCCTTTTAATAATATGCTATTCTAAATTTAATAATATTGGAAATGGAAGTAAATGGAAAGAAACAAATGGCATTGTAGGATACTCCCTAGAATTTTTGTTCTTGAGGCACAACCTCATGAATTTTATCACTTGTGTTGTACTAATAACCAATGCTTCTACAGAAAGCATTTCTGCAAAAGTTGTATATCACAGTGTTGTTTTTTATTTGCATAAAAATTGTTGATAAACATTTCTATTTGAGCCAAAAATAGCAACAAATGTTTAAACATACTCTTTATGCAGGAACTTCCTTGTACATTTTCAACAAGTGCTTTTTGAACTAGGTAAAAAATGCTAACATGAATCCTTCCATCCATGTTCTCTCTGTTTCTTTTTTTAACTAAAATTTCTGTTTCTATCCCAACACACACTGTCTAATTTCCATGTTGATGTTTCTTCTTCACGTGCATGTATCATATTTTGACATATGTAGAGAGAATTAAAAAAATTACAAAAAAATAGGAAAAAAGGCTTTTTATCCAACGCATGGTATGTTATTCATTATTGGAAGTTTCAATATTTTAGATTATCTTTTATTTTAATTTTTGGACCCCATTCCATTTGAACTCAGATTCATTCTAGTGTCTGTTATAATGCCATCAACATCGTAGATGGAAAATGTAATGGACAGATAATTAAATTATTAAAGCTTATTGAATTTGTGTCAATCACAATAAAAATTATTATCATCATCATCATCATCATCATCAAAATATATTAAATCATCTACTTAATTCAAAAACATAAGTTGATAATTTTATATATTTATCTAAAATAAGATCATGGCAATTGAAAAGTAATGATTAATAACTAATTAATTTGGTTATGTGATGGATAATGTAGAAATTAAAATGATGGATATATATACAGTTCTTATGTAAATCATAATTTCCTTTATTTTAGTTAAATATTTTTGTTAAAATATTACTCCATTTGCAAGCCTCAAATAATAAGCAAATATTCTAATTTATACAGGCTTGTTGTTGCTACTTGTATTGCTTGTTACAGTTTTTGGTGATTGTTACAGGTAAAATTATAAACTAAATTTTATAAATCTTAAATGTTTCTTATAAAATTATTGAGATATTATGTATGTTACGTTAAGGGCTTTTAATATATTGTTATTGATGATATGTTGTTGTTCTCCTATTTTTAAATGTGATTTTAATTTTATTGCATTCATTTAACCTTAAACCCATTCAATAATTATTAATAAAATATACTTTTTTCATTCTCATCTTACAAGAACTTTGAGAAATGTATGTTTATTAATAATTCTTCAATTATCCCAATCTGCATAGTTTGAGAATGCATAAGTTTGTATGATAATTGGTAGCGAAAGTTTTAGTTTCACTCTTTTGAAATTTCAGTGGCAGCTCTTAATGTTCTCTGGGTACACAATAGATAAAGGTGAGATTTTTGTTATTTCTGATAAATAACTTCAAATAACACAAATACTCTTAATTTATATTTTTGTACTTGGAGAGCTAAAGGGAAATGCTGCCGAAATTTCTATGAGTGAAATAAAATATGTGGCTACTAATTCTATATAAACTTATGTATTCTTAAATGGGATAGAACGCACTTACCTGACATATTAGAAGAATAGATTCTTGAAGGGAGTTAAAAGAAGATAGGTTACATGTTGCATGTATTGACATATTAGAATACGATATGACATATTAGAATACATTTGGAGAGAAGTTCTAGTATGCAAATATGTATAAAAATAACATATTATTCATTTTTTTAAAAAATTGTTATTTCATTTAACTATAGGAAAACACAAATGCACTAGATGAGTATAAACCTCATTGTTTAAGAACAGTTGGAGATAGATTGAAGGATTGGAAGGCTTGAGTTAAACAAAAGTAATACACTCTATTTGTTAACGATAAGCGACAACTAGCAACTGCCCCATCTCAAGTTGTTGTAGAACAATGGAGAATACTAGTGGCTTATTGGAGCACTGAAAAAGCAAAGGCATAGATATTTCACATTAATTTAATAATGAAATAGCTTTTATTTCTTTCGTTAAAAAAATAACTTTTATTTTCATGAACAATAAAATGCATGGAATATATAGGCATTATCAGAGATAAATAAGAATAATCACAAGAAACAAAGACAATTACTTGTGACAAGACGAAAATCTTTTGCTCAAGTGCGTACTGAGGTAAATATATACAGTCATTGCCTATATATAAATAAGGTAAATTTTTGGTCCTCTAAATCTTGTGATTGTAATTACTTTTATTCTTAATCATTGAGCAAGACTTATGAAAGAAGTGTTTTTCATTTTCTTCCCTATTTTAGTTTCAAAGCTCCTTTTGAAATTATTGAGTTTGTGTATTGCAAGAGCATGTTTGTGATGACATGGTTTACCATCTTCATGAGGCAAGATAATAATTGTGTGTGCTTTTAAGCGCATGCTTTTGATAAAATAAATTAAAACTATCTTTTTTAACATTATTATCTTTTTGTATGTATGAGTTAATAGCGAGTGCATGAACAAAACCAAGATCTTGGATCATGATATTTAATTTTTAAGTCAAAAATTCAAAATCTTAGTTTGACTACATAATCTTATTAAATTTTTACTATATTTTAGTATAAAGTCTCAATCATCCATTTTTTATTTTAATGTCTGTACAATTAAATTGATATTTTATTTACTTTAGTAATTAATAAATTCCCCTTGCATAGAAATTATGTAATCTAACATTTGCATAGAAATTCTGCTGAAATTCTTCTTTTCTTCTCTCATGAAATGGAACTTCAAATTTCTTACAATTCTTTTCTTAGTTTATTTTTTTATGGATGAAAAAGAAAGGAGAGAAAACAGATAAAATGAGCTTGTATATTAAGACATGTACAAAGAGGGATGGAATTATACCTGACTAGGAAAGCATGAAAGTTATTGTAAGTCTAATGGCTTTTGGGTTTACTTTGATTTTCAATTTTATATCAACAACAGTATTGATGCTAGAAATAAGAATGATATCTAATAAATATATATTCCAACTGGGAAATTTATTTTTGTCCATGTTTGATCATTATGTTGGTTATCTAATAAAGATGTTGATCACTTTTAAATGTTATGAATGTTGTTAGCTTCTTTTCCTGTGATGCCTGTAAGACAAACATTGGTATAAAATGGAAAACTTCATCAGTAATATTACCAATTTCAAGTTGTAAATTTACAAAGGCAATTATGAATTGAAAGCCTTGAATTGAATTTTCCATTTGGTCAATTTTACATCCAAGTTTTTTACCGTGGATGGAGAACATGAAATCTTACTATGATCTTACATGTTCTTTTGATGTTGGGTAGAAAATTCTACAATGATCTGTCTCAATTGAATCTAGAAATTGGTTTCCCGTATGGCACAGCTATGAAACTTTTAGTTCCGTTCTGAAGTAGAAATTGCTTGTTTGCATTATAATGTTCTTTTGATTTTTATTTTTTTTTAGTATACAATTTTCAACATCTTTATTATTATGGAACCCTTTCAAAATACTAGTATCTAGGGATTAGTTGCTAATACAAAGCATAGGTTAGTTATTTACAACTATGAAACTTTTAGTTCCATTTTGAAGTAGAAATTGCTTGTTTGTATTATAATCTTCTTCTAGTCTTTCTTTCTTTTTTTAATATAAAATTTTCAACATCTTTATTATTATAAAACCCTTCTAAAATTGCAGTATTTAGGGATTAGTCGCTAAATACTAATATCTAGAGATTAGTTGCTGATACAAAGCATGGGTTAGTTCCTTAATTAATTATCTCTTATCACACAAAATAAAGAAAACAATGTTGCCTTGTATATTAGAAACCTTGACTCATTCACTACTTTGCCTTACATTACATATTATTGTAAATTATTAGAAACTGCAAGGAATCCTTTAGTGACTATGAGGATTAGATGTACTTACTACTTTTTTTTTCCCTTATATCCTTACCTGTTCAAAACATTTTACCAATTTTGTATATATATATATATATATTGTTTTAATTATGCAGAGTTAATTTAATGAATGCCTTTCTAAGATACCAAATGATGAGCAAAGTGATTCAGTTCGAGAGAAGATATTTAGTGATGTGATAGGTCTTGATGCAGATGGGTGTGAATGCACAAAAAAGAGCTCCTCAAAAAGTGGTAGTGTTAACAAGAGTGTTTAACGTGATGAAATACATGCGGAATTTTACAAAGAGTAAGAGAGTGTAATAGATGATTTGAAAGCTAAGTATAACAAACTTGATGTAGAGCTTCGATAGATTCGAACCCACTTTCAATCATGTAAATGTGAGTGTCAGATAAATATGGTTAGAAATGAACAGGTACAAATATTTTAATTTTTTCATTTTATTATGGAAGATCTTATAATTTTACTTCAAATCTATGATAGCTTTTATTTTGTGTTTAATATGTTGGAGATACTTCTAGTGCACACCATGGAATATAGATGCTCAAGTTGATTCACCATCACAAGAGAACCATCCATGACACATTGAGATTTGTTACTTTATTAACCCGGTGAAATTAATTAATTATGATTTCTTACTTTATTAATTAATTATAATTTCTTACTATACTTGCATGTCCATTATGCTGTTTAAATTCATTTAATTATATTGATCTTAAACTTTACAACTCAATATACGCTTTTCATTTAACATTTCATATTATTTTGGGTTGTTTTTTAAACCAACTACTTACTAGTTGTATAAATAGATGTATGTAAGTGCAACTCGAGTGTGACAGGGTGCTTTTTTTTTGCTGTTTCATATTACTTGTTATGCTAGTTTCTTTTTTGCTCATTATAATATGTACAAATTTCCTCCAATTACATTATGTGTCATTTTTAGATGATCCAGAAACTTTATTAATTGAAGTGGGGAATCTATACAAGGAGGATGTGTGCCCCAACATTCATATTGTAAACCAGTTAAGAGGTTTTTAGAATTTTTTGTAATTTTGTGTTGGTGGCTTGTTGGTTATGCTAAATCTTTTAGAATTAGTTGACTTGCTAATTTTGGTGGCTTGTTGGCTTGTTGGTTGTGATTTTGTATTGGTGGCTTGTGTAAACTTAGTTCAAATTTTTCTCTAGATATTTTCTAGTGGTGATTGCTAGTAATCAATGGATTAAATGTTTTGCTCATTGTAGCTTTTTTACAAATTTTGTTGTTTATAAAACGAAAATTTTAGTCTTACTTTCAGATTTTTAATGCTATCCAATGCTTTATAATATTTAACCAATTAAATTGTTCAAAATTGGCCAAGATATTTTGTTCACATTTAATATTCAAATTAATTTAATGAGATCAATATTTAAGTTCATAAAAATATTATAAATGGCTAATATTTTTTGTGGCCAAATATATGGTGACAAAAGGTGATAGTAAGGAAATTTCTTTTTTCAAATTAATTGTAGCTATTATAAATCAGTCTCAAAATGGCCACAAATATTTTTTGTGGCTGATACATATCAGTAGTGAAATTGGCTGCAACTATTTTTCGCGCTGCCAAAATCAGCTCCGAATAACAAAATATGTTTTGCGACACGAATTATTGCAATGGATGGACGTTGGCCACAAATGACTGAAATTTGGCAGCAAAAACTAATTTTGCGACTGAAGTTTTCAGCCGTAAAAAGCACATTTTTTTGTAGTGTAAATTTCAATTGGAGTTGTTTATAGTGTTTGCAACTTTGGAATTCAGGTTCTTTTCAATGTGAGTTGTAATTTGAAAAGTATCAATTAGATATTCAATAGCCATTTATCTTGCCAAAATATATTCATTTGATAATTTGTAATTTTTGTCAAATTGGAGATATTATCGATGTATTTATACTTATTTTTTAATTTTGATAATAAAAAAATGAGTAACAAGGTAAAAACCAAAAAAAAAAAAAAAAGACAATCATAGCCATGGACCTAAATGATTGAGTTCTTCATTCACTTATTGTATGCATAAATTTAGTCATAATATGTAAGTTAACTTGTATAGAATTATATATAACTAATTTTATGTTAAAAGTTAAGGATAAATTTAGTTGGTAATATGTGAGTTGGTCTTCTAATGAAGTATAACTAATTTTATAGATAAAAGTTTAAGGATGAATTTAGTTCATAATATGTCATTGATCAAGTTATAACTACTTTTATAGTTAAAATTAAGGTTTATTATTACTTGTAATATCTGTGAATATTTTCACTATTTTTTTGGTATTTATTTTTTGTTAAATTTATTTTTTCAACTTTTAATTTATGAAAATAAATTATCGAAAATGTTGATATTTTAATATTTAAAATTTTTAAAAATATTTAAAATTAAAATTAGTAGGTAATTGAGATTTTTATTAAGAATTATAACCAATTTTTGAATAGAGAGTATTTTTATCCAAAAATTATATAATGAATTTCTTTGCATCCAAATTTTGTTGTTTCAACCAAACAAAGGGATGTTATATTTGTCTCCCTTTTTTTTCTTTTGTCATTTCTTCCTTTCCTCACTCCTTTTATTTTTTAATGGTTCTATGGTAGTCATAAAGAGTGAGGAGCTAGAAATAGTTTGTATGTCTTGGATTGATTTGCTGTTATTAGTTCTATTAATATGCAGCAATAGGTTTGATGATAGCAAAATTAGGTGGCGGCATATGAAATTAGGCTATATGGTTGAAAAAGAATTAAAGGAGTTAAATAGACATGGACTGTTTGGTGATGATAAGATTAAATCATTAAGCTTTTATGAAAAATAAGTAATGTAGGATGACTTTATATTTTAGTTAATTTATGAAGTCTTTTTTTTTAATTCTTAGTTTTTCTACTTTGGTAGGAATTTATTTTTTCTTATTTTATTTGAGTTAGGTTTTCCCTATTATATATAGGGAGTCTATATTATTATTTAGTCATATTTTATTCAATAAAATTTTCTCAGAAACTTTGAAACCTTAGTTTTATTTTATCTTTTCATTTTTTATTTCGTCAATATGTCTTAGAGAAGTTTGGGAGAGTGAAATTTATGACTGTTTAGCATAAAACAAAATGGATCTTAGAATAAATTAACTCAGAACTGTAGGGACCTTTAAAAGTTAACTCCTTAGATAGTTCAAAATTTTTCTTATCCTTGATAGATGATTACTTTAGAATAGTTTGATTATATGTGCTAAAGTCTTAGGATTATGGTACTCGAAAAATTCAAAGAGTGGAAGTTGTAAGTGCAGAAACTAAACAAATAAAGAGTGAAATGACTGAGAATTGACAATGGCCTAGAGTATTGCAATAATAAATTTGAGAACATATGTAAGGAAAGTGGCATTTCAAGACAAAAACTATGATAATGACTCTGTAATAGAATAATCTTACTAAGAGGATAATAAAGACATTGATGAAAAAAGTAAGATGTTTAATGGTGCATTTGAAGATTTTAGTCTCCACGGGGCAGAAGCTTTGATGACAATAGCATATATTGTAAATAGAACTCCATCAATAACAATAGGCTTAAAACTCCTATTGAGATATAATTTGGAAGAAAGCACCATATAGTCACTTGAGAAGTTTTTGGATGCCCTACCTATGCAAATACAAATAAAGGGAAATTTGATTCTAGAGTAATAAAAGATGTTTTTATTAGTTATCCAAAGGTTGTCAAATGATACAAGCTTTAGTGTCCCTCACTTAAGCCATGAAAATGTCAACTTGAGAATTTAAGGATTCAAGGAATAGTTGTCATGTTGACTTGACACTACTAGCAAAATGAGCATTATTGATATTAGGCTAATGCACAGAAATAGACTTTTTCTGCGAATAACAGAACTGTAATAGGAATTGTTGACACTGAACAACGAGTGTTAGGGTTCTTTGAGACCATAGTATCACAAGAAAAAACGATGTCGTTTTGGGCACAATTTTAACAGCCAAAAGACGTTGTTTTTTACACAAATCAAGTTTTTTTTTAATTAAATGAAATAGAAAACAACATCATTTTGTTCACTCCACACCCCCCCCCCTCCCAAAAAAAAAACCTAAAACCTATTTTCCGTCCTTTAATTTGGTTTTCTCACCTAGCTCCAAAAGCTTTTTCCCCCCAACTCTCGAACTTAATATCAAATCAACCAAAGCAACATTATGCTTGTTCTTCGAATAACCTAAAGTCGTCTTAAATGAACCCATTCCCAACTCAAATAAACCCCATTTACACTTAGAATTAAGCGAAATCTACCCATATTATTTTGAAAGAATAGATCCAACTTTGAATCTGAACATCAACTTCTAAAATTTAGACATCTACCTAGGTCAGTCATTAAATGTTGAAATTCTCAAATTATGTTTCTTATTTATGAGTTTCTATTGTGTGTACATTGATTTTAATAGTTTTAATTTATTTTTCAATTTCTAGGGTTTGGATTTTGTGATATTTATTATGTTTTTGTAATTCACTGTACTCGATTCTTAATCTCTAGTATATTTACATTCTTAAGACTAATTTTAAAGCCAATTTCAAGATGTATGTTGTTTTACAAGTGGATATGTACGAAATTGATTGGTTGCAAGTGCTAATTTGTAAACGTGCATGAAATCGAAGAGTTATTGGAGTGCACATGTTGATTTTTTTTTCTTATGCTGCGATTTTTATTGTTAAAGTGCATACATTGATTTTTCTATTCTTTGTGTTGTGATTTGCAATTGTTAGAGTGCATGTATTGCTTTTTTTTATTTGTTTATCTGTGAATTTTTACTGTTTGAGTGTATATACTGATTTGCGACTTGATTTCAACTCTTAATTGACAATGTTTTTATTTTTTCAATGCTCATTTATTGATTTGGGAGAAAAAAAATAGCTTTTGTTGTTGCTGTTAGGTATATTCTTTTACTTTTCACATTCACTTTGTATATGTTAGATATTACTTTGCATTGAATATTGTTGTTATAGTTGTGTTTTGTTATGATTAAGGAACACACAGGAGGGGTGATGTGAAGTGGCTGTGTTTGGATATGTATTGAAGTGTTGTTTGCTTCTTGTTTATCTTTATATGCATATAATTTTTCCTTTAAAATTTAAAATTTTTGAAAATTACATAAATTCTTTTATTGTTGAGTTTTAACCTTTTTCTTTCTCGAAGTGAAAATATGCAATTCAATTCATTGATTATCCTGTTTTTTTATTCTATGCACAGAAGTTTATCACAAAAGTTATATTTATTGCAAAAGTTGGGTTTGCAAATTATGCATAATGTCCACTTTAGACAGAGTTTCTTAAGTCTTAAAAAGTGTACTCTAAGTGTTTGAGAAAATGTCTCATTAATAATGCTAGTTTTAATTCAAACAAAACTTTCTAAGATTTCAAAGAATACCCAAAATGAATTGCTTTTTAGATGTTGGAGATTTACATGTACTATAGGGCCAAGGATATCAAGGTAAATTTCTTAACTAAATTATTTAATTATCACTTCTTTGAAGAATTAGTTTCTTATTATGACTAGAGGTTTGCTTATCATGATTGGAGCTTAATAGTAGAGCATTATAATAATAACTTTAAATGACACATTTGCATTTCAATTACCTTAATATTTATGGTTGTTCTATAAACTTTTACTAATTCCTTTCTATTTTTTCAATTTATTTTTTAAGGTAATGTATTCAATTGAGGACAGGAAGTTTTATACAAATATAAATCTCCTTCAAACCTTATTGGTTCAGGAATTTAGTATTATTATGTCTGAACTTCCCAATCTCGTTGAGGCTTTAGCAAAGATATGGATTACTTCATTACTATAGTTGCTTAAATTGTTATTTTGTTGTTAATATATATGCAAATGATGATTAGTTACTGCAACTTGCTTTATAACCAAGATCTCTTGAATCTTTGTAACGTATGAATTTCTTTTGTTTGCTTTACCATGAATTACTCTTGGGTAATTTATTGTTGAGTATATATTCACAATTCTTCTAATGTAAGGTGAATGATATATTCTTGTAGAAAATTATGTAGGAAATTAAAACATCTGTTGAAAAAGTGTAGGTTGTATTTTTGTAAATTGACAAGTTGTAAACTTGGCTATTTGCATCTTTTAGACATGACAATTTTTATTTCTCTAGTATTGTCTAGTAAACTACTTTTTATTATATATTGCACTAACTTTTGCTTTTTAGCTTAAATTAATGTTCTTATCACATAGAAATTAAAGTGTTAAGGTTTTAGGCTTAACTATTTTACTTTAATTATTTACTGCCAAAAGAAACATAAATTTGGAAAGAGTGGCAAAGTTTTTTGCTAAAAGAGTGGTTTTCGAATGCCTGTTTTTTGAAAACATAATCTCAATTACCCTTATAATGATTAGGTGTCCTTATTATTGTCTTGTAAATCTATAATGCAATAAGATAGTTAAGATTGGTAGGCAAACCTTTACCTCAGAACCCTTGTGGACTCTAAAAATTCATAATCAAGTAGCTTCCTCTACTTTCATAATCAAGTAGCTTCCTCTACTTGACTGCCTATGCTATATCACTACATTCTCTTTCTACTTGTGGTCCTTGTGCACGTACCCATATTATATATCAAATGTCATTTGTGGAACAAATATAAATTTGATTCTAAGTTTTTATATTTGATAAATATCCTTTGCATTTTTTGATATAGTGGTAGAGATTCGATTTGAATTCATTTTTTTATTCACTTTTGTAAATTGATTATGTTTTGTTCATTTCGCTAATTCTCAATTGTTTGGTTTTATTTAGATATTAAACAAGATGTCATATACTTTTGTTATACACACAGTATTTTGATGCTTGTGTTTTGTCCAGGATTAAAGGAAGATTGTGAGATTACTTGATTGAAAATCCATATACTTATGCTTTACTTCTGCTTGCCTAGAATTGGTCAACACTTTTACTTTTGCATAAACTTCTGTTATAAACACAATATAGGGCATTATTATTAGCAACAAAAATTAATTTTATTTTTTTAATATATAAAACATTCATTTATACTAATTTAATATCAGTAAATAAGAATCATAAATACTTTTTTGGTAATTAAAAATCTTGATATCAAAGTTTTAATACGTTACTGATACATTAGGCATATCGGATATTACTATTTTTAATGTGATACTATTTGGTGTCAGAAATTGTTGGCTGGGGCTACTACGTTACCTTAAAGGTGTATTAATAAAGTATATCATCAACACTAATCCGACGTTAATAATGGCCTATTTTCTAATAATGAAAGGAGGATTAACTATAGTGTTAGATAACCTAGGGAATAAAGGAGTTTTCATCATGAAAACCTAAGGAGCCAAGAACGCATTAACCTCGGGAGCAACTGTTAACTTGAGTTAGGGTTAGGGTTTTTCAAAGGTATTTTCTAAAAGATTTAAAGGCTTAAGAGATGTTTGAGAGAAGAAAGTCTTGTAAAAATTCTTTCTTCTACTTCTAATGAAAGACTTTACATATGTGTTTTTTTTTTTTTTTATAAACCTAGACAATTTTGTTAAACCACATAAATTTTTTGTTCTTTTTATCTCTTGCTTTGACCTTGTTTGTTAAACTTGTGTTTTGTGTTCATTCATTTTGGCAGCGTTTCATCATGTCATAATTGGGTGAAGTATATATTTTACATGAATTATTTTTTGAGCAATTTATGTTTTATATGTATATACATCATGAGGATATATAGGCATGTTTATTTGATAATATATATATATATATGAGAAGGATTGGGGCCTTTTTCTTTACATAAATTTTTATATCATTTATAAACCATTGGATCTAAGCACATTTAGTGATTTAGATTGAATATGATATATACTTTTAATTATGGTGCATTAATTACATAGTCAGATTCAATTTCAACTATTAGATGTTTTAAATCCAATAACTTACAAATAATATATAAATTTGTGTAAAAGAATGAAGCCTCTAATCCTTCCTATACATACATACATACATACATACATACATACATATATATATTCTATGTTAACTAATGATGGGAATATATTTGCATAATTATGTTTATGGTCTATGCTATATTTCCCATAGCATGTTTTCACATAGTCTTGCATAAAGATGGCAAATAGGTTGGGTTGATTCGGTTCAACATGGCGGTTGGGGTCGGCTTAGACACGAGCCCGTGATAAGCCGGCTTAGAGGTGGCAAATGGGCCGGCCTGGCCTGCTTTGGCACAAGTCTGACCAATGAACAGTGTCAACACAGCCCATGAACAGTATTAGCCTAGCCCAGCATGGCACAAAGGTAGGGCCGAGTCGTGGTGTCGGGCCCATGAACTGGGGTTGGCCCAAGCCTATGATGGGCCGTGCTAGCCTGTGGGCCTGTGTTGTGCCAAACGAACCCACGGGCTCCTAATGGGCCGCCCAATGGGTTTGGCCAAAAAAATTTTACATTTGTTGCAATTCGAACTCATGACCAAGAAAACACAAGCAATAACCTTACTACTAGGCCAACTCCAATTACTTTTCATAAGTTATAAATACTGTATATTTAATCACAAATGAACATTTAGTAAATTTATTAAATATATTATTTTTGAATTGTTATTATTGATACAAAATAATTGTATAATTATTTGAAGGAACAATTATTATATTTTAGTATCATAATTTTTTTAAATCTAATCAATATTTATTTTTTATAAACTAATTGTTAAAAAAAGATAATTAACAATAATCATCAATTTGATTGAAACAATTAAACAATTTATATAAAATATTGTCAGTAATAAAAATTTTTTTAGAATAAAATATCAAATTTCATTGATACATTTATTACAATTTCTTTACTAACCTATAAAAAAAGAAGTGTAGTAGTAAATTATGATCTAATTTTTAATAGAATTGATAAAATTAGAGACAATATATTAAATAAATCTTAAAGTTTTTTATTTTTTTATAATTTTGCAGAAAAATATTTTATTTGGTAGATAATAAAATGAAATCTGAAAAGAAAAAGATATTCTTTAAGAAAATTTTTGTTATGTTAATCTTATATTACTATATTACAACAAATTAATTTATTAATTACAATTGGCTATTTTATTTGACATAAATTTATTACTTTTATTTTGTCAAAAATTATTGTTCTAATTATTAAAGATTATTTAATTTTTTTTTTATTATTTTAGCAAATTTCTTTATTAGAAAATAAATTTAGAAAACATTCTAAAATTAATTAAATTAAAAATTTGTAAATAATTATGAAGGACTTAATTGATTAAATTAAAAAATTATAATTTGTATTGCTTCTGTGCTCTAGAAGGATAAGAATCCAACCCAATGGTAAAATACTCCAATAATTATGGGTTTTGATTTTCAAATTTGAAATTGAAATTGAAATTTTATTTTGGTTTAGAAATTTTACAGTAAAAGATTTTTGTATTTATATGATTATAACGATTCATTGATTATATAGACCACTGTAGAATTAAATTATTATATAAATTTTTAAATTTAAATCTACAAACAACACGAATTGCTCCCACCATTTTATCTTTTCCTTTATAATCACGTGTTGTTTATTGTGGGTGACAATATTTTTCATAAATATAAATTACTTTAATGATTGTTAATGTTTATTGTTTGAT
This sequence comes from Azadirachta indica, assembly GCA_022749755.1. Classification (NCBI taxonomy): domain Eukaryota; kingdom Viridiplantae; phylum Streptophyta; class Magnoliopsida; order Sapindales; family Meliaceae; genus Azadirachta; species Azadirachta indica. The sequence continues at coordinate 1,703,679 of CM040443.1, forward strand.
GTCTTGTGTTTGATTTTTTTATTTTTTAAATTTTAAAATAATTTTGAAAAGTCAACCTAAAGTCAAAATAACCTGTGGCTGGTCTAGCATGGTCCACATGCCGACCCAATCACGGGCCCAGTATGGCTATGCAAGCTTAGCCTGGCCCTTCATAACTACGGTGCGTGCCTAGGTTGACCTGACATGCCAGCTTGCTTGGGCTTCAATTTCGTGGTTTGGCTCGACCCATTGGCTACGGCCTATAGGTCCATTGAATTTGACTATTTTTGACTTTTAATTAAAAAATTTGTAATTATTGCAAGTCAAACACATGATTAAGAAGCCTCAAACAATAACCTCACCACTGAGCTAACTTCACTTAATCATTAAAATATTTAAATAAAATATATTTAATAAATAACAAATATTCAGTAAATTATTAAGTATATTATTTTTATATTGTTATTATTGATACAAAATAAATGTATGATCTAATTATAATTTTATCTTTATCAATTATTTAAATACAAGTTTATTACAATTTTTTTTATAATAGTTTGAAGGAACAATAATTATATTTTAATATCATAATTTTTAAATTTTAATCAATATTTATTTTTCATAAATTAATTGTTAAAAAAAAGATAATTGACAATAATTATCAATATGATTGAGATAATTAAATAATTTATACAAAATATTGTTGATAATAAAAATTTTGTTAGAGCAAAATGTCAAATTTAATTGATACATTTACTATAATTTTTCTATGAACCTATATCATTTATATATTGATATGATTATAATGATTTATTGATTATTATAATATTAATTACTGTATTTTAATTATGATTATTAATAAAATAACATTTATACATATTATTAAGTATGACTAATATCATATTCTATGTTTTCTATTCTATTTGTTAGTATGAATATTTAGAACTTTTGGTTAAGTTATGCTCTAAATATAATTAGTTAACGTTTTTATTTAATTTTTTAGATATAATATTAAATTAATATATTTTATTTATGATTAATAAATAATAATTGATGATTATTAAATTGATGATTGTTATCAATTGGTGATTATTATTAATTATTTTATTTCATCAATTATTTTTGTGAAAAAATTAAATATTTATTTTTGATGCTATATGAAATGGTGATTTTATGTATGAAAAATTAATATTATTATTGAATAGATATAATAAATTTGATTTATATTATGAGATTTGACAAAAAAATAAAAATTGATGATATATTTTTTTAATAATAAATTAATATTATAATTGTAGAAACTATAAGTACTTTAAATATGCATTTCAATCAATAAATTTAATATTTTTTAAAAGTTTATATTAAGTTTAATTGAAACTATTGTAAAATTAAATTAGTATATAAATTTTTAAATCCTAAATCTAAAATCGATTTGATTGGCCTCCACCACTCTATCTTCCCCTCACAATGCCTTGTTATCTACTGTAAGTAATAATATTTTTCATAAATATTAATTATTTGATTATTGTTAATATTATGCACATAATTTTTATTTTATTATTTTATTAATGATAATAATAATTGTAATTGTTAAATTATAAATATTATTTTTTTTTATCAATATAATAATTTTAAAGTATTAAATAATATAAATTAAATATGTAGTATTAGTTAAATATTGCTTATTTATATAATTTTAACAAATGAATGTCAATGGCCTAGTGGTAAGATTTATGTTTATGTCTCAACTATTGTGTATGATTCTTGGTGTCGTGAAATTTTTAAAAATTTTGCAAAAGTCAAGCCAAAATCAAATAGGCTTACAGGCCAGTTCGACATGAGCCTGGCACAACTCGCATAGGCCGAGTTTCATGAGCTGTGTTAGGCTCATAAAATGTGAAGTGGGCTTCGCCCAACTCAGCACGACTACTGTGCGTACTTGGGCTGACCCCAACACGTCAGCCCGCTTAGACTTCAATTTTGCAGGCCAGCCTGATTTAGTGTATTTGCCACCTCTAGTCCTGCATGCCGCCCACAAATTCCATCAATTGTTCCATACAAATATATTATATGTTTCAAATTATTTAACAGATGATAGTAACATTTAACGTTCGCTACCAATATATATCTTTGACTTCAAATAGATTGATATATTATATATCAAACAATCCTGCAATTTTATAGGAAGCATTGTTTGATTTTATACAATATTTTTATATTATTTATAAATTATTAATTTATTTTTTAACATATTATCAAGATAATTTCACATATTTTCCTAAAGTTTGTAGAAATTACAAGTAAAAAAAAATTATAAAAAAATTCATATGAACCTCCTTTACTACAATATTTTCATCCAATTGATTGTATATTCATCCTTAAAAATGTGTTAAATAACTAAAATAACCTTTTCAACAAATATTAATCTATCTGTGATTTTACAAAAACTCAAGAAAGTTATGTGAAAATATCCCACATATTATATATACTTATTATAGCATGTTTAGTATATGTATTACATTTAATGTAATAAAATTATATATATATGTTTGTAGTGGCGAAGTTGGAATTAATATCATAGGGAGGACAAAATATAAGAATTCAAAATCTATTGAGGTGAAGACAAGAAAAATAAAATTTGAAGGGTCAAATTGATACTTTCACCCAAAAATTTCATAATTTTTGCAGGGATTGTATAGCCTGTGTTTGTTTGTAAGGAATAACCCCTTAATTTTATATATTTTCTTACACATTATTTGTAAATTATTAGATCTAAATATTTCTAAAGGTTAAAATTAAATTTAATATATGTAATTAAAACATAATTAATACACATGGAATATAATCTCAATAGTTGTAGTGTTTAAATTTGATAATTTGATTTGCAAATAATGTAATAAAATATCTAAAATTAAGAGAATGTTGATCAATTTTGATATATATATGTTAACATTTGAATACTATATACATATTTGAATTGAAATATAATGATAAAATAAGAAGGAAAATGCCACAATTAAGTTCTTAGCTACCTAACTAACTTTGGCTTATTGTAATTACTCCAGCATTTAGCTACATTTGCCTTGTTTTTACAAAGCTCTGCAGCCCACGTGCCCTAATATCTGATATAACCTATGATATATAGTGTTAGTATAAAATTTCGTCACCTGATATCAATCAGTAAATTTATTTGTATGTGAAGAAAGACCTCTTTCTTTCCTTTATATATTCGTTGATTCGTTAAATTATTTAAAAAATTAAGTTCAAGCGGAATTCTAATTGGAGAAAATTTAAAATTTAGTAGAATTTTAATTGGAGATATTCTAGAATTTAATGGAATTTTAATTAAAGATAATTTAGTATTCTAGCTTATCTATAATTCAGATGAAATATAACTTCTTACAAAAGACTCCTCATTAGGTTTGATCTAAATAACAAATATTGATTAAATTTTTATGAATTTGGACCTTTACTCTTTATCTTTTAGGTTTTTATCCTTTAATATAAATCAAATAGCTATCTTATTGGGTTAACATACAAGTAAAAAATTAACTTAATTTTGCATGTTCAAAAAATAGTTCAACAATAAGTCCCATGGTTTCAAAAATAATATAGTTACTATTTAAAACTAATGAAGAGCTTGAAAACCCAATATTTTTTACCGAATTCTTTAGGATCACTTACTCTCTTTTACATGATAATTTTAGATGAAGTAGGTAACGTTTTATTATTCGAGGAATCATAAAGAAATAGGTTTTAATTAAAGAGGTCTTGATTAACATAATATGATAAGTACATTTTGAGTTCTTAAATAGCTTACCTGCGACTCTTGGCTTTCTTAGTTTCCAATAAGTCATGAAAAGATAGATGACTTTTTGTTGGCAAAGAGTGATATCAGACAATGAGATTGAGTAGTACTAAGTTCTAGGTTTTTGCTTCCTTTTCTAATGAAGATTCTTGCTTATATAGTGTTTACTTGTAAACTTGCACCTTATTTATTTTTGCTTCTAATTTGGCATTTTTTTTATGCTGTTGTTGTTCATTTTCATTTTTTTTTATGCATTTTTTTGCCCAAATGATAGGGTATTTTATTTTAGTTTTTCTTTTAATCAAGATATTGGTATGACGTAAGTATATAACTTATGTTCTTCTAGATTTTTTAAGTTGGTATAGCAAAGATATAATGTTTGGCTTTGCTAGGCTAAGCATAGGCACAACAGAGGTATATTTATTTTTGTCTCTTTGGAATTGTATTTTAATACCATGACAGTGCATGATTTTGGTTTATTTGAGTGAAAATTGGGACCTTGGTGGTATTTTTGTGTCTATCTAGATTTTATAACTTAGCATCTAATAGTGTATATTTGACTCATCTAAGCAGGCAATCGGTATTTTGATGTATTAGAAAACTTAATTTTGTTTACTGTGATGATAATGTGTCTATATTTTATTTTTTAGTAGCTTGAGGAGACTTTTTTTTATTTACTATGAGAATGGTTTCTAGTAGTGTAGGGGACATTATTTTATCTACCACCTTCTATTAGTCTGAGGGGACATTGTTTTGTTTATCGCGAAGGCAATTTCTAATAGTTTGAGTGGGATTTATTTTATTTATTGTATAGGAGGTTTTTTGTATTCCATGCATGCATGTGCTTATTCTCGGTAGATAATGTTTTACCTCATGGGTACGATTTGGTTATTTTAAATTTAGTAATTTTTGACATCGCGTGGATGTGTATGGCTTTTTTTAGCAAATTATGTGATACCTCGTAAGTACTATTTGGTGTTTTTAAACTTTGTAATTTTGGCAACATGGAACTACAGTATTTGACCTTTCTAAGTATAATTTTGGCAGCGTAAAGCTACAATGTTGGGTCCTTCTACATATAGTTTTGATAGCACGGAGTTGTAATGTTTCACCTTTCGAGGCATAATTTTGGCAGCGTGGAGCGGCAATGTTTGGCCTTTTCTGAGTATAGTTTTGGCAGCATCGATTTGTATTGTTCAGCCTTTCTAAGCATAATTTTGGTAGCATTGAGTTACACTGTTCGACCTTTTTAGGCATGTTTTGGCAGTGCGGAGCTGTAGTGTTAGGACCTTTTGGGCATAGTATTGGTAGCACAAAACTATAATGTATGTATAGTTTTGGCAGTACGGAACTACTGTGGTTGACCCTTCTATGCATAGTCTTAATAGCATGAAGCTATAGTGTGGGCATAGTTTTTACAGTGCGGGGCTATAGTGTTGGGCCTTTCTGGGCATAATTTTGATAGTACGGAGCTGTAATGTATGTATAGTTTTGGCAGTGCGAAGCTAAAGTATTTGGCCCTTCTAAGCGTAGTATTGGCAGCATAGAACTGCAATGTATGCATAGTTTTGGTTGCGTAGAGTTACAATGTTTGGCCATTTTAGGTATAATCTTGGCAGCGCAAAGCTACAGTGTACGCATAGTTTTAGTAGGACAAAGCTGTAGTGTTTGGCCCTTCTGAGTATAGTCTTGGCAGCGCGGAGCTGAAATGTATACATAGATTTTGTAGTATAGAGTTACAGTGTTTAACCCTTCTGAGTGTAATCTTGATAGCCAGAGTTGCAACGTATATATAATCTTGGCAATACGGAGTTGCATTATTTGGCCTCTTTAGAAAAGATATCAGTATTGTGGTAGTAAATTATTTTTCTGATAGTCTGAGGCTTCTTTACTTTTTTCTCTTGGAAAAAGTGAGCAAATGAAAGCTTATACAACATAGCATCATAAATTGGTTAAATATAAACAAATATGCTAACATACATACTAAGAGCATTTATACATAAATTAAACATGTCAATAAATAATTATACATAAAAAAAGATAAGAAAAGAATACATATTAAATTATAATCAAAATTAACATCATATTATATTTGATTTTATTCAAACCATAAATATTTTTTAATAAAAGGAAATCAATTTCAACTTAATATACACAATTATTTTATAATTATATTTATTCTTCTTATAATTTTGCTAGAAACAATAAACCGTGATCTCTTTGTTTTTCTTTTGGTAACTAAAAAAAAAATTCTTTATAAAAATTAATTTTACTCTTTTAGTGCCTTTACGTTATTATACAAAGCGAATATACAATTATAAACGGAGAGTAAAAAAAAGTATGAAGATAACTCAAATTATTTTACCATTCTAACAAATTTAAAATCATAATATGTATAATTCAATGCATAAAGTGTAGTGTTCTTGAGAAATAATAAATTATAAATATTTTGGACTATATTATAAATAGTTAAAAATTATTAAAATATTACAATAATTAATTTACTAAGTCATTAGGGTCAAATATTAATATTTCAGATAATTTTAATATAAAATATAAATATCTAAATCTTATATCAAAAAGCATAAATAATCAGTAGGTAAAGACTTTAATGATAATTTAATGTTGCATTTTAATGATATTTGAAGATGGAAGACTAGAACTTTGATTTAGAACCGAATGATAATAAGCTTTGGATTCTAAAAATATTTGTCTAGAGACTCGTATGATATTTTACATTAGAATCAGCTGATGCATATCTATGGATGCTACTGATATTAACACTGGATTCGAACAATATTTCATACTGGATCTAACTGATATCTCCAAACCCTAAAAATTAAGTTTGGGCCCACATGATATTTAACTCTACCTTAATAATAGTCATACTAAACCACATTGAAATGGAACGAAACACTATTTGTAATTCCAATTATCTATAACAAATAATACTATTTATTTATATCAAATAGTTGTTTTATTTATGACTTCAACACCAATAATTTCAGCCACCAAATAACTTCTATTTGCCGCCCCCAATTTGATTGTAATCTATTATTATTATTATTTTTAATATAATCAACAAATCAGGCTTCCCTTATCTTCCATTTTCTAATTTGTTTAGCACCACTTATTACGATGAGTTTAACTGCAACAATGACTTAATTTACTACCTCCCTGAGGATGATTGACTTGAATATCTAAATAAAATAATTTACTCCAAATGCAATATATAACTTTCCAATTGGACAATAAAACACCATAATTAATCAATGAAAATAAATCCAATTTTTCATAATAGTAAAAGGACAATATAGAACTCAAAAATAAGTAAGAGAAAATGTTGTGCCATTTAATTTGTTATTCTTCTCTCTCTCTCTCTCTCTCTCTCTCTCTCTCTCTCTCTCTATATATATATATATATATATAGGCACACACATAACATAGAAGATAATACAAGTAATATTTATTTGTCAACGATTATTTTTACTTAAATTGACATAATATAACTATCATGTGCAATCTTTACCTAATAATTTCACGAAAAACTTTTGATCAGATGCAAAAATAAAATTTCATAACATTAGAATTAGACTTTTTAGAATATATCAAAGAAGGTTATGTTATCTAACAATCAATTATCTATTCTCTATGACATATTCGATAGTTTTAAAAGAAAATAATCGGAGATGTATACTTCAATTTGATGAAATCAGATGTTTGCAAAACTAAGTCCGTAATGAAACAGCAAATTAAATACAGGAATATGTTCATACCCAAAAATAGCCCTTGTGATCAACAAATCAATGTTTAACAATTAAATTCAAGATTAAATATATTAAATTATATGTGAAATACAAATAAAAATAAATACAAATTAAATATATTAATTTATATATGAAGTACAAATAAAAATAAATACATACCTTTTAATTCATCATGAAATTTTTTGTCATAATAGAATAAGCTTTTTGTTATTTCCCACATATGGCACTAACTATTGATATCAGATTTCGTCACTAAATATTAACTAGTAAATTTATTTGTATTTAGAAAAAGACCTTTTTCTCCTCTTCTTTCTTTCCTTTATATACTCGTTCATTCATTATGTTACTTGAAAAAATTAGTTCAAGTAAGAATATAATTAGAGATAATATAAAATTTAGTGGAATTTTAATTAAAGATAATTCGATATTTTAGCTTTTCTATAATTCAGATAAAATATAACTTCTCTCAAAAGACTCTTCATTAAGTTTGACCTAAATAAGAAATATGAATTAAAATTTTATAAATTTGGACCTTTACCCTTTATCTTTTTGAGATTTTGTCTTTTAATATAAATTTAATAGTTATCTTATTGGTCTAACATGCAGTTAAAAAATTAACTTAATTTTATATGTTGGAAAAATTGTCTAACATATATTAATATATATTATTAATTGTTTGCCCTATGATAGTAATATGTAACCTTAGCTAGTAGGAGTTACAAATCTTGATTGCTTGCACCAACATCTAAAATTTTAAATTATTTTAAAAGTACGATGACCAACATTCTTGATTGGCCAATTGATATCGATCGGCAGTAATATTTTGACTGCATTGGTTTCCAAGTTGCACAGTTACTATGCATAATGAGAACGTAAAAACAGACATGCAGTGCCAGAGAAATAAATTATGTTGCCAGCTTTAGAACTTGATCAAGTGACCGTGTGTTTCTTCTTAAAACTACATGATATGCCATTGCCTTCAAGATAAATGTAGGAACCTGTTGTGTGAAGTCTTGACTGTACAACAATTGCAAGAACAAGTTTGATGGTGTTGGGTTTGATGAGTGGTCTAAAAGTCTTGTAGAAATCAATCCAAGGTACTTGTGTGAAGTCTTTGGCGACTAATCTTGCATTAGTGTGATAAAAAATGCCATTCTCTTTGTATTTAACATGATAAACTCATCCTCCTACTTCACGAGGAACCAAGATCTAGGTTTGATTTTGATGAAGCTTTGGATTTCTTCTCTATCTTATTGCTTTGACCATAATGAATTCTTGAGTTCTAAACGAAGAGTCTTGGCTTCTATATAATGGCTAGTTTGTATGGCTAAGTTGAAATCTTTCTTGAATTTGCTTTAGGTGAGCATAGGATGAGCATTGGTTTCAATTTGGGTTGGAGATTGTATAAATTTGGTTGTGGAAATATTGAGGTCATCTACCAAATCTTGTGATATGTTTGGACAATTTTCTTGTATAATGAAAGAATTTTTTTAGCTATTTTTGGTTGGAGTGAAGGAAATTTGGTGGGAGTTTGCAAAATTACAAGATTTGTATCTAAGGTATCTTGTAATGTTTGTGTGTTTTGGTTGGACTCGAGTTCTTGGGTAGCTTGGCTCTCCACAATGGGTTGTAGTTGTTCTTGCAAAAGATTTCCTTCCAAATATTGTAAGGTTAATTGTTGACTTATTGATATTGGAATTACACCGTAAAAAAGGAAAGATAGTGTTTGGTTTTTCAGTGATTGTTGTCCATTGATTAAGATTGGTTTTTGGTTTTGGAAGCCATTCTTCATGAAGAAAAGTGGATAGTTTGTTATCTTCCTATTTAGTAGAAGAAGATTTTTAAGTTTCCAAGAAAGGAAGTAAATTTTTATAAAAAACAACATGCCTTGAAATACAAACATGGTTAGTTTCTTGACACAAACATCTATAACCTTTATGTTTGTGGACTATAACTAGTAAATATGCAAGGATATGATTTTTTATTGAATTTATTTTTACTAAAGTCTTTTAAGTATGGAAAACGACTATACTATAAAACCTTCGATCCATTGTAAGTACACAATTTTTTAGAAAGTATCTCAAAAGGGCTTTTCATATTAAGAGTGCTTAAAAATATTCTATTGATAATGAAAGTGGGAACCAAAAAAGAATCCACCTAAAATCTAAGTGGTAAAGAATCATGGAACATCATAGGAAGGAATGTTTCAACTATATGTCCTTTTCTTTCCGCAACCCCATTTTGTTTTGGGGTGCATTGGCAAGAAAATTGTTGCACAATTCCACATTGTTGAAGGTGCTTAGTGAATGTTGTTGATTTGAATTCTCCTCCTCCATCACTCCCAAAAATTTTTATTTTCCTACCTCAATTGATTTTCAACTTGTCTTTGAAATTTCAAGAACACTTAAAGAAGTTAGAATTTTGTCTTAAAGAAAATAATCAAGAAAAGAGCGAGTAATCATCAATAAGTATCTCAATATATTAAAATTTTTGTGTAGAAAACGTGTCGGCTCCCATAAAAAACAATTTATTTTTCAAGAGGAAACTTACAATTTTGTAAGATAAATTAAAAGGTTTCTTGCAGTTTTTGCCTAATTGACATGAAACACAAATGCTAGGTCTCTTAGTCCAACTACAAAGCTAATAATTCCATTTTCTTTTAAAGCTTGTAGAATTCTTGTGTTGACATGACCAAGCCTTTTATGTCATAAATTGAATTCTTCAAAGTTTCCTTTTATTACATTGAAAATTGCATTGTTGTCTTCCTTTAGAGCATAAACTTTTCCTTGCTTATATGTCCATTCGCTAGAATTTTGCTTTCCTTGCTCTTAGCAACAAAACCATCAATGCTAAATTCAAAGGTGCATTTAGACTCATCAATAAGCTGACTAATAGATTAAATATATATATATATATTTAATTTTGGAACAAGTACTTTATTGAGATTTAAATTACCATAAGTTATTTTGAAAGATCTATTACCAATATGAGAGATTTGTGAACCTTGGTCGTAACCAAAATAAATTTTATCATTACCTCTATATGATATTAAGTGGTCAAAGTTACCTATATTGTTTTTCATGTAAGTGATGGCACCAGAGACAACATAAAATCGTTGATCTATTATGTCATCTAGATTTATGGTAACTATTGCTTGAGGTCGTTCTTTAGAGTACTCATACTCAAACTTGTGCCAACAATCAGTAGCACTATGATTATTTACAAATAATAGTACCTTTGCTTTTGTTATTCCTTAGCTCATTGTCATTTGTTCTTTGTGAAGGTTGCAAGTTCTTGTTATTGTTGTGGTAGGATTGAGTGTTTACACTCTTAATGTTGCTGTAAGTTTTGCCATCATTATTTCATGAAGGTCTTCTACCACAATTACTAAATCTACCTCCCCTTTGGTTTCTCCCTCATCCTCTTTGTCCGAGGAAAGCTTGATTGTGACTTGTTTCGATCTCTTCATTCTTTTCAGCTGTTATATATTCTTTGTTCATGGTTTTGCATGGCATTGATGAATTGTTTAAAGGTTGGATATGGCGACTTTGTAAGCATAGCAGTTCTAAAGTCGGCATATTTGGGTTCCAAGGCTCTTGCAATTTAAAAAACTTTGTCTTTGTCACTGATTGATTCATTAATCGCAACTAAACTTGTGACAAAAATGCATGATCCCTTTTTCAATGAGTAGAGGCTATCATTCAACCAAGTTTATTCTCGTTCTTTTGTTGTGTGAAGCATGCTTTCTTCGATAGTGAGTCAAATATCTCATCTAGTTGGCACACTAACTATCATGCTCAACACATTTTCAATCATCATGCTTTTGAGCCAGGTCATGAGCAGTCCATTATTAATTGCCCAAATAACAAATTCTGGATTGCCAATCTCCTTTCCATCTTCCTTCATTAATTGTTTATCTAAGATATGGTGTTCTAAATCAAGACTTCAAATAATTGGCAGAATTTGAGAGCTCTAAAGTTAGTAATTTTCTGTGATGAATTTGATAGTAACTAAACTTGCACACTGATGAAAGGATTGAATAGATAGTGCTGGTTCAATATTTGATCTTGTAACAAATGGTTCTTATAGCTTAAAGGATATCAAGAATATATATCAAAGATGCTTTTCTTCTTTGCTTGAAAAATTCTTCTAAACTTACTAGTATTAAATAGATACAAGGAATTATTTGTTTCAAAAGAAATATTGATCTTCTAGCTGTTGGAGTTCTTCTAGTCATTGGAGATTTCTTGATTGATTTTCCCTCTATTGACAAGATCATCAGGCAGAGAAAAATCACAAATGAGTTCATTATTTACAATTTGATTTGTTTTATTTTGATATATCTTTCCTTATAAATAGACGAAAGGTGATAAATATGCATTGATTGAGATTATTTGATTGAGCTATCTTAATTAGGACAGGGTGATAAGATAAGAATGTTATTTTTGTTGCTGGTGTTATTTGCTAGTTTGATAAGTCAAACTGTTTTTTTTTTTCCCCTTTATTAATTGGACTTCAGGTCTATATTTGCATCCCCTTTCTGTTTGTAAATATACACAATTTCTATTTTCCATAAAAAGCAACAAGGAAAAAGGTCATATTGATGTACACAACTTTTATTTGTTCAATGGTCAATTTAGCTTTTTTGTGATTTAACATAATTTTTTGTCTTTTTTTTTAATAATTTTTTTCCCTTCACTAATTGGACTTCATGGTCTATATTGTTGGAGCACTGGAAACCGCTGGCTTATGTACAAAAGGTAGATCTTAATGCAAGAAATTTAGAAAAGGTAATTTTGTCTTCAACATGGTCAAAATTTGTAATACATATTTTATAAGGGTATTTTTATTATTACATAATTTAAATAAGGATAGTATGATAAAATATTAATAATTTAAATTAAAAAATTAAAAGTCCTGATGTCGCAAATTATTTATTTATTTATTTATTATTCTTTTATAATAGATTAATAATAGACGGAATTCATGAGAGATGGCCCTAAAATTGGTTGACCAAAATACATGCAAAATTACGTAGTGCAAATATGAATGAAGAAAGCTTAATTAATGATTAGTGGGGCAAACCGCGTTTGCTGGCTTGGCGCAGCTCAGAGCAACAACGTAGTCAAAATGAATTTTCGGTAATAACAACGGAGTCCTAAAAGTTTGTAGAAACAACAAATAAACTCATAATTTAAATAACTTTATTGTATAAGTCCCTTCTTCGCAGGGATGGCAATGGGTTGGGTTCGGGGTTAGGGATCCACATCCCCGACCTTGACCCTAATTGGACTAGATCATATCCATCTTCGACCCATTCTCGTTTGACCTAAATTAGAGACCGGGGATGTCTTTGATTTGGGCTGAAGATTCCCATAAGCCCCCGACTTGATTTGACCAAAAAATGGGAAAAAAAAAATTTATAATTTTCGGGGGATTCAACCATAAACTTGAAAGAGAATCATTATAACACTTACCCACTAAACCACTCTTGTTTATTTAATAAAAACTTGCTACTAGAACCTATTATACTATATTTAAGTTTGTCTAATTTGTGAAGACACAACTTTCTCAATCAATTTTTTTCATATCTTTATTTTTTTTCCCAATGCCTGCATGAAAAGCCAATTAATTAGTTGTTTGCTTAATCTTCTATTGCATGCTTTAATCTTCAAAATCTAAAACATGCATTTAATTTTTTGCGCATGATTATTATTATTTAAAATTAAGTCAATAATTTAAATTATATATGGATAATTTTTTATCTTCTATTAGATATTATAATGCAAATTAGATTAAGTCAGTAATTTAAATTATACACAGGTAATTATAAATATTAAATATGAATTGTTTTAAATTAAAAAATTATTTTGCATATATATAATATAAAATTTTCAAAAATAAAGAGTTTTAAAGTATTAAATTTATTGACTTGATTACATATGTAAAGTATTTAACAAAAATTATCTCTTACAATTATTATTATTATTATTATTATTATTATTATTATTATTTTTTTTAATTGGACTAAAATAAGAGAAAGTGAAAACATCGAGATATATATATATATATATTCATAAAAGTGCAACAAACCATGGATATATTTCTTAAATATTCTTTGCTTTTGAAGTAATTGACATGTAATTATTAATTTATTAGGGATTACTACGAAATATGCTATTAAGCCAAAAGCAAAATCATGCAAAATTGCATCCAATTGCAGTTGAATTTCACAAAAAAATTGCTAAAAATTGCAAAAAATTGCGTGCAATAAGCATAAGCATAATGAATTTGAATTCGATACACAGCCTTTTATACATGGTTAATTATAAAATGAAAATTCTAATAAACAAATAAATATAAACCATTGAAAATAATTATAAATAAGAAGAACAGTAGAGTTAAAAGTAAGAGGCAGTAGCTTTAATTTATCACTATCTAGTTTAAAACAATGTATTTAATTTTTATATATAATGGTTACTATTTAACATTAAGTCAATAATTTAAATTATATGTGAGTAATTATAAATATTAAATATGAATTGTTTTGAATTAAAAATTATTTTACATATATATAATATAAAATTTTTAAAATAAAGAGTATATTAATAAAAATTTCAAATATCACCAAAATATGTTTAAAGTATTAAATTTATTAACTTGATTATATATTTAAAGTATTTAACAAAAATCATCTCTTGCAATTATCAATTTTTAATTTGTCACTAAAAATATATTATCAATTTTTAATCTTTTATCAAATACCATAACACAAATCGTATTTTTATATCTTTTAATAATAATTAAATTAATTATTTACTTGTCAAATCAACATTTTACATATCATTAAAATAATATAATAAAAATAAATGTCTGATTTTTCTTAAATTAATTATTAAATATAAGATAAATAATAATTATTATCAATTTGATTGAAACAATTTATATAAAATATTACAGTTAATAAAAATTTGGTTAGAACAAAATATTAAAATTTAATTGATACATTTACTACAATATTTTTATTAACTTATATAAATAAAAAAAATAACTATATAGTAAATTATTTAATTGAATTGATAAAGTTAGAGAAATGTATTAAATCAATCTTAGAGTTTTTTTTTTAAATTTTTTTGATATTTTGTAAAAAAATATTTTGTTGGGTAAATAAAAAATAAAAACTAAAGAGAAAAAATCTTTTAGAATTTATTTGTTTTGTTAATTTTATAATATTATATTAAAACAAATTAATTCATTGACAAATAGATTATTTTGTTTAACATCAATTGATTATTTTTATTTTATTAAAACTTATAGTTTGAAATTTTAATTATTATAATTTATTTAATTTTATTAGTTTTTAATTATTTGAGCAAATCTTTTATTAATAAAATGAATTTCAAAAATATAAATCGATTAAATTGAAAATTCGTTAATAATTATGAATTTATGAAGGATTTAATTGACAAAATTAAAAAATTATAAATTTTTTGAATAGACTTGTTTGACTAAAATGAGATTTATAAAACTTTTGTAATTATTTGTCAAATAAAACGGACATTTACATAATTAACCCCATTGAATTGAACGTTTTTAGCGGAGAAACGGGTCGGGCTAGGTATGAAGACCAGTCCCAGTCCCCGATCCGATTTTGAAATGGGGCCGAATTTTTGGCCCTAAACCCGACCCAATATTCAATTTTCTTACTTTATCCCTCTCCAATCTCTGATCCGAAAACGTGCCCCCTGCGGGCCAGAATTTTTGCTATCCCTACTTCTTTGAGTTCTCTCATTCCCTGTCAAACCCCAGTTAAAATCTATTAATGAAATTAATAATTTAACTATTATATCATACAACACTTCAAACTAAATAAGCTTTTCAATTTTTGTATTCATAACAAATAAATATATCTTAATAAGAGAATTATACGCAAAGAAAATAAATAATGATTTTTCAACAAATATAAGAAATAAAACAATAATACTTTATGTTAACATCAAAATCTTGTATAAGTTTTTTTCCAAAGAAATATATCAAAATATTCAATTTAGCGAAGATAATACTGTGATATAAATCGTGAAGTAATGAAATGTTTTAATGTTTCAGTCAATTTCAAGTTCTCAAAATTGATATGCTTCAATTCTTTGATTTATTATCTTGTGTAATTAAATAATGAGCTAGTTGAATTTCTGGCGATTCACTTATGTATTTTTCTTGAATCCTATTCAAAACAAAGAATTTATGAATTCTTTATTATTCCAGTGTTTCAATTTGTATTTTATTCTTTATTATTTAATTTTTTCCATCATATATATGTTTATTTTATACAACTATAAAATTCCATTCAAATGCAAAGATTAAATTTAGGAAACAATGTTTACTTTTTTTACATACTTAGTCCTTAGATTTTATGCTATTAACGCATGCATTTTCATAACATTGTAACTCCTTTTTCTCGAGTCGTTATTCTATGCCCAATTTTGGTGGGGATTGGGCTGTTCTCTCTCGACTGGGCATCAATCCGATCTATGCTCCACTTGTGTGAGAGATATTATTTGTCGTACTCCTCATTTTCCTGGTTAAAGTTAATTGGATTGATTAGCTAAAAACAGTCCTCGACCATTAATTCATGTGGGGGTGTTTATAGACATTAAAGGAAGAATGTCGATACTCTTGCGTTTAGGCTTAATATCTGGTCAATCCCCTAAAATTTTGACAAATACCTCACAATCCTCGAACATTATTTAAAACTTGTTGGTGCGAAGTATATTTACGTACTTTGACTATATTAATATGTGTCAATCTTAAAAATTTAATTAATGCTTGATTAAATTTATGTTATTTTATTTAATTCATCAACACATCGATTAGGCCCCCAGCGACGTTAGCACTCCCCACGCTCACGCTCGTGCCACTGAGAACGTCTTTATCTTCGAAGGCCAACTCGACATCGGCTTCATTACCACCACCAACAATCTGATATCAACGTCAATCAGAAAAGGTGAAATCTTTCTGTTCTTAAAGGGGTTGGTGCATTTCCAGAAGAATAATAGGTAAGACATTCCATATATCAGATTGAATGAAGAATCCAAGATCACGAAAGAAAGGACAAAGAGGCAACTCGCTCGAAGGGTTGATTCGGCGTCGGGTGACGAGGGTCTTCCACAACGGCTTCTTCAGAGTGGTGGATTTTCGGTGGGATGTGGAACTAGTGCTTCAACTGCCAGGCAAGAGGGACGATCCGACGACGTTCCGGCTACTGTCATCATCGCCTTCAACAGCCAGTTGCCAACTACTCAGTCTACTGAGACTACATTGTTCGGTGCGACGCGGCCAATGCTGGACAATGTGTTGATGACAAATGAAAGCGTCCAAATTGGGACTAAAGAAGTGTAGGTTTGCTTCCGAGAATTAGATTGATTAATTAATTAATTAATTTTTTGTAACATATTTATTATATAAATAATTTATCTAAATTATAAACTTAAAATTTTTATACAAATTAATTAATGTTTACCTACAAATTAGTTAATATTTAACTTATTTTTAATTATCTCTAAATATATAATTTATTTCTATATAAATAAAAAAAACATAAAGTAACACTACAAAAAAAAAATCTATGTATCGATATATAGTACAATTATTTGTAATGTTAAAAAAATATAATGGCACACAAACTCATAAAATGTTGCTTTGATATATAAACTGAGAATTTCAACAATTTTTCGATCTTCTATGAATAGATTGTATATGTATTCATAACGAATGAGACTCCATAATAACTTTTCGATTGATAGATCCTTCTAAGCACTTCGTAGTAGCAGTCTCTCTTCTACAAGATGTTTTGAAATTAATGTTTCCCGGCAACAAAAAACCCTAGCCAAGTTGCGGAACGAAATCCATGAAAAGGTTGCTCGTATTCAGACGGTTGCCTTAAAATTGGTTGACCGAGTACATGCAAAAGTACGTAGTGCAAGTTTGAAGAAAGCTTAATTAATGATTCGAGGGGCAAACCGCGTTATGCACAAAGAACGCAGTCAAAAGGAATTTTGGGTAATAACAACGGAGTCCAAAAATTTGGTACAAACAATAAATAAAGTCATAGTTTATATAATTTTTTTGTATAAGTCCCTGCTCTCTGTCAAACTCTAATTAAAGTCTCTTAACAAAATAAATGATTTAACTATTATTTCATAAAACTTTGAAACATAAATAAGTTTTCCAATTTTTCTATTCGTAACATATAATTATATCTTAATAAGAGAATTATAACAAAGAAAATAAATGATGATCTTTCTGACAAGTATAAGAAGTAAAAAAAATAATATTTTATGTTTATATCAAAATCTCGTATAAATTTTGTTCAAAATAAAATATCAAAATTTTCAATTTGATAGAGATAATCTTATAATATAAAGAGAAAAAGATTTAGGTTTATAAGATTTGGTCTATTGGACTAATTAAATCTAATATTTTCAATTAAAAGTACTCATTAAATCCCAATTTACTAAAAAATAATAATTATACAGTTATTTAATGGTAATTATTTATAAAAATTAATTTTTTAAATTCTAAAAATAAATTAATATGATAAATTTTTTTTTTACAACATATTGATATTATATTTACTTAGTGATATAATATAACTAAAATATAAACTATTTAGTTTACAGTACTCACAATTCAATACTAATTTTGTATTAGAAAATAAATAAATAAATTTTCAATAATTATTAATTTATAAATGAAATACTATAGTTTTGTGGTTCAAATAATTCAAAATTAAGTTATAAAAGTTTATTAAAGAGTACGTGGTTAAGTGATCAGTATCTCAAGTGTACAAGTTGTTAAGTCAATTATACTTTACTAAAATTTTAACTAGGAATACATGGTGTGGTTCAAATAATTCAAGATTAAGTTATAAAAGTTTATTAAAGAGTACGTGGTTAAGTGATCAGTATCTCAAGTGTACAAGTTGTTAAGTTAATTATACTTTACGAGAATTTTAACTAGAAATACATGGTGCAAAGGCTGGTTACTAGCATAACTTAGTGAGGATGAATCTTGACTTGTAGAGAGAGTTAAGGTGTTAACAATAGCTCATTTTGAAGCTTGTAAACTGTTCTTGATTGTCAATGAATAAGATTGATTTTGTTGGTGTTCTTCCCCGTGAATATAAGTCTCAAAGACTGAACCATGTAAATCATCTTCTTCACTATTTAATTTTAAAGATTCATATTTTGTTCTTGTTATTCTTGAACTTTTTTAATCTTCCAAATGTTTGATTAATTGCATAAAGGATTTTGTGGGATCTTTGGGTGTGTTAAAGTCAAATAACATAACAATTGGTACCAAGGCCTTTACAAATTCATGGCTTCATCAAAATTTGACATTGAGAAGCATACAATAGAATTAGATTTCAATCTTTAAAGAATTAAGATGTGAGCTTTATTGGTGCATTAAGGACTTGCAGATACCTAAGAACTAGAGATTATACCTGTAAGTATTAGTGAGAAGGATAAAAGAGACTCTGGTAAAAAGGGCACACAATGCCCCTGTTCTTTGCTTAAGAGATGGGGTTCTAAGGGAGGTTTCTAAACAAACTATGTCTATTGCTTTGTAGGAAAAATTGGAAACCTTATTCATGCAAAGTCTTTAGCAAACAAGCTATATAGGAAGACAACTTTACAAATTTAATATGGATCCCAAAATTTTAATGCAAGATCACTTTGATAGATTCAATAAGGTTGTCTTGGATCTTGAGAATATACAGATGAAGATGAAGATGAAGATGAAGATGAAGATTTGATGTTACTGAGATCTTTACTTGATTCTTGTGAACAATATATGGACACATTAGTGTATAGCGGGATATTGTGTCTATGAAAGATATTAAGGTAGCACTTAGTTCTAGAGAGTTGGATAAAACATAAGGAAAAGAGTCAAGTTCTAGAGTGGGATTGACAACTAGAGGAAGATCTAAGAAAAAGGAAGTTAAATGGAAGAAAAATAGCAGTTCGAAGTCTAAGAATAAGATCTTGAAATGCTTCTTTTGTCATAAAGAGGGTCACTTTAGAAAAGACTATCCTAAAAGGAAAAACAAAGCCAAAGGCAACTTAGAAAACAAAGAGATGTTGTTGTGGCTTCAGAGGATGGATACGAAACTGGATATGAAAATACAAACCTGTTGATTACTTCAGATTATAGAAACAATAAAGAAGAATGGGTTGTTGACTCAGGTAGTTCCTTTCACATAAGTCCTAATAAAGCTTTCTTCATTAATTACCAACATATTAAAGGGGAAAGAGTTTTAATAGGAAACAACATCTCATGTAAGGTTGTTGGTATTGGCTCCGTCTCTATTAAGATGCATGATGGTATGATTAGAAAATTACATGATGTTAGACATGTGCGAAGATTCAAAAGAGATATGATTTCTCTGGGTATGTTAGATAATTTTGGATTTAGCTTTAAGGCAGAATCTGGTGTGATTAAGGTTTAAAAGGGCTTTGGTTATCATAAAGGAATTAGGAGAAATGGTTTGTACATATTGCAAGGATCTACTGTAATAGATGAAGCACTAGTAACTTAAGAACATTTTGAGGATAAAAAAAAGCTTTGGAACTTTAAGTTGGGATACATTAGTGAAAGAGGTTTGAAAGAGCTTGGAAATCAAAGATTGTTGGGTAGTGATCAAAGAGATGATCTAAAATTACGTGAAAATTGTAGTTTGGGGAAAGCATGTAGAGTTAAGTTCAATATGGCTGTTCATAACACAAAAAGGATACTAGACTATATACACTCTAACTTGTGGAGACCTTATCAAGTTTCATCTTTTAACGGTGCAAGACATTTTCTTACCTTTATAGATGATTATTGAGGACATAAACACAAAAAGGTATGGAAACATGTTCTGAAGTAAAAGGATCAATATTTGGAATACTTTAAGAGCTAGAAAACTCGTGTTGAAAACTAATATGAGAGAAGGGTAAAACTATTGAGAACAGACAATGGTTTGAAGTTTTATAGCAGTATGTTTGATGACTTTTGTAAAAGGAATATAGCAAGGCATAAAATAGTAAGGTTTACACTTCAACAAATGGCTTTGCAAAAAAGATGAACAAGACTTTAATGAACAAAATTTTGCTATTAACTAAATTTTGAGACAGTTGAAGATTTTGATGTGAGGGAAGATATGGGTATCCTAAGCTATTTATACTAGCTAGATCAAGGATAGCTTGTATATATTTCAACTTACTGTATTAATTGAAAATTCTTCTACATATCTCTAAAATGTGCTTTCAAAAAATCTAAACATGAAATTACGTCTAAATAGGAATTTATATAAAATAGGGTATAATATAGTAATTTTGATAACTTACCACATATACATATATACATATATATATACACACGTATTCAATTTAAATTAAAAAAATAATAAATTAATTTCTAAATATTCAATGCTTTTTCTTTTGAAAAATTGATCAATTGTAAATGATTTTCTCATGTGCAAAAAAAAAAAAATTAGATAAATATTTTCTGTTATTTTATTATAGCTGAAATATAACATAATAAATAATAATTATAATTTATAACTATATTTATCCAATCACATATTAATAAATTTAAATAATGTATGAATTTAAAAGATCCATATAAAAATATTTTGAAGAAACTAACTTTTTACAAAATTTTTTCTCCTTACCTTAATTTGACGAAGAGAGAAAATAAAAAAAAATTAAAAAGCTAAGTGTTTCTGATTATTTTATAGAGGTCTATTATATATATATATATATATATCTAGTCATAACAATTATTTTCTTATAAGAAAAAGTTTTCAAGTATATAATTTTCCTATAAGGAAAATGTTTCAGAATTATATATTTTCTTATAAGGATAATATTTCTAATTATATAGAGGAGAAAATTAAATAAACAATTACTTAAAAAAACTTACTTGATAAGTAAAGTATTAATAAGAATACAAACTTATAAAAGTTGTATATTTTACAATTTTTTGCAGGCCAAAATGATTATTTTAAGCATAAAATTGTTTTATCCATTAAAATTAATTGTATTTCAAAAAATTTTGGTAGGGCCTGGGGGTCATGGCCCCCTCAGCCTTTGAAGAGCTCTGTGACTATATATATAGGGGTAAGATTAAGAGCTTTTTTTTTTTAATACAATTTTTTACATCAAATGTAAATTGTTAGATCTAAACACATCTAACGGTTGAGATTGCATCTAACATGTATATTAATTATGAATGCATTTATATATATATATATATATATGTGGGGCAGGATTAGTAGCTCCTTTTTTTTTTAATACAAATTTTTATATCAATTATTAACTATTAGATTAAGGGTATGTGGAGGGTTAAGATTGCATATAACAAACATAAAATTTTTTTTACAAACTCATTTAATAGAGTCTTTTACATCTTTTTTTTTCCCTCTTTCTTACCTCTAAATTTATTAATCCCTCTCTCGTTTTAATTTTTTTTAATTATGTATTCTGTCTACTCGAATATATTTTAATTATAATTATTATTTATAAGTTAAAAAATTCATTAATTAAATTTTTTTTAATATATAGTATAACAACTTTTAAAAAATTCATGAGTTTTTTTAGATAAATTAATTAATTAAAATAATTTTTATTTAAAGTTTTAAGTTTTTTAATTTACAAGTAATAATTAAGATAAAAATTAAAATAGTAATTCAAGTTTTTGAATTTTTGAATTTTTGAATTTATAGTTGATAATTAAAATGAAAAGAAATAATGAAGGAGAAGATATAATAAAGAAGAGACAAGTAGGAGAGAGATTTTACGAATTACTAAATAAAAAAGAGAAGAAAGAGATAGTTAAAAGATATAAAAGACCTTAATTAATGAATATAAAATATTTATTATATCATTCAATCTTGGCCTTTTACGTACGCTTAATTTAAAAAGTTAATAATTAATATAAAAATTTATTAAAAATAAAGAACTGCTGATCCTACTCCTATATATATATTTATAAGTGGAAGGATCAATAGTCTTATAGGATGGATATATTTTTATACTATTTTCAGAACCATTGGATCTACATAACTCTAACAATTAATATTAAATCTACTATGTCAAACACTATTTGAACTTTGTCTATATAATTAGTCATGTTTCAGAAATTTTTACCAAACTAAGCAAACAAATTATTTTCGAACAAAAGTACCCACCAATAACTATTAACTAAAATTTTAAATTTTTTCAAGTTTTGCATTTGCAAGATTTGAAGCCAAGATTCTTGGGTTAAAACAATACACCTTAATCACCAAACAATAACATATAACATAAATTAAAATGATTATTAATATTTATATTTTTTATAATAATTCAAATATTTTATTTTGTAATTAACATCCAGAATATGTTTTCTAATTTTTCTACTATTGTTATATTATTATTATTATTATGTTAAAATTTAAGCCACTAATTCATGGGAACTATTAATAATGCTCAATAAGGTGCTACCAACAGCAACAACAACAGCAACAACAACAGCAACAATTTATGAAGCGGATAACGATGATGAAATTTGAAAAAAGTCTTTGTGTATGTCCACACAAATAAATTACAAATATTCAAAGGCATAAAATATCATCTAGAGCAAGAAATATGCACTATATTTCTTGATTAAACAAGAAAGAGAGAAAAGGACATATCAAGGTCTGATTCTGAAAGAAGCATAATGGCAATTGATGACGAAAAAACAAAAATTCACACTAACCATCATCTCTAAGTGTAACAAAAGTCGAGGCAATCCTTGCAGTGGAATCATATTGCATGCCGAGGTGTCAACTTTATTTTGTATAAAATTTCAGCCAACATATGACCAAGTTCATCATCATCGACCTTTGATATGTAGATGATAGAATTTAGAATCTTGCTATGTAAGTAGAAGCAGGATGGAATTGCTACCAAAATTGTTTATAGCACAGAGAAAAGCAGAGGATTGATTTTATGCAATGAAAGCAGGGAGCTGGGACTAACAAAATGCCATATGACACATAAGTTCCGTTTTTCATTTAGTTAAATCTGAGAGTAACTGAAGTAATATAAATATTGAATAACGCAATGAGGTTACAAGAAAATACACGGAATTATGCAGAGATATGTCTACTTTAGTTATTTGGAATGGTCAAATCGAAAACATCTCCCTAATATATTACTAATCTAGCAATACACACACACCAAAATCGCAACTGGCGTATAAGTCTTCAAACAAATCTCACAAATTATGGCGCCTCTTGAATAAGTAACTTATATGATTGAAAGTGAGTTCAAATCTATTAAAGCTTTGCAAAAAGGTCATCGTAGTTAGCTTTCAAATCATCTATTATACTTGTATACCTTTTATGAACTTTCGAACGTATCCCATCACATAAAATATTTATAAAATAAAATCATGTCATACTCTTTATGAAAGTGTGACAACTTCTCATTTTAATGGAAGGAATGTAGAGTCACAAGTTTTCTTTGATTTAACTAAGTACGTGGTTGTTGAGTTCTCGTAGTCTTTAGGCATTTTGTCAATTTGTTTTTACTGCTGCAATATGTGATCTAGTTTGCCTAGTTTAGAGGAGTCAAATTCGCTACTACACATTCAGATTTGTTGTTGTTAGAAATCATAATATAATAAATTCATTTATTTTTATTTTTTAAAAATATTTATACAACAAAATCAAAGAAGAAAATAAAAAGAATAAAATCTAAATTTCTTAAAACATATTATTCAATAGTTTTCTAAAACATAAATAGTTTTTACATTACTTTTACGAAAACTTTATATATATATATATATATATATATAAAAATGTTGTGCATACATAATTAGTATTGTGGGTTTATCAATTAACATGCATTAAAAAGGAGAGTGATCTTTAGACTAATAACTTTTTGACATCTGATAAGAGATAAAATATCAAGGGAAATTATTAATAATATTAATTGAACACTGATAAGACAATCATAGTATTGATTTTGAAATAAATATTAAGCATGAATGTCGATACACGCTAATAATATTTAATTTATTATTCATTATTGAGTGAAAACAAAGTAAACATATAGCTAGCTAGGTATTCAAAGTTGAGTACCCTGTAACTCTTATTTTATAAGTAGGTAGGATAAGGGTGGCTAGCTGGCTGGAAAATGACAAATTAATTAGAAATGGATATTCCTAATTAATTCTTAATTCTTGATGGGGATTGAAGGATACTTGTTGATACCACAGAGTCCTTCAGGTGAGCCTGTGTTTCTCTTCATCCTTATGTATCCACCTTCTCCCCAACTGGATCCCATTGAGTTCTTCACTATTATGTAATCTAATCCAACTTTTTTGTCTGTTCCATACCCAACTGCTGTCACTGCATGATTAGGATTGGTTCCACAATCCCCAGTGAATATACCCTGCACGTGCACCATATAATTAATTATTATTATTAATTTATTGATCTTGTATGTGTATATACAAAAATATTACATATATATATATATATTTTACGTACATACGTACCCCGCTATAATGTTGGAAATCGCTGCCAAAAGCTTCAATAGCTACGCTAACAGGCTGCTTAGCGAGTGCCTGCAAGATACTGCTTTCATTATTTGGTGGCACACATTCGAAGTCGCTGATTTTCACTACCTCTCCTCCCTGCAGAATTAATTAATTTATTTAATTAGTTAATTAATAATTTTCTTATATTCATTAATTAAAATTAGTCAATTGAATTAAAGTTATATACATATATATGTAAATACCGGATTCTTGCAAGCGAGTTTCTCCCATTGAAATGGGTAGTCCTCTTCTTTATGGATTCCTCCATTAGAGATTATATACTGAAAGGCAACATCCGTATAACCTCCGTCGCAGCCAAAGTTTTCTGTGTCGCAGTCAATCAACTGTTGCTCCGACAATGAAGTTAGATTTCCAGTGGTTATCTGATTTATACCCTCCACTGCAGCAACCGCCGAAAATGCCCAACAACCACCTGCATGTTATATATGTATGATATATGAATCATCACATGTAAAATGAACTAATTAATTAATTGATTGATTAAAAATTTACTTAAGCAACTGCCTTGGTCCTTGACCTCAGTAACAGCTCCTTTCTTCCTCCAATCAACAGCCTCGGGCAAAGCCTTCACATCTTTATACCTAAATTCATCATGACAGTTAGTATTTGATCGCCTGTTATTGTTTCTGGAGATGAATTCGGGTACTTTGAGTCCGAAATACTTGTTCATGAACTCTTCATGGGTAAGGTCTGAAAACTTATTCAAACCAAGCCAACAGCTGCTGACCTCTTTGTTCCTTTGGTCAATGTGTTTCAAGTTGTCTACGAATATCTTAAATCTATGCACTTTCTCTTCGATGGTTTTGTAATTTTTGCCATGTTTGAAGCTCCATGATTCGAAAAGTTCAAGCAGCTTTTCCATGGAAGTCAAGTGCTCAGGGGAATAACCGGAATAACCCACGATTGAGAAGTCATGGGCCAAAGTACTGCTAGTAGCAGTAGAGCATATTATTAGAGACAACAAAGAGAGATGCAAGAATTTGGGATAATGATGTTGAGAAAACAGACGTAGCAGTGCCATTGCCATGCTATTAATTACTAAATTTTGAGAGAATAATGTGTTGGAAACACACAAGGGTCAAGGCGTGCAAGGCCACTTTCCTTAAAGCTATTTCTACCCCTTAGGATAGTATCCCATTGTAGAAAGGTCTAACGGCAGTATAGCCCCACTATACAACAAGTGTAGAACAACTTCGATGAAGAAGGAAGAAGTTATTGAACGGTGATGCTTTGGCAGAATTTGTTTTTGAGAGCAAGGAAGAATGAAAAACCAATGAATGAAATGTTAGATTGGGTATATATTTATAGGCAAGTGGCAACTATTCAGACAGCCGCCACTTAACCTTTAATACCTGTTGAAGTTGTTCATACCTGTTAATACCCGTTATCACTTAACTGTTTTGTGTCTTTTCATCGTTTCATTGTCCAACTACTCAACTACTAAACGTGGATGATAAAAATAACAATAACAACAACAATAACAATAATTGTACTACATTGCAATTAATAATTAAATGTCAAATTTTTAATATTGTACAAAGTGACATCGATAATAGAGAATTTTAAATGAGGGAGAAGTATAGAGGGAAAAGAACATTTATTACTAATTTTGTAAAAAAACATAAAAGTAGTTTTTCTATTTTGTAGTCAATAATTACAGTTCTTTGTAGGCCTAAAAGGAAAGCAAAAACTATTCATACATTACATGTGATAATATAGTGAAAGAATTTTGACAATTTTTAAAACAATCCAACTACTAACAGATAGCAATTCAAAATTTTCAAATGTGAAATACAATGAATTTAACCACAACTCAATAATCAACATATAACTTACCATTAAATACATTCAAATTTGTGTGAAAAATGTGTGTAACAATACAAGTATATAAATTGAGTAAGAGGTGGTTGAGAAAGATAACTACTTAATTAAATAATTAAACTAGTGTCTTTAATTTCACAAGTTAGCTTGAGAGTTCGGCTCACATAACAATAATAAAAAAAGTTAATGGCACTGCATAAATAGATAAAGAACACTAATAAATAGATAAAGAACACTTATTAGCAATTTCGTAAAAACATAAAAGTAATTTTTCTATTTTGTAGTCAATAATTGCAATTTTTTGTAGGCCTAAAAGGAAAGCAAAAACTATTCATACATTACAAGTGATGATATAGTGAAAGAATTTTGACAATTTTAAAGACAATCCAACTACTAACACCAAGCAATTCAAATTCTTCAAAAGTGAAATACAATAAATTCAACCACAACTCAATAATCAATATAACTTACCATTAAATACATTCAAATTTGTGTGAAAAATGTTTGTAACAATACAAGTATATAAATTGAGTAAGAGGGTGGTTGAGAAAGATAACTACTTAATTAAATAATTAGGCTAGTGTCTTTAATTTCATATGTCAGCTTGAGAGTTCGGCTCACATAACAATAATTAAAAAAAATTAATTGCACTGCATTGCAATTAATAATTACATGTCAAATTTTTAAACCTTGAACAAAGTCACATCGATAATAGAAAATTTTAAAATGCGGGAGAAGAATAAATAGATAAAGAACACTTATTAGCAATTTCATAAAAGTATAAAAGTAATTTTTCTATTTCGTAGTCAATAATTACTGCTTTTTTGTGGGCCTAAAAAGAAAGCAAAATATATTTGTATATTAAATGTGATGATATATGTACACATTGTTAGTGAAGGAACTTTGATAATTTTAAAAACAATCCAACTACTAACACCAAGCTAGCAATTGAAATTCTTCTAAAATGCAATACAATGAATTCAACACACAACTCACTGATCAATATATAACTTATCACTAAATATGTGTGTTAAATGAAAGATTCTAAGTAATAGTGTAAACTCTCTATATATAATATAGAAAAACTATTATTTTTAGTCAACTCAAATAAGAAAAAGAATGAGCTCCATCCTAATTAAGAAAAATAAGAATTAAATTAACATACCAAGTATGATAATAAAACTGAGAAAATTAAAAAAAAAAAAATTTGTGAACTAGTTAAATTCTAAAATCTTCCTTCATCAAATTCTCTCTTTCTCTTAATGAAAACTCACACTTGAGTTTTGCATGGCAAATGTAACTTTAAGGCAATAATAAATTTTCTTATGATTTAAAGAAGTAACACTTCTCAGTAGGTTTCCTTGAAACTTTAAAGTACTCAATTTTTATCATTTTCTTACATTTGTTAACAATCTTTTTAAAATACATGTCCTTGTAAACAAACTACTTTGAGGTTTTTCATAACTCTATCCAAATCTTGCTCAATGTGTCACCATCTAAATTTGTCTTTGCATCCAAGTCTTCTTCAAGGATACCGTTTTATCTTTGATATGAATAGGTAGAAACATGTCAATAATAGGTGTGTTATCATCGCCTTCAATTTCTTTCAATGCTTAATTACATTATAAATTTTCAAATTAAGATCAAACAAAACATCTTCTTGTACAATTTTTGGCATATCTTCATTTGTTTTTTCAAGCACATCTTCAGTAAGTACCTCAAGGCTCATAAACCATTGTTTTGATGATAATTAATGTTGATATCCTTGACTAACCAACTTCTTCTTGTAGTATTTACTATAATAAAAAAAAAGTATTTTTTTGACCATGCAATCCAATTGTAACAATTGAAATTCTGTCAAATATTTCTATTTTTGATTATTGATAATCGTCGATAGTATTGTAGGTGAGCTAGTTAGAAATGCTCTATTTTTTATGAACCATAAAAAATGTGATTAGTTTGATGCCTTTAAGCTGTAAAAATTAAAGAAACTTTCATAAAAAATGTAGCTTGTAGGATGATAGAAAATCACAACAAAACTTATTTGTTACCAATTAATGTAGTCAAAAATATTTTATTTTTGACTAAATGATGTAATTGAAACAAATATATTATCGATGACATATAAATGTTGTAAAGTCCATAAGAAATATATTCCTTGTGAGGATGAAAATATGGCTACGAATACATAATCCTAGTTACTAAATGTTATGCTATCAATTTGTGATACCAATCATAAATAATGAATTAATTGTCATAAACAATGCCTTGATATAAATGTTGAAAATACATAAAGAAAAAAGTACATAATTAAAAATTAGACATAGTGTTGTAAAATAATTGAGTAAATGGATCAAACAATATTATTGTTGAAAGAGAACAATAGTCAACCCTGTAATATGAGCCAAAAATAATAACAATATAACACCTAATAATTCGAAGGTAATGATTTTCATGCATGCATATCCATGAAACTAGAATAATAAACTCATACAGCTAATAAATGCGCCAAATAAAAAAAAATAAAAATAAAAATAATAATAATAATAATAATAATAATAATAATAATAATAATAATAATAATAATAATAATAATAATAATAATTTCAGTACATTGTAATCAATAATTCATTTGATGATAACAAACATTGATATCCTTCACTTAGAAAATTCTTTTTGTAGTAATCTATGTGTTATTTTTAGCATCAAAAATTGAAATGTAGTTTGAACATGAAAAAGATATCCAACATTAAGGCATTCATGAAGAGCAAAATTGAAAATCCCAAGTAAATATTCATGAGAAGATTTGAAGAATTAAAGACGCACTGATCAGATTAATTTTAAATTATAATGTCTTTGTTCTGTTTTTTGTCTACTTAGATTAAGTTTATACTTAACTTTTTGTATATGTCTTTTGTATATTTGAATACATACTCATCTTTTTATGTAATCCTTTTTGTACACCTAAAAATTTCTTATTGTATTATGTGATACAATTGATGATGTGTATGTATATAAATGTGTGTACATATATATATACATATATATATATAATTTCAAATGGAATGATTTGAATTTGAGATTATTTGACATTATTTTATATTTGATATTTACATAAATAGATAGCTTTGAAGAAAATTATAAATTAAAAGAAAAATATATGAATATTGGTAACTTTTAAAAGACTGCTACAATAGTAAGATAATATTTTAGTAGCATTTTTTAATAGCTACCAACATATATGCTAGTAGATTTTATAAGAATATGTTAGCATTTATAAAATGCTACTATTATACAATACTAGCATTTTTTAAAGGTTACAAAAGATTGGATAGTAGCATTCTAAATTGTTACTAAAATTCTAATAATAACATTTTTTTCATGGTATACTTTGTATTTGGTAGCACTTTATAAATACTACTTATAGTCCAATAATAGCATTTATGCAATGCAATTAGAGATGATTAGGTAACTTTTCCTACATCCTATTAATTCATTATTGTAGCATCCAATTGATGCTATAAAAAGTATAAACTTTCAGTTACACTGGCTAACATATCATAGGCCAAAATGTTACGAATGACATATGGTAGCATTTTTTAGATGCTACCATACGTAAGTTTTCTTCTAGTGGTTGAAGTTGACTTGGTATTGATGCATCAAAAACTATTGTTCTTATATATTAATGACTCTCACTTAAATGGCATAGATGGCGTGACATTGCTCTATTATTCTTTCTTATAATTCATCAAAAGTCCATTTGATTGGGAACTACTTGTGTTGAAGAGAAAGAACCAACTTCTTGATTTTGGTCCAAAGGCAGAGGAATTAGCATGAACTGCTTGAGGTTTTGGGCTCAATGAAGCCTTTCACGATGCCTCAGAAGGTATTAGGGAGTTATGCTACGCATTAATCCTGATTTTCCATAAATAAGGGAGTAGGTGATGTGGCAATGGTATTTGAATGTCTCGGTCAACAATGAAGCCTAATCCCAAAGAGATAGAAATACGACCTTCCCAACAAGTGAACTTTGTGATGAAGCTATGATCAATAATTGCTTCTAGGTCTAATGTATGCTCCATTTGTTCAATTCTCACACCCGCCTTCAGGCATATAATAATGATGAGTTATAGATAGGTGTGGCCACTTGTAGTTTTTGCTTCAATGGACTTGATCAAGCTTTCTCTAATTACCTTTCCAATATCAATTCTTTTCTCTAAGCAAATGCAATAAAGCAAAGCGGCTTGTTTTGCTATAACCACATGCTGATGGGAAATCGGCATGAAGCTTGTGCAAATGAACTTATACCAAGCTTTTGGATACTTATTTAATGTGTTTTCCAAAAAAGTAAGAACTTCATTTTCTTTGCTTTGATTTTCAGACCATTGTGTTTCCAGAATGCACATTTCTTCAATAATGACCATGTTATCTAGCCCTTCCATCATATATTCTTCATACTCATCATCTTCTTCATTAACAGAGGCTAATAAAAAATATACATTGATGTCTTACGGAGTAAAGAAGATTGTCTTGCCTTAAATGAAGACTTCTATCATTATCCCTCATAATTGACGTGTTAGAATAAAATTCTCACTAATGGCACCATGGCCGGGTTTGGGATGTCAGTGAGATTGTGCCAGCTGGTGCATTAATGAATTCTAGAATCTAACCATCACCAAGATCTGGCCTTAAA
Organism: Azadirachta indica; assembly: GCA_022749755.1. Classification (NCBI taxonomy): domain Eukaryota; kingdom Viridiplantae; phylum Streptophyta; class Magnoliopsida; order Sapindales; family Meliaceae; genus Azadirachta; species Azadirachta indica. Next base: position 1,735,378 of record CM040443.1, read on the forward strand.
CTTATTCTCTTATTGCCGCCTTCCTTTTTCCAACAAACTTAAGAAATTTCTTTTCTGTTTCTATAGACAAAAAGCATCGATTATCGAATAGTTGTGTTGATTGGAACTACTCCCTTAGTGTTTCTTTGGTGTCGCAATTATCACTTAATTTTCTCTTGGGTAGTTCCTCGAACATCTGGGGTGCACCCAACAAACTCCATTCAATCAGCACTAAATCTATCCTTTATCAACCTTAATCTAATTCACATCCTTCTTACAAGTGTTTACAATGATTAAATTACCAATTTTTCCAATAAAATTCACTCAATCAAATTGTCGAACACTTGGCGAGTTATCTTTTAACACAACCTAACATTACCCAATTCATTCTTTGCTAAGCACAAATCTTCCTCAATTCAGCTCTAGTTAACCTAACTTCATTACGACACTTTAATTCTACTATAATTGATCTACTACAATTCCCAACCAACACTTCCACTATAACCAGAATGCCTAACTTCAGCCAAATTCTTTAGCTCAAACACAAGTACTGATGTATAATTTACAAATTGGCACAAGAAACTTACTTGAAAATTCTTTCCAAAAGCTTGCTTGAAGTACTAGACTTTTCCAACAAAATTGTTCTTGAAGAGTTTCCAATTGATTGAACTGTTGAAGGGTAGGGATTTTGTGTTTTGTTGGTAGAATGATTGTGTTTTGACATTGATTAATGAAGAAAATATGAGATGAACAGAGGAAAATTAAGTTGAATTGTGTTTGAAAATGGAAGTGTTGATTTTGAGTTGTGCGAGAAGTGGGAAAAATTTGAAGTTTAGCAAACTAAGGAGAATGAAAGAAACAATTTCGAAAAAAAGGCTTCAAAAAGTTACATGGGCGCATCAAATGTGCTGCCTAGTGCAACCTGTGTTGTGCATCAATGGGTGATCACGAGCTAGGCTTGCACGCCTACATCAAGCATTCTACTGCGCTCATATAAGTGAGGTGATGCAGTGCTTGAAGCAGGCACTGTTGAGGGCACAATACGCTAAGAGAGCACGGGCATGCGTTGGTTTGCTCCCTATTTTGACAATATTAGCTAGAAAAAAAAAATTATCTCGCCTTGCTATTTATTTTTTCATCTTTAGCCAAGATTTTCACCCAAAATTTTTCTTCATGAATCAACAAAAATTCCACACCTAAAATCACACGCAATCGACCAAAATTAAAAACTTACCATAAACAACATAAGAAAATAATAAAGATTCAATTCAAATAAAATTCAAAGGAAAGATAGATTGGGTTGCCTTCCAAGTAGCACTGAATTTAACATCCCCAGCTGAATTTAGCTAATGATTCAATCACATGAGTTCCTGAAGCGATACATTCAACATCTTCCACACTTCTTCATTGAAATAAAGCTGATTGTCGTGCCATGTTGATTTTGAAAGGCCCCAACCACCTTAACTTCAGCTTTCTCAAAAAGAGCTTTAATTGACAATTGAATAGAAGTATTTGCTCCCCGAACATGAAATCACGTCATAAGACCTGATTGTCATGCCATTTCTTTGTTTTTCCTTGTATAGCCAAGTGCTCTCATAAGTTTCGTTGCAAAATTCTTCCATTTCATTTAGTTGTAACAACCTTTTCTCTCCTATTGCTTTCATGTCAAAATTCAAAGCTTTCACAACCCAACATACCTTGTGTTCAAGTTCAACCAGAAGATGTCTCCAAACACTAGCTTGCATAAAGACATTTTGATAAGCATTTTGAATGCTATACAATAAGCCCATAACCCATCATCCAGTTTCACAATCTTTTCAAGAATCCTCGTCAACTCTATATTTGAAATGTCCTAACCACTTATTTGAGAATGATAAGTAGTAGTTATCTAATGCTCGACACCATACTTTGTCAACAAGGCTTCAAAGTGACGATTGCAAAAGTGCTTACCATCCTCACTAATAATTGCTTGAAGAGTGCCAAATTGCGAAAAAATGTGCTTGCATGAGAAATTTGCAACAACCATTGAATCATTTATATGACAAGCTATAGCATAGTGTAGGCCAAAAGAAACCAGAGTACCTTTGCTGTGACTTTTGTTGCACCAAAATTTCCTTTGTATTCTTATTAATGACAATACTTTAAAATGATTACCATCTCATTTTTCGGAATACAACACCGAATGATTTGATTTAGGCTCCTTTTAAATAGAAGCGAATCCTCTTATAGATATGACTTCGCATCATATAAGGACTTCTTTTTTTTATGGCTTGACAAATCTAGTGGAAACACATTACAAACCAAGAAATTTACCAAATTAGCATACTATAAGGCCTTGCTTCGCAAGTTAAGAATGTGCTCATCTGGAAAAATTTCTTGAATACAAAAGCTATTGTTCTTGTCCTTTAATTCAAGCCTAAAAGATGGTCTGCAACCATTTTTTCGCTCCTTTTTTTTTTCTCAAATCTTTGTATCAAACTCTTGAAGCAAAAAGACCCCATCTAATCAATTAAGACTTATAAAGTTTTATGAGTACATACGACATCATTTATTTATCTATGTATAAATTTATAGTGTTATTGTACAAATTTTTATCTATTCACCATTTTAGAATGAAGAAGACTAAAAAAGCTAACAATACACCTTTATGGTGCCAGCTTCAATGCCTAGAAGGGCCAAATGTTGTAGCTCCATGGTGCCAAAAATACAATGTCCAAAAGGACAAATACTTGCACCTTTGCAAACCGATAAATTATACAAAAAGGCCAAACATTACAGTTCTGTGCTGCCAAAACTATAAAGTCCAGAAGTGCAAACACTTACACCTGCCCAATGCTAAAATACAAGTCTAGATGAACACAAACTTGTACCTTTAGGTACCAACCTCTTATGCTCATATGAGCCCAAATCATGCATCTCTACGCTACTAATATACAAGTCCATATGGACAAAACTAAATTTACCTATGTAGTACCAAATTCTCAAGCTCATAAAAGTCAAAATTATTCACCTTCGCAAATCAAAATACAAAGTTCAGGGGATGAAAATAAATGTACCTTTGTGGTACTAACATCTAATCCAGAGGGACAAAAATAAATGTTTTTTTGTGACACTGACATTAGTTTAGAAAGAAAAATATAATATGTCTGCGTGGCATTGACATCAAAACTCAAAAGAGCCAAATATTGTACCTCCATGGTACTAACTTCAATCCTTAAAAAGGTTAAATATTGTACCTCTACAACATTGACTTCAATGCCTAGAAGGGGCCAACAATACACCTTTAGGGTAGCTGACTTCAGTGTCTAAGAAATATTAAACAAGTTATCTATGCGTATTAATGCAATATCAATAAAGGCCAAGCATTATAATTCTGCTGTACTGACTTAAAATATCCAAAAGAACAGAAGCTATACTCACATAACATGGACATTTTGACTTAGAGAAAAGACTACAAAGAAATATCCCAGCATCTGAGCAAGAGAAATTCATAACCAAAAAATTAAAAACAAAAACAACATAAAGAGATGCCAAATTAGAAGCAAAAAAATGAAGTACATAAAAATGAGGCACAAACTTACAAGTAACACTAAATAGTAAAGAACTTGGAATCTTGAACTCGGTATCATCCAATCTCATTGTTTGATCCTACACTCTATCGATAGAGAACTATCTGTCTTTTCACAACTTATTGCAATTACATAAGCCTGGAACTATTTTTTCGTCTTTGTACTTTGCAGTAAGCTAATAAAAACTCGAGCATGTTTTAGGCTCACCCTGATCTCATATAAACGTTGACACTCCAAGAAGGTCAGTTAACTATAACCTATCCTCCTTCATAAATGTACATACTGACCAATGTTCTTCATAAGTTTTAACTCAATTTACAAAAAGTCAAATTTAATTCAATCGGCGATTTTATAAAATATAATTGAATGGGAAATCATAATCAAATAAAATCTTAAACACAACCACTTCTCAATCCAAGGCTGGCTAGCTTTGTCATCCCTCTTAAGTAGCACGAAAACTAATTCCAGGACCACAAACCTTTTTTCTCAAATCTTTAAGATTAGATTTACTTACTAAGACATAAATCTAGTCTAACTCATAAGAACTTTCTCGAGTATAATAGACTGGAATTTTAGAACGAACTGAGGCCAACTCTTCGATATCTAATGAATCTACATCGGTGCTAAAATTATTAAGGCTCTCCATGTTGATATCCATACTTAACAAATAATCAAATAACTCATCAGTCAAGCTTCGTTCAAAACTACTAGTTAAAAATACAATATCAACGAGTAGGTTTTTTCTTTCTTAATCAAGTTTTTCGTTTAAACGTTTTTAATACAACATTTTGTTTTCCTATATCCAATTGATTTCAAAATTTTCCAATCTATTATAGTTCACCCAAAAGTTACTAGACGACAAAATTATATACACAAAATAGTATGCAAGTAACAAAATCAACTCCACTACTAAGAGCAAAACTAAACAAAAAGTTAATCAATCCTTATTGATATATCTAAACGGAAATATAACCAATGCAAATACCATAATAGGTAGTACCAATTGAATAGAAAAATAGAGAGATGAAAAATCAAAAGAGAAAAGGTTTTAGTACCTGAATCAATAAGGATAAAAGGAGGAAGATTAAAATATTTAAAGACCTGTTTAGTTTAAAAGGTTCTGTTGTATAACAATTGAATCATTAATTTTGTTAAGAGTTATACTGGTGTTTGACATCAAGCTGCAAATACATTTTTGCTTAATATAGAAGTACATTTTTTTTACGTAATAATGGAAGAGTTTGGTTGGTTATATGATAAGCTTATACAAGTTTTGACATTTATTGTAGTTTCTACAAACTTCTCGGACTCTGCTGTTATTAGTACATATTTATTTTCAATACGTACGATGTTTTGCAGTGGGCCAAGCCGGCAAGCGCGTTGTCCAATAATTACTTAAAACTTTCTTGAGTATTTGGCAGGTCAACCAAGTTTAGGCCTTTGCCTATGTGAAAGCAACCTTTCGAAGAAATTTGTCTACTATTGTTTTAAAACATATAAAAAATAATGATATGGGTCGAATTATTTTAAATTTTTTAATAATTTATGTCAACATAAAAATTATTATTTTATATTTAAAAATTTAGTATATTAAAAAATTTAGATTATGTTTTTTCTTTTAATACGATTACATTTACATTTACATCAGATTTTCTGAAAATTTGAATGTAATAATTATGCTACATTTCATATTTTTATATATATAATATGTTATATTCATCCTCAAATTCGAGATAAACTAACCCACACTTTACCATAATTAACCTCAAATATAGGAGATCATGAACCGTATAAATGGTGGAAGGAAACTCTATTGTAAGCAGGTTCCGAAGACAAAGACTTTATTTAAAAACTAACAGAAGCTGTAGGAAGGGAAGACTTGAGCATCCTTTGTCAGAAAATGCCCAACCCCTAAGGAGGATGAGGCCACCAAACAAAACCATTGCTAAGAATACCCATGTTGGCAATTTTATCTCCCACTGCATTGTTCTCAGGAAAGGTGTGGGTGCAATATTAGAAAGGCAATGTATCCAGCTAGTATAAAGAGACAGAGGAGGAGATAAAGACGACTTCTGAAACAGTTGAATAACTAAAAGAGAATCACGTTCAAGCCAAAGATTCGTCCACTCTTTAGCAAAGGCATGTTCAATAGCTAAAATTAATGCCATTAACTCAGCAAAGAAAGCCGTATTGAGTCCAAGTGGCTTGCCAAATTCTCCAAGAAAGTAAGCAGAAGCATTCCTGAACACCACCCCGCAAGCAGCATTGCTAGGATTACATTTATTATTATTTAAGATAAATAATATTATTATATATTTTAAAAACTAATTAAAATAAAAATATATTTATTAACTAATAAATGTACAAAATTAAATTGATTTTTTTGATTAAATGGACTTCAAATAATACAAAAAATACAATTGTTTTACTCAAATTATCATATACAAACTAATATATTACAATGATATTAGCTTAATAAAAATATAAAAAATGTAGATAATATGATAATTGTATAATGACCATATTTGTTTATATTCAACAATTTATATAGAAAATTTGCACTGTTATTTACCCAAAAACTTAAAAAAAAAAGACTTAATACTAATTGAATTATTTTACATAGTTTGATTATCAATATAAATTAAATGCTTTCGAACAATAACTTTTAAGTTTTTGAACATTTTAATTTAATTTCATAGGCTATAATTTTTTTGATATACTATGTTTTTACTATATATTGATTTTAACTAAAACAAAATATTTTATTTCATTAATTGTACAAAGTTGTAAGATAATCTTATTTTATATGTTTATTTAATTTTTATTTTTTTTTAATAAAAATAATACATTATTTTAATTAAAGTTTTTTAGAAATAATTCTATCATATTGAATATATTAATTATTTTAATTTTTTTTTGATATAGAAATAATTATTTTGAGACTTTATCTATGCGTGTATATCAATTAAAAATAATTTTAACAAACAGGTGCTCTATATTGTTTTTAAAATGAATAAAATAATTGTTTTGAAAGAAAGGTAGTAATTAAATTTTGAAAGTACAATTTCTAAAATAGGGAAACACAATAAAAAGTTATCATTCATTTTTTAGTTAAAATTTTAATTTTCTTTTTTTACTTCGAAAATGGATTTTAAAAATATGCAACCTAAAATTTGAAAAATGCTAGTTTCAAAAATTTCAAGTTTAAGATAGACTAAAAATTTCAAAAGTTGTATTGAATTTAAAAGTTCAATAAGTACTATAAAATCTAAAAAGTTAATATATATACATGGTTATATTCATATATTGTAGTTAGGAACAGTATATTAATTTGAAGTTTCATAAAATTGAATTAAGAATTAAAAAAAGTGAATCAAGAATTCCTGAATCTTTATTTTTAAATAACATTTATAGATAGACGATAATAACTTTATGATGACGATAATGACTAAATAAAATATAATAAAATACTAATTGGTTAACCAGAATATGTGTTATTTGAATGTTCGTTTCATAATACTAAATAAAAAGTTCAGTTTTGTTTTTTTTTTTTTTTCTCATTAATGTGAGTTACGAATTCATGAATACACTTTCTTTTACGCAGGACTTGTAGATTAAATGTGATGAAATAAAAAGTACATGAATCACAAGAATTTCAACTATCTTATTATTTATTACGAAATGTTGAATTAAAGAATTGAACTATAATACAGTTGACAACTTAAAATGAACCGAAACATTCCTAAATTTGATTAGTTGACAATATTGCAAATTGTTCGTATCTGACCTGCAGATCCGGTAAGAGGATTGATATCTCCCATCTTGATCATGGCTGCTACAAAATCAGATTTGAACTTGGAAGGATTTTTGCTATACTCGTCAACAATGCTATCTGTAGATCCGCCATTGAAGAGTACTTGGTCTGATTCAAGAAGATCCTTTCTCTGGATAAGATTCTTGAAATAATTGTTATCAAAATAATTCAGTGTAACCAAATCAAATGGTGCAAGATTTGCATTACCACCTGTAGCTGGACACCGACGTCTACGGGTACTAGCAAAACCAGCATCAATAGCACTTTGATTGTTGTAAATCCTATCATGGAAAGTAATGCATTGTGCTTGACCGATTGTATGGGATCCTGAAAGGGCAACCATGTCTCTTCCATTTAAGCCTTTGCTAGCAAATAAAGCAATAAGCCTATCAAGGCTATCTCTAAAGCTGGGGAGATTGCTTTCTGCTAAGCTTCGGCTGGCTGTAGTTGAATCTCTTCGTCCAAGCTTAGCAGTCCATGATGGTCCACCTAGAGCAAAAGAAGCATCACGGGCTGCAACAGCAACAATATCAGCGCAAGAAACAACTCCGGGACAAATTCCTTCCAGTTGAGACTTGACACTATCTATAACTTCGTAACCTCTGACTGATCTAAAATTGTTAATTGCGTTCTTCTCGCTATCGATGGAGGAGGTATCATCGAGCAAAATAGAAGCATCACAGCCTTGAACAAAGCAATCATGGAAATGAAGGCGAATGAGGGAAGCAGCCATTCTACGTTCTCTTGAAATAGCAGTCCGAATACCTGTCCGGATGGTATTCAGGGCATTTGGACAAGTGGTATCGTAGAATGTTGAATACAGTTGTGCACTGCATTGTGAAGATATAACTGACAACAACAACATGAAGAGAACTGTATAGCTATAATTTGTTAGCAGAAAAGCCATTTTTACTACTGTACTTGTTACAGGTAACTAGCTAGCTCAGAATTTTGAAAGCATGTAAGATGGTGGAGAAGCTTAAGCCTTGGATAGCTATTTATAGTGCTTAACTTTCTGGCTGTTTTGGATTTGGTCCATCCAGGCGGCTTTTCTCTACCAGCCTCCCAAATGTAAATAATATTAATAAAGAACCGAGAGATATATATGATTATTATTTTACTCCAGCCTCCAAAATGTATCAAGTCTTTAATGCTGTGTTTTGGAGCAAGTCAAACTTTAATTATTTCTTTGTAGTTGGGACACGTTAATATCATTTTGGGAATATTACATCAACTCCTCTTAGATTGCGCAACACCACATCTCCCCCTGTTGGAAATAAAAGTACGAATAACCACCTGCTGTCACTTTTTATTATTAATTTTAACACTTTTTGTTGTAAATTTATCATTTTAACCATATTAATTTGAATGATTCATTTAAGTTTGAGTCGGGTCGGTTCAATTTTGAATCAAACCCTTACACTCAATTAAGTGTGCAAGTGTTCTACCACTATGCCAAACTAAATTTTCACATGGTATTTATAACAAATAATATATATTTGTGAAACATAATAATATCATATATATTAAACCAATAATTATTTTCTATAAAGTGTTTTAAAAAAATTATTATATTTAACAATTAATATATAAAGACATAAATTTATAAAATTACAGTTAACAAATTTATACTTAATTATTTAAAATTATTAGTTTAATCTTTTTTAACTGAAAATTATTTGCTTAATCCCATACAAAATTATTATTAATTTAATATTATAAAAATAAATACTTTTTCTATGATTCTCATAAATCAATTTTAACTTATAAATTTATTGTTAGTTTTTTAATACTAAAAAATAATTATTAGTTTAAAATTTTTAATTTATTATTACAAATTATTGGTCTAATTTCATATAAAATTATTATTAGTTTAATGTCAAAAATAATTCTTTTAATAATTTTTATAAATTGATTTAAGTTTATAAACTCATACGTAATTTTTAATGTTAAAAGTTAATTATTAGTTTATTTTTCTTCAATTTCTTTACTAAAAATTATTAATTTAATTTAAATAATAATCTAATTTAAATAGAATAAAAAATTGTTTAAATTTATAAAAAAAATTTATTAATTTAATGTTACAAAAGAATATATTCATTATAATTGAAATTTAATGTTATAATATTAATATTATATGTTGAAATATTATATATATATATAATATGTAAAAATAATACATTTAAAATGTTTGTTTTGGGGATTTGAACCATTACACTAATGTAAGAGTGTAAGAGTTCAAGCCACCACATTATCATAATTTTCAAATTTTCTTTTCGGTTCAATTTAGTTCAAATGGATCCAAAATTGGGGACAACTCAATAAAGGTAAACTCGAAATTTTCTAAAAAATTAACAAAAAAAAGTAATGTTAGACGGCTATTTGTATATTTATTTCCAATAGGGGTACATGTGTTGTTGCGCAATCTAAGAGAGGGTAGATGTAATATTCCCTATCATTTTACATCATCAGTTCATCATTATGCATTATTTTAATAAACAATTTGGCTGCGTAATTTGTTTCTTTGGCGCTGCATCTCTGTTTTTACGTTCTCGTTGTTTATAGCTAGCCAATGCAGTCAAAATAATGCTACCGAATTGGCCAATCAAGAATGTTGGTCATCGTACTCTTAAAATAGTTTTAACTTTTAGATGATGGTGAAAGCAAGATTAGTAACGCCAAGGTACTACCGGAGGTTACGTATTACTCTCATAGGGCAAATAATTAATAATATATAATACTATGTATCATAGGTTATATCAAATATTAGAACACGTGGGCTGCAGGCCGAAGTAAGAACAAGGCAAATATAACTAAATGCAGGAGTGATTACAATAAGCTAAAGTTAATTAGGTAGCTGAGAACTTAAGTTTGACATTTTCCTTCTTACTTTACCATTATATTTCAAGTAGTGTTCAAAAGTTAATATATAGTTTAGAATATATATATATATATATATTAGTTTGTTAATTTTACATATTTTATTAAATTATTTATAAATCATTAAATTGCAATAGTATTCACGATTGAGATTGTATTTCGAACTTGTATTAACTATGCATAATTGGCATGCATTGGATTTAGCTTCAACCCTTAGAATTGTTTAAATATAACAACTTACAAATTATGTATAAGAACATATATAAAATTACGGGGTTATTGATCACAAATGTACATACGTGTGTGTATACATAAATAAACAAACTATAATAAGTATATATAATATATAAAGTATTTTCACATACTTCTCTTAAAGTTTTTAAAATTTACAACAAACTTCCTTTACTAGAGTATTTTTATCTAGTTGATTATATGTTAACCATTAGAAAACTAATAAATAACTAAAATAAACTCATCAACACTTATTAATGAAATTCTAACCTTTCATTCTTTTCTTTTTAAAAACTGCTAACTTACTTTAAATGTAGCACTTGAAATCCATGAATTTTTTTATTTATAATATTATAATTATTGTTGTTTTGCATTTATTTATACATTTTTTTTTTCTTGAAGAATGGAAAGCAATAATTGTTGTTGTCTGAAAAAACAAAAAAAAAATAAAAAAAAAATTTATTTTTTTTTTCAAAGTATTTTCATACCACATCAATTATTACTTCTCATTCTTCAATAAAAATAATAATAAATCATAAAAAGTAAATACAAATAATAATAAATTAAAAATAAGAAATGCTTAAATTTCAAGTGTTACATTTGGGTTACTAAATCAAGAGTCTAAAAGAAAAAAGGTGATTAGGATAAAAAATAAAATCTGATTTTATTAACATATGTTGATGAGATTATTTTAGTCATTTAAAGTTTTTTTAACAATTGGTACATGTTAAACTAGGTGAAAATATTGTAACAAAACTTTCTTATACTTGTAATTTCTATAAATCAAAGAGAAAGCATGTGAAAATACTCTTATGATATGTTAAAAATAATTTAAGGTTTGTTTAGTATAACTTTTTAAATAAATTTTTTTAAAGTAGACTTTTTATTTATAAAATTTTTATGAGTAAAGTTTTAAATAAAAGTTTATTAATCGTTTAGTTGTCATAAATAACGTATAAGAAAATTTGAGTAATTAATTTAATGAACAAATTTTAATGTTTTAATTTAAAAAAATAATGTAAAATTTTTAAAATAAAGTAAGAATATTTTAAATAATTTTAATTTTTTCTATTGGCAAAAACAAAAATTTTAAACTTCTTTTAATAGAAACAAAATAACTTTTTTAATTTTTAAAAACTTTTCTCTAATGTCAATCAAATAACATAAAAAAATTTTTAAAAAAATTTTATCATTAGAAAAATCGTTTTAACTAATAAAAAAGTCAAACCAAACAAATACTTAATAACTTATAAATAATATAACATAAAACTATCATTTTATATGAAGTCGTCGAATTGTTTTATATATTTATCAATTTATTCGAAGTCAAAGATAAATCCTGGCAACTGAGGTCAAATGTTACTATCATACGTTATATAATTATATATATATTTATGGAATGATCGATTGAACACGTGGGCTGCATGCAAGACCATATGTGAAAGCAAGCTGGGAAATATAGCTAATTGCAGGAGTAATCGCAATAAGCGAAAGTTAATTTTGGAATTTTCCTTCTCATTTTATTATTGTTTTTCAAATCAAATACAGTATTTAAATTTGAATATATCGGTTAGAATATGTACATAATTATGCAAATATATTTCCATCATTAACGTAAAACGATAACCCAAATCAGCTTATTTTCAACTTCATCTCTTAATTTACAGATATATATCAACTATACTATTAATTTATTAAAAATCATCACTCCACGTCTAAATAACGATAAAATAATTATTTTACTCTTCTTTTAATTTAAAATAAAAGGAATAATAACATTTTAGTTCATAAATTTTGGCTAAATAATAAATTAAGACATACTTTAGTTGATTTTAATATTTTATTTTTTACTATTACATCAATTTATTAAATAGTGATAAAATACAAATTTACTCTTAATTATTGAATTTAAATGAATATATTGTACTATTCATATTTAATGCAAAACATAAACATAAAAACCCTAATCTACCACATCCATTGCTATATTTCTTCCCTTCTCATCTCCAAATATGCCTCTACTATTAACACCTCCATTTTCATGTTTTATCTTTTTTATTTTTTTTTATTGTTTGTCTCTTTATCACTTTCTCTACCATGACTACCGCCATCGCTTCTTTCTCTTTTTTCAAATATAAAGTTTCTCCAAATTATTTTTAAAAACTATTGATAAAAGCCAAACTAACTTCCTAAACAAATCCCTACAATCTTTGTTATTGTCTATTTCCAAAATTGGCGAATTTGTGAGTATAGGTTTGTGTTTATGGTGATCTATCTCTTGGGTGGCTATTGTCGGTTATAATGAGGAGAAACAATAACTAAGATGGTAGGAATTAATAGCATAGAGGAAAAGTCTTTAAATCCAGAATAAGAGATTTGATCGACAGCAAGAAAATAGTTAGAGAAGTTAATGCATTTTTCTTAAAAAAGATAGCATGAAAAGTTAATGCATTTTTTCTGACAAGAAATGGTAGAAGTGTAATTTCTTTGCATTTTTTATTAAGTATAGTGATATTATGGTCTTTCATTATTGGGGAGAAAAAGTAAAGTATATGTTTAAAAATTTTATTGGATGATGATAAATGTAACAGTAGGGAATAAAATATTATAATTGAATCAAATTTTATCATAATTTGTTATTTCCTCAAAATTTAGGGTTAAAACTGAATTATTCCTCTTTATTTTTTTAAAAATAAGGGTAAAATAGTCATTTTATTGTTACTTGAGTTTGAGCGGTGACTTTTAATAAATTTATGACATATTTGATATATGTCAATAAATTGGAAGGTAAAACTTAAAATAACCTTAATTCTAATAAGATGATTTTGTTCTCTCAAATTATCTCTCATCCCCTCTTTCTCCATGATGCAAGTAGGGATGGCAATGGAGCGGGGTGAGGGTGGGAAGGCATGTCCCGTTCCTCACCCCATTTTTTATTTTAACCTCCATTCCCCGTCTCATTTTATATTATTTTTATAAATTAATTTTGATTATATAAGAATTTATTAATTTAAATAAAAATATTATTAATATATTTATTAAAAACACAATATAGAGTCTCTTTAATTTTTAATCTTTTACTTTTTATTTGTAAATTCTAGTTTTTATAAGATTAATTCATGATTTTTTTTATTACTAATTACATTTAATTATAATATATAATTTTAGAAATGATAATATATAATTGTATTTATATATATATAAATTTAATTTATAAATTATAATATATTTATATTATGTTTTATTGGAGAATGAGGTGGGAGTGGGGTGAGGAGAGGTAAACCAATCCCCATCCTATTAATAAATTGAGGATTAATTTCTCCCTGTTCCCCGCCCCATTCTTCAAAATTTATCTAAATTCTCCCCCATTGGGGGTGGATCCTTATGAGTTTGAGGCCCCATAGAGAATTTTGCCATCCTTAAATGCAAGGATTTTAATAGTGCCTCTAATTCTTTTTTAAAAATACCTTTGAAAAATCTTAATTCTAATTCAAGTTAATGGTTGCTCCCTAAGTTATTGTGTTATTGGGTTCTTGGTCACTTATCCTTCTTAAGTAAGAATGAAAAATCCTCTTTTTTCATTAGGTTCTTAGGTTTTTAGATACTATAGTTGATCCTCTTAAAGTCAGCATGCAACTACTTCTTGAATCCTCAAATTCTCGAGTTTATGAACACTCAAGATGCATTTTCATGGCTTAAGTGAAGGATACGAAAACTTATACCATTTGACACCCTATGGACAATCAACAAACACACCTTTCATCACTCTAACATTAATCTTCCCTTTATTTGTATTTGCATATGTAAGGCAGCCAAAAATTCTTAAGTGATTGTATGATGTTGTCTTCCTATACCATATTTGAATAGGAGTTTTAAGCCCAATTATTGTTGATAGACTTTTATTTACAAGATATATTGTTGTCATCAAAGCTTCCGTCAATATAGACTTTGGAATCTTTGAATGCACTATTAAACATTTTACCTTTTTCATCAATGTCCTAATTATCCTCTTAGCGAGACTATTCTATTGTAGGGTCATTCTCACAATTTTTATGTCTTGAAATGCCACTTTTTTAACAAAAGTTTTCAAATTCCTGATTGTAATGCTCTAGGTTATTATTAGTTCTCAACCATTTCACTTTTTATCTCCCTAGTTCTCCACCTCCAGTTTTCACTCATTGCATTCTCAAGTATCTAATCTTTAAATTCTAGTACATATATCCAAACACTTCTAATATAATCATCTATCAAGGATAAGAAGTATTTTAAGCTAGCTAAGGAGCTGACTTGTAAAGGTCCCCACAATTTTAAGTGAATATATTCTAAGATTCTTTTTGTTTTGTGCCTAGTAGTTTCAAATTTTACTATCGTGAACTTTCCTATAACATATTTCAAGAAACTAACACATATCTTCTTTGAAGTTTTGGATTCTAACATGAACTTGAAAGAAAATTTAGGGAAAGGAACACTTACTTCTCTTGGACTGTTAGTTCACCATCCATTATTACGGAAAACACTTATTTGCCCTGAATTTGTTATTTTCTGGATACGTTAAAAAAACTGAAGCTAGAAATTTGTTAATATTTATTTGATTTATTGATTAACGTGGACCTTGAAATTCTAGCTAAGCAACACAAGAAGGGGGGTTGAATGGGGTTTTCAATGATTTTTAATATTTTAAAGCAAGCCAACAACTAATACCAAGCAATTTAAATTCTTCTTGATTGTGAAACACCAAATTTAACACAAAATTCAAATTACCAATATGTGAATGTCAATAAATTAAGCTTCAAAGTGTGTGAGTATTGTGTATCACAAATATAAACATAAACAATAATACAGAGTAGAGAGAGAGAGATCAAACATAATAATTTTTACGTGGTTCGATAAATCTTCGGCCTACGTCTATACCTCCAAGCTTACTCGCTTAAGTATTTTATTGAACCAAGTCTTGAATACCACAAAAAGCTCAAAAGATTATAACCAAGAGGATTTATGGGTACCTCTTAAACCTCACAAGTGATTCACCCAAACCACTCAAATCTCAATGCAAATGATTTTTTACTAAATCACTCAACTCATAACCTAAGTGAAAGACCCACTTTTTTCACTCTTTTACAAGAATTCCAAAAAAAGTATCCTTGATAAAGGAATTTAGCCAAGGAAAAATACTAACACTTTTTCAAAAAAATAATACAATTGAAATTTAGAGTGTGTAGTTGAATTTGATAGTTAATTTACAAATGAAAGCTCAAAATTTATATATTGCACTTTTAAAACATGTAACAAAATTTTTCAAAGGTGTAAAACTTGTTCCAAGTGATTTTAGCCTAATGTTTATAATGAAAATTAGAAAACTAGTCATTACTACCTGTTAGGGGTTAAAAATTCAAATTTTTATGTATATCGATTAACCAAAGAAGCCTGTTTGATTGATCAAGTGAAAGTAAGAAAGCTTAAAATGAATACCAAAAAAATCAGTTGACCGATATACAAGGATCAATTGACTGACTAGTTCAACTTGTTCAACAAATGCAAAAGCCCTACATTCTATCATTGGTTTCATTAACCGATTGGTCTGATTCGATTGACAGAACTGGTTTAAGTTGGTTCCACTGGACCAAATTTCTTTGAACCGATTTTCTGGTAGTTTTGATAACTGTGCATTTTGGTCCAGTTTCAAAGTTTGAAAAACTTGCATTTTGGTCCGATTTTTAGGTTTTTAAAACTTTTAATTTGGTCCATAAGTAAACAACTATTTTTTATATATTCAAATTATTCGCTTCAAAACCGTATAGCCATATTAATTTTTTAAAACCTTTAAAAATTATTTGTCTTAATGAAAAATGAATTTGAGCTTTACAAATTAATATTCAATTTCAAAGACACATTATAAAATAAAAGATCACCTAATGCATGTGCCTTCAATTCTTCAAATCTTCTCTTCAAATTGCTCTTAGGGATTCCAATTTTGCTCTTCATAAATGCTTTCATTTTGGATGTTTTTTATATCTTCACAATTGCATTCCAATTCTTCATGCTAGAAGTATAACAATAAATGTTATAAGAAAAATGAGGTTAATTAAGAATATCCATGTTTGTTATCATAAAAATAATACGTTATAAACCTTAAGGCTAACAATCTCCCCATTTTTTATGATGACAAACCATTGATTGCCAAAAGAAATAAAACGCATAAATGGAACAAACATTAAACATTCAAAATTCATTCTCCCCCTCAATTATAGCAAAAGTGAAAACACAAGAGTATGTAACTAGGCATTTGAACTCAAGCAAATACCAATCAATTGCACTACTCCTCCTTTTGTTATCATCAAAAAAACAAAAAATCAAATATAAGAGCATGATAGCAATATTTAAGAGCATATTTTAAAGGAATTTTGAAGAATTTTCAATTTACAAGCTCCCTCTAAAATTTTGAACAAATGTAGTCAAATATAAGGATGGAAGAATATAAGATCAAGCTATTAAGAATTTCTCCCCCTTTTTGTTGGAAGAGTGGAAATAATGAAATATTGCTTACGATATTCATAAATCAAAAGGTACTCATCATGTGAAATTAATGCAACACACAAAAATAAATCACATCTCGCCCTAAGCATATTGCATACCATATGACTCTCCCAATTTCATACATCAAAAATTGAAAGAATGGAAATATTACATAATTTTTCCTTTTTGACAATTAAGAGCACATTTGCAAAATTTCTATGTCTCCCCCTTTTGGCACTAAGAAAAACAACAACAAATAACAAAATAATTTCCTACATACTTTATCATTATCAACACATAAGAATATAATGAAAGACAAAATGCAGAAGAGCCCAAAAGCCTTTAATGCAAGATAGTGCAAAAGATAATAAGAATGGAATATGTATGCGTATTCTTCTTTCTTTTGGCAATGTTAAAGAAAGAAAAAAGCTTTCATAAACTTCTCAAATGAATAGCATAGAAAAATCATCCATATCATTTATTATCAAAACAATAAATGCATCTAACAAAAGAAAGAGCAAGAGCACTTCTATATGCAATCACCATTCCACATTCATATACTCCTTTCTCCCCTTTTTCTTTCATTCATAGCCTCAACAGAACATGGATAATTCAAAACAATACAATGCATTGATGAAAATGTACTCTAAGACAACACAAGAGATAATCAATTCTCCCCCTTAATAAATTATATATCATATAAATCCTCAAAATAAACAAATGCATCCTTAATCCATAAAACAAATCATCAAGACAATGAATGCATATTCAAGAATAAAAATAAGTTAATGCCTTTCTAAAACACAATACAAGCAAATGAAAATGAACGCTAAAATGACATTTCTCTAAGATCAAACTATTGATGTTTTAGGTTTGTAAGCTTTCTTTTATTTGTTTTCCAATGGGTCATCCTCTTTTAGAGCTCTCACTTGTTTTCCTTGATGAACCTCCCACAATACTCTAATATCCAATTTGTTCTTTCAAATGCTCACAAGGGTAAAGGTAGATGTTGGGGGAATTTGATTTTTAACCCAAATGAAGAATACAAATGTGGGAAAAGTGTTTTTGAGATATTTTGAGAGATGAGGTATTCAAAACTAGTGAGAGAAGTGGGCAATTGAAGTTGACCAAAGTGGATAGCAATATAGGGACAAAAAGCTGTCAAATTTCCGTCAGCCATTTCTGATTTTCGATCAACTGAATTTGAAGGTTTTTGAGAGGCAGAATGCATGCAAATTTCGGTCAGCCAGATTTCATTTTGGCCAACCGAATCTCTATGACTGGTTGTCCTGCTTCTGTTCTGTTTTCTGAGCAGTCTTCATTCACGGAGTCATATCTTTCTATAGAGATATCCAAATTGAGTTCTATAAACTTCTATGAACTCCTGACATCTGTGTCTTTCTATCCATATATAATTTGAACTATTTCCCATACACTAGTTTGGCTGAAAGAATTCAAACTTCTACACCACTGCATCCTTCAGATAGTTATGACCTTTGTGGCTTAATTCTAGCATATCTGCTTGTAATGATGTCCGAATTGGGTTTTGTAAAATTCTATAGAAACTAGACATCCTCATCTTTCCAACCATGTATTACTTGTCCCAAAATAGAGAACCAATAAGTCCCAGAATTGCTTAAAATTTGGCTCCTGATTTCTCAGAATGTGGAGGCAGTCACTTTCACTTCCTAATACTAAACCATCAATTCTTGATTCCATATATTTAATATTTTGCTTAAATGAAATTGAAATATTAATCATAAAGTGATCAAATTTCATTTCATAGCTATTTTGACATTATGAACAAATGCATGAATTGAATGGGAATTTGGTGCATGTCAAGCAACTCACGCAAGCATCAAGCATATATCAAGGCATAAAAGAATAGGGGATTTTCTGAACAAATTAATCAACTCATGTATATTTCAAGCAAAACACACTTACCCACTCAAAACACAATATATATCTTGAAAACTTGGCTAAAGCATTTGGACATTAAACACTCTAAATAATAAGCCAATAATTTCTTACCAAAGTAAGCATATTTCCACCAACCATGCTTACAAACACAAAACACATATATGCTTTAAACATTTGAGGAAAGAATTGTGCATAAAGCAATAAAAAGGACAAGATAGAAATTTGATACCAATTTTGATCATACACATATTCTTCTCTTTTCATTATATCCATGCATATGCTACATCCCATTGAGTGCTTTCATCCCATAAATCCTTTGCAAGGAATGACCCATTATTCTTTGATTTTGGTACTTACGAAAGATTTTCAAGTTTTGCATTTTGGCACCCAAATCATTTTGAGTCCTTCAATATTAGTTTTGATTCTTTTTGAAACCCAAACTTTTCTAACACCAATATATGTGTTTTTCTTTATAGGGCATGCAAAACTTATATGACCAACATTATTACAATAACTGCATGCAATTTTAGAATCATTCAAAAGAGGTAGCCCTTACAAAATAATTTTTCAAATATTTTTGTTTAATGTAACATTTGTATCCAATATCTCTTTTGTCAAAAACACATTTTTTGATAATCAAGTAATTTTTCAAAATTTTTTTGACCATTAGTGAATTTGAAAACAATGTCATTTAAATCCATGGTCCTTTTCTTAAGCATCTCATTTTCTTTAGATAAAGTATGGAATCTTGAGCTCTCATGGTTTTGTGACGCACAAAGCTTTTGTTTTAAAAAAATCAATCTCTTTTTCATGGGCATTTCTAGCTTCATCAAGGTTTTAGGTAGATTATCTTCCCATCTAGTGCTTCCTCAAATCCTTGATGAACCAGTAATGCTCTTATTTTTATTCTTCATAAACTGAAGTCATTTTCACCTTTAAAATTTCATAGACCTAATCTTGGCTGAGCCATTTCAAGAACCTTGTTTTGATCCAAGATTGTTGGAACCTTCAGCTCTTCAAGAACTTTAAAGTGCGAACTTTAATGGCTAAATATCGGGTTGTTAAGTTAATCAAGAACAAATCAGAGCATACACATAACCTAAATGTAAGAAGATTAGCGGAGTACAAATCAACAAACACAATGAGAGCAATATTTAAATGGTTTGGTGAAAGATGACCTACATCCACTACCCAAGAACACCCAGAAAGCATTATTGATACTTCAAGACGATTGTTTTCTTCTATAAATAAATAATTTTATTAATATACAAGAGGTAAAGAGATTATAAGATAGCCTGTAGGCGAAAAAATTACAAAAATCTAAAATTAGGAACCCCTAGAGCATTTAGATGAAGATCCCTTAAGATATTGGTGGATGATGATGTCCACCAAATAAAAGATGAAAAGGATAAACATTTATTAGCCAAAGCATCCGCTACTTTATTTCCTTCTCTAAAGATATGTGAAATGCTCACTTCCATATGCTTCATTACAAACAAACAATTTTGCCACCTCCTGAAAAGGTTCCAAGGAGGGAGAAAGGAGTTACTATTAGGATAGCGCACCAAAGTAAAAGAATCACTTTTAATCCAAATTTTTTACGAACCTCTTGACCAAGCTTCTTCAATCACAAGGATTACCACCATTGCTTCAGCATAGAAGGAGGATTGTATACCTAAACTGGTAGCAAATCCACTAAGAAAATTCCATTGTTGTCTCTAAAATCACCGTTGCAAGTAGTTGGGCTAGGATTTTGTTTGGACAAACCATCAATATCAATTTTATCCCAACCTATAAATGGGGAAGACCAATAAACTGGTATGATCTTTGGAGCCTTAACATAAATTGGTGCAATACCTAACCAGGAGAAAGTAATCAAATCATTAAAATAAGTGACATGTCCTGGGCAGTGTTTGCATAAGATTTATAAAAGGGATAAATCCAAAGCCTTAACCCCTTCTATATTTACTTTAGCAATTTGGAATCTCATCAAATTACGAGATCTCCAAATGAGATGAACCACTCGTGCACAAGCTACGATCCATATATTCTTTAATTGGGTGGTAGTTTTTTAGACACAAGTTTCCACTAAAATGTTTCCCAATTGGTAATATTTGGAATTGATAGTTTAAAAATTCTTGCAATCCATAGCCAGAGATTCCTAGCAAAAGAACAATAGCAGAAAAGATGTCATATAAACTCATTGCAACTAAAAGATGCGTAGAGAAGACAAATTGATACTATAGTAATGCCTTGTTGACGATGAGATTTATTTGTGGGAATTTTATCATGAAAAGTTCGTCATAATAGAAAAGAAAATTTAGGTGGGATGTATTGTCTCCAAATCACCATACTCCAAACAGTAATTGCATAGGAAGAGCTAGAAGTGGGTAGAAAAATCGGATTGAACCGGACCGAACTAAAACCAGATCGGAATTTACGGGTTTGGTCTTATTTTATGCAATTCTGTCCTTTTTTGGTTTTTAAAATAAAAAATCCAGAATTTTTGGTTTGGTTTCGGTTTTAGTCCAAAAAATCCGGACCGGACCGGAATTATTATTTTTTAATATTTTTCATCTAAACAACATTATTTTATTGTGTTTTCATAAAACAATGTCATTTAATACACTGGAAAATTTTTAAAAAATAATAAATGTATTCAAAAATCGAACAGACTCGAAATCGAACAGAATCGATATCGAACTAGTCATTTTGGTTTTAATCCGATTCTAACATATAATCGGTTCGATCCAGTCCGAGTTTTTCTTCCTATTCTGTTTAGTTTCGGTTTTAAAAATTTAAAATCTAAAATTTTCGGGTCCGATCAGGTTTTTCAAAAATTTAGACCGAATCAGATTATGCCTACCCCTAAGAAGGACGGCAGTATTTACAACTATTCTTAAGAGTAAAAATTCCATTTCTTGAGTTTTTCCAAATTAAACGGTCAAGAACAGGAAATCTTGGAAGAGCAACATTCTTTATCTCTTGTGAAACATTTGGAAAATTATTCTTGAAGTCATCCGAAAGAGTTCAAGAAAAATTGTGAACAAAATTTTCAACTGTAAAGTTTTCAAATATTCCAAGATCAGATTCAGCTATATTAACATTCAAAGCCTCAATCAAGGAAGCATGAAGCCATCGATCATGCCAAAAAGTCACCAATCTTCCATCTCCAATTATCCATCTCGTTTCCTTTTGGAGGTGAGAGAGCATTTCTTTGATTCCATTCCAAATAAAAGACATGGCATATTTTTACGAGAAAGAGTAAGTTGTAAGTTGAAATCTATCTCAAAGGAGGATACGACAATTTGAAAAGCCTATCATGACTTTCCATGCCAGTAAGAGAATGAAAGCCTTGTTAAGAGTCCTAAAGTCTTTTAAGCCAAGACCTCCTTCCACTTTTGGAGCACACACAAGTTTCTAAGATAGTGTACCAGGTTTGCAAACCATCAGGTTTCCGGACCAAATAAAGTTCCTGCCCCATCTGTTTAGAATTGATAGCATACTAACTGGCCACCTATAAATAGAGAAGCTGTAAAGAAGTAGAGATTGAATAACTGTTTGCACTAGTTGGACTCTACCAGCCATTGAGAGAATAGACGAAGATGATTTTCCTAAATAGAATCTACTCTTCTCATTGCTAATCCTTTGACCAGAAGCCCTCTCATATACATTCAAGAATTCTTTCATATTCTTCAGTGGTTTGGAATCACTTCTACAGAAAATAATGATGTCATCAGCAAAAAGGACATGTGAAGCAGGTGAGCAACCACGCGGAGATGCAATCTGTTGACCAAGCCGCTTGAAATGAGATAGGATATTCCTCAGCTGAGAACTTCCTTTACAATACAAAAGAGTAGAGAAGAAAGAGGATCACCTTGACGAACCCCCCCTTCCACAAGTGAAGTACCCTTTAGGAATGCCATTTATCAAAATTGAAAATCTTGCTGATTCAAGTATATTTTTGACCCATGTGATAAAAGTAGAGTGGAATTGAAATGAACAAAGCACCTGCAATAAAAAATCCCATTCTAGAGTGTCGAATGCTTTAACAATGTCCAGTTTGATGGCTACATTCTCCCCATAGGGCCTCTTGTCTAAAATTTTAAATATTTCAGAAACCATTCCAATACCATCAATGATTTGCCTATTTTTCACAAAGGCAACTTGTTGCAGAGAAATGATTTTATCAACAATTCCCCCTAATCTGTTGGCAAGAATCTTTGTGATGATTTTGCAACAAAAATTAGCCATGGCAATCGGTCGAAATTGAGAGATGGTATTTGCACCATCAACTTTAAGAATAAGAGCAATAATGAGCTGTTAACATTTCGCTTTATGTACCCAGAAGTAAAAAATTGCAAAACAAATTTAGTGACATTATCCTTAATAATATCCCAGCACGAGTGATAAAAGAAACATGGAAAGCTATCTGGTCGGGAGCACTAGAAGGATCTATAGAAAACATAGTCCTAGTGATTTCCTCAACTGATGGAAGAGAAATCAAATAATCATTTTCTTCTGAAGAGACTTTTTGCAGAATGACAGCAGATGGAAGACAGATCTTGAATCATGCTTGAGGAAGAGTACAAGTCCCTATAGTAATCAACAATATAATTTGAAAGAAGTATCGGATCAGAAATATACTGCCCATTAATATTCAGCTGAAGAATATTTGAACTAGATTTCCTAAATTTAGCATAAATGTGAAAAAATTATGTGCAACGATCACCATCAGTCAACCGTTTCACTCTGGCTTTATCTCTCCAAAAAAGGTTTTGGTTATGGTTTGCTTGTTTAAAGGCTCGATTAGCTGCAACTTCTTTCTGAAATCTTTCTCTAGAAAACCCATAAGTAGCCAATTCTTCTCGAGTAGAAGCTAATTTGGATCTAGCCAAGATAACCTCTTCATTAACATTACCAAATGTTCTTGAGTGCCAACTTTTAACGGCCATTTTCAGGGACTTCAATTTTTGTGTCAGAATATATATAGGACATCCCAAAATTGTTGAGAGTTTCATGAAGTTGCCACTATGTTTTTGAAATCCGGATGAGCATCCCACATTGATAGAAATAGAAAAGATTTAGAGTTTTGACTTACCTGTCGAAGATATGTGACAATTAACGAACTATGATCAGAAACTGTTCGAGGGAGGACTAAATATTGGCAAAACTCCCATGCTTGAAACCAATTTGTTGAGCAAAGCACCCGATCAGGTTTGCACTTTATATAGTTGTCTTGTCTTTTGTTAGACCAAGTAAAGTGAGGACCCATAAAATCCATATGGATGAGATTGCAATGATTAATATAGTCCTAAATTTAAAACATGAGATTGAAAATGGAACACGGCCTCCTATTTTCTTGTGGGCTCCCAAAGCAGCATTAAGATCACCAACAATCAACCAAGGAATTGAAGAAGAAAAACCTTGTAAATCATTCCAAAGGGATCTGCGGACAACATACGAAGTAGATGCATAGATAAAGGAAATATAACAAGACAATCCATCAAAAGTCACCTGAATCATTATGAATTGGTCAGATGATTGTACCACCAAAAGGGTTCCTACACCACTTTTATAAAAATTCCACAATTTTGCTTGGAGAGAGCTTCTATAGTTTTGATAGCAAAAATTCAAATTAAGAGCTTGCCAAAAATAAGGAGGGATTGAATCAATACTAACCATGGGCTCCGCTATGCAAAGTAGATAGGGATGACGAAGTTTACAAAGATTGGATAGCTCTGATCTGCTTTTAGGGTTGCCAACACCCCTGCTGTTCCAGTCACAAATTTTCATGGATTACTTTTCTTTTTGAGGCCTCTTGTGAGGTAGCTTGTAGTGCCAATAGTAGTGTCCTTTTTCTTTTTGGATTTGCGTGTCACCTATTGAAAGCCCTCCTCAGGCTGGCTATTAAGTTCATCAGGTTGTGTGGGAATTGCATTATCAAAAGATGGAATGTCAACATCCGAATCAGATTCTGAGTCTCCTTAGTCACCGCTAGCTTTTAGAGTATTGTTTTGTTCAGGTTTATTTATTGCTAGGTGAGTTGAAGTTTTACTAGGTTGTGCTACGTCACCATCTGCAACAGAATTAGTGGGGAAGCGTAAAGAGTCAAATTCCAATTGTGAGTCCATAGACGCCTCTGATTCCTTGGCATCAGCAGAAATTTTTGTCAAATCTACTACCAAATGAGCATTATCGCAAATTTGCTACTTGGAGCTTGTTTGATTGGGTATTGGATTGGAAGAGCTAGAAGTTATACCTTCATCATTGTTGGGAGGAGTACAATCTCACCCTGATTTAGTGGAGGAGTTTCTTTCTATTGACTATCAGCTGAAGTCACGTTCTCTGGTTCAATAGTAATATCCTTAGTTATTGGTCGATAAATAGGAGGGTTTATCTCCTGCTGATTTTTTGCCTCTGCTTGTTTCGTTGTCTTTTTTGTTAATCTACAGGTTTGCGTAGCATGCCGAATGTGATTGCATCTGGTACACTTAGAAGGGAGATTCTTACAGTGAACTTGAACGATGAAGCTGAAATCTGGAAGTTCCACAGTTATGTGGTCTGGCAAAGGGCCTAAGAGATCAACTTCAACCAATACACGAGCATAATCACCATACTTTTTTTCACGCGTTGCTTGATCAATTTACAAAGGAATTCCAGCATCTCTAGTAACTAACAATAATTTAGGATGCCAATATTCAAGACTAAGACTGTAAATTCGAATCCATGCCTGGGCATGGGATTAATTGTATACTTTTGTGTATTTTGCCGAACGCAAGTATACATTGTCGCAAACAAATAGTGTAATGAAAGTAAAGTATCGCTCTCATGAGGAATATTAGCCAATTAATTACTGTAGATAACTTTTCTTAAATTTATTTGAAGAGCCAAAAAATAATATGATGTGAAATTAAAAGAAATTAAGCTGACTAAAAATTAATGCACAAAAACTAAAATGATTTTCAATGAGAGCAATATGTAGAACTAATGATTTAATTGAATTTACTCACATCTAGTTCTTCAAGTTGTGTTATTTCAATTAATTCTTATGTTGCTAGTTGATTATTCTAATCTATTCGACTGTTTCTCTCGAGATCAATCAAATATATTTCTCATCTACGCGTTTACTCTATCTCTATATAAACATAAAATAAACAGAAATACATTACAAGCAATAATAATCATTGAACCAACTATACAAAGTACATTGATATATCTCTATGTAATATACAATTTGTGTTGTTTATCAACTAATTTAAACACAATAAATATTTTTCAATAGTCATTGGTCCATTAATCAATTAATTAATGGCCAGTGAATTAATCGCATTAAGTTCTTGATAAACATGCAATATAGTATATTAATCAAAAGTAACACAACAATCAGAATATGATGTTTTTAAAGATTAAACCATTGCTCTAGGTATTAAATTTAGCAACTCATAAAAATAGGTTCACAACTAACATTTATCTATTCAATCATTTGCAACATACTCAAATATTCACAAGTAACTAAATTTAATACAATGAAAATAAGTTCAGAAAAAGAACAAAAAACTATATTGGAGAGTTTTCTTCAAACTTTCTTCTTGCTTGATCCCCAATCTACTCTCTCAACCTTCTCTCTATCTCTTCTTCTTTCTTTTCTTCTCCAAAAATGGGTACCTTCTTCCCCAAACCTTCAAAATAAAATAACCCTATGTTTTTCCAAATCAAGCTATCCAAAATTTATCCAAAAGGCTGAGATTTAGGCTAAAAAGGCATCCAACATGGACCTAGCAAGTGTGGGGGCGCTTAAACAGCACAGTAGCGCAATATAATCAGCAGGGATGGTGCAGTTGCACTGTTTAATGGCATAGTCGTGCCACACATTTTGCCCATGGGCACAATGAATGGCACCATCGTGCTACCTAGTGGCGCGGCCGAGCCATACACAGCTTCTCTCCAAGTTTGAAATTCTTGCAATTAGGTCCTTGCAGCTTTGCATTTTAGTCTCTAAATGTTTTGCATTTTGATCCTCGATTTTCTTATTATTTGATCCCCGAACATCTTCTTTTTTAAACCGAATTCACTTTAAATAGCTAATTTTCTCATTTTCTATACAATACGCCCAAAGCATAGCAAATCCCAATGAGACTTGAAAATTAAACAAATAAAATCAAGTTTAAAAGTAAATGATAAGAATATGTTTTATGCATTTATCATATATTCGGCTCATAAAGGTTAAAATTTGGCTACCATTGATAAAGCTTGAAAATCCCTTGAGGTAAAGAACAAGAACCTCCACTCCATACTGTCCTCATGACTATATCATCTTCAAAATGAATATCAAAGAAAACCTCTCCCTAAAGGTGTAAGCAACCATGACGATGTCGGGTGCCAAATATTTTGAAGATGAGTTCGAATTTCATCAATTTTCATCGATTTGGAACCTGGACGAAGCATAATCCGGCATGCCAAATTATTTTAACAATCGTTAACGGTAATTTTGTGAATTTTAGGATCAAGTCGAACAACAGTAGTATCTCCCCTCTGAATTGGCCAAGGCAACTGTTCTAGTGATATCACTTCATTAGGCTTCAATAGAAGTGAAGCAAAGGTTGGTTTTTTAGTCTGGCGTGGTTGACTCTCCATTCTTCTAAATCAGAGTCATCAATTGTTGCAAGATTCTGTTTTTCCTTTAAAATTTAAAGATGCTTGATCGATTTTCAAAGCTGGATTTATCACAAATTACTGCGCATGTGCCCAAACCAGCATCATCATTAAGAAGCTGAGATGAAGAAGAACCTGATAGTAGTGTCCGTGTTCAAAATACACGTCGGACATATGGCGCATGTATCCCACGCGCGGACGATAATCGGTGCGTCAAAGAACAGTTGAGGAGCGTGCAGCCTATCAGCTTTGCGTTCGGCCGTAGAATCTTCCGAATGAAAGATCCTGGAGTGCTGAGTGGAATGGTACCAGCTGTGAAATACCACTCGTTGGGAAAGGTCTCTTCCAAGCTCAGCCAAGATTTTCACCGGTCAGGACCAAGTCTTAGCAGAGTACTCCAAAGCATATGGTTGAGTATTCTACTTCAAGACGATTGGACAAAGTCAGAAAATGAAGTTTTCTTCCTTTTCACAGCTGAATACCAAAATGAAAAAAAAAAAAACACAAAAAAAAACCACTCATCTCTCTTAACTAACTGCAGAATCTGATTCTAGAATTTCAAATTTCAGCTGTGATCTTTAACCGCAGTTAGTTAATTAACTTCCTTCAACTAGTTTCCAACAGATTGTGGATTACCTCACTCTAATACAAATCAAGCCCAACCAGAATGGTAGGTCTTAAATCTTAACAACTTGAAGATTTATCAGACAGAAATTACTTAATTAAATTATTGATTTTATCACATTTAATAAAAAGAAGAATTTATATATTTTTCAGATTATTGAAAATTACACATAATTGTTCAAGAGATTTAATATGCGGCGATTAATTTAAAAACAACAGTTGACTAATTTTTATTTATTTATAAATTCTACCAAATTATATATTAGCTGACCTTTACAATTAATGTTATAAGTTTTGATTCCACATTTTGATGTAAACGTGATCATAATAGAGTTAAAGTCGAATCAACATATCAAATACAATGAACCCAAATCATCGTATCAATTAAAGTTGATCACAGTCCATAAATAATTGAGCAAAGCATGCATGCATTTTGCATATTATATATTATTCAGTCAGGAAAAAGCAAACGTTGCAGAGATCTGCACCGAACGTGGGATGGATTTATCATATATCTGAATACAGGAAGGCAGATCCAAGGAACAATTATTAATCTGTCAAACAAGAACCATATAGTAAAGCTCCTAAAGTTAACAAACAAATACTAGTGCGTCCTGACTTGGTACC
This sequence comes from Azadirachta indica, assembly GCA_022749755.1. Lineage (NCBI taxonomy): Eukaryota > Viridiplantae > Streptophyta > Magnoliopsida > Sapindales > Meliaceae > Azadirachta > Azadirachta indica. The sequence continues at coordinate 1,764,190 of CM040443.1, forward strand.
GTCACGCTTTACAGTGAGGTACACATATGTTGCTATGATTTGTCACACACGACTACGTGTGTATATATATATATATATATATATATATATGCCATTGCATAATTTCTCTCTCGCACCACTAATTTTCTATCTTTCTCTTTCTCGATTGTTTGCTCTTTCTTTCTTTCAATTGTGTGAAGATATAATGGAGCGTCCATTTCGTTTGTTTTCAACTGTTCTAATAATGCTGCTGTTGCTTTTCGCCACTGGTACAATTAATTCATGAACAATATTTCTCTTTCATTTTTTTTCATTAAATTTATGAAGTAATTAAGTTGATTGTTGACGTCAGAAATGGGGCCGATGACAGCGGAGGGAAGGAAATGCGAGTCTCAGAGTCATAGGTTTAAGGGCATATGCGTGAGGAAGAGCAACTGTGCTGCTGTTTGCCAAACTGAAGGTTTCCATAGTGGACATTGCCGAGGCTTCCGTCGCCGATGCTTTTGCACTAAAAAATGTTAAGAACATTTATCAGCTTTTCATTTTGCATAAGTATGCTATCTTGAATAAATATTAAGGATCTCTGGATATGCCCTATATATTATATAATATATACATAGGGTTGGGTTCCTGGTTTTTGTTTATTTTGTTTTGTTTTACTGCTGCATATTCAGCTTTTGCTTGACTGCATTTTGTTTTACAATAATATTTCTGTTATCTCTCAAATCTGGAGTAGAATATTTTTTATAACTGTGAATGCATGACTCCCTACAATTAGAATAAGAGAGGAAACAAAGATAATGATGCAGCATGCATGATCTGTCACAAGCAATGATCCAAAAGTGAAAAAGCTAACCCCTGTAACAGTGAGCAGATCTACAATTTTTTATAAATAAAAAAGCATATATACACATAATCTGCCTTAATTTTCTTTTCACCATGGACATAGATACCCTCCTCAGGCATGTCATCAATTATTTATTGCATAAACTCGAAATATCTCTGTCCATGCATGTGTACGTGCGTGTAATAATATATTTTATAAAATTAAATAGAACTACCAGAATATGTATCACGGGTACTGAAATAAATCATATTCCTTCCGCTTTTAATTTAATATAAAATATTAAATTAAAGAATTAAAATATGTTCTAATTTTTTATCAACTTACTACATTATGAGGTAAATTGTTTCAAGGGTTTCCAGGGGTTTCTATTAGAAAGTTTATAAACTGTGTTATTTTGATCAAATTAAAAGACCCAGATGTTATTTTGACTTATCATGCTTTGCCCACTTAATAATATAATGGATGAACCTTTCTTCATACACAAACTTTCGCCATTTTGCATGCGTAGTCAGCGCAATCAACATTAGAAACAATTTAAAATTGTTGTGACTTATAAATATTCTATAGCTGTTGTTTAAGAAATAATTAGTACTAGAAAAAGTGTTTAAGTATTTGATAAATTGTATTGTTTAAAGTGCTATGAGTTTGAAAATAAAGCTCGTGCGTTTTGATAAATTGTTTTAGTATTAAAGTAATGTGACATTATATAATGACTACAATAATGATAATATATTAAAATTAAGAGTAATAAAAATATAAGATATAATTTTTTTGTTAAATAAGTTCCAATTAGAATTGAAATTGTGAAAATTATATTAAATGACATCATAAATTATTTGATAAACTACGTTTTAAAAGTACTATTACAATTGTAAGAGTTATTGTTAGATGCACTGTAAGCGGTTTAAATTTTCTTTAGCAAATACAAATATAACGGGGTAATTAAAGTCAACATATGTATTATATAATTAAAAATATTCCTCCGAGAACTATTATATAATTAAAAGTATTCCTACTGATTCTGAAAATCGTTACTTTGAGCCAAAACATTTTAGTTAATATCAATTGAGTTCCATTCATTTATTGCTATGAGTTTGCATAAGAAAGAGATAAAAGTACACTTTTATACTCAGTAGATTTTTTAATGTAAATAATTTATTTGTCCTTTAGGTTTTAATGAAATCACAAAATTAAATTTAATTTGTCTGATCTAATCATTAGAAAAAGCCAATTAATCGTCATATATTCCTATAATTATCTTTATACTTTTAATTCTTTTTATAAATTAATTTTATCGGTACCAGATTTTCACTACAATTTAGTTGTTTTTTCTTGTAAAAATTTTGAAGTAAATATAGTGAATGTTTTACCACTGCAGAAAAGCTAAAAAATCATAAATATTGTTTTGTTATGTAATTTTTCTATCAAATAAATGGAATAATTAACTTATAGAAACAATTATTAGCAGCAGTCATATATATATATATATATACACACACACACAAACAAACACAAACACGATTAGTTTTCTTTTTTTAAGAATTCATTGAATAGAAAAAGTGTAATTGGTTCTTTCTTAATGAATGTTTATTTAAACGATTAAAATGATATTGACTAAAATGTTTTTGATCAAAGCCATGATTTTAAGTCAAATTAGGGATCTTTTACCTAATATATCAAACATGATAATTAAAATAATATTTTTTTGAAACATTTCAAAATGCTGATTTTCAGAAATGTTAAAGTATATTGCTTATATTATATCAAATATATCAATTAAAATAACATTTCTTAAAACTTTAGAGAACAAAATAAAATTACTCAAAATTTAATAAAAAATTATAAAAATAAACTGTTTACTAATTTTGAACAACAATCTTAGCCCTTTGGTCTTCTTAGAACGACCGTTTAATGAATAAATTAATATAACTACAACCTCCGAATATTGTCTGCCAATCCCCTGGTGCTGATTAGGTTCTTCTTAATTGGATGATGGAATTATCATTGTAACTTGTTTGCTGCTGGAATTTTATGCATGCTACTGGACTATTGCTACTACAACATCCAAATATTGTCTGCCACTCCCCTGCAAGAAGCTGCTGGTTCCTTCTGTTGTTGGACTATTGGTTCATGCATTGCTTTCTGCTTTCTTCTCACTTCATTATAGTTCTACCAATGGTTTTGCTGTTTGCTGTCAGTTCTACTATCGGTACCTTGCTGCTATGTTTTCAGGGCATAAAGCATTTTCCTGGTGCAAGTTGTTGCTTCTTTGATGCCTTCTTTGCTGGTTCTTTGATGACTACTGCAGATACATATTTTCTGCTGCTGCTTACTGCCAATCTACTGCTAATTTGATGCCTTTTGCTACCATTGCTATTTCTGGTTTTGCTGGGAAACTGTTGCTGTGGGAAGTTTTGCAATCTTTAAAAGCTGCAGCTTCTGCTGTTTCTTTTTCTTGTAGTCTCTTGCCAATGTATTTGGTAATTTTGTTTTTATTTGTACTCTTGATTGTGCTAATAATCTTGGGACTGTTCTTGTTCTTAACTTTCTACTACTATTAATAATATATTGTTCTACTTTTTTGTAAAAAAAATAAATTAATATAACTATGAAGGTTCAGGGAAGCAATAGGTTAGCCATATTCACAATGTAGTTGGGATAGATATTGAAATGAAACAAATTATGTCCTAATTCAGTATTTTGTCAAAGGTTGGAGACCAAAATATTACACTAAAAAGGTAAACAACCGGTTGGGATAAACTTTGATAAATATGGTACGTTATTGAAAATAATTGCAAAGTCTTTGAATTCAATGATGAATCTGTCGTTAAGATTATTAGAAAATTTTCTTATAAATGACATTAATTATAATATCATTCATCACATTATATATTATATTAATACGATTAAAAACTATAATAGTGTATTTTAAAAATTTAATAGATTTTGCAATATGTTGACTCTTAACGATAAGCATAGCTAAAAATTAAAAATCATCCATAATTATAAAAGCAGGAGAAAAAACAGCTCTGTTACCGTGAAAGGAAAATGTCAATTTAATGTCTAAAATGTTGCATATGGTTAAAAATAACAAGTATCATACGTATGGTTAACATAGCATTAATATAGAAATAGACTTGAGAGGAATGTCTCTGCAGAAAGCCAGCACCGTACTTAATATTATTATTGTTAATTAAGCTCCAACAAATTCTGTTTCTGAAATCTGTTATTGCTATTGCTACTGCTGCTGCTACTGCTACTGCTACTGCTATATATACAATCAGCTTTGGTTTGATTTCTCGTTAGCCTCGAAAATATGGAGTTCACGATGAGTTCCATCTGGGTTGCTCTTGTTTGCATATTTGCAACTTCTACCTTTCTGAAATGGGTTCTTAAGAGAGCAAATTCTTGGGTCTATGAAACCAAACTTGGTCAAAAGAAATATTCTCTTCCACCAGGTGATTTGGGTTGGCCTTTGACTGGCAACATGTGGTCTTTTCTCGGAGCTTTCAAATTCCCCCATCCTGATTCCTTCATGAACAGCTTTGTTACCAGGTTTGGACGAACCGGAATCTACGAAGCATTCATGTTCGGAAATCCAAGTGTAATAGTTACAACGCCCGAAACCGGCAAAAGGGTTTTGACAGACGACGATGGTTTCAGCCAGGTTGGCCGATTCCTACCGTCGAAATCATCGGAAAGAAATAATTTTTTAGTATTTCGTATGATGATCACAACTGTCTCCGCCGCTTGACAGCGACCCCGGTCAATGTTACGAAGCTTTGTCTGTTTATTCGGAATACATAGAAGAAAATATGATTTCTGCATTGGACAAACGGGCCAAAATCGAACAAATTGAATTCTTAACTGAACTCCGCAGGCTTACTTTCAGGATCATAATGTATATTTTTCTTAGCTCTGAGAGTCCTCATATCATGGAAGCTTTGGAAAGGGAATATACTGCACTTAATTATTGAGTTTAGGCCCCATGGCAATTAATCTTCCAGGATTTGCTTACCATAGAGCTCTTAAGGTGAAGCATTATACACTCAGAATATTTTCTTGTGAAATGTAGTGGGTTGTGATTGAAAAGGATATCTATCTTATTGTTTGTTCAGGCTCGGAAAAATATTGTGGCTATATTACAATCGGTAGTGGATGAGGGAAAAAATAAGAGCAAGCTGGGAGATAATTCGGGGACGAAGAAGAAAGACAAGATGGATCAACTGCTGAGTGTTGAAGATGAAAATGAAAAAATTGGAAGACGCGGAAATCATTGATCTTCTGGTGATGTACTTGAATGCTGGCCATGAATCATCTGGGCATACCATGATGTGGGGTACTATTTTCTCACAAGAGCAACCCGAATTTCTTGAAAAAGCTAAAGTAAAATCTGAATTTCAATGTTCAAATAACCAAGTTCTTTTCATTGTTAAGTCTTATCTTCTTATTTCATTTGAGGACGTACATTTCAGGCTGGACAGGAATGGATTATAAAGAAGAGGCCACCTACACAGAAGGGCTTGAACCTAAAAGAAATGCGTGAAATTGATCATCTAAATAAGGTACATTACATTAATTAATTACGGCTCATCTCTTTATATTGAATATGTAATGTTCTAAACAATGAAATCGTTATTTGTGAACGTAATTGATGAAAAACTTCGTATGGTAACCTTTTCACTTACTGTCTTCCGAGAAGCTAAAAAAGATGTCAACATAAGCGGTTAGTTGATTTTAATTTCCTGAATAGAGACTAGTTGTTTCTCCTAAAAGAGATTCTTAGCAGGACATGCATTTGTCATAACCCATCAAATAAACGAAATTGATTCGTGTTTCAGGCTGCACCATTCCCAAAGGTTCGAAAGTTCTAGTTTGGTTCAGAAGTGTTCACTTGGATCCAGAAATTTATCCAAATCCAAAAGAATTCAATCCTTCCAGATGGGATGTGAGATAATTATACTATAACTTAAAACTAAATTAATTTAATTTATCCTAATTTATCCACCCTGGAACTGAGTCTAATTTATAAATATTATACCATTAATTATTACTTGTGACATCTAGCTATGATGTAATTATTGATTGCTATGAATGGAACATCTGCAGAACTTTACACCCAAAACTGGAAGTTTCTTGCCCTTTAGAGGAGGCAGCAGGTTGTGCCCTGGAAATGATCTTGGCGAACTTGAAACTGCTGTATTTCTTCATCATTTTCTCCTGAATTATAGGTAAGTAAATTATCTTGTAAACTTTTTTTCTTTTATATATGTTGTTTCTAAGTTCTTCAAATATTATATGCAAAGGAGAAAATCAAAGAATAAAATTTTGACTTTTGTTTGATTATAGGGTGGAACGACTGAATCCTCAATGCCCATTAATGTATTTGTCACATTCAAGACCCATAGATAATTGCTTAGCAAGGCTCAAGAAATCTTCATCTTCACCTGTGTAAAAAGCCGGAGAAAAAATGTTAATATTTCCCTCTTACTAAAAATAAGGAGAAATGATGAGTATTATTGTTATTGTTACCTACAATATTATGTAATTAGTAGTTTTAGGTTGAGGTACAGATATCTTTGGATACAAATATAGAAACCTTTTAATTTCACATATAATGTAATTTTATCTTGATTCTCAGTATTTTATGAAATGTCACTTTAATTATTATGTTTGACGTATTAGGTAAAAAAGTATCCATAACATTTGTAAAAATCATCACTTCGATCTCATCGTTTCAAAAAACTGGACTAGTCAACATATGTTTATTATTTAGGTAAAAAGAATGCCTAATGTTTATGAAAATTGTCACTTTCATTTAAAACATTTTAATCAATACTACTTTAATCCTTCGACCAACATTCATTGACTTTTTACTGTTAATTTATATCAAAAAGAGATAAAAATATTTTTTTCCCTTTTAATAAGTTTTTTTGTGTACAAAATAACTTATTTTTCTTTGATTTTTAGTGAAATTTTAAAGTTGAAACTTTGTCCTATTTGCTTAACAAAAAGACTAACTAATCCTTATATATTTTTGTGGGAACTCACTTTCCGGGTATTATTTTAGACAATACTTAATTATCTCCTTTCTTTTCAAAATACTCTATTATCGTATAATAATTACTTTTTGATAAATGTTAGCATATTTTGACAATTTTAACTATAATGTGGATCGATAAAGTTATTATTGTTATTAAATACTAAAAGAAATTTTTTTTGACAATTTTAACCCCACATATTTTTTTCTCACTTTTAGGAAACACTAGATATCCTTGAGGTTTTATCATGTGGTATATGTATCCTTGAATTTTGAAAAAATAAGAAAATACTCTCCTTAATTTATGTTGTGTTGACCTACTAAGATATTACCATTTTCCTTCCTAAACATTGATAAAATAGTAAAATAAAATATAGTTTTCTCATAATTAACAATTTAATCCGCAATATTTAGAAATATTAGGGTCTAAAATATAAAATTTGAAAAGGTTTGTTTTATTTTATTACTTAAACATTTCAAAAAGAAAAATATAATTATTTAAATTAAAATGATAATAATGAATTTGGACAAATTCATATGCCAAAATATTCTTGAGCTACTTTTTTTTTCTTCCTTTTACTTTCTCGATAATAATTTAGTACATAGTGATAATAACAACCTTTAAATAATATATAAACTCTATTATTTTTATTGTATTTTCTTAAAAAAATTGTGAAGCATATAGTTAATAAATACTATATTTATTACAAATAAAGATAATGAAAATTCTCTTTTAAATTTTTATAATCAAAATAGAATTCTATTGACACTAAATTTAATTCATATATTATAATTTACTACCCTCCTTTTTCACAAAATATTATTTAGATTTTTTGTTGTTAATTTCATGTTGCACAATTTCTTTTTTTAAGTGTTTATACTTTTAATCTTAATATCATTTATATTAAATTGTAAATACTTGAAAATGAAGCTAAAATAAACCTTTTTTTTTTTTGAGCTTTTATTGATTCCTAGAATAAAAGAAAAAAATGAAACTAGGGATTTTTTACAATTTTCAAAATTTAAACAAATATATGACCTGACATAATTGCAATTTATCTCCAAGCTTTGACTGATAAAGTACGAACTAGATTAGAAGGCTAGCAAGGAAAACTCTTATCTTTGGCAGGAAGTACTCAGCTTGTTCAAATAGTTATTCAATCTGCTCTTCTTCATAGCTTTTCTATCTATAAGTGGCCTGCTTCGTTAATCAAGATGCTTAACGCTTTGTGTTAGAATTTTGTCTAGTCAAGTAATAGTTGCACTCGTCAACTTATCACAGTCCTTTGGCTAAAGGTCTGTCTTCCACATGGTAAAGGAGGTTTAGGTCTAAGAGATTTTGAAACTCTAAATGATTCTGCTCTTCTTTGTCTTTCTTGGAAAATTCCCTCATCTTCACCTAGTTGGAGTTATTTTTCAAAAACAGGTTCACCTTGACACCAACTCTTACTCCTCTCGTTACTCTGTCTTCAGTTTGGATGGGGATGAAAGAACTCTTATCTAGACTCAGAGAAGGAACTAAATGGATTATAGGAAATGGGAATTTAATTTCCTTTTGGCTGGATAAATGGTTATCTGAACCCATCATAAACAAACTACAAATCTCTGTAGCCATTTCAATCTCATCATCTTTGGTTACTAAAGTCAAGGACATCATTAAAGAGTCTAGGTGGAACATTCCAAATTCTTTACTGAACTGCTATCCACAAATTTGGAATGAAATTTTGACGACAGTGCTTTCGACAACTTTGGCACCAGATAGATTGATTTGGACTCATTCAAGTAATGGCTCTCTTTCTCTTAAACATAGTTATTTTGTCGCCTAAAATTGCCAAACAACTATTGGGGTTCTCTTATTTGGCAACAGTTTAATCCGCCTAAGTTTTCAACTCATCTTTGGAGGCTATTCCATCGCGAGCTTCCTAAGAATAATAAGCTCGGGAAACGTGGTATTCCTACTACTTCAGTTTGTCTATTATGTTCTAACTTAAATAGTATGGAAACCATTGATCATTTATTTTGTAACTGCTCATATGCTTTATCTTTGTGGCAATGGTTGGCTATTATATTCCATACTAGACTTCCCATGAATAGTGACTGGCTCCAATTTTGGATGGTTCTCGAAAGCAAACGTTTTCCTACTTAGCTACAAAACATGTGGCTAGTTGCTTCTTGTTGTGTGATTTTTACAATTTGGAAAAACCGAAATCTTCTAAGGCGTCAAAATGCTCATTGCAATGCTGCTAGTGCAATAGCTTACTACAAACATCTGATGATTATTCTTTATCCCCATTGCCCGGGACATGTGTGGCTCATTTTAATGATCTATTGGTTTTCTCACGGTTGGCTATTGATCCAAAATTTGAAAAAGCGCCTTCTATGCTTTCAGTTTCTTGAAAGCCTCCAATTGTCGGCTGGATCAAAGTTAATACAGATGGACTGTCAGACATAATCCAGGACTAGTAGCTTGTGGGGGAGTTTTCAGAGACCATCATGGTTCCTTTTGGGTGGCTTCTCTATGTCATAGGGCAGAATTCTTCTTTTTCTGCAGAGTTTATGGTTGTTATACTTGCCATTGAGGAAGCTTGGAAAAAGAGTAAGCACCATTAATGGATTGAGAGTGACTCGAGCAGTGGCAAATTGTTTTTTATCACAAAATTTTGCCCCTCTATGGTCCTTATATGTTGGTTTGAGATCGTAAAAAATCAAGTTCAGTTAGTTAAAGGGAAGCTGAGCTAGAAAACAACTTGGCTTAAGTTAGCAAACTGTATCTATTAGTTAAATAACAAAATTAGTTAGTCTGATTCTTGGATCGTTTTTCCTTCTATTCTTTGTATAAGAGATCAGGTCTTCACAAAGGAAAAAAAGAGAAAAGGAGTCAGAGGGTACAGTCTAAAGTCTTGAGGTTTTCTTTGTAACTTGTTACCTGCTTGGTTAATGAAAGAAAATTGCTGCTACTCTTGATTGTGGACGTAAGCTTAAGTCGAACTACGTAATTTGCCTGTGTCTTGTTTGATTAAATGCTTCTTTAAGTACTAATTACTGTGTTGATAGTGGTTTAGCTCGAATATTGATGATGACAGGTTGTAATCTATTCATTAGAGTCTAATTTTTGATAATTTCAAGTGTCCTGTTCTTATAAATTGGTATCAGAGCCGAATTCTTCAAGAATAGCTCAACCAAGGTTTGAATTGGAGAAGTTTAATGGTGAAAACAATTTCAACTTATAAAGAATCAAGATGAGGGCTTTGCTGGTTCATTAAGGGCTTGAAGAAGCATTAGATGGAGAAGCTAATCTACCTGAAACCTTGAGCAAAAGTGAGAACAGGGAGATTCTAAGAAAAGCACACAATGCCATTGTCTTGAGCTTGAGTGATGGTGTGTTGAGAGACGTTTCAAAGGAGAAAACAACTTCAGGTTTTTGGGAGAAATTGGAGAACAGGTATATGTCTAAATCATTGGCAAATAGTCTATACCATAAGAGGAAACTCTACACCCTTTCTCTACAAGAGGGAGGTTCTTTAAAAGATCATTTTGATGAGTTCAACAGAATCATCATAGATCTTGAGAATCTTGATGCTAAAATTCCTAATGAAGACCCAGCTATAATACTTCTTAGCTCACTTCCAAGTTCTTATAAGCAATTTGTAGACACACTCACACTTGGAAGAGAATCCATCTTAATGAAAGAAGTGCAGGCAACCTTGAACACCAAAGAACTTAAGAAGAGGGATGAACCAACAGAATCTGGAAATACTGAAAGGCTCATGGTTAGGGAAAGAATTGAAAGCAGAGATAATAAGCCAAGAAAGCAACAAAAATTCAAGTCAAAGAAGAAGATTTTGAAGTGTTGTCAGTATCACAAAGAAGGGCATTTCAAGATAGATTGCCTAGAGAGAAAATCTAAGCAAAAGGAAAACAAAGGAAGAGATGGAGATGTTGCTGTGGCCTCAGATGATGGTTACAAATCAGCAGATTTACTCATTGCTTCCTAAAGAAAATCAAAATGTTAATGGGTATTTGATTTAGGATGCTCATGTCATATGTGTTCATATAGAAGTTTCTTTAATTCCTATGAATCTGTTAGAGGTAGAAAAGTCTTGACGGGAAACAATGTATCATGTGATGTTGTTGGGATTGGTAGTGTAAAAATTAAGATGTCGAACAATTTGGTAAGAGAGGTCCACAATGTTAGGCATGTACTTGAGCTTAAAAGGAACCTAATCTTATTAAGAATGCTTGATAAATCAGGTGTCTGCTTTAAAGCTGAAAATCGTACATTGAAAGTTATCAAGGGTTCTATGGTGCTAATGAAAAGGAAGATTAGAAATGGATTATATGTGTTAGACAGAGACAGTAACTGGTGAAGTTTCAGCTTCTTCAAGTACAGAGATGAACAACACTAGGTTATGGCATCTAAGATTAGCACATATGAGTGAAATTGGCTTAAAGAGTTAAGTAAACAAGGCTTGTTAGGTTCTGACAAGATTGAACCCTTAGAATTTTGTGAAGTATGTGCTCTTAGGAAGGCTCGTAGATTAAAATTTAGCACAGGGGAGCACAGAACCAAAAATACACTAGATTACATACATTCTGACTTGTGGGGGCTAGCTCAAGCTCCATTCATGAGTGGAGGAAGGTATTTCTTGTCTGTAATTGATGATTACTCACGAAAACTATAGGTCTATGTTTTGAAATCAAAAGATCAAGTGTTTGAGAAGTTCAAAGTTTGGAAAACACTTGTGGAAAAACAAACTGGTGGAAAAATTAAGAGGCTCAAGACAGATAATAGTCTTAAATATTGCAACAAAGAGTTTGATAACTTTTGCAGTAGAGAAGGAATCGAAAGACCTAGAACGGTAAGATTAACCACTCAACAAAATAAGATAGTTGAGAGGATGAATAGGACTATCATTGAAAAAGTAAGATGCATGCTAATACATTCGAAGCTTTCAAAGAATTTTTGGGCGGAATCTTTAGTTATTGTTGCATATTTAATCAATAAAAGTCCTACCAAAGCTTTAAATTGGAAGACACCTGAGGAATTATGGTCAGGTAGGGCTACAAACTATCGAATTTGGGAATGTTTGGATGCCATCCTATTTATTACAGGCATGCAATCCTATTTATGTGTATGCAGATTTTTATGGTATAATTTGTAACTCACTGAATATCTCATATGCTGTTTGATTTAATATCCTTTACAAACAGTTTTAAAAAATTAAATATAATTAATAAACGACGAGAGCTGCTTTTTTTTAATATTGTAATTAATATGCCAAACGTAAAATTTTGAGAATGTATGTTTATTCAATATTGAATACCCTTCAATTGACCTTTTTCTAATTAGATATTTTCTTTACATATTACACCTACAAATTTAAAAAAAAAAAATTACAAAGTTAGTTGTTCATCCTTTCCGAGTTAATTTCTGAATATAGATGATGATATCTATACATATGGACATCATTGAAATTTTTTAATAATTATTTTTAGTATGCTTCTAAATTAAAAACCTTTTTTTTTTCTGGGGATTTTCATTTATATGTTGGTTGTGACATTAAATATTCCATGATTTTCAGAGTTAAATTTCACCGTCTTTATTTGATGGCTTCATGAATTTTTTTTTTGTGAATATTTTACCATTGCTATTATCATTTATTATCCATGAATAACACATCTTTTGCTGGTGAATTTTTCTTTCCTACAAGTTTAATTTTTCATATCTTATTTGTCAAAATTTTTTTAAATGAAGTTTTCCGGTTAAATTAAAAATCACAGTGAAATATTGAAGAAAATTAATAAACAAAAAAGTAATCGAATAAAAGTCATTGTTCATGATTCGACTCCAGTTGGCGACATAACTGGCAGGAATACTCAACACTATACCAAAAGTTTAAATTTTAATAATTATTACAATATTTTTTGTAAGCTATCAGTCAGCTGAAATCAGAGAAAGATGTAAGTTTCCATAATTTCCATGAAAATTTTATGATAATTTAACTTACAATTACAGCACTGTCAGCGTTATTCCACTTTCAAAATTACACAGGATATTGTATATCAACTAGGAAAGAGAATAGAAAGGAGTAAAATTTATTCCTGCGATTGTGAATAATCTTGAGAAGATGCCACCACAAGCACATTCAGTTATACTTACAATTGTGAATTATTTACTTAAGAAATTAATTATTTAAAAACAAATTAAATGTAGAAATAATCAATTAGTTTATATTAACTTATGTGTTGTTTTCACTGCTGCTATTTCAACTAATGTATTTACTGCTAGAGTGCTTTATCTCTGCTGCAGCTTTTTTTTTTTTTTCCGGTTCTTTATTTGTACTACCCTTTTCCTTGTATTTAATTATTTAATATATTATTTATAATTTTTTAAAAAAATTACAAAATTAATTATCTAAAAAAAAATTACTACAAACAGCAGGCATCTCACGCATCTTTATCTAATTTTTGCTAAATTTAAATTTTTTTCTAATCACATGCTCAAATCAAGCCACAGTACAAATTTGTCCTACTTCAAATACTTTTTCAATTGTGTTGTGTAACTCTTAAAAATTTTGAAATTGGTAAATGTTAAAATGCACTTCACTTAATTTTATCATCTACAACTTAATTTAATATAAAAGTATTTATAATATTTGTATTAAATGAGTTAAATCCTGAAATAGAAACTTTATTGTAAATTTTTAAAGAATCTTACAAATTTTATATAGAAACTAAATTTTCTTGTGTTCTTTTATTAATAATGTTTATCTAGTGGATTTATAAAAAATTGAACATGATTAAACAAAATTAGTGTGTGTATATATATATATATATTCATTTTTCATTTTCTCCTTTTTTTCCCTTGCCCGTATTTCACTTATAGGTGACATCTATTATCCCACAATATATACTTAAGAATTAACAAAACTTCAATATTTTAATTATAAATATACTCTAAATTAGTAAGTTACATTTTTACTTGTCCTTATTGTAATTTAATAGTATTCATGTACGTAACTACGTAGTAAATGACTATCAATTTGAGGCTTAAAAATGCATAATCACAAAGCACAAATGTTATGGGATAAATGATTGTCAAAAATAATAATGTGACGTGGTTTCCTAACTATTTGAACCATGCATTTTGTATGGCCATTTTACAACTGCTATTAAAATCATTAATACATGAAGGTATACCATTTATTTTTCATATGTTTCATCCCTTTTAGTGTTTCCCCATTTTCACTTCTGTTTTAATACAAATATCATAGTTATGGTATTAGTATACCAATCAATAAGTTTTTTAAATTTTATAAATATAATAAATTTATTTATGGAAAAAGATTCATTAATATAGTAGAGAAAACTAATATGCAAAAAGAAAGATATTGATAACAATATAATATTTCTTTTACATAGCATTAAATGATCAAATAAGATAACAAAAAATAATAATAAAAGATAGAAACTTTCTATTGCATATGATATATTTGAAAAATAAAATTTCTGATGCTAATTTACGTCTTACAAAAAAAAAAATTATGTAAACCAAATTCACCGTGCCTGATTTGTCCTCAAAAACTTTCCTTTAACGCTTTTAGAACTTTTGGAGTATAGTTTTTCTAATTTTTAAATTCTTAAAATTTATGTTTAGACTTTTATTTGATTTATATAGTGACTTAATTAATTATTTTTTGGGTTGTACTAGCATTCACGGCAAACCGTAGAAACTTTGATTAAAATTTTAGTAATTAAATTATTTTTATTTAAAAAAAATAAATGCGAATGCCTAGTGCACAATAAATAAATTATAAATTTTTTAACATAATTAATTATAGATAACAAATAAGTCTGTAAATCCTATTGGAATGACTCTATTAACTTTCAAATACAAAATTATAAAAATAATTTGATTATTTCAACAAACATTATAGAGTTATTCAATATAAATGGATAAAATACAACATTTTATTAAACATTAGTTTTATTGTCATTTGTCTGATATTCTTCTAAAACTCCTTTTTTGAACACACCCCATTAAATAATTTTAAAAAGCAATAATCATCTACTTTAATCTATAAATAACACTTTTTAAAAAAATCCTTTTCAAATATAATGAAATTAATTTTAAATAGGATGGCTATGGTAGAAAAAATTGTAATTTTTGTGATATAAGCTTCTAATCTTAATAGCTGCCCTAGACAAGATTGGGTAGTTAGCATTCATTGGTATACTCGTTAAAGATGAAAAAAAAATAAGAAAGCAATTCATTAAACCCTAACAATATTTTTGAAGGGAAAAAAAAAAGGATATCCTTATAAAAATCTATTATGGTAAAAAATTAAGTAAAATTTTTATTTTATTGCTTTTAAAAGAGAAGAAATGCACCAGAATGGGTTAATTTAAAAAAAATAAAGAAAATAAAACAATTATTTTTAATTATTTCATGAAAATTATTTATGATAGAGATTTTAAGAAAATTTTGAAGGAGTGGAAATAATATCAGTCTAAAATTATAAAAGATAAGAGGTGTGTATTAATTATGAGCCAAAAAAGAAAATCATAATGATAGGTAAAGGAATGTTGGATTTCCATTTAAGAGGTTGAGACGAGGGTGGAATAGTACAATTGTTGCCTGTTTACATCAATTTTTGACCCCATATCCTGTTTACAGACACGTTGAAAAATGAGTGTCATTCTTAGAAAGACGATAGAAAAAGTTAAAGAAAATTGATTCCATGATTCACATTCACATTAAAATGAATCAATTAGTGGCTATAGGTGATGATGCTTTTTTGATTATGAATCGAGTTGGTTGTTCTCCTGATAGGTTTGAGATTTATTCTATTGGTTCATTTATTGGCGCTCAGATAATTCCTTTCCTGTTGAATTAAGACATTTAGTTTTGAGATTTATTCATGCTAGAATTGGTTCTCCAATGTCTATTTGCAGTTGTATTTTGAGAACTATAACTGAAAGCATAAAATAAAAGAGTTTCGCTTCATATTAAGAAAAGATAACGTGATGAATGAACTAAGTTGTTAATTTTCTAACTGGGTTTTTCAGATGGGAAGCATTTTCTGTACAAGCTGGCTACCTAAATCAATTTCCCTAAACTCAGAATTTCTCTTTGTCTCTATAGCAATTTTTTTAAAAGTAAGTCTTCTTGTGATCCTGATAAGGTACAGACTTAAGACTCTACAGGTTCTGCATTCAGCAAGTCCTTGAAGCAAGTTTATGACTTCTTGATGCTTACAAACTTTGTTCCTACTGAATTTAGAATAACATACCTGTGGCTTGACGACAACAATCTATTGGCGTCTTTTGACAACATCAGGCTCGTTCGCGAGGACATGTTATGGATGCCACACCATTGCAGTTTTCTTTATTCTCAGTAAAAGACCCATCAGTTGCTTCAGTGTTGTAAGGTCTCATTCATTACAGGTTTTGCAATCTTCTTCTAGTTTAAATCTGTTCTAGTTTAAATATTTAGGCGCCCAGTAGAAAAATCTAGATAATTTTTTTACTTTATATGCGGTTAAAAATAGGTTGGTGGACTGTGTGGTGAAAATAGGTGTAAGTAAAGGAGTGGTCAATAATCATTAGGTAAAAGTATAAATATGTATTACCCACTGTTATAGAGTCTCCTTTCTAATCGTTGTCTTAGCCAATTATCTTTACACCAAAATATTTCCACTTTAACACGACTAGCCCACTATCCTTCCTCTGCTCCAAGAAATATTTTGTATCGGAGTGCTACCCAATGGCCACAAACCCAAACACTAATTCTTTCAATTATAACCAAAGTCTATTAAAAATAATCAATTAAGCTAATTAAATAATTAGATTTTTTAAGTCATTTTTTAATTGATATGAGTTTTATAATGTATACATAAAGATCTAATGTTTTGTTTTATTTTATTTTCATGATCGCATAAAATAAAATAAATAACTTGAGATCTCTAATTTAAACATCTCATATCATTCATTTATATTTTATTTTTGAGTGAAATTAAATATTTTTTTTTGATCAAGAAAATTTTAGATGTTAAAAATTAACAATCCTAATCTATTGTATCTGAATAAATTTGGGTTCAATTTTTTTTTTTTTTTGGATAATTTAACATGAGTTCTTAGTTTTCATAAAATATTTTTATTACTAAAATTTTTGGTTTCAACAAGTAATACTAGAGCCGCTCATGTCAAATTATTAAGGAATATTTTCTTTCTCCTTTTTCGTTTATGTATGAATTCACGTCATGAAGATATATATTCAATATAATTTTAAAAATTACAAATTTATGTTTATGAATGATTATACATATTATGATTTTTTATTGGGTTCAGTTTGTATGGATTCGGCAAGTTTGTGGTGAACAAAATTTGAGAAAAACAAAACAATAGTCAGTATTTGAGCCAGTTGTCTGATAATACTAGCAATAGGCATTTGCTTTATACATATGAGGAAGAGTATCTGACGGCAGAGATGCCTCTGAAGCTTGTTTTCTTTTTATCTAGTCCAAAGGGCTGATTTCACTAGGGCCTGGAAGGACTCTAAGCAGGCCCAAAATTTGCTAAGCCTAGCTATATGGGCCAGACATGGCATGAGGTTTGTAATAAATACATAAAAAAAAGGTATATTTATTAAGAAATATATTATGATTTTATACTTAAAAAATGTCATTTAACTTCTCTAAAATTAAGCATTTTTCCTTTTGTATTAAGTTTTAAAATACTAATTAACCTAAATTGTAGAAAATAATAATTTTTATGTAGGTTTTACATCAAACGTGTCTTCCAATTTGAAATGTCAAATGATGCCTTAGGCTAAGAAACAAGGACTCATTACTTGCAAATATTTATTTATACGAATAGCAAATTGGTTTAAGATTACTTGTCCTGGAAGACACTAACCAAAAAATAAATAATTTGGTCAAGATTAGCTATAGCTTTTCCTGACAGAGTAATTGTTTCTCCTGAAACAAATATACAAATTGAGTCTATTTTCTAGCAAAAAAAGCTATAAAAAGTGATATGTAATTTTAGCTGGTAGTTAATAATGTCGTGGTGCAATTATACATCATGTGAGTGATATTTTTGCCTACACTTTGTTAGTACATGTGGTGTAGTACTAACATTTATTAATTTACACATGTTTAGAAAATACTTACATTGGTTGAAGACACAATATCCATGTAAATCTCTGAGAGTAAAGTGGTTGTAAGATGAACATATGTGTACCAATATATATTGGTTAGAAGATAAGATAAATACCAGGTAAATCATTTAATTTAACCTTAATACCAATATATTTTACTATGAATCGATAAATTTGTTTAATATTTCATTCTTTAGGTAATGAATGATCAAATAAAAGGTCAATCAATTTTTAGTGATTGAAGGTGCTTAGCATAAGGACTTCTTCCAAATGTCATAACATGTTCGAGGTATTACAACAATGGTTCCATTTTGCAACTAGAGAGCAGGATAAAAAGTGATGTACTCAAAATAGAGTAGTAAGTATGGTTGCAATGATGATGAAAATATCAAGCGCGAAGGACAAAAATATGATTGTTAGGGTATGTCTTTCAATGGAATAATTGATCGGATATGGGACGTAGATAATCACATGTTCAAGATTCTAATCTTTAAGTGTGATTGGGTTGATAATAGAGATAGAATTAAGTTTAATGAATTTAATTTCCTAATAGTGTATCTCAATCGGATAGAAGATACATTAGATTGCTTCATTTAGCATCTTAGACGAAGCAAGTCTTCTATAAAAGAGATCAAGTAAATGATAAGGTTTCCATTAATTGTCTATTCAATGCCTGAAAGAGATATCAATTAGTCGACAATTTAGATAATGTGAGATTATTAGTGGATAATTCAACAAGACTTGGCAATGATGTTTTTCCTCTATTGGATGATGATGACATTGTAAATGTGCACGCACTAATTGTTAGGGCACTTGAGTTAATAGTACACATAACATGATGAATTTGGTCATTGCTTGTTGCTTTAACGCTTGTTGCCCTGTATCATAGGCCTTTACTACTTGCTATTAACTATTTACATGATATCTTGTGTAAAACCTCGAATTCGACATTGACAAAAGTGACAGTGAATAGGGTGTTATGAAATTTTCCAAATTTCCAAAAGAAAACCTTACCTCAAAGAAAATAATGTTTTGATAACAAGTTTGTAACATCCCTAATTTTAAAAAAAATTGGTAGAGTTTTCTCTATAATATAAATATATGCCAAAATATATAAATTTGCAAATTTAGACTTTCAAATGCAAACACTCCCTAAAATTCAAGGCCAACTATTTCATCTCATTCATTAACAAAATATAACTAGTATTAGGGTTTCTAATATTCAAATGATAAACATAAAAATTACCTCAAAAATATACAACACAAACTCCTACATCTATAATTACATCAAATTCAAAAAATAGAAAAGTCTTCATGCTAAAGTATCATTTGTCTTCTACTTATCAAGTCTTCAGCGTTACCTAAAATCTAAAAAATAAGGATAAACTAATGCTTAGTAGATATTTTACATGCAAATGCAGTTTTTAGGAAAATAAACAAATTTTCATATAAAACACTTTTTGATTCCAAGCAATCTTAACAAAATGCCATGAAAACATTTTCCAATATTTATTAAAATAACGTATACAATTTTATTCATTTATTAATTTTATTAATTTGTGTTGTGCATATGTTTGGGAACATTTCAAGAGACGACCTCCAATAACTAGGCCTACGTGCTTTTGAGGCATTATTTACAAGGCTGTCACCCAAATTTTATCTTTACAGGCTTTTATCGTGGGACTGAATATCGTAGAGCAACTATTGCAGTCTTATAAATTTGTCTATTTCATTACAAACTCTTCCGTATTCTAAATTCCTCCTCATTTCCTTCTTTGTTTTCTTCCCTATTTTTCCTTCTATGGTTTCCTTTCTTTTTTTTTTCTCTCCTGTCTTCAGCTCTCGGAACCACCCTTATTCTTCTTTTCTTCCCCTTTTCATTTCCATTTCCTTAATTTGCAAAAGCAAAGACCTTATTATTATTATTATTATTATTATTATTATTATTATTATTATTATTATTTTTGTGTGTGTGTGTGTCTTGTGGACTACTATCAATAACGGGCTACATATACGTGTTTTTAAGGCAATATTTTCAAAGATCGTCATCCATAATCAAACATATTATTAGGACATTATTCCTAGATAACATTGCCCAAATTTCATCTTTATGAGCTTTCACTGTAGAAAGGAATATCGTAGAGCAACTATTACATTGCTATAGATTTGTCTACTTCTTTACAGAAACTTCTGGACTCTAAATTTCTCCTTCTTTCTTTCCTTATTTTCTTAAATCCAAATTTTCTTCTTTTCCTTACACTTGGTCATCCATATACACTACTATAAAACAATTAAAAGAGCACACTTAGCAAAATATGGTTTTCATCTTTTGAGAAAATTTATTTAAAAACTATCTTTAATTCTAAAAAATAAAAACAATTTTTGTAAACTCTCTTTTAAAATATATATTTAAAGAACAATTTTAATAAAAATAACTTTCATTATAACTTTGATTCTGAAACATTAAAACTATTTTATAAATAGTCTTCTAAAATATACATTTAGAAAATGGTTTTAATAAATTGACTTTGCTTCTAAAAAATAGAAAATAATTTTTAAACTATCTTCTTTTTTTTTTTTACATATTTAGCGAACAATTTCAGTAAAACTGTTCTTGATTTTTAAAAATAAAAATGGTTTTTAGATCGTCTTCTAAAGTACATATTTATAAGACATTTTCTAATAAAATTAACTTCGATTTAAATAATAAAAAACTGTTTTTAAACAGTCTTCCTGTTTTAGAGAACAATTTGAATAAAACTGATTTTAATTTTAAAATTTAAGATATAATTTTTAATTTATCTCCGTTTACTATATCGTGTAAGATTGATAGAGTTCTCTCTTTTAAATATTAATTCACTCAAAAACCTTTTGATCAATAAATTTATAAAAAATTAAAAATTTACTTATTTAATTTTAATAAATTATAAAAATGTTAGAGTTTGAATTGAGAATCAATCAAATAAAATATAGCAGATGAGGTACACATATCTATACTTAAAAGCTTGTGAATAGCACCTAAGGTATATTATTCATGATATTAGTCCTGTTTCAAACAGTGACCTTACTTTCATTTTTAATCTATTGCTAATACCCAATACTACGATGTTAAACCTTAAAAAATTAATGTACATATATATGAACTATAAGTTTTACATAATATATATAAATATATAATTTCAGTCTCCTTTATAACCATAAATCTCCAAATTATATACATACATACAAATATATTTATATAATTTAAAACAAAAATGAAGTTAACAATAATTAAATAACATGATTATTTACTGTTCTTAATACTAGGCTGGGTCTTAACAAAAACATGCAAATATTTGTTATTTTAATTGTAAAAGTGTAGTGTGCGTGTATATATATGCATATGTGTGTGTGTGTAAACTTTCATTTTTGCATAAAGAATACAACTTAAGTCTAATTTATACCTATAAGCTTCAAAATTATATACATAAGAATGTATATACTATAAATTTAAAATTAAATTTAAGAAAATAGTAACTAAACAGCATTGTATGATTACTATTATTGATATTGGGCCGGACTTTGTTAGAAACAATGCAAATATGTTACTTTAACAATAATGGTGCAATATATATATATATATATATGCATGTATGTATTTATAACAACTTCATTCTTGCATAAAAAAAAGAACAATTGAAGTCTATTTTATATACATAAAATCTCCAAAATACATACACATACAAATACAAATACAAGAAAAAATATATATATATTAAGATTTAAAACTAAAATAAATGGAAATTTATTTTTTAACAGTAACAGTGTATATATATATATATACACACACAATTGTCTATAATGATTATTAAAAACAACGATGATATTAAAGATGTAGTGAATTTTTTTATTTTTACGATTACAAAAATCTTTATTGGTGATCCATTAATTTCTCCATATATATATACATATCAACTTTTATTATTACATAAATAAATGCAACGAGTTTACTTTATACCTAAAATATCTCTAAATTACATATATACATATATACAAATGTAGTGGTAAAACGGGTCCCATATGGCTTAATCTATGAATACTATTAAGGAAAAAAACCTTGAATTATTCATTGAATAGGCCAACTAAAAGGCCTACATGTTGCGCAGTTATTTGAACAGTAATTTTATCGCGTTGTGTTGTGGTGGTATTGTTTAAGGGCCAGGTCATTTACTCTTTGGGTCTGCCATTTAACTCATAAACAGTAAATTTGGCCGAGTAATTGCTATTTATTATTAACAAATAAAATTAATTTTAAATAATAAAATTAACAATATAAAATTATTGTAGTAAAAATTTAAATCTAAAAAATCTAAAACTGTAAAATTTTAAATACATAAAATATAAAATATAAATTTTATTAATTCATTAAACTTATATAGTAATTATATTATACTTTTATTCAATTCAATTTCAACCTAGATAAAACAGAAACAGTAGTAGTGTTTATTGTTTTGTAAGTTTGTATTTTATAATATTTATTTGCTTTATTTAATGTAATTTCTTATTTATATATAAAATGAAATAAAAGTAAAAATTATTAAAATCTTAAACTTTGTACTTTGTATTTGTAACATTGAAAAAGAACAGTATTTCCACTACAAAATAAATTAAAATATTAACATAAATTACATAAATTTTGAATTTCTTAAATTTTAAATTCAAAATATGAAAAATGTGAATTTTAAATGGATAAAACATATATTTTTAAGTAAACATTGTCATCCGACAATTGACAATCGTTTTGGCATTAATTTACAACTTTACTCATAACACTTTGTTTATAAATATAAGATTTAAAATAGATTGATGATTGTTAATATCTGTAAATGATATCAATTATAATTAAATATAATTGATATATCATTATATTATGTATTTATAATTTGATATGTATGAATATACAAAATCTTTAATTATGTAACGATCAAAATATAAGTAATTATGGTATTTTGTTATAAATTATAATTATTCATTCAAAATTTTAATTTATTAATAAATAATAAATATTATAAATTTATAATTTAATAAATATATTAATATTTAAAACTTTTTTAATTTATAATTATGTATAATTTATTAAATTATTTATTATTCCATAATTTTTTATTGATTGAAAATAATTTTTGACTATGCTTGGGTTGCTTTCTAATGACATAAGCGGACACAACGCGCACAATAATTGTGTTATGGATTTCACTGAATTTATTCATCTTAAACGTACAGATTGTGTTGGCCCAAGTTGAAAGCCCACGTGAGTTTAATTTTCATGGGTCATACTGGCCCATTTGTTTTCTCTACGTACATAAATACAAAAACATACACATATATATCATATAATTTAGAATTGAAATGAGAGGGACAATAATTAAATATAGCTATTGTTATTGATATTAAGCCGGATTTTAAATAGAAACAGTGTAAATATATTATTTGAATGGTGCATGATAAAGATATAGATACATGTATAATATAATTTGAGTCTACTTTATAATGATAAATCTCCAAATTATAGACATTTAAGTGCCTACATACATACATACATACATACATACATACATACATATAATTATAAAAATTAAAACTAAATTGAATGGAATAGAATGTAAATAATAGGATATAGTTACTGTTTTGATATTAGAAAATGTGTACATATGTTATATATATATATATTTAAAACTAAATGAAGGAATAGTAACTAAATAGTATGATTTAGTTACTGTTTTAATATTAGGCTGGGCCTCATTAGAAACAGTGCAACTATGTTACTATATGATAAAATTTAAAACTAAAATAAAAGAAACAGTAATTAAATAACGTGGTATGGTTGCTTTTCTTTATATTGGGCAGGGCCAAAAGTAAAAACAATGAGTCTACTTTATACCCATAAAATATCCATAAATTATATAAATTGTAAAATTTAAAACGAAAATGAAGGTTTATCGTCCCAATTTGAGTTTTATTTGAAATCAAATCAGTGAATTAATTGTATTCTTTATATGCTTGAAAGTTTTAATAGTTAGGTTTATATGTGATTTATATATGTTAATTAAATTGTTAATTAAGCAGATCAAATTCAGTAATCTGGATATTTATTTATTGTATAACAACAAAACAATAGCAACCAGCAGTATAAATCACATTTAACTAAATTTGGTGTTATCACGTAAGCACAAGGTTTCCATCAAAACAAATTTTAATCGACAAAAAAGTAAAATCAACATTGTGCAGATGCTGCCCGCATTGAAAGAATCAGAAATTTATTTGTAAATGACAATAAATCTGAGCACAAAATCAAGCATATTTTCAACAAATGGATCATCAGATTGTAACACTAAACTTAATTGTAGTTTTTTTTCATATGCCTTAGATTCAGAAAATGGAGAATTTTCGGACAAACCCTTTTTTATAGAACTAGAATTTTGTTAGTAAAATTGTTATTCAACGATCACAAGTGGACTTTGCAGCTTCTACTTCGTTATCTAATAATCCAAGATAAATAATTCAAGATAAATAAACCTGCGAGCATCATCATATATATTTCAAAAGGAGATCCCTAACCACTTTCTCCTAAACTTTTATCAGGTTTTAGTTTCTAAATAGCAAGCACTAAGCCATGGCCAATGCGTATATAAATTTTTCACAATTCAAATTAAGCATCTAATCAACATCAGGATTTTGTGTTAATGGGGGATTATTTCATACTTCTTTCCAAAGAGTTGTCCCATTCTAGACTCCTAGCTACCACATTTGTGCAATGTTACACCTCTGTATTTTGAGCTTCCTCTTCGAAATCCAATTCTTTTTCGACGAAATATCAACATAAATTATTTTTTTGATAGATGCTTCGTCTGCATATTGGTCACAATCAATCAATATGCAAAACAGAAATTAAGAATCCAACAAGGAATTTATATATAAAAGTTTCTGTTAAGTGTTTCACATTTTCTTTATAATCACTCAAAATTCAGATCAGCATCAACTGCCGAAACTTAATTGCAGCTATATCATATGCTCTGAGTTCGCATAACCCATCTTTATAAATCATCACATAAAAACCAAATTTTTTTTTAAAAAAAAAAAAGTTGACTGGTAGATAAACAAGATTCTCACCTAGCTACAGCATGTATTTTATGAAGCTTATCACATTTATTAAAATAGCTGTTAGTAATATAATCATACGTTGATTATAATTTCGTATATATGAATTGAATATATTAATATTAATTATCTTCTTTTAAGTTTTAGACATTCATTTAATAATTAAGATACCATAAATTTTATTTATTAACATTTATTTTATTTTAAAGTGCTTAATTAATTATATTTTTATTAGTATCACTGACATGTTTTTTTTTTTTTTTTAGTACCATGGCTTCTTTTCATGGAGGCACCTGTGATGGTGTAGAAACTTTTCTAGAAAATTCTTCAAGAGGAAAAATAGTAGAGGTCAAACAACTTTGTTAGAAGCTACAAAAGAAAAAGGTTATGGTCATAGGTTACTTATTGTATTCAATGAAAAACATAATCCCATAAGTAAAACATAAAAAAGGTTGGTAATCTTAATTGGTGTATTGTCCTATATAATAATTCTAGTCACACATAGCACATGGTTCAAGATGTCTAGACACAACAAATGGGCTGGCTCAACTTGCAAAAATGACGCCTAAGCGGAGTTATGTGTCAAGCTTGTCTAAGCACTTACAGTAATTGTGTTAGGCCGGGTCTAGTCTATTTAAAAATTTTCAAGCACGACACAGCCCATGAAGCCCAACCCATATAGGTAGTGTTGGGTTTGTACCAAGCTGTTGGGCTGTGCTTGGGCCAGCCTGTGGCCCACGTTGACGATAGTTTTGACTTTACAAATTATGAAGAATTTTTCATGCAAGGTTCAAACATGGGCTTCTGTGGCAACTTACACACAACTTACCATTTGAGTTATTCACATTTGTTTAGAGATTAACATAAATAAATAATATTTAACAATTAGAAAATAACATAAATAAATAATATTTAACGACAAGTACATGTTTAATTTATATTATTAAAAATAATTATTTTAAAATTATATTAAAAAATAATTATATAATTAATTCAAATTTAATAATTATAATTATTATTATCATTAATAAAATTATAAAATAAAAAATCTTGTACATAATATATTAATCATCATCAAAATAATTTATATTTGTGAAAATATTATCACCTGCAATAGATAATAAGTGATTGTGAAGGGAAGATAAAGTGGTGGAGGTAACTCATGTCATTTTCAAATTTAGCATTTAAAAATTTATATAATAATTTAATTTTATAATGTTTTGTATTAAACTTAATATAAATTTTTTAAAAAATATATAAATTCATTAATTTGAATATATATTTAAAGTTTTTAACAAAAATTAACTTCTACAATTAAAATTTTTTAATTTAATATAAAAATATATCATCAATTTTTAATTTTTTATCAAATCTTATAATATAAATTAAATTTATTATATCTTCTCAATAACAATAAATTAATTTTTTATAAGTAGATTGTATGGCACAGCCACGCCATTTGTTCTGTCTAAGGTAGAATGCGTGACCTTCCTCTACTTTGGAAACATGACATTTTAGTCCCTTAAAGCTTTGCATTTTTGTCCTCAAACCTTCCTTAGACTTTTTCTTTTCTACCTTTTTGAGCTGAAAATGCTTTTGTATGACAACATTCTATTATTTTTTGCACAATTTAACTTAAACACATCATATATTAACAAAGCTTGAGGGATTATTAAACAATTTAAGTCTGAAAGTGACTGATAGGTGCATGTTATATACACTTATCAAATACCTGCAAACTCAAATGTTTGCTTGTCCTCAAGCAAATTAAACCTGCTTCAGATTAATTAAACCTTTGAGCATGCTTTTAGTCAAACAATAATCAAGACTCATAGATTAAGCATGATACTTAAATTAAGAAAAACTTCAAAATGCTATCATTTTGTCCCAAAATTTGACTTGAGTAACAATGAAGCTCATTTAGGGAACTCCATAAGCTTAATTTTCATATCACTCTCTACTAATGTAGTAAGACACCACATCAAGGATCCTTAGGACTTAATTAAGTTTGTAATGATAAGCCAAGGTTAAGGTAGTGTATTTAAATCTTTAAGTGAGCTTCAAATATCCTAAATACCTCAACCATCCTAGAGCTTTTTCTTCAATCCTTTGATTGTTTCCCATATTCAACACTTCTTTATAACTTCCTTTCTTTATCCACCCTTCATTTGAAAATTTGGCACCCCTTTTATATATAGAGGATATGTGTGCTTGTGAACTTATTTATTCACAAGAATTTTTTTTAATTAGCCTCACTCTTACCTTTTGATGTGAGTTCTCTATACTTACATAGGTATGAGACCTAGTTACTCAGTAAGAGTGGCTTAATTTTTCATATTCTACCCATCCTCCATTAATTAGATAGTTTTAGAATGGTTAAACGCATTTAGGGTACCAAAAAAAGGTAATGGATTTTACTTTCTTGTTAATTGTTATGAGGGTGACAACAAAAGAAAAGAAAATTTAGGCTAAAAGGTGGATGAACTAAGGATTGATTATTTCTAGGTTGGCTTAAAAGGCTTAAACGCACCAAGGATAGCCTAATTCATTTCCCTAATGAAGTATCATATACAATTCTGGCTCAAGTAAGACTCAACTAAGTTCTAGAGTTCAATAAGGCTCAACAACCTTAGTTCACATAAACCTTCTCTAATTTCCAAACAACCAAGCATTTGTAACCAAGTGGTTAGAGTTCTTGAGAAACCATCGAATAAAATAAATTTGTCAACAACTCAAACACATTTATCATTTTCCATAATTGAAGCATTTTCAATCATGGTTATATCATTGGCTTTTCATTCAAATTGACAAAAACATGTTCAATCTAAAAAAAAAGGGTTGCATTTACAAGGACAAGGAAAAGAAAAGTCTTAAAGAAACATAAGCAATACTAACAAAATGCAAACAAAAACTACTAAAAACCTGAAAATTAAACTGTTAACCAAAACGTTTTGTGTGCCATTGGTGGCTTTAACAACACATTCAACAAAACACTTTCTCAATAAATTCCCACCCCTAAACTTAATATAAACATTGTCCTTAATGTTTAACCACAAAAAAAAAAAAAAAAAAAAAACCAAAACAAATGAGAAAGCAAGGAAGCTATACTTGGGAGGCAAGATGTACAAATTTTGCCTCTCATTGTGCGTTATCACTTTTATCTCCTTGTGGAGGAAACAATTGTGGAAGCAGTGGATGTTTCGCATCGGGGTGCAGTCTTTATAGATATGAAGCAAAGGTGTTAAGACACTCCA
Organism: Azadirachta indica; assembly: GCA_022749755.1. Taxonomy (NCBI): domain Eukaryota; kingdom Viridiplantae; phylum Streptophyta; class Magnoliopsida; order Sapindales; family Meliaceae; genus Azadirachta; species Azadirachta indica. The sequence goes on from CM040443.1 coordinate 1,792,608, forward strand.
TTAGAATCAGTGCATCCTTGTTTGCTTTTGCTGGATGTTGTGAATTTCTCGCCTTTGTTGAATGATTCATTGATGCATATCGGAGATCCTTGATTAAATGGTATCCTCACGAGATGAGGAGGAGGGATGGGCTTCATGACCTTGATTGACACTTAAGAGAGTTGGTAAGCCTTTATAAAGATTTTCTTGACACTGCAATATTGCTTATAGGTTGATCGATACTCAGCTAGAATTGTATTTAGTGAGCCTTTCTTAAGGCGAGGCAACGGTTTACGTGGCGGCAGAATTTGCCTTTCTTGATTTACATGAAACCCCGAGTTGAATCATATGGAAGCACTTCTTGCCCAACAAGTAAACTTAGAAATTACTAAATTGCAAATCAAAGAATCTGGATTCACTTTGTACTTTCCTGTATCGACCTTTACCTTGGCTTTTAAGTATAAGGCAGTAATGAGACAGGGGTGTGTGTGCCCACCGATTGTTTTGGCTTTAATAGATGTAAATGTGCTCTCTCTTGTGACCTTTCTTATATCAATTGTAGTTTTAGCACAGATACAATAAAGTAAGGTAACCTATTTTGCCGTGACTTTGTTTAGGTGAGATTATGGCATGAGATTAAAGCAAATGAATTTATGTCGTGCCTTGGCGTATCTGTTAAGCATGTTTTTTGCAAAGGTGAGAGATTTGTGAGTTTTGCCATAACTTTTCAACCATTAAGTACCAAGAACACATAATTCTTCAATGATCATTGTGTAGTTGTCTTCATCCCTTCTAAATGCATCATATAAATCTTCATTCTTATCAATAAAGGGTAGGCTATAATGTGCATTAATGGCTTTCTTACTGAATGAAATTCTTTTACCTCGAACAAACACTTGATCATTTTCTCTACTTATGAAAACATTAGCATAAACTCCTCTCACTAATGACACTATTCTTAAGTTGGATAGTTGGTGAGTGATTTCCATTTCTGAGTCTGAATAAATTCTAAAATCTTTCCATCTCTCAGATTGGGTTTTAATGCTTGCTCACTCACTATTGCCTTATCATCTTCCTTGAACTTATTGAACATTTTCTTCGCTTTAAATTAGAAGAATCTCCTATTATCAAAAGACTATGAAGCTTGTGAAGAATTACCTTTTTTTGGTGCCATTTTCACTCAAAATTTTCTTTCCGACAATTCACCAAACTCTTGGAATGCCTAATTTTTCTACCCTTTTTTCTTCCACACAAATCACTTGTACTACCCTCTTTGCACTTTTAATACACTCCCAAAGTGTTTTCCAATGATGAAACTTAGGAAATCTTTAATAAACTTCACTCAATCATTTTGTTGAACACTTGGCATGTAACTTTAAGAACCCACTCAATGTCATATTCAAACATTTCTTTTTTCACTCAAATTATCAACAATTGATCTCAAACACTTCTAATAAACCAATCATTTAACAACTCCTATAAAATTTCCAACCAAAATCACCAACCTAACAACTTTAAACTCTTCCATATAGACCATAATCCACAAACCTCTTAATTTGAGTACAAAGTTAGTGATGAAGTTGTACAAAAGTGAGTACTTACTTGAAATTGTTGTTGAAATCCAAGATTGAAGATGGCACCCAATAATTTACTTTTTCCCTTATGTCCTAATTTCTTACAATGATAGAGGCTTTTGGGTATTTTGTGTTTTGGCCAATAAGTTGTTTTGAATAAGGATGTACTAGAAGACTTGAATGAAGATTGAATGAAGTGGGTATAAGATTTGAGCCAATGTTTTGTGTGTAAGAATTGATGCAGAGGGGGAAGATGTTTAAGAGGATATATTTTGTGCTTTGGGAGGGAAAACAAAGACAATGAGTAAAGGAGAGAATAAAAAAAATGTGGGTTAGGGGGGCTATGTATAAGGGCTGCACGGTGGCAGTCTTATTATTGTTGAGAGTGCACTAGCGCCACTTGCATTTTGGAAGAGAGTGCGTTGGCACCACTTGCATTCTGGAAAAAAGTGCGTTGGCATCACTTGCATTTTGGAAAAGAGTGCACGGGCATGTTATAGATGAGTGTAGGCATACCATAAGCATTACCTCGTGTGCCTCTCTCCTGCACACTAGCGCGTGGCTACGCGTTTATGCTGTGTGAGCGTATTGCACATTCTACTAGTGGAGAAGGACTAGTGTACTGCTGCACAACATTTTGGCAAAGGCTTACCCCACATTTTTCCTTGGCCTTTCTAAATGCACAGAAATAGCTTATAAGTCTCTAGGAGTTGATATTGAGTTTCCAAAAATCTCCACCTAGAAATACACGTACAAAAACAATTAGAAATGATAAAAAAATTGCAATGAAATAAAATTCATGAATTCAAAGAAAATAAAACAGGAAAGAGAAAACTTAGGTTTTCTCCCAAGAAGTGTAAGTTTAACATCTTCAGTTAGACAAAAGTGCTTCCATACAAAAACTCTCAAACATTATCCGAGATGATAGTGGTCTTACATTGTTCAAATTCATTCTGCATATAATGTTTCAATCATTGTTCATTTACTTTGTATGTTCCTTTGGTTTCATGATGAATTTCAATCGCACCATAGGGAAACACATAAACCACCATGAATGGATTTGACTATTGGGAGCATAATTTTCTAGGAAAAAGTCGAAGACGGGAATTGTACAATAAAACTTTTTGATCAACCACAAATTCACACCTCAAAATATGCTTATGATGCCATTTCTTTGCATGCTCCTTATAGATTAGTGCATTCTCATATCCTTCATTTCTGAATTCTTCTATTTCATTTAGTTGTAACAATCTGTTCTCTTCAATGTCCTTCATATCAAAATTCAAAATCTTTATAGCCCAATATGCCTTATGTTTGAGCTCTATTGGCAAATGGCAAGCTTGTCTATAAACTAACTAATATGGAGACATTTTGATAGGGGTTTTGAATACTTTACAATAGGCCCACAAAGCATTATGCAATTTCTACGCCTAATCCTTCTTTGAAGTGCTAATGGTTTTCTCAAGAATTCTTTTCAACTCTTTATTTAAAATTTCCACTTGACCACTGGTTTGAGGGAGGTAAGCATTAGTTGCCCAGTGAGTCATATAAATACTTCACCTAATACTTCTTCAATGAGATTTTGAATTGGTGATTGTAAAAGTGTTTCCCACCATCACTAATGATTGTTCGAGGTGTGCCAAATTGGGTGAAAATATACTTGTGTAGGAAGTGCAAAGCAACCTTTTCATCATTAGTACGACAAGCTATTGTTTCTGCACATTTTAAGACACAGTTCACAGCCAATAAAATATATTGATTTGAGAAGGAAGATGGAAAAGGACCTATGAAATCTATACCCAACATGTCAAACAACTCAACTTTAAGAATGTTATTAAGTGACATTTCATTGGAATTAGATCATTGTTATTGTTCCATATCACCGTCATTCCTCCGTTTTTTAGCACAACTTGCATTAGACTTACCATGCGTTATAAAAAATTGGATAAATCCTGCTTGCATCCAATAACTTCAAAACCTCTACTCTCACAACTTCTTTTATGTTTGGTTGAAATGGCACTGATGCTTAACTACCAGCTTGAAGTTCTCTTCTACTAGGATTTTGTGTATACAAATTGACTGGCTCATACCCTGGATGTCGACAATGGACCACTCTATTGATGCCTTATAGTTCCTCAACACACAGAGTAACTTTTCTTTATTCAATTCACTTAGTGAAGTTAAAATAACGACTGAAAATGATGAATGTAAGCTTAAATAAGCATATCAAAGATGAGCTAGTTATGGTTTGAGTTTAAGCTTAGGATGACTTGAATTTGTTGACAACTAGGGAGCCAGATTTCTCACTAGATGTTCAAATTTAGGCTTTCCATGATAGAATGGTGGTGTAGTTTTTAAGTAATGTGCACACTCAACAATTTTATCATTTTTCGCTTTGGTAGATTTGCATGGACGATGCAAGCTTTTAAAGGTTTGTCCAAATGCTCCTCTTTAAAGGTCCTTCCACTAGCCTATCAATAATATCTATTTAAAAGCAATAATTGGTCTTGGAAAGATACTTGATGGCTTTGAACACATTAAAATCCACTTGTTTATCTTGAACTCTCAATATCAATTTTCCTCGTTGAACACTAATTAATGTCCTCTCGATGGCTAAAAATGGTTTCCCTAATATAAGCGGTATTTCCCTATCTTCTTTCATGTCCAATGCAATGAAATTAGCCAGAAATATGAATTTATCAACCTTAACTAATACACCCTTGATAACTCCTCTTCGATGCTTAATTGGTTTATCTGCCAATTGAAGTAACACGGCTATGGCTTTAGCTTCACCAAGTCCCAATTTTTTGAAAATAGAAAAAGACATTAGACTAATACTTGTACCCAAATCACATACGACTTTCTTAAAATGACACTCTCTAATGGTGCAAGGTATGGTGAAACTTCCTAGATCCTTTAATTTTAAAGGTAACTCATTTAGTAAAATTGTACTACATTCTTCCGTCAGTATAATAGTCTTATTCTCTTTTAACTTCCACTTGTTGCATAATATCTCCTTCATGAATTTCGTATAACTAGGCATTTAAAGGAATATTGATGTGCAAAATCTTGAAAATATCAAGAAATTTGGAAAATTGCTTATCTAACTTGTTCTTTTAGAGACATTGTGGAAATAGAATTGGTGGCACTTATGGTTGAGGCAACACAACTTTTTTCGACAGAGCCGATACTTTTTGTGATGATTTTAAAGGATTTACTTCCTTAGAAGTATTGGTGGTGCTCTCTATTTGCTCTTCATCAATCTCATCCTTTATTTTTGCTTGGTTTAATGACGAAGATTCAAGTTATTCCCCTATTGGTTCTTTCAAATTGCCTTATGGTTCTTCATGTTGCTTCCCACTTTTAAGTGTAATGGCTTTCACTTACTCCTTGAGGTTTGTTTCAGTACTAATTGGTAATGATCCTTGCTTCCTTTTTGTTAATATGCTTTGAATTTGTCATACTTGCACCTCAAGAATCCAAATGGAAGCCGCTTGATTTTGCAAAGTTTACTCGATTTTTATCATTAACTTGGAAGTGTTCATCGTAAGTTGAGCAAGAGCTTCTTCTAAGTTAACTTTCTTCTCTTAAGGTTGAAATTCGGACGGTGGTTTTGTGGCATTTTGGTTTCACCTTTAAGAAAAATTAGGATGATTTCACCATCCTTGATTCTAAGAGTTAAAGTAAGAATTATTTTCTTGCTGATTATACTTCCCTATACATTGAATTTGTTCTGAAGATGAAGGAGTAAATGGATTACCTACTTGACAGTCCATGCTATGACGATTACATTACACAATTCACAAGCCACTTGTGGAATATGGAAGGCATTAGCCATTATGGTTTGAAGTTGCTTGGTTAATATAGTTATCTAAGTGGTGAGTGCAGTAATGTTATCCACTTTGTGAACTACCAAGACTTTCTTTAGTGTTAAATGTTCTATGGGCCATTGATAAGCATTGGCAGCCATTTCCTTTAACAAATTATAAGCCTCATCAATCATTTTTCCCATTAATGAACCTCTTGCTATTGTATCTACAAGTGTTCTTGTTGAACCACCCAAACCATTGTAGAAAGTTTGAACTTAAAGCCACTTAGGTAAGCCATGGTGTAGGCATCTTCTTATCATATCCTTGTACCTTTTCTAAACTTCATAAAATAACTCCATTTCATGTTGGGAAAAAGTAGTGATGTCGTTCCTTCATTTAGTTGTCTTCGCCAGAGGGAAAGATTTTGCCAAGAATTTTTGTGCCAAATTATCTCAAATGGTAATAGTACCTGACGAAAGTAAACCCACTAGTTTTTTGCTTTGTCCCTCAGTGAAAAGGGAAGTAGCCTTAGCTTTACTGTATCATCCTACACACCATTATGTCTAAAGTTGTCGCAAATCTCTAAAAAGTTTATGATGTGGGCTTTTGGATCTTTATATGCTAACCCATTGAATTGAATCAATGTCTAAATCATCTAAATAACGACTAGCTTACTTTCAAAGTTATTCGCTTGAATAGCTAGTCTTCTAATGCTGCTTAAAGCTCCATTAACTGTTGGAATAATATACTTTCTTAACGCTAATTGGTCTTCTGCCCCAACATTATCCCCAAGATTTGGTTCCATGGTGTTAGTTTGCAGTTTTCTTGATGCTTTCTCCTCTCCTTTCTATTTCTTCAACAAGTTCTCTCAGTCCCATAATCAAAAAGCAATAAAACACTACTTCTTGCTTTTCTCTTGCACTAAAAGAAACACCTGCAATAAAAACAGAAATTAACTTTATATTAAATTCAAGATTAACCCATATCGATATTAAAAGAACTTAACACTCTTTAGCAACGGCGCCAAAAAACTTGTTGTGTGAAGTATTGTCCCATAAAGAGTATTAATCTAATAAGTATTGAAGATGATCAATTCTAAATTTATCTGAAGATTCAACATTAATGTGGATTAGAAATTATAATAGACTAAAAATTGTTAAACAAAACTAATAAGAACATACTAGATGACTTACTTTAAGAACTCTTAAATTAGTTGTTATGTGCACCCTAGGGACTAAAAACCAAGTTGCAGATGATTAGATTAGAACATAAGGAAATAAATCGTTAAAATTACAATCTTCAAGACGCCACAAAAATTGATCACTTCTTTGATAAGTCAAAATATTGTATTTTACCAAGAACACAAAAAGGCAGAGCTACACTTATTCAAAATATCTCAATATTATTAATGATATGATGATAACTAGTTTTACATAGTTGTAGCCTTTATATAGGCATGTAAATATCATTATCTTAAATAAATAGAAAACCAAAATTAAGTAGGAATAGAAATTCTAATTTAAATTGGAATAAAAATTCCAAATAAAAGAAAAAAAAAACTATAATCCTAATCTAACTAGGAAATATAATAATCTTAAACAAACTAGGAAACTAATTCTATATAGAAAAAGGAATCTTCAAAACTCTAATTTTTCCATACGGCATTAAGATATAGTAGCGTAGGGCTATTCTTCTTCTTGCATATAAAGATAAGTGATTATTTTTGGTGAAGTTTTAAAAACTTCTATAACAGCCTTAAAATCTTTTAGAATAGTCTCTTTATCATGCACTTCCATGATTAAGTCTCCTAAAACCTCTTTCATCCTTTTTGTTCTTGCCTTAGACATTGGACCACACATTCCTTGCAAAAGATCTTGGAAATATTTGGGAATGTTAGCTTAAACCATTTAGCCAGCATCTTAATCTCTATTATTCCCTCCCTGCTCGAAAGGATTTGTCCTCAAATCACCTAAGTCAAATAAAAATAAATAAGCAACATTAAAAATCGCACTAACATTACTATAATTGTTTGATAAATCTAGCTTGTAGGCGTTATCATTGATTCTCTCTAAGATTTGAAAAGGTCCATCTCCTCTAAGTTGCAATTTCGATTTCCTTTGTGTAAGAAACCTCTGTTTATGCATGTACACCCAAACCCAATCTTCAAGTTCAAAAATAGCCTTCAAACGCCCCTTATTAACTTGTTTAGCGTATTGCTTATTCTTTCTTTCAATGTTAGCTCGAACTTTGGCATGTAAATCCTTCACAAAATCTGCCTTTTTCTTACCATCAAGATTAGCACTTCATTAGTAGGTAAAGGTAAAATATCTATAGAAGTTAAAAGGTTAAAATTATAAACAATTTCAAAAGTTGAAAAGGAAGCAGTAGAATGAACAGACTTATTATGTGCAAACTCAATATGTGGTAAACACTTCTCCCATTATTTTAAGTTCTTTTGAATGATATCATGCAACAAAGTAGTGAATGTGCTATTAACTAATTCAGTTTGACCATCCGTTTGTGGATGTGCAACAATAGAAAACAATAGTTTAGTTCCTAATTTATTCCATAAAGTGTGCCAAAATTGATTGAAGAACTTAACATTTCTATCACTAACAATTGTCTTAGGCAAACCATGCAAATGAACAACTTCTTTAAAGAACAAGTCAGCAATATGTGTTTTAGAACATGCAATGAAATAAGTCATTTTACTAAACCTATCAACAATAACAAATATGTTGTCCTTACCACTTTGAGATCTTGGTAAGCTTAGAATAAAATCCAAAGAAATATCAATTCAAGGTTGGGTAAGCCCTAGTAAAAGGGTATACAAGCCATGCAATTTAACTTTAGATTTTGCGTGCCTTTGTATCTCCTTTATTTCCTCGGGATTAGCTTTATAAACAGGTCGATTTGGTATGGTAAAATCGAGTATGAAGTCTATTTGATGCTCAATACCTCTTAAGGGAGGTAATCCATGAGGAATCTCCTCGGAGAATAGGTTTGCAATCTCTTGTAATAAAGACACAACAACACTAGGTAAAGAAAGGTTAAGGTCATTGATAAAAAAATAAACATCCTTATACATAAGTATAAGTAATTGTTGCCATGTAATCATGACACTGTTAACCTCATTTTTTTTAGTAAATACACTTATTCCCTTACTTTTCTCTCTTTTTTGCACACTTTTCTCTCTAATTTTCCTTTCAACCTCACTCTTTCTACTTGCACTTTTCCTCTCAATTTCAATTGCTCTCTTTGCTTTTGCATGTTCACTTTCCTTCTTTTTCTTTCCCTCATGTTCACACATTTATTCTTCTATCATTTTGCACTTTCTTGTGATCTTAATCTGATCTTTATAAGCTTGCAAAGGTTTGAGAAGGGTTAGTACAACAATTTGACTATTCATTACAAAAGAATAATGATTTTTATATCCATCATGTGTAACCTTTCGATTAAACTGCCATGATTGGCCAAGCAATATATGACCAGCTTGCATTGGTGCCATATTACATAGAACCTCACCTTCATACTTGTCAATTGAAAAGGAAACTAAAACTTGCTTGGTTACCCTTACTTCTCTATATTCATTCAGCCATTGCAATTTGTACGTTCAGGATGCTTTATGGTATGCAAATTCAAGTTATCTACCAATAAAGTACTAGGAATATTAGTACAACTTCCACTATCAATAATCATAGTACACACCTTATCCTTTACATGGCATCTTGTGTGAAAAATATGCTTATGGTGCTCCTCATCAACATCATCCTTAGGCTATATACTTAGGGCTCTTCTTGTAACCAACAATTCACCATGCATAGGTTCTTCAACTTCAACATCAGAACAATTCTCCAATGCTAGCATCTCATCCTCACTTGAGCTAGCACTTTTTATTTCTCCATTCTCCAACACAATCATAACTCTTTTGTTTAGGCATTGAGGAGCAATATGCCTGAATCCTTGGCACCTAAAACACTAAACTTCACGTCACTTAAAAGGAGTTTTAGTTTTAGTTTTACCTTTAGGAACAACAATAGAATCCTTTTGCTTTACTTCTTCTTTTATTTTTAAAGTAGCTTGGTTGTGCTTTCAATTAGATTTCCATGAAAAACTAGAAACCGATCCAGATCTGAACCTTTTTTATTTGATTTGCTTTTCCACATTAATGGCTTTGTGCAATAGCTCTTCCACATCCATATAGTGTTGTAAATCAACCATATCAACAATCTCCTTGTTTAAGCCACTAATAAATCTTGCCATTGTTGCTTCTCAGTCTTCTTTTATGTTTGCTCTAATCACAGCCATCTCCATCTCCTTGTAATAGTCCTCTATACTTATAGAACTTTGAACCAGCCTTTGCAACTTTCTATGCAAATCTCTATAGTAATGGTTAGGTATAAATCTCTTGCGTATTACCAATTTCATCTCTTCCTATGACTAAATTAACCTCTCTTCAGTCTTACACCTATTGGTCACCAATTGATCCCACCATAAGCTCGCATAATTTATGAACTCTATGACTACTAGTTTTACTTTCTTCTCTTTGGAGCAATCATGGCAATCAAATATGTGTTCAACCTTTCTTTCCCACTCTAATTATCATTTAGGATCATTCTTTTCTTAAAAGGTCGGAATCTTCATTTTTATGTTGCACAAATTGCTATCTCTTTTTAAAACTGCTTTCTTGCTTGATAAGAACTTGATTCCTCCAAATTCGAATCATCTTCCTCTTTCTCCTTAAACACACATCTTTTAGTGGTTTTAGACAAAAATAGGGATTGCAATTCATCTAGCCTAGTATTTAACTTTCTAAATTGTTCACCATCCTTTATGAACATTTTCATGTCAACTTTTTGGGGTTCTCCTTCACTACTCATATTTATAACTTGCAAAACTTGTAAACAAATTTATTCCTTTCATACTCCTTCACATGTTTGCACTCAAATTAGATTGTTATCACTCGTGTTTCATACTAACTTGATGATAGTCTCACCACTCTCACCTTTTACCACTCAAGCCAACCCCCTTTATGTTCTTAAAGAATCAAGATCAACAAATCTCAGAAGCAATTGGTTAGATGATGGCAAATTTCAAAATTAGAACATTAAAGACTTAGTTGAGGCAAACAACAAAAACAAAAAAAAAAAAATTAAAAGAGCCAAAGAAATAGGAAAACTTCAAAAAGAAGTAAAAAAAAAAACATGTAAAAGAAATCACTAAAATGCAATGAATTGAAGAGCAAAGCTAAAAGGCACAAGTGCACAATTGAACTTGAATAAGATAAATAAAATATGGAGTGTGAAATTAAATTGGTGCAGACTCAAGAATTTTTATTTGATAAGGATTACTACTGTTTAAGGAAAAAGAATCCTAAATTGAAAAGGAATATATAGTTAGCTTTGAATTACTCAACTAGTAATTCCTGCAAAGGAAAGGAGATTATATTTTAACTTATTTGACTAGGAATATGATCTTATGGTTCAAGAAATTGCTTTTATACTGAAAAAAGGATTAAAATCAGATTTGTAATCTAACTACCTTTTTTTTTTTTTTACTTTTCTTATTTTTTTGTTTTTTTAATTGGATCTTTCTTTCAATCTCTCCCTTCTTTTTTTTTTTCAACCAAACTAAACACACAAGAAGGAATTGAATCTATTCAAAATACAAAGAAGATAAAAAAAATTCAAGGAAACTATGCAAAGACAACACAAGAATCGAACAAAAGTCAAAGAAAAACATAAAACAAAGATAAGCAAAGGATAAGTAACCTGTTTCTAGAGTCAAAGCTTTAATACCAAATAATAAGAATCCACTAGACGATCTACTTTAGGAATTCTTAACTTAGTTGTTATGTGCACCCCAAGGACTAGAAAATAAGTTGTAGATGATCAGATTAGAACTTAAGAAAATAAATCCTTAAAATTCCAATCTTGAAGACACCATAAAGGTTGATCACTCTTTTGATAAGTCAAAATATTATATTTTACCAAGAACATAAAACGGCAAAGTTACGCTTGCCCAAAATATCTCAATATTGTTAATGATATGATGATAACTCGTTTTACATAGTTGCAGCCTTTATATAGGCACGTAAACATCATTACCCTAAATAAATAGAAAACTAAAATTAAGTAGGAATAGAAATCCTAATTTAAATAAGAATAAAAATTCCAAATAAAAGAGAAAAACTGTAATCCTAATTTGATTAAGAAACATAACAATCCTAAACAAACTAGTACACTGATTCTGATAAAATAAAGAATCATTAAAACTCTAATTTTTCTATATGTCATTAGGATTTAGTAGCGTAGGGCTATTCTTCTTCTCGTACATAAAGATAATACTTATCTTATCTTTGGTGAAGCTTTGTAAACTTGTAGAACAATCTTAGAATCTTCTAGAATAGCCACTTTGTCATGCACTTCTATGATTAAGTCTTATGAAGCCTCTTTCATCCTTTTTTTCCTTGCCCTAGTCATTGAACCACAAATTCCTTGCAAAAAATCTTGGAAATATTTGGGAATGTTAGCTTAAACCATTTGGCCAGCACCTCGATCTCCATTAAAAACTAAAGGAGATTACTTTATCCTATTCAACAGTCTTCCTCAAGACTAGTTGAAATAAACCTAAGGCCAATGATTTATCCCAATTCACTCGTATCTAATTCTTCAAATTATACTATTTTGATTAGTTATTCATGTTCCTTTTGAGATTACTTTATCCTATTCAATAGTCTTCCTCAAGACTAGTTGAAATTATTTCATTTTTACGCATTTACTATATTTCTATGTAAATGCTAAATAAACGTAAATGCATTAAAAGCAATAGTATTCACTAAGGTCATTACAAAAAATATATTAATACACATATGTTAATATGTAATTTATAGTATTTATCACACGATCTAAATGTAATAAATACTTCTCAGTATTTATTGGTCAATAGTTCAATTAATTAAAAGCATTACAATCATGACAAGTGCGGAACAAGGAAGTATTAATCAAGAATAATATAATATATGAATGTAAATGCTTTCAATCAATCAAATCATTGCCATAAATATCAAATTTAGCCAATCATGACGAAGAGTTCAAATTCAAACATCAAGAATTCAGTAATTGATAACATAAATTTAAATATTCACAAAATTGTTCAATTTAAGACATTAAAATAAAATAAGAGAGGACAGAAAAACTACGTTTTGGAGAGCTTTGTTATTCAAGAATTCATCCTTGCATTATCATTTTTTCCTAATCAACTCTCTTTACCTAGATTCCACTGTATCTTTCTCTTATTTTATTTTCCTTTAAGAAATCCCCTTTATAAAAGTTGTTAAGTTGGCTACAACCTTTAAAACATATAAACCTAGTTTTACCCCAAATCAAGACATCAAAATATGATTCTGTGGTTCAGATTTAGTCTAGAAAAATGTCCACTTTGAGTTTAGCAAGCAGCACAAGAGTACTAGAACCGTGCAGTGGTACATAGGGGACAATAGGGTGGGGTGGATGCGCCACCTATTCCACCTATTGGCAAATTGTATAGTGCAGTCATATTGCTTGGTGGCGCAGTAGTGCCATCTATTCTGCCTAAGGGCAGAATGCGTGGCCTTTCTATAGTTTGAAAATATGACATTTTGACCCCTTAAAGCTTTGCATTTTAGTCCTCGAATATCTTGCATTTTGGTTCTGAATCTTGCTCTAGATTTTTTCTTTTCTTCCTTCTTGAGTTGTTCAATTCCTTTTTTAGCCAAAAATCCTTTTGGATGACTAAATTTTATCATTTCTATAAGATGTAACTCAAACACATTAAATATTAACAAAGATTGAGGAATTATCAAACAATTTAAGTTTGAAAGTGACTTATAAGCTTGTATTATACTCACTTATTAGCAAGGTCTATATGTTGGGAACTACAATCAACAGCAAACCAATCCATTTTCTAACACTTATAATCAAGGATGGAGGAGTCATCCTAACTTATTTTGGAGAAACAATCAAAATGTCATGCAACCATATCTCGGTTTTCAACCATAAGAGAAAAGAGTGAACTTAGAAGATGTCTTTACTCAGCTCACCATGAATACTTCCAAGTTCATAACAAAAACTGAAGTTACATTGCAAAATCAAACGGCATCTATTTGGAATCTTGAGGTATAAATGAGTTCGATGGCAAATTGTTGACGGAGAGGCAACAAGGATGATTGCCAAGCAAGACAGAAACAAATTCAAAAGAACAAGTGATTGTAATTACATTTTAAAGTGGAAAACAATTGATGGAGCTGAAAAACAACTTGAAAGAGACACTACAAGGGAAGGAAGTTAGTGCATCATCCATAAAGGACAAGGACCATGATGAGCAAGTAAAAAACACTAACAAACCATCTAAGGTGGTAAGTCCTTCAATGTCATAACTAGAAGCATCAACTTCTATGAAAAAATATGTTTCACCTCCACTATATTTCTCCAAAGGTTAGCAAAGCCAAAGAAAGATCTTCAAACTAATGCAATCGTAGAGCTATTCAAAAAGGTTTCAATCAACATTCCATTCCTTTAGGCAATTGAAAAAATTTTGTCTTATGCTAAGTTTCTCAAAGACTTATTAACTAAAAAAAGGCAATTCCAAGAGCAAGAGAAGGTGATGGTAAGTTAGAAAGTGAGTGTTATCTTGCAACAAAAACTTCCTCCAAAGCTTAAAGATCCAGGAAGTTGCATTATCCTTTATGTTGTAGGAATTAAATGTTTTGGTAAATGTTTACTTGATTTAGGTGCTTCGATCAATCTAATGCCATATTTTGTTTTTGCAACCTTTAATCTAGGAGAATTAAAGCCTACAACAATGTCTATTCAACTTGTGGAAAGATCTATTAAGTATCTTATGGAATACTTAAAGATATACTTGTTAAAGTTGATGATCTAGTTTTACCGATAGACTTTATAGTAGTAGTTATTGAAAAAGATGTTCAAGGAGACTTTCTCATTCTTTTTGGTAAGCGATTCATGGCAACCATTAGAGCAAAGATCGATGTCAATATTCGATGCTATCTTTTCCTTTTTCTTCTTTTTACACTTTAATGTTTTATTCTAATTCCAAATTTAGTTAATGGGAATTTTTGACCATACCTTACATTTTTTGACATATATTAGATACACACCCATTTTTCATGAAAGTCATCATTGCACCCCCACTTAACTGAAAAGAACCATTAAATCTAGCAGACTTATATACAATTACTTTTCTGCCCTTATCTTAATTGTCTTGTTTGCACAATGATAAGACGGTCTGTATATGTAGTATGCTATCATTAGTTTATTATTATTTTAATATTTTAAACTTTTAATGAATATAATATTCTTTTAAATATGATTAATTTAAAAAAGCTTTGAATTTTGAAAATCAAAAAGCAGAAACCATTGTAAATTCGTTGGTTAATAAGCACATGTAAGCACGTGAGCTACCTAAACAATCTATTTCCATCCATAGCACAGGTAACACAGAAGCAGAAAATTCTTCCTCATCAAAATGTCTTCATCTACATCCACGCAATATTCAAATACAAGCACTCAACAACATGAAATCAATGGAGTATATGATTTTGGGCTCTTAGCTGTGGTGAGAATTTCAGAATCAACAAAAAATCCATACAAATTACAATACTGCTGTCCTAAGAACCATGGAGATGTTCATTTTACAGATGGTAGAGGCTTACAATGGAAGAATATAGTGTTATTATTGGGAGAACTGATGAGCTTGAAGCTAGAGATGAAGAACTTGGCCAACAAAAGCAAATGGAACTTGACATTTAGCAATTCCCAAGTAAAATGATAGAGATGCACCAGGCAACTCAAAACAACTCCACATCATTATCATGCTATTAACTATATGGTAAGTTTTAAGGTGTAAGCAATGAAAATGCAATGCATAAAAACCTTCAACATATGTAATAGTCAACTGATTTCAAATACAAAAGCTTAACTTTATGTTGTCATAAATATATGAGATGTTTCTTATACTTATATTCTCAAAAAATTGTCTATTGCATACAAAAACACATGAGTTAGCAGTAAGAGTACCTCCAATGTCTACATTATATTAGCACCTATGATCTAACACAAAATGTATACAAAAGAAAAGTAGCTTGCATATATAGTGCCATATGAACTATTTGGTTACGAATATACTAGTCACAGAAGATGCTATCAAAAACTTCGGCATAACCAACTAGATAACCATCAAAATGAAATATCTTATAATATATTGGAAATACGTGGCATTGTGGAAGTTGTGGTTTGCATGAAACAAAAGCAAAAATGTTCACAATTGATTCACTATATACAGTGCTTGTCCTGGCACTGCAACTGCTTCGTTTGTTGATCATTTCCTCTATAGGTTTGGAAACAAATAAGAGACAATAATCATGCACGGTATACAATTAAAACAATACTAAGTCATAACATAGTCTATGTAAATTAAGTGGCTCTTGGTTGGGTTGGATTGGTGCATTTCCCTTATTTTTTGCTTGTATCCTTTTTTGCCTTTATTTGCATCTTGTCTTGATGAGCATTGTTCATATTGCATTTCACCTACACCTAAAATTCTAATTCCTCCAGCTACCATAATTTTGTTTCCTTGCACTCTTACCCATTTTATAGATGGTCCTACCTTACTTTCAGCTTCTATTTTGTTTGTGAAACCTTGTTTAGTTGATGTGCGTGATTAAATGTGGTTGATTGTGCATATTCATCCCATTCATTTGCTATTGGTGCCTTTGAATGCATATCCCTAACATGCTTTTATTGTACAATATAAAAATGTCAGGATAAACTTTTAATAATAAAAGTGCTAAGTAGGAAAATACAAAACAACAATCACTTCACGTAATTTTAAATTATAAAAATGCATGTCCAACTGAAAAAGTAACAAAATAACAAGCTCTTCATAGGGTTTTAATCTTATTAAAAGCCATATCCAATATAAAATTAACAAAACAAAGCAACACAATTCATTTTTATATTTCAAACCCATAACAATGTGAGTCTAATGGCAAATTAACAACCATACAAGACTTAGTGAAATTTTAGACCTTTGACAACGCATTTCCCAATATAAAAATAACAATAAGTGCTTTGGGTTATGTTGCAAACCTAAAACTTGTGACTATCATACTTAAAAATTAATGAAGAGCAAGTACATATGCTGAAACTTGTGATTATCCCACTAAAATTTTAATAAACAACAAGCTAGAAGTTATACATAAGCTGAAACTTGTGGTTATTCTACTAAAAGTTTAATAAACAACAAGTTGGAAGATATAAATAGGCTGAAACTTGTGATTACCCGTTTAAAAAATTAATAAACAACAAGTTGAAAGTTATACATATGCTAAAACTTGTGATTACCCATTAAAAAATTAATAAATAGTAAGATAGAAGATATACAAATGCTGAAACTTGTGATTAGCCCACTAAAAAATTAACAAACAGCAAGTTAAAAGTTATACATTTGCTGAAACTTGTGATTATCCCATTAGACTATGAATACTATATTTAGCTTTTACTGCCAAACAGACTTATTAAAATAAATATTTAACAGGAAATCATGAAAGCAATAAGCTTGAAGTTATCTTATAACATAACACTTATTCGATAACGCCTTGTCATTTTATTGCCATTTGTGGTGTTCGTTGGGCAAGCCCTTATGTTATGGCCGAACTTTCCACACATCTTGCATTGTAATGTACATCTCCTTCGATGTCTAGGGACCTCATCTGACTCTTTTCTTCTATTGACCTTAGGCCTCCTAACAGCCTTTTTCATGAAAGGAGGTACTATCTGATCTACTGACACATGAGCCTATATACTCTTGTTAAGTAGTAGGTGAATCATACCTCCATAAGCCCTAAGGTATGTTTTCTTCCTAAAGCAATCATCAACATAATCACAAATGTCTCTACCATTATACAAAATACATAGGAGGGCATGTTTTAAGGAATTTCGATAACTGTCCAAGCTAATCACATGATTTGATGCTCAGATTAACAATATAGCTCTTGCCTTTGCCCTTGACTTTAAAGAAAGTCTCACTTGCTGGCTTTATAATGAATTTCTCGGGATTATTTGCTTCTGCAACTTGTTATAAATCTATTATGTGATAGTGGAATTCCATGTAGCAACCTTTAATCTTTTGTTATTGGATCTCTTCATCAACCTTTTTATAATATACTCACAAATATAGATGATTGGAAGCTTTCTTGTATCACCAAACTAAGCATTGAAAGACTCGAATATATTGCTTGCGGTGTGGTTAGATTTACAATCTATATCAAGTGTATAAACTAACTATTGCTTTGAGTTGATATTCAGCAATGTATCCTGTAAACCAACATCAATGTTTATAATTGTCTTTATAGCTTGCTGAAATGACTGTATGTTTGGTGTTCTTATTACAGCCCAAAACACTCGATTGAAACCGACCTTCGGATGCTTCACTTTCATGTTTACAAGTATATGCCTCATACAATATCGAAAATAGGCATTTGGAAATTCAAGGGGTAAAGCTAACTGAATTCCCTTCTGTCGATCATATATAAATATGAGTCACCTTAAGGAGTTCAGAAACATCCTCAAGTTGCCCCAAAACCAAGCCTAGATGCTAATGTTCTCGGCATTGCATACATATATAGGCAAGGGCTATACTCTCTTATTTCCATCAAGAGCAATAGTTGACAATAATATTCCTTTCTAGGGGCCTTTTAAATGATACCTATCGATGCCAATAAAAGGATGACAACCATTGTTGAACCCATCTCTTACAGCAAGGAAACCAAGTAGGAACGGTCAAATATGGTTTCTTAATCTGAGGTGCTATTTTTGTTAACCTTCACAAGTGCAAAGGCTCCAAGCATATTGTTAAGTATCGCCTGAGCATAAGCTCAAACAATTTTATAGCTAACTTGATGATCAATATCTGCTGCTGACAAAGCCTTCTTTTTAGTCTTGTACAGCTTCTACTTGGACACATGCATACCATATTGTTGCCTCATAGTAGCTTGTAAAGCATACATTAATTTTTGGATGACTCAAGATAGTTTCCATGTATTTTGCAGCAAGCCAAATAGATGTGCATTCTAGATTATCTAGAATCTTCTAAAATGCATGTTCTTTTTTTCAAACTCTTCATCTGATACAAACCCCTAATCGTAGTTCTGAGTGTGTAAAACATCCACTTGCCTTTTTCTTTATTGTAGGTTAGCACCTTTGATGGCCAAGTCTTTCAAGGCCATCTTTATTTGATGCAGGCTTTCAAAAAAGATTCCTACCTTCTTTTGATTTGGGCCATCTTTTGGTTTGTACATCAAACATCCTCTTATAGTATGTTTTTTGGTTTTGTAAAATCAACATTAGAACACAGCCCACATTCATTATCATTTGACTCATAATCTGACAGCAAAGCATCATCTTTCTTCATCTTCGGTGTGTATAACTGTTCTAATATTGGTAGTGGAATGCTTCAGATTACCAATATTAGCTTCTTCTTCACCTTGACTAGATGACTCGTTGTAATCATTGTCATTGTCACCTTCATCCTTGCCTGGATTATTTACATTTTGGCTCTTTTCAGCTTCTGGATGTTTAGGGTTTATATCATTCACTCCACTTGCTTGGAAAACTTGTGCTTTAGGGTCTTGTGTGCCATGAACATTATGTGTTTGGAAAGGTGGGCATATGTTTGGGTAATAGTAGGTGATGTTAAATTCAGGGTAAATGTTTGATTGCTGGCAAGTCTATATGATGTGGTAGGTGTGTTCTTTTCGCTATGTGTTTCTGATGGGGAATATGGTATGTTTTGGCTATAGCGTTTAATTGCGCTTGCATGGGTAGAAGAAATGTCTAGCTGACTATTTGTTGGGGTTTGCAGCACTTATTCTGGGCAATCACCATACATCAAAACATTTGGTTCACTGTCATCCTCATTGCTTGAGTTTGTATATTCATGTGGTAAGTGATAAGTGTGGTTGGGTTGATTTGCCACAGATTGGGTTGAAGAGTGAAAGTGCTGAGTGGCTAGGAATAAACACCTCTTCAATGGTGGGTTGACAGCAAGGGAAGCATCTTACATTGAACCTTCAATTTTTTTTATCCTAACTCAAATGTGTTTTGCTCAAATGTCCAACGAATCTCTATCATCAGCCACAACAAACTTCTTCTTGTCCCATGGCCGAACCACTTGTATAATGTATTCCTCATCAAAAACCATGTTTCTTTTCAGAGCTAGGCTAATTATTGTGTTAATGAGAACAACCCGATTGCATCGATCTGGATCATGCAACCCTAAATCATACTTTGACCTTATAAAATTTGCTTTTATATGAATCACATTTTTAGCTGGCATGTTTGCCTACATCACAAAGGAAAATAAAAACCAAACAACTAAAATTAATACAAGTGTTAATATGGTTCTGTAAAGAAGTTGAAATGGAAAACCAAACATTAGTTATAAGTGTAGAATCTTAATTTCTATCATTTCAAGAAGCATATAAGATATATCAAATATACTTGAACATTCAACTGAAAGGAATCTTTAATCTCTCAGAACAATATAACAATGTCAGTTGCACTATAGCACTTCACATGAACTTGTAAAAGAATCTTCAATCTACTAGTTTAAAAACCAAATAACAAACTAGGAAGCACTTAATTTCGAACTGAAAACAAAAGTATATGAACAGCATTACCAATAGACAAACAAACTTCATATTGAAGAGAAAAGAAAATCTATAATCTATCAAATATACTGCAACATTACCAATATATTAACACACTTCACATTCAAAAGTAAAAAAATCATTCAAATCAACCTAATTTTAAGCTTAGAAGGAGTTGTTGTAAATTGAAATTTTGAGAAATGGTGTTAAAAAAAATCACGAGTGTCATAAGAGCATTTCTTTCGTATTCCTCTACTAAAATGACAATGGAGTGAGAGTGTTTACTTTTGTGTTGGATGCTATTTTTGCGATGATTCTTTTACCATGTGCCAAAAAAACAAAGCATAGCTATTAAATTGGGAAATTAACAAAAATGACCACTATTCAGCTACAGTTTTCTCAAATATCCACTGTTCAAAACTCTTTTCAAAAATGACCATCTTTAACTTTTTTGGACAAAATTGCCCTTAATGACTTAAATATTCTAATCCTAATTTTGCCTAATCTGTCGATGTCTTCGTTCCTAAACGTTGAAGAAGAAAAATTTGAACCAACAAAGAAGCCACAAAAATCTTGGTAAATCTTTGTTTGCGATTCGAAATCGTTGATCAGCGTATATAAACAACAGTGTAGATGCCGGCGCAGGTAGCTGTATTCACCGGTTTACAACGATAACTTGTGAAGAGGAATCTGGTGAAAAATCGACGGTGACGGTATGTATTTGTTTTGATTTCTGGGTTTTTAAATAAATTTGAGGCTGGATTTGTATAGAAAATATGGATTTTGTTTGATTAATCATAAGAAATGTGTATTTTAGCTAGAAATGTGTATTATTTCTATTTCAATACTGTTTCTGTTTACTCGAACAAGTGCACTTTGCCTTATTATCTGTGAGTGTCTGCAAGAAGAGGGAAAAAAAGAAAGAAAATTGGTGAGGAAGTTGTTGCCAGACAGCAAAACATGTGATGTTAATTATTCTTAGACCTCATGAACATCATGTGGCTGGCAGAAGAGAGTATTTCAGAACAACTGACGGGTATCCTAATATCATAACAAACTTAAAGCTTAAATCTTTTTGTTTTAGCTGTCATGATGATAACGAAATTAATAAAATACTTGAAAGAATTATTTCTTTTTCTTTCTTGATATTTTCAGTCTTACAGAGTCTAGATATATGCAACGAAAGTAGTAAGTTCTACAACGAGAGGTGATACAGGATAGCACGATCTTTGTAAAACTTAACCAAATTCCTAACTTATCCTCAAAGTTTGTCTCTATCAAACACAACCTCTTCACTACCAAATAAATAACATCACTAACTAAACCAAAAAACTATTACTATAATACTAACACTCTCGTTCAATTGCACCAGCAGATTCAACTATGAATGTGAAACTATCTTCTTGATCAATTGTGTTATATTCCTTTAAAGTGTTGCCAGATACTTTTTTTTTCCCAAGCAATCTCCAATAGTTAGTAGTGTCTAAATCAATAGAGGAATGTTTATTGACAGTTCTCTCTAGTTTTGCCAATGATATGTAGGCAGACATAAATTGAAACTTGAATGTACTTTCTTCCATCCTCTGCCCGCATAATATTCTTTTGAAATTTTGGGGAAATAGTCTTTATTTCCATCACAGAAAAACTGTTCTATATGTAAACGTTAGCCACCATTTAAATGTGTATTTTGAGAGAAGTTTTGCAAAAAATTATTTTCAACATAGGTATATTGATCAAACTGAAAGCATTTTCCTTATGCAGAATAGATTGATTTCTTGTTAGGGCAAAACAACATGTATAATAGTGTATAGGATTTAGTCATTAAACTAATTTAGGAATAATATGTATAACTTTTATTATAATATATATAGAATATATGCATGCGAGAAAAATTCCCCAAGGACGGAGGTTTAATATTGAAATTAATATGTTGTGTTTGTTATTATATGTAGATTTACTGTTCATTATCTCCAAGCTAGGGTTTTCTTTGCTTGGCCATTGAAATATCATTATCAAATAGCATTATTTGAGTCTTTTAAGATATCTTAAATATCGTTGTTTATTTTACTAAAATGGAGACATTAATTAGATAAATGAGGGTGTCAAAGCTTATGAAATTGTTGTCTGTAGGATACAAAACAGTATATCTAATGACATTAACTTAGATAAATTATTGCTGCATTTCTTTCAGGTTGCACCTTATGAGAGACTTGTATTGAGCAAAGGTTATTTGCTTCCAAAATGTACGTATCACCACCTTTAAACTCCTAGAAATTACTGTTTGATTCAATATTTTTGGCCATATGTATTATGTCACGATTAACATTGTCTTTAGCATGTCACTTATAGATCTTGACAATTACTATGTTTTTTAACACAAATATGATTTTGTATTCTAAATTTAAGTTATCATTATTAGTTATTAAATACGAATAAGAAGTTAATACTTATAAAAATTATAATGATAATACTTTAAAGAGAATATAACAAAAATATTATAGTTATATTTTCTTAATATAATTAGGGTAGTTTGAAATACTTTGATGCTTTTAAGTTCTTTTAAATTTAAATGATACGAGAGAATAAAAGTTTAGTACATGGTAGATGAGATTTGTCATTAATAAATAAATAAATAAAATATCATTTAATATCACTTGGCTAAAAATTAATGCAACTGACACATGAGAATTGAAAGAGAGAGAAAGCGATAGTACCTTGGACTTGGAGTGGATTCCTCAATACAAAACTTAAAGAAACATTTGAGTAGAAAACTGATTGCAAGAATCACTCCTGTCCAAGCAGGAACCGCGATTCATGCCAATTCCCCTACCCTAAATATGATTGCCCCTGTCTCCTCCTCTCCTATATACATAATTAAATTATTAATAATAATTCCTCCTCTCACACTTCCAACCCTTTCCTTACATAATGATGTTATTAATTAATTAATACTCTATTAACAGCACTCCTTCTTAGTGATCATTACCTTTTTAATATGTAAATTATCTTACTTTCCTTAGCGATATTAATGAAATTGACTACATAACGTACTATATATAATAAATATAACATGGTAATTATTTTTTTGTTCACTGTTTCTAATTGAGAAAAATAGATGGCAGCATTTTGTTTTTGTATGTGTAGCCAAATTGTCGAATTTCTTGTTTTTTTATGTTGTGATTTGTATCCATTATTTTATTAACTGTTTTGACTCTTTGCACATGACAAATAAGATTTAAGTTTGTTAATAGACTATATTGATGATAACCACAGAATATGGCAACAACATGCATGTAATTTGTCTCCCATTAGATGTAACTTTGATGCAGTTGCTCTTGTGACTGTGTACCTAAGGTCCTGGGCCTAAAAGCATTTAGACAATTCTTTCAAATTGCTTCCTAGAATTTAGTAAATCACTTCTTTTCTATTTGGACTCAATGTGATACATAACATGAAGAGCCTTTAATTTTCTTCATCCCTGACGCAGACAAAGTTGAGTTGCCAACTTGCATCATCAATCCTCACCTTGTCTTGTGTATTCACTATAATTGGATCAGCATTGAAATCAATTTATTTGAGATGTTGGCAAGAATGATTGATGTTGAGAATGTATGCATAGAAATTTCTTTGTTCATTGTGAAATGTGATTTTTCAGCTGCATTGATCAGAATAGTTGAGAATGATGGCTAAACTCAGTGACAATTTTTTTTTGTTAGTACTAGGCATGACTTTTTATCTTACACTCATGACTCTGTATTCAAATTTGGTTTAAGTATAAATGCATTCTTATACAAAAAGCAAAATTGACTACAATAGGCATATTGCGAGCTTTCACATCTTTTTGCATTTGATTCAACTGATTGCAAGCCTTATCCATTAAACTATAGTAGCAAACATTTCTTTATGCCTCCTTACTCTTTATTTGTTTTGTCAATTGCAACCAGCTGTTGATGTTCAAAGTTCATGAATTATTGTTTGTTCTAGTTAAGAGCTCATAAATTTGGTTATAATTGAAAAATTGTCAGTGTGCTTATTTATTTACTTGTAACATGCAATTTTTTTAGGAATCGAGTTGGTTTTGGGAACTCGAGTGAAGTCTGCTGATGTGAGGTGTAAGATATTATTAACAGCAACTGGAAAGATTATAAGTTATAAGATTCTCATCATTGCAACAGGTGCTCAGGTATTGAACCTAATCTTTATTTATTGAAAGACCTCATATTTTTTACGGTGAATTGATGTAACTTCTTTTTTTTTATGGTAAGGAATTTAAATTATGTAAGATGTATGAAACTCGAGCCTTTCAGAATAAAAGTTATTTCCACAATTCATTTTAAATTTACCCTCATTTCAGTTGCCACTATAAAATCTTTTCCTTCAATGACAAACTTATAATTTTACTTTGTTTTCATTGATGGGCCTTCATTATACTTTTAGTTTTTATTTTTGTTCACATAAGATAGGATCATAAAATCTCAAAATTAATCATAGTTATAATAAGCTATTAGTGTGTTGACATTTGAGATTTAAGAAATAAAATTTCTTTAAGTTTATATGATTTAGAAATGACTGTGGATTGAGCACAACGTGTGCATGTAGGCTTTGAAGCTTGAGGACTTGGGTTTGAGTGGATCAGATGCTGAAAATGTTTGTTATTTTTTCGATTATCATTTCAACAATAATGCTTCTTTGAACAGCACTTTTTCTGTGATATAAGGCACATACATGGGCAGCAAAATTACTAGTGCTACATATAATGTCCATATTGATTTTTGGTTCATTTGGATAGCTAATAAAAGGTTAAGCTCCTTTAATTTATTCATTTTACTTTTACCCATTGACGCAAACTGTAGTTGCATCTGCAGCACTATGCATATTAAATAGATAATTAAGTAAACATTATCGCATCTTTGATCTCCTATATTTTGTCTGCTGTTGGGAGCTGTTGTTTTTGTTGGTTTTGTTGTTGTGATCTGCTGTTTGGTTGTTTATTGCTGATGCTGCTATTGTGCTGTATTTGTTTGCTGCTGTTCAGAGTCTTTGTTTATGTGCTCCTGTGGCTCAGGCCTTTCTCTCGTTATGCTGCTGTCTCATTGTCTGCTATTACTAGATTTGTTTGCTAGTTTTTGGTTTGTTGATGTTGGTACTGGATACTTTTCTGCTTGCTGTTGCTGCTTTCGTGTTCTGGAAAGTATTTCTGTGTTGTTTTGCTATGGCTGTCAAGTTTTTGGCTGCTATTCTCATGCTGAAGATTGTTGCTATTTTTGCTATTTTTGCTATTTGCGTTTCACATCTACTTGTTTAATACGCTTATTTATTAATTAATGATATTTCTCTCTAAGAATTAAATATTGGAGATAATTTATAAAAAACTACTATTTAGATTTATAGCACGTTTTAATTGAGAGTTTGATGTTGGATTAATGCCGCAAGGCAATAAGCCATTAAGCGCTTCCTACTTCTTTTGCATTTTTTCTTATTATTTAATTTTGCTTGGAGATTTTACAAAAAAAAAAAATTAAAAATAAAAATTGATTTAATGCTTTGTTTGAAGATTTAACTTCTATGTAATATCGTTGTTAGAAATTTGGACAAAGGAATTATTACATTGCTTGTGTTATTGTTTCTAGCATGGTTGAAAAGTGAGCAGCATTGAGTTTTAAATTGGAAATTTGTCCTTTGTAAAATCATTATCATTTATACTTCCATTTAATATAACACATGCAAACCTGTTTTAAAGCTCTTAATTTTAAAGCTTCCAACTTTTTGTAAATATGTTTTTATTTGTTTTAATCATGGTCAACATATACCAAGTTAAATATATCTTCAATTTTTACATCCACATATGGAAAGTGGATGTAAAAGGCATATATTGAACTATTTGTATGTCATGCGGTGTTCTTAAATTTCTCGAATACATAGTGATCTGTGAACTTTTCAGGAGAAATATGTGGGATTAGCAGTGTATTACTTTGGGTTTATTTACTTTTTAGCTCTATAAGGATGATGCCAATGACATATTTATACATTTTGAGAACATATTATGTTTTTACCAAGTAGAATGTGTTTTCTTGGTTGATGTCAGGGGAGAAAACGGATGCAGTTTTTTAAAGATTTCACACAGTGATAAAATTCAACAATAAAATCAGCGGAGTGTTGTTGACATACATGTGAAATTTTGGAAAGATTACTGTAACTTAACATATTATGGTTTGCATGTGTTATTTTGAAACTGATTGTAAATGCAAAAGAACTGTTGCAAATTAAGAGTTTTGGTCAATGTACAATATTTTGTTCGAGGAATTTCTGTACTGGGGTATGCTTGAACATGAAGTGACAAGGTGTACAGCTGAACAAATTTTTGCACATATGAAGCTTTCATTTAAAGTCCTTTTGCATCATGATTATAACTTTTTGATGCCTACGGTTCTATCTTGATTCTTTTTGCCATATCTGTGGCTCTACTTTAATTTAGAATTAGTTGCATTTTGCTTCATTACGTGCTAAACTATAATAAGTATTGCAATGCATATGGTTGCTGGATTCTGCATATTGTTAAGTCTTTTTTTTTTATTCGATAACCCTATGATACGCCGTGCCTCATCATGCTCCCGCTGTCACTAAATGTTCTGAGGGAAGAGTTTTTATGTATTAGTTAGTATTAATATGATCTACATATATATGATTTGATCTACATTTGTCATATTAATTTGCCTATTAAAATTGATCCTGCTGTTTATTTTTGAAATCATCAATTAATAATATTGAAGTTTATAGAAAATGTAATACAACTTGATGTACATCTGTGAAATCTATGATTAATAGATGTAATGATTTTGATGGGTTTTTAATATTCTAACTTAAATCTTTTATGACATTTAATAATTAATTAATTAATTAATTCCAATCCTAAAAGAATTTTTATGGCTGATAACCCTAAATGAGATTGTGGATATAAGAAAACAACATGCTCGAAAGTGTACTTTCGAGCATGTTGTTTTTTTTTTAATATATTCGAAAGTGTAGTTTCGAGCATGTTTATTTTATTTTTCTTGCTCGAAACTATACTTTCGATTTTTCCAGATTACCCTTTGAGCATATAAGAAGTGACGCACGCATTTTACATGCATATGTTCTATTATATATGGTTCTTTTACTTGCTCTATTATGTCTTTTTATATAACTATGTACTTACGTGTATTATAAATCACTGAGATTTTCGTTTGTTTTTTACAGGTATGGATAGGATGATAACCACTGAGTTGAAAATTAAGCCTGCTGACCATTTTCCCGCCATAGTGTCCTCGCGATCTCGGTCGCGTTTGTTAAAGCAAGTTTGCCAAAAACTGACTCGGGCCTAGTGTGAGATATTTCGAGGGACGTGCTTGGGTCACTTGCTAGAGCTAAAGGATATAAAGTTCTCTGGAAATTTGGTGCACAATATACTTTTACATGAAGTTGTGACAGAGGGTGTTGAGGATGAGATGTGGTTTCTTGTTGGTGGGTACACTCTTCGTTTTTCACATATCGAGTTTGGCCTGATTACGGGGTTACAATTTGGTCCTTATTCGACTGATAATACTTGGGGGACAACCAGGCTCATAGATACATACTTTATGGGAGAGACGGCTATACCCTTGTGGAGGATAAAGGCAGCATACAATGCATTTAACTTTCGTCGGATTGATAACGTTGATGCGGTGAAGTTGTCGTTATATGTCATCTTGGAGCTTGTTTTACTTGGAAGAGGCTGACAGTATCATGCTGATATGTGGTTACTGCAGATGGTTGATGATTTGGAGCAGTTCAACCGTTATCCATGGGGATCGACCGTATTCACATACACATTCCGATGTTTGAGTAGAGCAATGTGTACACAGTTGGCGACGTACAAAGTTAAGTCTGCACAGCTAAAAAGAAAAGGGAAGAAGTATAAGAATCGATATAATCTCGTGGGATTTCCATTTGCATTCCAGGTATGATTTCTTTAGCAATATTATGTTTCCATCTATGTGATAGTTGTTGAAAAACATATATGATCTGATATAGTGGTAACATTGCGTAGATTTGGATATATGAGGCGGTTTCTATAGTCGGGACAGAGATGGGGACACGCATCAATAATCGCCTACCTCGCATGTTGAGGTGGGTTGTGAAGAGGAAGAATGTTCGTGATACTGACTTGAAGACCTTTATATTCAATGACAGACAGGTTAGATTTACAAATCATACAAGTTTTATTTGGTCTCAAAATTTTTTTTGTTAGTACAATGGTTCATTTTTTGTCTTTTTTTTTGGGCAACCCCCCACAATTTTACGTGTGCGAGAGCCTGACCAAATTGAAAGAGGAGAGCCCTATGTAATAAATTTAGGCTCTAATCAGGCATTGCATGGGGAGTACGGGGGCGATCTTTTCCCTGCACTTAGTGGTAATGGCCAAGGGGTTGACCCAGATGATGAGGCCATGCCTAGTGACGAGTCTGCTTCATTGAGAAACGCTAGTCCATTTAAGGTATCTTATACCTACTATATTCTGAAACACTTCACAATATTAACTTATGCTAACGTGCCTTGCACGCGACAAGGCTCAAAATATTATTTTGTCGTATCTTGACAATTTCACGCTTATATTACAAACTACAGATCATGATACGCGTATCCCATCGCCCATGCTAGTACAAAAGAATAGGAGGAAGGTGAGCAGATTCAAGGTTTAGTTTGTACAGTGATTAGAAGAACTTATTTTATAACTTTATACTCTTATGTCTGTACGTTGATGGTTTTACAGCATAATGTAGATCCGATGCCTGAGCCCTCAACTCATTATCCTGCTGCTTCATATTCACACCACGAAGCCACTGATTTCGTCGATGAGCCAACATCATCTCATTTTGGTCCCATCCTACTTCGTGAGTTGTGTTCTCTACGTACTGATTTTGATGCCTACAAAAATGAGCAAACAGAAAAATGGCATAGACACGAAGATATTTTACATGGTCAGGAGGAGTTGTTACGACGGCAAGAGGAGACTCTTACAATATTGGTCAAAGAAGTGAGTAATTGAGTTTGCTCTGAGTTAGATGAAGACGCGTGGATGCCTGATAAAGATGCGAAGGTATGACCATCTCTTACGTATGACGCATGTTCTTTACTTATAAGTACCTCATACTCCAAAGTATAAGGATTGGATTATGGTTGATGTTGTTGAATTTGACGTTGTGGGGTTGTTTGCAGTACCTCAAGCCATGTTTGATATGATAGAAATTAAATGTGATTGATTTTTATATTCTGTTTTTTAGGATCTCTTGAAAACATTTAGGGGAGATTCTGTCCGTTTTATTTTAGTGTAAGTTAACCAAATTGAAAATCTATGCTGATAGGATATTTTTTTCGTGACTTTACAGTTTGATTGCATGGGCCAAAACAGTGTTCGTATCATTGAACACCCCTTCCTCCCCCAGCAAACGCTAGTCGATACGGCCGAGAATATAGGAGGAGTAAGTCACAGCGTTCCCCATATACGAACCCTTTCAAGCAACAAGGGCCCTCGACAAGGAGAGGATGGCCAACGTACAATTCAGCATATGAAATAGACCCTATGTGAGTAATTCCTGAGGAGATGTGGATGGAGTATTTAGAGTGGATGAGCTCTCCAGAGGTTTACATTGAGAGCCATATCATTAGGGTGACACCGAGTTGGGTAAGCGTTGTTGCTGATGAAGGACAATGGCTGGAGGATACGGTATGCAACATAACCATGTTTTCCTATATTTAGTAGGTTCAAGAACATATCTTCTTGAATTTTTTTCTAGGATATTACATTTGATCTAACAATTTCCTTAAATTGCAGCATATTGATGAGTACATGTTACTGCTAGCCCATAGACAGGGAGCATGCTCCGAACAGGTGCCCCAACGGTGGACTGTTGCATCTACACACCTTTACGTATGTTAGCCCTATATCAAATTAAAATATAGGTGTTCATACCCAAAATTGTATCTATTGTTGTTAATATTGTGCACTAACTCTGAGCTTATTTTTGGCGAATGGTTGCAGACCTATCTACAGTGTGTATGGAAAGATTATCTTAAGGGGCGTCTGACAAAAGGAAGCTTCCCTCCGAGCATTAACATTGAGTCACATGTAGAGGGCAGAAATAGCCCTGTCCATCGCCTATGGTGGGCTGTTAATGAAGTGTTCATACCCATTTGCATTAGCTCCTGTCATTGGGTTGCGTGTGCCGTACACTTCCAGAGACGACGTATCACGGTCTATGACTCGGCACCCTCAGTGCATTCTGATCGGGAGATGATCAACGTTATGAGGCCTGTGTGCGAGCTTATGCCATTTCTGCTACATGATGCAGGTTTTTATGACGTGCGGACTGAGATCGAGTATCGCGTTGATCCGTTCGAGTTGGTTCGCCCAGTGGATGGAGTGCCTCATCAGGAAGTGTCCTGAGATTGTGGGGTTTTCACCTGTATGTATATATATTACTTAGGATTAGGCAGACCTCTCGATTTTTTGTCATCATATGGGTCATTTTTTAGGAGGAGGATAGCCGTAGAGTTGTGGAGGGGTCAGTTGTTGTAGACAGTTGGTATAAATATATTACTGGATGGATATTTAATAACAATCATGCTTGATGCTGAATCTGTTCAAAACTAATGATTATTTAGCACTAAACTTGTCTTTTCTTATTTAGTTTTTACTTATGAAATCGAAACATTTGTTCGACCTACGTAAGAAATTTAGTTGCAGTTTTTATCACGTATAAAAATTTAGTTGTAAATGAAATTGCTGAGCACTATGTGATCAAAACGTCTTATTTTTTGTCAATATTTATGAAAAAATCGAAATAATAGTTTCGATCATATTTTACAGTTTGGGTTTGATCGAAACTGATGGTACATTAATGATCGAAACTTCTAATATTTCGTCACCTATTCTGGAAAAATCAAAACCATAGTTTCGATCACGTAAATAATTTTAGTCGTCATCGAAACTTCTGAACAATACGTGATCGAAACTTCAAATATTAGTTTGTCGGCCATTCTGGAAAAATCGAAACTATAGTTTCGATCAAGTTCAAAATTTTGGTCTTGGTCGAAACTTCTTAATACAATGTGATCGAAACTTCAAATTTTATTTTGTCGGCCGTTCTGGAGAAATCGAAACTATAGTTTCGATCACGTTCAAAATTTTGGTCATGGTCGAAACTTCTAAATACAACGTGATCGAAACTTCAGATATTAGTTTGTCGTCCGTTCTGGAGAAATCGAAACTATAGTTTCGATCACGTAAGAAATTTTGGCATGGTCGAAACTTCTGAATACAATGTGATCGAAACTTTAAATATTATTTTGTCGCGCATTCTGGAAAAATGGAAACTATGCTTTTGATCACGCTAAAAATTGAAAGGTTTTCATCATGATTACAGGTTTACATGTGATCGAAAGTGTGAGAATACTTTGTAATTGATTTCATACACTTAGTATCACACAGTATTTAGATTGTTTCATTAACATCCCTAATTTTTAGCACGTTCGAAACTGCAATTTTATGTTTATCCCGGAAAATTTTGGAAAAATTGAAAGTTTCTGCAATTTCGATCACAAGGTAAAAAGTAGTTTCGATCACGTGTAGTTTTAGTTCATGATCGAAACTGTAGTTTCGAAATCTCGTGAATTTGAAAGAAACTGATGGTATATTAATTAATTTTATTTGTTTTAGTGGAAAAACCTGCATGTGTAAACATCGTACAATGGATACATACAAAATGTGTAAAAGTAATATCAGCAAAACAATAAAAGAATTCAAAATAAACAGATAACATTATATTTGTGAGCGTAAATCATAGAATTCAAAAAAAACAACATATATTTTAAGTAAACAAAGTGGTACAAATAATGCAAACATTTAATGCCTCAGTTTGCATTTCATATTTTGTTGGTTTGGAAGTGCATAACTATAAAAATAAATTAAAAATCCCTTACATATGCTTAAATTGAATACATGTCATTAACCATGGCGGAGGGGAATAGGATTTTTACATGTGGCACGATTATGTCCAACTTGTTGACACCTGGAACAGATTCGATGAACAACTTTCTCTCCTATAGAAGGAATTCGCTGTTTCTTAGGTCGACCAGAAGGATGGCATTGTCTGGGTGGATTGACATTGATTTCTCGTACTTCATTTGGGATCACCCAGTCGACATCATTCCCAACTGGATGAATAGACTCTGCATATGCATTCATCCAAGCGTTAGTGGTGTAGTAGTGTGCGCACAACCCATTATAAGAAAAGCGAATATGTCTGCACGTTGCAAGAGCGTGAGCACACGGGAGTTGCTGCAGGTCAAATTGTCGGCAACTACATGTCTTATCTTGTAGGTGTACAACCTCAACAACACCACGAAGTTTAACTTCAAATTCGAAACGTGACACCAGATGCACAGTCATGGAACGGGACTTCTCTAATTCTAAATCAATTACCTTTTGAGCGGCCTCAGTCAGATAGGCATTTCTTGTTAAAGCCTCTTCCCTACGCTCGTAAAACCATCTTTGCACATGTGATCTAATATGCTCAACTAACGCAGTAATGGGTAGCCTCCGAGCACTTTTCAACAATGCATTCATACTCTCAGCAATATTGGTGGTCATTAGGTCATACCGTCGAGATGGAAAATATGCTCTTGCCCATCCATTAAGTCCAACCTCGTTTTCCAAGTAGTCAGTTGCTGCCGGATGCATCCTCCTCATATTTTGCAAATATTCGTTACATTCAGCTATCCGATAAGCCTTTGCAGCACGAAAGTATGCAGCCAAAAATGTCTCCATTTGTTGCGATCGCATCTTGTATTTTGCCTTCACATTTCCAGATATATGATAAGAACAAAAACCATGGGCTGCCTCTGGGAATACCGTGGCTATAGCTTTCTCAATGCTATTGTGCCGATCTGATATGAATACCAAATTCTCTACTGGCTCAATTGCTTCTTTAAGCTTTAATAAAAACCACTCCCATGGCGCATCATTCTCTGAATCGGCAACACCAAAACCAAGAGGATAAATTTTGTCATTTCCATCCAATGCAGCGGCCACGAACAGTGTCCCTCTGTACATTCCCTTCAAGAATGTACCATCAATGACGAGAACAGGACGTATTGTGCTGCGAAATCCTTGAATGCATGGCCCTAGTGCCATAAAGAAATATAGGAAATGGTCATCAACATCTTTCTGAATCACTGTTACTGTACCAGAGTTTTTCTCCCCCAACACATGACAATACAACGGAAGTCCCTTAAACGACTCGGATGGATCGCCACACACAAGCTTTAATGCATGTTCCTTGCTTCACCATGATGTCATATATCTTAAGCAAACCCCATAATCATTGTGAATATCGTCACGAATATTCTTAGAGTGTAAATTCTACTAGCATCTGTAAACTTATCCTTGATTAGTTCTCCTATTAACCGAGTCGATGCTTGCCGATGGCCATCTTGCAATTCTTCGTTTTGACATGTATGGACTGAATTCATGCGAGACACTCTCCAATACGCATCATTGTTCTTTTTTGTAGCTCTAACTCGCCATTCACATCCCTCAATAATACACTTGGCCTCAAACCGATCCATTGATGATTTGTAAACCTTGAACTGAAAGTGGTTCTTTAACGCCATTAAACCTAATTTGTCTCGAAGTTCTTGCTTCGTATTAAAAATTTGTCCCACACAAACATTACCTAACCCCGTACTTGAGGATGCTGAAGTTGTTGGTATCGTAATACATGGCGTAACAGGAGGCAACCAGCGAATAAATTGATTTGAAATAGATGGAGCTGTTGCTGAGCTATTAATATGACCAGGCCTGAAATCACAACCTTCCGTTCCCTCGGTATCTTCAGCTACGACATTTCTTCTTTCTTCACACTGATTGGTAGTACCATTGCCACCAATATCCAGTTGATAACCATGATAATCATTATCATTATCTTCATTGTATCGACGAGGAGAATTGCCTCCATATATGGGGTCACATCATCAGAAAATAAATTATAATGTTGTGTAGGTTTTTCATGGCTTTCACTTGGTTGGGAGTAATTATCTGCTAGGCCTTGACCTGTGTATTGAAATTCTGTGTTGTAGTGGAAATTTGGTGATGTTACAGGAAGTGTATCATTCACTTGATTACTTCCACTCGAAGACCTAAACTGGGTTGGTATTGTAGGGACTCCATCATGATTAGAAACTTGTGGCCTTATTTGCTCTCCACTACTTACACGATCTAGCGTGATGTATAATGGACAATAACCTCTTTTACTCGTCATGTACGGGCTATTAGCAGTCATAAACGCTTGAAAGTTAAATTCGCTGGTAATATCTGCGGCCAACCACCTCCCTTCTGGTTCTGTACACAACGAATATATTGTCCTTGTCTTAATGATATATTTAGAAGGAGTAATATCCAATGCCTTATACAACATCTGCATAAATTCATTATAAGTTATATTTTGTTCCATGCACATGCCTCTTTGCCTCCCCCCAACATATTTTTCACCTCCATCCGATGTTTGCTCCCATAAGCCCCCGTCCACGGTAACTATCGTTAATGCCTCAGCCATACCTATACAAAAACTCAACAATATTAACAATATTTTATACACAATTCTAAGTAAAGACAATTTTTCATCATTTAAGAACAATTAGAGTTGCTCAAATTCTGCTTAAAAATGAGGAGGAAACGACAAATTTTATGGTGCTTCTAACAAACTTTCAAGCACGACCATTTACCTTTAGTCAAAGGTAACTTTCGATCACAGGCAATTTTTTCATCATGCTCGAAAGTTAGTTTCGATTATGTGAAAAATTACTCATGATCGAAAGTAACTTTCGATCACAGGTATTTTTTCTCATAATCGAAACTAACTTTCGATCATGAAGAAAAAATTGGCCATGATCGAAACTACGACGCAGAATTGTTTGCAACATCTCAATTTTCATTTTCTCCCTCAATCATCTATACCAAACATAATCAAACAATCTACATACACTTCAATAACAATTTCTAACACCATAATCTCAAAACATGCACAAATAACATCAATTTTTATGTTTGTAACAAATTTTTCTTTTTGTTTTTCAAATTAAAATTACCCACCTTCTTATACAAATGATTGGTTGATTTCCTTCAATTTAAATGATTAATTCGTAGTTTGTAGTAAAAAAACCTAGTGGAGAAATATATTTGTTGAGAGAATACGGAAGAAGGAAGAAAGAAAGAAGAAAGAGAGAAAGAAGAAGAAAGAAGAATGAAGAATGCCTTTTTATTTTTGGGTTAAGGGCAATTTTGTCCAAAAAAAAATTATATGGTCATTTTTTAAAAGGGTTTTGAACAGTGGTCATTTGAGAAAACTGTAGGTGAACAGTGGTCATTTTTGTTAATTTCCCTATTAAATTTACAGGCAAGTTTTCAGGAGGCCAGAAATTATAACGCCCTTGCTTGTAATGATCAAGAGAGTAAATATGAAGTGTGTCTACTCATCAAAGATGTTGAAATATAAGCTCTACTGAAAAGAATTTTGACAGCTTATAAATGTTGTAATTAATTATGTCTTACCCACATGGCAGGGACACTTATGTGTCTTGTTTAGTAAAGTTTTACCTACAAAGGTCAAGCCATGAGGTTCTGCAATCCTGAATATCTTTAGGCCCTTATAGAGCTAGTGATTGAATTGAACTTCTCACGAAGTTCGACTAATCAAGCTTGTTTTACTCAATCTTGCATAGGCTTGTGTGCTAATTTCCAAGCTTCATAGCTTAGTGATACAAGCTTTTATTGTATTTTAATTATTTTACAAAATTGAACAACAAGCGTCAAATTAGTTAGTTAACTAAAAGAATCTCGAATCTTAAGATATAACCTAATATTTAATTTATTCAGATTCACCAAAAAAGTAAAATGACTATGAATACAAGGATGCTTGAAGAAACTATCACAACAATGTCCCATGAGGTGCTTCTCATTACATTATGCAAAAATGTGGTGGATGGTTTTCATTGCAAGTTAAGGGAGAACAAGACACTGTATGGCACATTGATCTACTAAATAGTTATTTTATTGTTGTTTGCAGCCTTCATGCAGATCTTAGAATGCTATAAAACTATGATTATTCTTGTCTTTTTCCCGAGTCATGATCCATGTCAAAAATGAAACTAATATTTCTTGCACTCATCATACAGGTTTACTGTTTAGTTGAATCGTTTGAAAATGGTCAGCCACAGTTCATTTGCAGTCAATCTACTTGGACACCATAGTGAAACTCTCACAGGTGGTCATGAACCTACTTTTAATAGGTGTAGAAGCTTGCATTGACTGGTCATTTAACCACAATTATTTTTGCTGGAAAATGGATATTGCTAGTCTCCAGCACATTCGTATAAAAGACTTGCATTCACTGGTCAGTTATCTAAGCATTTGATTGTTTCAATGATGGAAATTGAGCAAATATTTCAGCAAGTTCGTACAATCTATTGTGTTTGTTACATTGTAATGTCCTGTGACTACTGTTGATGGATGCTTTTATGTTGACATTGTTATACAAATTCCAGGCTCTGCTTGATATAACAAGTCTCCATATGTCTCTCATATTAGAGAATCCATAAAACATTTAGGCATTAGGTGATCATGTGGGCTTCTAGTGGTTGGATGAAATAAACATTAACTCCCAAGCAAAAGTGGGTTGTTCAAGATTTAGTTTGCGATCACAAATATGCTTTGTTACAATGAACTTTACGCAACTTTATGTGTTGCTTTTGCATAATTTCATAGCTAAAGTTCCAAGCTATTTCAGGAACCAATGCTATAAAACCATTACCACATCTAGAGTGATAGTGCACGATTAGTGTAGAAAGATGATAGATGTGATCATAGATGTCAATTTGTATAATTATTAGTATCTAATCAATATTATTACCAACTTTATTTTTCAATAATTTTTGGGTTATAACTTTAAGCAGATCCACAAGTGAAGAAAGAAACATTCCATTCAAGAGAGGATTTGAATTTTACAAAATCTTTAAAATGTTCTTTAAACAAATTCTAAGAAAGATTTACGATGATTTTAGAAACTCGAAATGGATTTCAAAACCAAATATTGGCAACGGACAACAAAATAACCCCTATAAAAAGCCTACTTTACCAGACTGCAAAATGGAAGGTGTCCATCAGCAACTGAAATAAAGTATGCCCTAATGAACTTAAATCTATGCAAACAAGGGCAGGGAATTTCTTATTTTTGCATTAAATTAATTACTGACGATGTTGCTAATTTAATATTTCTCATGATAGATATATTCTTAATTTCATTACAGATGTCGATAACTCAGTTACTAGACCAAGCCGCTACTTATACGGAGCAGTTGCAAGAAAAAGTCGAGAAAATAAGGGAGAGAAAAGAACTATTGAAAGTCGATCAAGGGACTTTTGAACTCTTAATAAATATTAAATATTCTTTGGATTTTAACAATCTATAAGTGACAAAAAACATTAAATATTCTTTTGATTTATGCTAAGTTACATATATATGTATATATATCATTTCATGATCATAAAATTAAATATGTCTCACTTGCATGTAGATTATTTATTTATTTATGTATGATGAGTGCTTATTAATTACTTGTCTTTTTGCAGGCTTTCAGTTCTGGAATTGGCATAGAGACTTCAAGAGTGAAAATACTACAACTTTCTATTAAATATTCTGAATACATTTGTGTATAGGTAAAAACTCATTCAATTGTAAATTTCTAATATTAACACCTAAACCTCTTAGTTTTTTCCACTTTCATTATAATACTAGGAGGTGCTATTTCTATGGCTTACAACCAACCCAATCACAATTTTATCTTTAGTATTATACCCAACTATCGTTGCACAACAGTGGGGAAAAGAAGAGACAACACCAGTTACCATAAAAACCCATTTGCAGTACACAGCCATTAACAGATCAATTGTACGGAAGTTATTAGAAATTATGATAACAATTTGCACTTCCTTTCATGACCTCAAATATGTGCATTCATTAACATAATCATTAATAAAATGCACCAACACGTATAAACTAAAACTCAGTCGAACATAGTAAAAATCAATCAAACCTAGTCATACCTAAATAGCGATCATCAAATCCATTATCATAACGTGCAAAGAATAGAGCATGCAATGCCATCCCAAAAAAAAAAAAAAAAAAAGAACCCAAATGGTTATATGGCTATCTCTCTTTGATTTTAATTTCATGCATTTCACTCCAATCTTATTACAAAACCCTGGAACATGAAATCAATCAACTCACTTGTTTTCAAAGGACGAAAGGCCCCAACTTGTTTGCTTCTTTTCGCTTCTAATGATCGTATCTCACTACAAATTTCAAAATACCCACACGTTGTAAACTAAGCAAATAAAAGTCTTATGGCGAAGTAATGCCTTTTTTAGCAATACGTGCCAAACACACAATAGCTTCTTATGTACTCTAAAGCATTTCCCTCCATTTTCACCTTCTTTCTTACTATAGTTGATAAATTTTGATGTTTGAAAAGAAAAAAATTCGACTCTAACTGACATTCCCTTTGAACACAAAATCAAATTATTTTAATTTTTTTAATCGGCTCTTATAAAATGCTTACTTTACTCTTTACTTTGTTATATTTAACGGTTATTTTCAGTTAAGTACCGGTGCAGTGATGACTTTTACAAAAGTGGGTGTATATCTAATATATGTCAAAAAATGCAAGGCATGGCCAAAAATAACCATATTTTTTAAGTTTATAAATAATTTACCCTTATACATTAAAATATTGTCAATTTTACCTTTTAATTTATTTATTATTTTTAAAATATTACTGGAAATAATTTTAATTTTTAACTTTTTGAAGCTCTAAAAATTTTGCCTCCCATGCCAGTTTTTTAGTTTTGACTCTACTCCTGTTTTATAGGATTCAATTGTAAATATATATGGACAAAATTAGAAAATGAAAAGGTAAAGTAAGGGCTCATCAACAAGAAACTAATTGTAAGAAGAAGATTGGACCATTTGGATATTTTATCCCCAATGAATGGCAAAGAAATTCTTGCCTAAACAAACAGTGCTTTCACTTTCATTCAAGAAAAGATTTAGGTCATGCTTAAACAGTGCTGTAAATATTGATCTCTACTAGTTTACTAGTCTAACAGAGACAAAAATGTCATGCCCCTCCCAATTTAATAATATCTAAATGATTAATCAATTTCTCCGGATAGGATCTTTTATTATTTTAATAAAAAGACACACGTCAGTCAATTAAAGCTTTTTATTAAAAAATTGACTCACGAGTAATGCCAAAGACTAAGAGGTTCCTTCTTTACTATAGCATCAGCCGAAGACTACTAAAAGTCTAGTCTAGCTTTCCCATGCCCTACTCTTCGCACATCCACTGCGCTTCAAATTGTTCACTTGTTACCACATTTACTTATCTCAGGACTTGTAGCATACTGTTTTATTTCAGAGTGAACAATGGAGAACCGTAGGAAAATTCTATCATTTCTCACCCCCTTCTATGTCGTCTTCCTCCTCCATTGCGTTATTGTCAGCGTCACCGGTGAATCACCTTCTCCTTACAACCCCACTGATCGAACGCATATTTATTGCTTATGGCTGGTCTGGTACCAACCATAATGCTCTAGAAAATCGGACCTGGCCATTGGAGATGTTAACTCTAACTAAATTAATATTCCCCTTTGGAACCACAAAAAATGGCCTCAAAATTAATATTATGTTGATCTGGACTATTTTGTGCCGAATAAAATCATCAGCAAGAATATTGCTAACAAGAAGTAAAGAACACCAGAGGACTTCTGTTTAACTTAGTTCTCAGGATAATCACTTCGTGATTTCTCAATGATCATCAGCTCATAAGCTTCTGTAAATTTTGCAATGAAGTGACTACAATATGTAGACAAACTTAAAGCCAAAAAAGACTATATATACGGATAATAAATGAAAAGCTTACAGCTATCCGAGCCTCACTTATTTATATAGCAATTGTCGATGGATACTTGCATTGATGGCTGACATTTGAGTGAGACGACTGAAGTTTTAGTGACATAATTAGGAAGAACTAGCTAGAGCTCTCGCATTTGTATAAAGCATATGTTTTTGTACTATTATATTTTCACTTAATTTTTTTTAGATGATAATATTCAAGCTTAATTTTGAAAATGTATTTTTTGTTACCTCTGAGGCATGAAACTAATTGAAGTAAGAAAATTAGTATTAAGTAATCAATACCTTTTTTGTGAGATCCGTCTACTTCTCTTGTTTGTATTATACATCTGTTTTTATCCCATAAAAATTGTAACTAGATCATTTGTAGAAGTCATTACTAGAATTTGACATTCCTAGTCTCTGAATGATTCATAACAAGCAAAGTTTTGACTTTCTTTTTTTTTAAATGAAGAAAACTTATTGATAATTATGCTAGAATTATGAAACAAATGGTAGTTTCTTTGAAGGAGAACATGCGGCTATTGACTTTAGAAAGAAAAATTTTTATAGATTAGCATATATAATAATATAAGCTCCTTATAGGAACTATATATTCAATACGAATTGATGTGGTATTTTACAAGTTTATTGGAGTCATATGTATTGTTTTCAAATGTTAGAGAACAAAATCTAGGGAATCTATCACTTTCTAAATTTTAAAAAATATCTTTGAAAACATTGAAAATTATTAAATTAATCTATATTTTTCTCAAATTTTAAAAGCACCAATTCTTTGAGTCTTACTAAATATTTTCCCCTTAACTAGATAAGTCTAACTAAGAATTTTATGATAGTCAACCTTATTTTATAACTTTTCATGTGAGTAAATAGAGAAAACATTTTTTTATAGTAATAAGGAGAAAAAACATATGAAACAAAATTTTTATAAAGTTTCTTTTTTTTTTTTTCTAATTTCTGTTACTCTACTCCATGTCGGAGCAAAGAATTCTGTGTTCTAATAATTGTATGGTATCTGCCAAAGACTTGCAAGTCTAGCTCTCTCGTCGTTTAGTTTCCACACCAACACGTGCTTTCTTACAGCATTTACTTAATCTGAAGAATCTTGAGCGTGTTTACTTGCAGATTAAAGAATGGAGAACGATAGGAAGATCCTATCATTATTTTTCGCCTCATTCTACATCCTCGTCCTCCTCCGACACCTTGCTGTTACCGTCGCGGGCGACTCACTTTCTCCTTACACCCCGACAGAAAGCATACTTGTTGCTTGTGGCTCGAATGGCAGCTACAATTCTTCAGATCAACGGACCTGGGTTGGAGATATCGAATCTGAATACTCCCCATATGCAGCCTCCTCTCCATTCCACAGAGCATCTCATCAAGGACCCCCCTATTCGACCTCAACGATTTCTCGTTCGGAATTCACCTACAGATTCAACGTCACAGCCGGTCAGAAGTGCATCCGCCTATATTTCTATTCAGCTTTATGTGCAGAATTTAACAGCTTAAAAGATTTCTTCTCTGTTAATGCTGGTTCTTTCACCCTTCTCAGAAACTTTAGTGTTTCACTTAATTCTGCGAGCCAAGATAAAATTTTCAAAGAATTTTTCCTTAATATTGAAGCAGATCAGAGGTTGTTGAACATAACGTTCACTCCAAGTCCAGATTATCAAGATTCATACGCTTTTGTCAGTGGAATTGAAATATTGTCCATGCCGCCGAATCTTTATTTCACCGCGGCCGATGATCAAGGTTTCGCCTTAGTTGGCCAAGGGAACCTATACAGCATCAGAAACAGCAACGCCCTTGAGACTTTGTACCGAATAAACGTCGGCGGCAAATTTATCTCACCGTCAGATGACACCAGTATGTATCGAACCTGGATTATGGACGACGACTACTTGACAGATGCTAGATCAAGCGCTGTTCCCGTTAACAATAGTATTATTCTCAGTTTCATAGGGATACCTAATTACACTGCTCCAGTTGCAGTTTATGACAGCGCTAGGACAATGGACATGAACAAGACAATAAACGAGAATTATTATCTCAATTGGGAGTTTGAAGTGGATTCTGGGTTTACATACTTTCTCAGGCTTCATTTTTGCGAGTTTCAGAAAGAGATTACTAGAATTGATGAGAGAGTTTTTGACGTCTTTATCGCCAATAAAACAGCTGAAGCAAAAGCCGACATAATACTTTGGACCGGCGGAAAT
Source organism: Azadirachta indica (assembly GCA_022749755.1). NCBI lineage: Eukaryota > Viridiplantae > Streptophyta > Magnoliopsida > Sapindales > Meliaceae > Azadirachta > Azadirachta indica. The sequence continues at coordinate 1,834,938 of CM040443.1, forward strand.
GGCGTTCCAATTTACAAAGATTATGCTGTGATATTGATAGGATCAAAAGGAAAATGAAAAGAAGCAGAATCTCTCTATTAAAGTATACCCAAGCCGCGGAAAGAGGACCAACTATTTTAATGCCATCTTGAACGGGCTTGAAATTTTTAAGGTGGACAATAGTGGAAATTTGGCAGGATCTAATCCTGATATTCTGATTAGACCACAACCTCCTGCGGATATACCACGCTCAAAATCAAGAAAATCCAAGAAAATCCTAATTGCCGTCGTTTGTGGAATTGTATCATGCTTTGTTGTAATTTCTCTTTTATTTTCATTCTGGTTGTGGAGACGGTTTTCTAGTTCTACTACCAAGTCAAGCAAGTATCGCGGCTCACCTCTAACATCTGACCTCTGTATCCACTTTTCAATATCTCAAATGAAGGCTGCTACAAGAAACTTCGACCATGATCTCGTCATCGGAGCTGGAGGCTTTGGTAATGTGTATAAAGGATTCATCAATGGCCGCACCACTCCTGTTGCAATCAAGCGGCTGAATCCAGCATCACAACAAGGCACCCTGGAATTCCAGACAGAGATAGTAATGCTCTCTCAGCTTATACACATTCATTTAGTCTCTCTAGTTGGTTACTGCAACGATGATGGAGAGATGATCCTTGTATACGATTTCATGGCTCGTGGGACAATACGTGATCATCTGTATAACACTAATAATCCTCCTCTTTCATGGAATCGGCGGCTCCAAATTTGCATTGGTGCAGCTCGCGGGTTACAATATCTCCATACTGGCACAAAGCATGTTATCATTCACCGTGATGTAAAGACGACGAATATCTTGTTGGACGAGAAATGGGTGGCAAAGGTTTCTGATTTTGGCCTGTCGAAATTTGGACCCAATTGCACGTCCAAAACTCATGTCAGTACAGCAGTGAAGGGCAGCATCGGATACCTAGATCCAGAGTACTATCGACTTCAACAACTTACAGAGAAATCAGACGTCTACTCATTTGGTGTAGTGTTGTTGGAAGTATTGTGTGCTAGACCACCTATTCTTCGAACTGTACAAGAAAAGAATCAAGCCAATTTAGCTGTTTGGGGGTTACAGTGCTATAGCAATGGAACCATTGACGAGATTGTTGATCTGTTTCTAAAGGACAAAATAAATTCTGAATGCTTGAATAAATTTGCTGAAGTCGCAGTTAGCTGTTTGAATGAAGATGGAAGCAAACGGCCATGCATGAGTGATGTGGTTCGAGGTCTTGAGTTTGCATTTCAGATGCAGGAGAGCTCAGATCTGGAGAACGGAAAGCTAGTTGAGGTTGAACTTTCTGCTCAAATTTCGGACAGCAGGTCTTTGACTCAAGATGTTTTTTCCGATATCATGAGCCCACAAGGGAGATGACAAGTAATGTTATAGCCATAGCTACTTAGTAATTTTTATGGGTTAAATTTTAAATGTGCTCTTGTTTTTATTCATACAACGACAGGAATGTGACATCAACTTTACGTGATCACCTCTACATGTCATGCGTACATGTTGCTTCTTTTCTGTACACACACATCTTGTACACGAATAACCGATGCAAAGTGTCTGTTTCGGTAATGGTTATATTTTAACTTAATTCTAAAAGTATATTCACTAAAACTTTTATTAAATTTTTTATTTTTACCCTTAAATTTTATTTTATTTATACATACAAATATACATAAGTATTTCATCACTATTTTTCATTAAAAAAATCATATTTGCTTCTTTACGTCTTTAAAAAATTGAAGATTATTGAACATCAGTCCTATCTCAAATATAAAAATTGACTTTATTAAAATTTGCAGACTTTCAAATTTTTTAAAAAAAAAAAAACACAAGCGACATGCGTATAATCTCACGTACAAACATATGTAGTGCATGTTGCCACATAATTACATAGACATTATGTATTAATGCAGCTACTTAAGATATGTTTGATATTACTATATTTTACTTAACTATATCAGTAAAATTAAAATATATATATTTAATAACACAAACCTTTTATGGGATTCATATACTTTTCTTATGAATATTAGACATCTAATATTTTCCATTCCACAACAACTATGACTTCAAAGTTGTTAGCCTAAGTAACTATCCATTTATATTTAGGCTATTCATTACTTATCTCCCAAATTCATGGACAAATTGTACAAAAATTCCAACATTAAACTAAATTATAACTTGACATATTTTCTTTTATAAATTTTATTATATAACCTCTAAATATATTAGGTTGATATTACTACCCAAAAGTTCTAAATAATAACAAATATAGAATTTTCTAGTTAACATTAGTTTAAGTGAACAAATAAAAAATTTAGTTAATACTTGTCTTGGTAATATAAAAAATTTCTAAGGAGCCCAATGATTCGTGACAAAATCTATCGCTTTGGTTTAAGCGACATTTAAGTTAGAATTTATTTATGAATGTGAGTTGGTTGAATTAGTAAAATGTTTTAGGGGTCCTCAAGAGGTTTTCATTTGGGTAACATTACTCAAACCAAATTAAGAGGGATGTTTGCAAAATTTTCTTGAAATATTTAGGAAAGAAAAGTGTAATATTAAATATAACTTAAACAAAAATAATATTGTTAAAAATTGTTGGGGAATTTGATTAACCCAAGTATATGTTGTCACAAACAAGTAATATAGGGTGAATAGAGTATCATTCTTACGAGGGGTAATAGCTGATTCATTACCAAATATAGTTTTCTTAAATTTATTTGAAGAACCGAAATTGATGTAATACGAAAAATTACAAGAAATTCAAATAACTAATACACACAATCAAAAAGGAAAATTCAATGAGAATAATATTTAGGGCTAATGATTTAACTCAATTTTCTCACACATAATTTTTCAAGATATGTTATTTAGATTAATCCTTATGCTGCTAGTTTGATTATTCTAACCTATTTTACTGTCTCTCTTGAGATCAGTCAAATCTATTCCTCGTTTATGTGCTTACTATATCTCTATGTAAATATAAAATAAATAGAAATGCATTACAAGCAAGAACAATCATTAAACCTATTACACAAACTAAATTGATATATCACTGTTCAATATGCAATTTGTGGTATTTATCAACTAATTTAAACACAATAAATATTTTTCAATATTCATTGGTCCATAAATCAATTAATTAATGTCCTGCTAATTAATTGTATTAAGTTCTTGATAAACACGCAGCATAGATTACTAATATAAAATAATACAACAATCAAAACATGATATTTTTAAAAGATTAAACCAATGCCGTAAGTATTAATTTAGTAACTCATAAAAAAAGGTTCACAATCAACATTCTCAAGTTCAATCATTTCCAACATATTCAAATATTCACAAATGCTAAATTAATCTGATAAATAAGATAAGAGTATAGAGATAAACTAAGTTAGGGAGCTTTTTCCTCCCAATCTTCCCTTGCTTTCTTCCTAAATAACTCTTTCTAGCTTCTCTTTATCTCTACCTCCCTTTTCTTCTAAGCTTTTCCTTTTCCAAAAGTGGCTGCCTTCTTCATCAAAACCACTAAAATAAATAACCCTAGGTTTTTCTAAATCAAGCCATCCAAAACTCATCTAAGGGCTGAGATTTTGCCCAAAAAGATGTCCAAACGAACTGAGTGTAGGGGTCCTCAAATGGCGTGGTAGCGTGGTGTAGTCAATAAGGATGGTATGGTCGTATTACTTAATGATGTGATCGCACCACACATTCTGTCCATGGTAGAATGCATGACGTCGTCGCGCCATGCACAGCTCCTCTCCATATTTTAAAATTCTTGCAATTAAGTCCCTGGGGCTTTGCATTTTAGTCCCTTACCGTTTTGCAATTTGATCCTTGATTTTCTTGCGATTTGGTCCTCGAACATCTTCTTTTTCGAATCGAATTCACTTTAAATGGCTACTTTCTCATTTTTTGTACAATGCAACTAAAACACATCAAATACCAATTAAGCTTAAGAATTAAACAAACAAATCAATTTTAAGAGTGAATGATAAATGCATGTTTTACGCACTTATCAAATGTCCCCACACTTGAATGTTTGCTTGTTCACAAGTAAATCAAACCAATATAAAAATAAGATAGGAGAAAATTATCCAATAAAAAGAAAATTTTATTATTGAGATTAATTAACGATTAAACAAGGCTTTTGCCAAAGCAATATCAAGCCTCGTAGATTAAGTGTTATATTTAAATTGAGAAAACTTTCAAAATGCAGTCATTTGTCTCGTAATCTGACTTAAAGAATGAAAGTCATTTTACTCAAGGTTTCCTTGTATGTGTGTGAATTGTCACTCATACTTGATTGTCTTTTAATTCGAATTAGAGTATGCTCACAATTAAACTCAATTTGAACACTTAGGGAACTCCATACACTTAGTTTTCAAGTCAATCTCTACTAATGGATTAGGACATTACATTAAGGGTTCGTACAAGTTGTACGGCTTGTAATGATAGGTCAAGGTTAAGGTAGGGGATTTTAGATTCTTTCAGTAAAGTTCCAACACCCTAATTACCTTAATCCTATTAGAAGTTTATATTCGATTCAATGCTTCTTTTATTTGTTCACCCCTCCATTTCCTATTCAACATCTTTTGTGTACGGAGAATATGCACACCCCTAGACTTATTTATTTACACCATCTTTTTTAAATTTGCCTTACTCTTATCTTTTAACGCGAATTCTTTACATGTACTTAGGTGTGAGACTCGGTTACTCAGTAAGAATTTGGGTTTTTTTTCTTGTTTTAGCCTTACTCTTATCTTTTGACACAAGTTCTTTATATTTATTTAGGCGTGAGACCTGGTTAGTAAGTAAGATAATAGCTTATTTTTCATACTCTACCCAATGTCCCTTAACTGAATAACTTTAAAAAGGATAGAAGCTCTTAGGGTGCTAAAATAAGGAGTAATAAATTTTGGGTTATTTTTACTATTATGAGGGTAAAACCAAAAGAAAATTTAGGTTTAAAATGGGTGAACTAAGAATTAATTATCTCTAGGTTGGCTCGAAAGGCTTAAATTCATCAAGAATGGCTTAATTCATTTCCCTAATGGAGTATCCTTTAATGGTTCATTTCAAGTGACAATCAACTAACTTTTAGAGTTTACTTAGGCTCAACCTTCTTCATCGATCACATAAGCTTTCTCTAAATTTCCAAACAATAAGCAATTGTGACTTGGTGCTCAAAGATTTTAGAGGACTCCTTTAGTAAAATAAATTTGTTGACAAGTTAGACACAAGGAATTAGGACAACATTTATCATTTTTCACAATTTAAGTATTTACAATCATAATAATATCATTGGCTTTCCATTCAACCAAGACAAAAGCAAGCTCAACAAAACAATTTTAATCTCATATGAAAAAGGTTGTACTTATAAGAGTCAAGAAAAGAAAGGACTTAAAGTAAGTAAACTCAAAATTAACAAACAAGCAAATGACAAGTCCTAAAACATGACAATCAAAACTTAAATGAAAAGAGATTTTGTGTGTGATTGGTAGAAAACTCACTACATTCAACAAAGCACTTCCAAAATTCCTTCCCCATGCGTAATCAAAACATTGTCTTCAATGTTTAAGTAAAGATAATTAAACGAAATCATACATGGGAGGCTAGATATAGAAATGTTGCCTCTCATTATGCATTCTCATTCTCATTTCCTTAAGGGATGGACGTTTTGCATTATGATTGAGGCTCTGGAGATAGAAAACGAATTCGGTGCCATTATCACTTGAAAATCTCTTTTCGGCAATTCACTGAACATTTAGAATGCACATTTTTTCCACCCTTTACTTTTGCACTCAAACCAATTATACAACTTTCCTTGCACTCTTAAAATACTCCCAAAGTATTTCCAATGATGAATTCCAAGAATTTTTCACTAAACTTCACTCAAATTGATTCAAAATCTTCGTAAATTCTCTACCTGTAAAAATACACACAAAAAGCAAATAAACATCAAGTGAACAAAAACACAATAAAGTAAGAAAAAAATTCAAGCAAAGCACGAAACATAAAATTTGGGTGGCCGCCCAATAAACGCTAAGTTTAACATCTTTAGCCAGACCAAGTACTTTCTCAATCAAATACGATTTTTGAAAGTAATTTTCGCCTCATTTTTTCCTCTTCTCTATAATAGTACTTCAACCGTTGGCCATTAACTGAAAAAATATTTCTGTTCTTGTCTTTCATTTTAACCATGCCAAAGGGAAATACTTTATCAATCGTGAACAAACCTAACCATCTTGACTTAGATTTGCCTGAAACAACTTCAATCTCCAATTAAACAATAAAACACAATGCTTGGTGCAAAATTTGTCCCAAGAACCATACTATCATGTCACTCCTTTGTCTCCTTACAAATTTTGGCAATCTTGTATACCTTATTCTGAAACCCCTCAATCTTGTCTTTAGAAATATCCACGACATAACTGTTAATGACATCTCCCTATAGCACATACTTGGCTTATTTGAAGATTTCATGTTATGAAAAATGCGGAACTTGACCTCTTTGTCATTCACTTTCAATGTTAACTCATCACGTTTAACATTAATCAAAGCTTCACTAGTTGCTAAGAAAGGCTTACCAAGAATGAGAGGAATCTCATAGTCTTCTTCAATATCCAACACCACAAAATCTGCAGGAAATATAAATTTGCCAACTTTAACTAAGACATCTTCAATCACGCCCCTTGAATGCTTGATTGAACGATTTGCCAACTAAAGAGAGACTGTTGTTGCCTTAGCTTCACTACGTCCCAATTTTCTGAAAATAGAAAAAAGCATTAAGTTAATACTTGCACCTAAATCACACAAAACTTTTTCAAAGTAACATTCTCTAATGGTGGAAAGTATGATAAAAATTCTTAGATCTTTTAATTTTGGAGGCAATTTGTTTTGCAAAATTGCACTACATTCTTCATTTAACATCACCTTCTTATGCTCTTTAAATTGTCTTTTATTGGTCACTAAGTTTTTTAAAAATTTAGAATAAGACAGTATTTGTTGAATTGCATCAAGGAAAGGGATGTTAATTGACACCTTTTTGAAGTACTCTAAGATCGCATCAGTTTGAAGATTTTTCTTCGGCTTTGCAAACCTTTGAGGAAATAGTATTGGTGGCACATATAGTAGAGGTGACATATATTTCTTGAGAGGGCTTGATACTTCCAGTTGTGACATTGAAGGACTTGCCACCTTAGATGTTTTGGCAGTGTTTTCAACTTTTTCATCATAATCCTTGTCCTTAGTGGATGGTGCATTAACTTCCTTCCCTTGTAGTATCTTTTCTAGGTTACTTTTTGGCTCTATCCATTGTTTTTCACTTTAAAGTGTGATTGCCATCACTTGTTCCTCTGGAGTTATCTCTGTATTGCTTGGCAAAGAGTTTTGTTTCCTCTTCGTCAACAATTTTGCCAATTGATCCCTTTGTACCTCAAGATTCCTAATGAATGCTGCTTGATTTTGCAATGTGCTTTCGGTCTTCGTCATAAACTTAAAAGTGTTCATGGTGAGTTGAGAAAGAGCATCTTTTATGTTAACCTTCTTCTTTTGAGGTTGAAATTCATGAGGTAGTTTTATGACATTTTGATCATTTCTTAAAGACAAGTTAAGATGATTCCGCCATTCTTGGTTATAAGTGTTGGAAAATGGATTATTTTGCTGCTAATTATAATTTCCAATATACTGAGCTCGTTCGGAAGATGAAGAGCAAAAGGATTACCAACTTGGCATTCGGTGCTAGGATGATCACCATTACATATCTTACAAATCATAGGTGGAATATGAATGGTATTAGTTGTCATGGCTCCAAGTTGCTTAGTCAATGTAGTTAATTGAGCAGTAAGTGTAGTAAGGTTATCAACCTCATGAATTCCAAAGGTTTTCTTCAATGTCAAACGCTTAGTTGGCCATTGGTATGCATTGATGATTAATGTTTAAAAGTGTAGGTTTATCAAGAGAAATATTATGATTTATACTTAATAATGTCTTTCTATTCCCCAATAATGAAGCATATTCCTTTATATTGAATTGTAAAACATGAATTGGACTAAATAGTTAGTTTTGCGCAGGTTTCGTATAATGAGCGTATCTTTCAATCCAAATTATCAATTAATACGATTCTTGGGCTGAACAAACATAAACTCATTATTTCACAACTTTGTAAGCCAAAGGTTGGACCAGTTCGAGCAATTAATGGGACGAAATTGGGCTTCAACAGAACTCAAGCACATCTTTGAATCAGCCCAACATGCTTCTGTATTTGGGCCGTATCTCCCTAAATATGTAACAAAAAATTATATGGTTGGATGATCTAGAAAGCTGAAAAAGGGATGTAAATTGTTTATGTTTTGTAATTTCTCAAATTTCAACTGATCGGTTACCAAAAAGAGCTATCATTCTAAAGGGCGGTGGAAAAATGTGACTTGAACATCTCTGCCTATTTTCAACACAACTCATGGTCTAAAATAGAAATAAGAGCGAGGTATAGACCATTAGAAAGATGAGTTATCCACCTAAAACTTTGAAGAAGGATGCTTTACAAAATTCGGTGGATTTCATGGTCAAAAATATGTTGGAAGTTGGTAAAGCGTGATTAATTGGAAATTGACCAAATTATGTTCACACATATGGAATGTCTTTTATTTTACCTATATAAAGGAAGACATGGAAGTGAGGAGGGGCATCAGTTTTGTTTTCCATTTCTATTTTATTGTTGTAATTTGAACTTCAATTAAATGATGTATTTGTAATTTCGTAATTAGGGCTAAGGGTGAACTTTTGATGATTTTATAGTTTTGTTCTTTGATCTTTTGTTTTGTTCTTCATTGTTAATCTTTTTATTGATTGAGTACTATATTTTGCAAGTGATTTTGAATTGTTAGAAACCTTGATTCATTGTTAACGAATGGTACATTAAATGCTTGGATATTTTCTACATATCAAGAGTAAGGCAACTTATAATTTTTCACCATCAACTAAAAGGTAAGTCTTTTGATTTCTTTGTGCTTAAATGTTTTGTTTTCATCATCCAATTAAGATCACTTCTTTTGATTCTTAATTGTATTTTTCTTTAAAAAAAAGGATCAAGAATAAGTTCTATACAAATCATTAAAATGGATCCCTAATGCCCTAATATATAATAATATAGAATTTAAATTTGACAATAAGCAAATTCACTCCATTGGAATATTCGGATTTGTAATATTTAGACCTTTGGACTTGTAGACTTAATATAACATATTCCCTGTGGACCGACACTCGGACTTCCGAACTTTATTACTTGAGACAACCTATACTTGGGAGTTACAACCTTTAAGTTGTAGCAATTGACGGCCATCTTCTCCAACAAATCATAAGCCTCATCAATAGTTTTTTCTATTAACGTACCTCCTACTGCTGCATCTATAAGTGTTCTGGTTGGACTCCCCAAACTATTATGGAATGTCTAAACTTGGAGCCATCGAGGTAAGCCATGATGTGGGTCATTATGGAATGTCTCAACATATGCTTGTACTTTTGCCATGCCTCATATAACGACTCCATCTCATGTTGGGAAAAGATAATGACGTTATTCCTTAACTTTGTTATTTTCACCAGAGGTAAAAGCTTTGCCAAAAATTTCTAAGACAAATCATCTCCAGTGGTGATAAGTCTAGGAGGAAGTGAACTCAACTAGGTTTTCGCTTTGTCCCTTAGTGAAAATGGAAAATAGCCTAAGCTTCATCCGCTACACCATTACACCTGAAGGTGTCACAAATCTTCAAGAAATTTGTAATGTGAGTATTCAGATCTTCATGTGCCACTAAACTAAACTGAGATTTGGATTATCTGAATGATAGTTGGTTTGATTTCAAAGTTGATGGCTTGAATTGCTGGCTTCCTTATGCTAGTTAAGGCGACATTAGTTGTTGGAATAGTATAATCTCTCAAAGAGCACTGATCTTCGACCTTAACATTATCTCCAAGATTTTGTTCCATGGTACTAGTTTGTGGTTGCCTTGATGTTCTCCCTTTTTTTCTTTTCTGAGGTACTAAAGGAAACATCTAAAATAAAAATAAAAATAAAACTTCAAAGTAAATTCAAGATCAACCCAAATCAATATTAAAAGTACTTAATACTCCTCGGCAACGATACCAAAAACTTGTTGCGAAATTTAACGAACGTAAGTATATATTGTCACAAACATGTAATATAGGGTGAGTAGAGTATCATTTCCACGAGGAGTAATAGCCGATTAATTATTAAAGATAACTTTTCTTAAATTTATTTGAAGAACTGAAATTGATGTAATACGAAAAATTAAAAGAAATTCAAATAAGTACAATCTAATACACACAATCAAAAAGAAAAATTTTAATGAAAGTAATATTTAGGGCTAATGATTTAAATCAATTTACTCACACCTAATTCTTCAAGTTATGTTAATCCAATTAATCCATATGTTGCTAGTTTGATTATTTTAATATATTCGGCTGTCTCTCTTGAGATCAGTCAAATATATTCCTCGCTTACACACTTACTATATCTCTATATAAACACAAAATAAACAAAAATGCATTGTGAGCAATAATAATCATTAAACTTACTACACAAAACAAATTGATACATCTTTGTTCAATATGCAATTTGTGATGTTTATTGACCAATCTAAATACAATAAATATTTCTTAATTTTCATTGGTTTATAAATCAAGTAATTAATGGCCAATTAATTAATCACATTAAGTTTCTGATAAACATGCAACATAGGTTATTAATAAAAAATAACACAACAATCATAACATGATGTTTTCAAAAGATTAGACTATTGCCCTAGGTATTAAATTTAGCCACTCATAAAAAGGAGTTCATAATCAACATTCTGAAGTTCAATCATCCTCAATATATTTAAATATTCACAAATGGTAAATTTAATACAATAAATAAAATAAGAGTATAGAGATAAACTAAGTTGGCGAGCTTTTTCTTCCTAATCTTCTTATGCTTTCTTCACAAAAATTCTCCAGCTTCTCTCTATCTCCAGCTTCCTTTTCTTTCAAGCTTTTCTCTTTCTAAAAGTGGCTACCTTCTCCTCCAAACCTCCAAAATAAATAACCCTAGGTTTTCCCAAATCAAGCCATCCAATACTCATCCAAAGGTTGAAATTTAACCTAAAAAGACGGCCAAATGAACCCATTGAACATGGGGGTGCTCAATGCAGTAGCGCGATGTAATCAGCAGGGATGGCGCAGCTACGCTACTTAATGGCACAGTTGCGCTGCTTAATGGCACAGTTGCGCCACACATTCTGTCCATGGGTAGAATGCATGGCATCGTGGCGCCACCTGGTCACGCTGTGCACAGCTCCTCTCCTTTTGTTGAAATTCATGCAATCAGGTCCCTAGGGCATTGCATTTCCAATTAGGTCCATGGGGCATTGCATTTTAGTCCTCGACTACTTTGCATTTTTGTCCTTCATCTTCTTACGATTCATTTCTTTGTCCTTCATTTGGATTTTTGGCAATAGAACTTCCCCAATTCTTTTAAAAGGTAAATTATCAAAAGTATTATCATTTTATTTTAAAAATTCTAATTAATTTCTTTAAAATAAAATATTAAAAATGTTTTTATTAAAGTTATTATTCAAAATTTTTCTTAAAAGTTATTTATGACAATCAAACGATTAATAAACTTTTATTAAAGGGTCTCTTCACAAAAATTTTACGAGTAAAAGTTCAATATTATAAAATTTTATTTGAAAAAATATATCAAACGAATCTTTAATTTTATTAAATATTTTATTTACGTACATCGTGAAAACACTACAAGGAGTAATAGATTATATCCTTTTACAAGTCTAGCAAGCTTTCACGCATCCATAGTGATCTAATGTCCCATGATTGACTTGTTGACACATTAATTTACCTGTATTTGAGCTGCAGCGTGTTTATTTTCGAATTACACAATTAATGGAGAAGACTGAACAGTAGGAAAATCCCATCATTGTTCACCTTGGCGTTGCCCTACCTAGTGATTCACCATCTCCTTACACACCCGCAGAGAGCATGTTTCTTGCTTGTGGCTCGTCTGACCCACGCAATATTCATCTAGATAACCGCACCTAGATTATTGAAGATGTTGCAGGCTCTGAATATATGCTTCCCATTAGAACCACAAAATACGGTATAAAGAATCTATTATGTAAAATCAAGTAATAAGTTAATGAAAAATATAAGAAATCAAAAATAACACTAAATTTATGTAAAAAACCCCTAAAAAATTTGAAAAGAAAAACCACGGGAGAGAGAGACAATTTTCACTTAAGAAATGAATAAGATGTACAATGTAAAGTTTGCTTTAAATGCCCGAATATATATTTCCGGTTTTGGGTTGAATTCGGACTACACTCAAGTCGGATCAAGCCCATACAAAAACAAATCCATACAACATATTTATATACACATATACAATATTGTAAAAGGACACTATATCTAGCTAGAACCCCCCTATTCAGCCTCACAGGTATCTCATTCGGAATTCACTTACAGATTTGCCTTACAGCCGGACAACTTTAAGTTCATCCACCTGTATTTTTATTCCACTCGTTTTTCAGGCTTTAATAGCTCTAAAGATTTCTTCTCTGTTAAAGCTGGTTCTTCCACACTTCTTAGCAACTTCGTGTTTCACTTACATCTGATGCGTCGGGAAAAGATAAAATTTTCAGAGAATTATATATTAAGGTTAATTGAAGAAACGTTACTGAACGTAACGTTCACTTCGAGTCCAGATTACCAAGATTCTTATGCTTTTATCAGTGCAATTGAGCAGCTAGCTACTTGTATTTTACAATTTTTATGGGTTGACTTTAGAACGTACTCTGTTTCTATTCATCAATTGACAGGAACCTTACACCACTTATAGGATATCAATAAATGATTCATTAAATATTGATAAGGAATTGAAATGCAAAAACAAAAGAGAAGCTTACACCACTTATAGGATTTCAATAAATGATTCATTAAATATTGATAAGAAGTTCAGTCCATATATTATTAAGGTGAAAATAGCTAATTGAAGATCAAAAGAGATGGTAATATTGGGGGAAAAAAAAAAAGGAAAATCAAAAGAGAGGATATATTGATAGAGCCGGCTTACAGAAAATATGAAGGAAAATGTTTTCTAGTTCTATGTACCTCAAGCGCATATATTACTGTTGACATTTTCCTATTAGCATACATCTTATGGTGCATGACAATTTCTGGACATTCTCATTGAGCACATAAATGTCCAAAATACAAAAAAACTTGCTAGCCAGCTTCCGCAATCATACATGCTTTGTTCATGAATCAGCTGCCTCCACGCTTGCAGACATTATAGTAAGTGCAAGGCCGATTATCTCAACTGATTGGTTTAATACAATCACCATCTATTTGGGCATGACAAAACCCTTGTCTCTCCACACTTCGATAAGAAATAACTTTCCCTTCAGCGCCAGCAAGCAGCCTGTGATTCACTTCCGAATCAAAATCAAAAACTCTTCTTCTACTTCTTCACCGATGAAATCTGCAGTGTTGACGTTATTGAATGAGATATCCATGTCGATCGCCTCTCTGGACAATCTTGGGCCGAATAAAATCATCAGCAGGAATTTTCCTAAACAGAACCTGAGGCATCTTCTGCTTATCTGAATTCCCATACCTCATGATTTTTTTTTTTTTTTTTTTTTGGGGTTTTCCCTAATCTAAGCTTCTGTCAGTTAGCAATGAGGAGAAGACTAAGTTATAGACATGACAACTTCGTAAAGATAATCGGCATGGATAATATATGAAAGGCTTACAGCTGTCGTTGATTTTAATGATACAGAAAGGACTATGATTAATGAAATTAAGCTCAATTCTATGAGGCATTGCCGATGGATACTTCCAATAATGGCTGACCCAGATGTTACCCATTACCTCATTGACATGAACAAGTGAAGCTGTAGTGACAGAATTGGTGGACCTCTCTAGCCATGTGGATGATGAAGACATTTCTCCGATCATGATTGACGACATTCCTAAGTTAGTCCGATACATTTATTTACTGATTCTTGAAGATTTATGGTATATCCGTCATTCTCTATTAAATTATTGTTAAGTGTGTGAACTAAGTGATACATATATATTATAAGCATTTAATGAGAACAATCTCATTCATTTTCAGAAAAAGAAAAAATTAGCATAGGAAAGATTGAGAAAATTTTCATGATATAAAACTGTCAAACATTCAAGTGTATATAAATTAATCATTATGGTGAAATTGGCCAAAATGTATCTAATTATGAACAAATATGATATAATGTTTCTTACTGGAAACAAAATTAAACTTTTGTGACATATATCAGATATACGCTCACTTTTGTGAAAAACATCATATTTGTTTTTATTTTAGCACCAATTAATCGATCTCGTTGTTTAACATCTAGCACTGGTTTGAATTAAATGTCATCGTCTTATGTTGTGGTTTGATCATGTTATTATTTTTAACGAATAAATGGTACATTATTTTGTTCTCATGCAAGGTATTTGCTCAGAGCATTACAAAAGAAAATGGATATTGAGATTCAAGTCCGTCGAACGCCTAATTAGTTTCTTATAGATTTATGGAAAACACATGTTAATAGTTATTATACAAAATACCCCAGTTTACCTAATATGTTATTCTCATGTTTTATCTCATGAAGAAAACTATACTAAATAGTTATTTGTGGCCACGTACTTAGAGCAGATCTTCAAATAGTGGAGATATACTCGTGTCTGAAGTTCTTCCACTTGGTCCACCTATTACCATACATATGTTTATTAAAAAATAACACATATTTATTACTCTCTTTAATATTAAGACCTTGTACGTACTCAAACAAAAGAATTGACAGTCAAAGTCCGTTTAGGATTCTTATCGAAAAAAGAAAAAGTGCTTTTAAGTAGTCAAAATTATTTTAGGTGTTTAGTAAAATTTTTTTATAATAGCTTTTGGTAAAATCACTTTATTTTATAGTAAATTTTAAAAATAAAAAAAATTACTTTCAAATTTTATTTTGAAAAGTAGTTTTATTTATAAATATAATATTGATATGCTTATTTAAAATTACAAAAGTCTAAAATTAACCCTAAAATAATTATTAAATTTTAACTTTAATTAAGAAATAAAATTGTTAAGATCAAAATATTTTTTTCTTTTAATTATTTATTACTTTTTATTTTTAAAAAATATAATTAAAATTTTTATATTTTTTACTATGAATTACTTTAAAGTACTATATGTATGTGTGTATGTACACACAAAGACTTACCTAAAATTAGATTTTATTCATTATTTTTTTCAATGTACATTTTTGTAATTGGGATCACTACAACATTTTAACAGTAAAATTTACCAAACGCACAAAATTGCTTTTGAAATTTATAACACTTTGAAAATAAGATTTACCAAACATTAAACTAATCATCTTCAAAAATCATTATGTTTACAGCACGGTAAAAACAAAATTCACAACAATCCTAAATTGGCTATAAGTCCCTTAGAGTATGTATTACCTTCTATGTATTACAATGTGATCTTTCCTTTTGAGTGAGTACCTCATGTGACAAATAACTTATGAATGAACTTCTAAATGTACATTCAAGGTCCTTATAGTATTTAGGCATCCATATTGTCATTCTCTAAGCTTGATGTATAGAAAATTTATGAGAAGATAAAAAATTGAAAATATTTGGAGTTTCACTTGAATAAATGTAATAGGTATCTCAATTATATAAACATACAAAATAAAAATGTCTCACATACTTCACATGCTTCTTATACAACTTAAGGGTAAGCCTATTATCAAGGGATATGCAATCACCAACTCGATTTTGAAAGGTTAAGGGCAAATTTTAATTAATTAATCAATAACAAAATATTCCATAGTTAATCTAATTAACAAATCACAAATAAAATCAAGAAGACACGGGATTTTAACATTGTTTGAATTTGTCACTCCTATGTCTACGACACCATGTTTAGGGAAAAAAAAGTAATTCCATAAGGAATAAGATGATACAAACACTAATAGAATTATATAAATCAAATACTTTCTCTTTGTTGTCATTGCTATGTAAGATCTTCTTAAATAGCCTTATTTCACGAGATACCCTTGTTTTTGAACTATCTTTTGTGCAGTAAAGCATGAATGAACCTGCTCAAGATTCTAATTAATAGACAAACTATGTAATCTTCGAATCAAAACTAAACAAAACTGAACACATAATTAGTCAATAACAAGAAATGACCCAAGAAAAAATGCAATCATTAACACATAAACAAATTGGAGACAAGATTTAAGTAGTTCAGCTGAGGTGGCCAACATCTATTGTTATGAACAGCTCAATTCAAGAATGCAAGAACTCTCAATAGTAAGATCTCAAGAAACTTCACTCTCTCTCTTGATTTCAATTTTGTAAATTCACAATTTCTCTCCCTAAATTACTTGCTCTAATTCACTCAAGAAGAAGAAGAAGACTTCACATATATATACATTAATAATAGAATAATTGATTCTATTATTTAGCTTATAACTAACTCCAAAGTGCACATGATACAAGTTAGTCTTACACAAGTCTTGAATTTCACCTAATGTGAACTTAGTACTGACCTGACCTACCCTCGGTAACTCCTCTCACATTACATGTAAGCTTTCTTGATACGTCTAGTAACCACTAACCTAACTTGAGCAAAGCCTTGAACTCTTGTGCTCAGCGTACTCATGTTCTTAGTGATGACTTATGCTTGGTACCCCTGATACCTAAACTCACAATTACATTTAGGTAATTAGTTCACATGAGCTTAGACTCGTTGACTCTAACACATTTGACCTTACCTTAGATTTAGCACAGATTGTTGATTTATGAATCACCACCAACATTGTCTTGACAACACTTAAAAGATTTAAATCCATAAGTTTACCATAATTGGAATTACAGACATATGACCCCCACTAAGTTGTTCTTAATTAAATAATAAGAGAAATTAAACAACTTAGAAAATAAGAAACAAAAGTCAAACTTGCAGGAAGCTCTCTTTGGACAGGTTTTTCACATATGAAAGGCTTAATGAATTCTAAAAATGTATTGCTTATTTAAAGAAACATAAAACCTAGTTCAAAGTGGATTTTTATTTTCTTATTTTTTAAGGAAATAAATCTCCTAAATTAGGAAGAATCGTTACCTTGCTAAACTCGTTACTTCTAGAAATTTTTTTTTTCTTTCATTTAAGTTGTAGAATAGTAAATCTACATTTCCTAGTTAAATTTTTACAATAAACTAATCGTAAAATAGTTTGAAAACTAGCATACATGGAGTATAATTAAAATGTAGTGTGCTAATTTTTTTGTTGTAATTTTTGTTGGAATAGGATTTCTAACTTACAAAATGACCTAGAATTTTCAAAATTGAAAATTTTTAAATTATGTTTAATTACTATATAATGCTAATAAAAAGTCCTAACAATATCCTCCTTTGGCATTGTCTGGTGAAACATCTCCTCGTTAGCAAGATCAACTCAAAGAATCAAGTAAGCTCTGCAATCAGACATTGAAACAAGAAAAAAGCAAAAAATGTGAGTGTACCAAGATATCATTTAATTATATGTTAGCATTCATAATCCAAAAGATAACAAAAAGAATATGTGCAACCAAGAAATGCTAAACACGTTAAACACTCTCCCTTAATCAGCTCCCCAACCATACCCCCTCTTGCCCCCTTCCCCCCTTCCCCCCTCCCTAACCATACCAAATCATCAATTTATTGATTCTCATTCCTAAAATGCTACTCCCCCCCAAAACAAAAAAATAAAAATAAAAAAGTCAAAGATCTCAAAGTAGTTATCATTAATGCAATATATCTATAATGTTATTTGGTAAGCAAATTTTATACTCGTAAATTGAATACTCTTAACTTCATATTTTGTTGGTTTTAGGATATTTATTAGTTTTATTTGTGTTTTGTACTTGTTTTGCAAACAAAAGGATTGGCTATGCTTTCAAGTTGATATTAGAAAATTGTGAAGAAAAATGGCACATATTGCATAATGAAGAAACAACAGGTCGACGTCCTAGCCATAAAAGCTGCGGCCATGGCTCTGAAAATTCTAGAAACTCACGGACGTGGCCGTGGAAATTAAGGCTGCAGCTCTAGTACTCTCTAAACAACAAGATAAACCTAAGCTCTGGAAGTGGGCATGATAGACAGAGATTCAAGGTTGCAATGCTAGAACTTAAGATCTTGGCTCTACTAAATAAGGGACTTAAGGTTGTGGCTCTATCGGATGCTTTGATGGCTTAAGGCTACAACACTTATTTCGTGATTTTTCTAATTTTAGAAGCCTAAAAGTTACCAAATTGACGCTCTTTAACTCTAGCATATAAATAGATGATGTTAAGATTAAATTAGGGTTTTGGAAGGTGCTAGTGTAGAGAAGAAGTTTTTGAGATCCAATCAACTCCATTATTAGTTCATTCTTATCTTTTCTTTTTAATGTCTAGGACTATGTTAATTGTTTTCTTTGTGTTTAGCACAAACTAATTTATCTTTTTTTAGGACTAAGATGTAACTTAAATTTGAAGTTTTGATTAATACTTTTCTTTATTAATTATATTGATAATCTATTGTTATTTATGTTTACGTACTCTTCACTATTCTTAATGCTTCTAAATAATTTGCCATTATTTAGTTGATTTGAAAATCATATGAATTCATAAGGAGATGTATTTGTCTAATTCATTGTGTTGAATGTTATAGATTGCATGAGAGATAAGAATATACTTTCGTCATTTGTGTAGTCTTTAAATGAGATCCACATAACTTATTGAATTCATGGTAGTTTCGATTCTTATAAGAATATAGTGGATTAGCTATCAAGAGTACTTTTGCTAGATCTTGGGAAAGGCTAATGAAAAGATTAGATTATCATAGAAAAGAGCTTGATTAACAAGAATAAGAGAATAAATATAGATTAGCTTTGGCTAAATTGTACTTTGTTTAATTTGATTTCAATATTGGTTATATTTCATTTTACTTTAAATTAATTTACTTTTTCTGCAATATCTTTGGTTTTTAATTTGTTCAAATGAAATTAAAGATTAACCAATTTTGGTACTTAATAAGCAATTAATTCTCGTGGGAACAATACTCTACTTATTATATATTACTTGTTAGCGATAATATACACTTATGTTTAGAAAATCCACAGCATCATTGCTCCCTTTGTTTGTCAAATACGGCAAAAGAATACTTCTATAAATATGAAGGAGAAAAATACTAATATTTTGATTGGGAGAACTTGAGGTTCACTTCTTGATGAATTTAGGTGAGCAATTAAGGAGTAAAGCTGGCAGTAGCTAGTGATTCGACCAATGAAGATAAGAGAGGATTTTTTTGAGTGTACACCATGTTGCAATAAAGAAAGATAGCCATAAAAAAAATCTTTTGGGACAAAAATGAATAAAGAGAAGACAAATCCCAAATATGATTTTAACTTGGCTTATTTTAATTAACCTCTTAATTTGTTATGAATAATTTCATTAACCTCCACTAAGAAGACAAGACAAATTTGTAAAGACCTTATGCCTTTACTAAAAAACAATTACACCTTTGTAAGATATCATTTAAACCTCGTGTAGTAAAATCAAAGATGGAGTGATAATGGAAGGATTATCCAAAGATGAGGTACCTCTAGGCCTTGATGACTTCTTTAGTGCTTTGGGTTTAACTGTTTTGCCACTCTCGAAAGTGATAACCTTGCATTGATCTCTCAGGTGGACCTTTATATTACTTGGAAAATTTTCACCATGAAGAGACTTGATTGATGTAGTTAATTGGACAACTTACACTTCCAAAGATTTCACTATTGCTCCCAAATTCACCATATAAGTCATTATAATGTCTAGCCTAACTTTATTCTTGTTAAATCTCCCTCGTGTCTCCACAATGAATGTACCTAAAAGATCTTCTAAAAATGGCTTCTTTTTTGCTACAGGTTTTTGCAATCCAGGCAGTGGTTAATAAAGTGCATTCCTTGTGTTGCCATAGGAGAAATTTTTATGGTGTTGAAGTCCTAGATGATAATGGGTAGACAAAGTACTGGTAGCTGGAAGTTGTATTTTTGATTATTGATGTATTGACACTACGTTTGCCCAAAACCTTCATCAACGTACGAAGGGCTAATAGCCATCATTTTCTCTTGGCTTGATGATGCCTCCTTTATGGTGAAGGCTTGAATTTGGATTGATAATGCAACAAATTGAGTAGAAAACGAGACTAATTAGTCAACTTCATGTATCCTTGTAGCTCTCTCTACCATGGATCTTTCATTTGACCATTGGTAATTGTTGCATGTCATTTCTTCGAACAATGCATAAGCTTCTTCTGTTGTTTTTAATAGAAGAGTGCCACCAAATGTTGCATCTATAATCATTCTTGTTTGCCCATTTAACCTGTTATAGAATAGTTGGATTTGAAATCATTCTTGGTATCCATGTTGTGGACACTCACGAATCAATTCTTTAAATTGCTCCCACGCCTCATATAGAGGCTTAAAATCATGCTGCCTGAATTGAGCAATCTTGCCTCTTAACTACACAATCTTTAATGGTGCAAAAAACTTGGTGAGCAATTTCTGCACTAATTCTTCTTATGTACTTATGCTCTTGGGCTGCAAAGATTGCAACCATCCTCTACCTTTATCTTTCAAAGAAAATGGGAACAACCTCTGTGAATGAAGTTTGGATCCACATCATTAATCTTCACAGCATCACAAACTTCCAAGAACATCGCCAAAAGAATGTTAGGGTCCTCATGAGATGAACTCCTGTATTGATTATGTTGAACCATCTTAATAAATGCGGGCTTAAGCTTAAAATTATTGGCATTGATGGCTTGCCAATGAATGCTCGAATAATTATCATTGACCACTAGCTTGAAATAGTCTTAGAGAGCTCATTGTTATTGTTGTGGTTGTGGTGGTAAAGGATTTTGATGTCTTTCATATGCCATGTTTGTACACTGGTTCCTTCTTTCTTTTTTTAACTAGTGAAGAATTTGTTCAATTTCCAGATCTTTACATTCATCGAGTTCAAGGCTCTGCAATCTTCACAATCACCTAGAAAACTTGAAAATAAAACAAAAATTAAACGAAACAAAATATAAAACCCTATATTAAAATCAAACTACGCAATTGCAATATTAATAAAAACTCAAAAAAATTTTTGCTAGCAAT
Source organism: Azadirachta indica (assembly GCA_022749755.1). Lineage (NCBI taxonomy): Eukaryota > Viridiplantae > Streptophyta > Magnoliopsida > Sapindales > Meliaceae > Azadirachta > Azadirachta indica. Next base: position 1,856,252 of record CM040443.1, read on the forward strand.
GGCGCCAAAAATTTGATATGGAACCACGCAGCTCGCTTATCAATTTTACCATTTACTACTCGCTTATCAATTTTAGCATAAATGTATTGTTCACATCCTAAACTAGAAACTGAAGCATTATGAAATAATTAAGGAAATAAACATTCTAAATAAGGAAAAGATGGGTAACCAATCGACAATGCCACAACAGTATTTTTTCTCTATCAAAAGTTTCCCTTGTTACTTGAAAAGTATGATTTGATTGTGTTTGGAATTCCCTTGACCCCTCCAAGTCGTAAAGACCTCCTCTTGCCTTACCAATACCAATCTTTGTCTTTGTAAGATTGTCCTAAAGCACAAAGTGTGTAGAATGAAAAGTTATAGAGCAACTAAGACTTTAATAATCTTGCTAATGGAAAGGAGATTATTAGAAAGACTAGGCACAAGTATAACAAAGGACATGAGAAGTATGGAAGAGAATGAGACATTCTCGGCATTTGAAATCAATATAATATTGGAAAATTTTATCGAATAAACAGCTAAAAATTAAGTCAAAACAATTACAAATTTAATATGAGTATACAGTTTTAATATAAAATAAAAAAAAGAAAAAAAATATATCTTTTATGCTTTTAAATTACTTTTGCTGTAAGTGTTCCTTCACTAAAGGTTTCCAAACCAATCCTCCAACAATTACAGTAAAAAGAATGGTGGGTTTCTTTTATAATACAATGGTGTTTAAAGAAAACTGATTTTTCTCCGTAGTACGTCAAAAGAAAAACTCTTTTTTTTTTTCCATCTCTTAGTGTTTCCACCCTTTATGTTTCTTTTATAACTTCTATTTCAATTAAAATGATTTTAATTAGAATATAATTAAATTAATTTAATTAATTAATAGCATTTATTATTTAATTAAATATGTAAGACAACTCTTAATAGAAGTAATATTCTCATTAAACAATTTCAATTAAAATAAAATTAATTAATTAATTAATAACATTTATTAATTAACTAAATTTGTAAAACAACTTCTAATACAAGTGAAATTCTAATTAAATCAAATTAATGTTTAAAAGAAATGATAAAGAGGATAAATATCTCTATGAAGATTTATGCATTTAATTTCTTAAATTAAATTATCTAGATATTAATGAAAGATATGTTCCTTAAAATATCTTATTAATTAAGTAATTCTTAATTAATTAATTAAATCCAAATTAAAATAAGTATTCAGAAAACTATTTTCTAGACATATAAATATTTAATTTTATCTATTGTGTTATTTACTACACTGATATAAGAGGTGGTATTAGGAACCTACGGATCTACAATTTCAAGCTCCAATAAATTTTGATAATTAATTAAACTCTTTAATTAATTAATCCAATTATTAATTCCAATATTATTCCACTAGAAATCTAGAACTAAACTCTTGAAACTACAGATATATTTTACTAAGAAAACTTTAAGCAGTTCATTGATACAACCCTCTATAGACGATACATAATTAGAGATAGGTCAATTTTCTGTTTTACTTCTCTAATTACATCTTTATCCTTAACTTTCATTAATTCTCTACTGAACAGTAAATTTATAAACTAATTATAAATTAAGCACTCAAACTATTCAATTTCAGAATTAACACTTAAGAGAACCATTTTTTTGACTTCTAATAGAAAAAAAAATGGATTCCATTTCTGTATGTCACTTTCTCAGCTATTTATCCTATTAAATCTCCAAGATACAAGTATTGAACTTCTTGTTAGAATAAACCTTAACAAGTAATTCAAAAGATTTATTAATATAAATAAAAGTTTATGACTATTCAAGATTAAGATTGATCTACATATGATCATTTATTGAGATTGTTTGAATTCTCATATAGTAACAGAATTTATATTAGAATTCAAATTATATCTGATTCAGTTTTATATAATCATATTATATAAAGTGCCTCTATTATAATGTCACCACATTGACAATTCGGATATAATTATCACATTCTTAATATTCGTGGACTACAATAGTAATATTTAACTGAAGAACCTAATTTTAATTAATTTATTACTGACTATTTTAGTTTATTATCCATAATCTTAATCATCTAGTATATATAACACTTATATATATTAACATTATGATTACATAAATAAATTAGGATTTTTTTGATATTAAATATAAACATAATAAACTATAAAAAAATGCCAATTTTTTTTTTTTCAAAAAGTGTACAAATTACTTGCTTTTAGGGTATTATCCCTAACATATAGAAGTGCGATTGGCAACTTAGAAACTTAACATTTAAGATAATTAAAGAATCGAGTAAGGAAGGATTACTAGTTATATTATTAGTGGTCCGTAAATTGATAACCCAAGTGCTAGAGGCAGTAAAAATATAGCACAACTCGGAATTACATTCCTGAGTAAAGGAATAAGAAAACAAAGAAGTAGAAGTAAAAGGATTAGTGTTGGTTATGACAACCTAAGTTGATTTCTTGTTTTTCTATTTAGTTTGCTTCAGTTCGTACCACTCTAGATAACTATGCTTCTTCCAAAAAACATTAACCATATGTTTGGTGTTGTTGCAGCAAACCGAGTAGAAACATCAACAACAGAAGTCGATTTATTGATAGCCATGGTTCAAGCATCAAACTGGTCTTATGAATCTATGGTGGCATACCTTCCTCACTTCACAATGGACCTATGAATAGCTTTCCTCTACGGTTAGTAAAGGAGGGGTGGCAAATACACAGCCATTAACCTGATCCAAATTGTGATCAAGACTTGCAAGAAAAATATAAAACTGTTCTTCAGTCGTCTGCATATTTGTTTCTCAATATCAGTGGACACGTCATATCCATAGGCTTTTGATAATCAAGCTCTAAGAGTATAGAGTTTAATTCATTGTAGTATTCTATAAAGGGGCGACCAGCTTAGCATGACTGAAAAGATTTCTTCATCAATTAATAAAATTGAGAAGAAGCTAAGACATCAAGATAGCTCCTCTTGACTACGTCGAAAGCCTGTTTAGACATGCCACACTACACAAATTGTGACATCAATTTAATAATCATGGAATTAATGAAACAAGACTTCATTAAAGCATCTTCAACCTCCCATTCATCAAAACCCCGAGTCATCCTCTACAGGTGCAACCTTATTCCTAGTAATGTGACCCTTCTTTTTCCCACCAACAATATGCATCTCTAGAACCTAAGATCAAACACGATATATAAGTTCCTTCATCCAACTTAATAGAAATTGTTAGTTAGGAAGTTTCATTAATGGTCATTGTGGATGGCTTCTCGCTATTAATTTTGTCAGAAATAGTATGGACATAAAGAGAGAAAGGATGGAAGAATCAGCAATTAAGGGTTTTAGCTAGAAAAAAAAAATGGCAATAACGGATATCAATTTTGCTTTGATACCAAATTGATAATTTAACTGAATGATCATTTCATATATTACGAGGTATAAATACATAATAAACATGACTATTTTAGGATAGTTAACTATAAAATCTGTACAATTAATCAATCAATTATAATCCATCAGAATAAATTAGACAACTAATCTTGGCTAACAAAGGAAACATAATCAATTAGAATAATACAAAATATATGCTGACTTATATACTAACTAATTGCTATTTGTGCCAATATAAATAAAAGGCAATTGCTTTGTGTTGGTATTTTGAGGTTTCATTGTAAGCTTGAGAAGCTTGTGAAACCGAAAAAATAAGTTATAAATCAATGCCGTTATAAGCTTCTCCCTCCTTCCTTGTTAATAATCATTCCTCACAAATTTATTTTCACTTTCAATATAAAGCCCACCACCTTCTAACAAAGTGATATTTAATTACCAACACAAAGTAACGATTAAGATTATACTAATAAACATGTAATCTAATAGCTACATATAAAACTTCTTTTAGAAAAATCCTTAATAATATCTAAATATTTATTATAAATATCCAGATATTTACTACAATTATCTAAATTTTAATTACCAAATATTTAGATATTTATTCCATAAATATCTAGATTTTTTTTTACATGTTTCTAGAAGTTGGGCCATACTATTCATGACTTTCTAGGCCTAAGACTTACAAGTGCAATTTCTCTATTAGGCCAAATCAAGTTTAATTTCCAACACCCCTCTTTAAACTTGATTTTGTGAATTTCATCTTCATTCTCGTCCTTCGCCATTGTCTCTTTCACGTTGGTCATTGTCAAAACTCTCTCTCTTTTCTTTAAAGGTGAAATTTGTTTGAAGAACTTGCTCTAAGGTCTCTTGCTTTCTCTTTTTCCTTTCTTCATATGCTTGTAACGAACCCATGAGTTCTTCAATAACCATAGACCCTAAATCTCCTTAGAGTTTGAAGACATATCTTCTTATATTTTCAATAGCTTTGTACAAATTTTGAAGCATCTCACGAGCATCTTTGGTTGTGGTTGCATTTGCAACTTTCTTAAAGTCATCTTCATCCAATGCTTGATGGATGAGGTAGAGAGCTTCTTGTCCTTCTTTCTTGAACTCTTCAGATAGGGAGCTTTCTTGCCTCCTTTTCTTGAATCCTTTTGAACTTGAGTAAGGGTGGCCTCATTATTTGGCATATTATACCATTTTCCAACAACTTCCCATGCATCTTAAGCTCCTAACAAAGCCTTCATCTTAATGTTGCTTCTGGTGAGCATTGGAACTTGGAAGAGAGTTATTCCATTGTTTGTCATGGTTACTCACACCTTAACTCTGTTACCACCTTATTAGAAAGTGGTAGACTTTAGATTAAGAGAGAAAATAAATTTTTTTAGGAATGATTATGAATGAGGAAGGAGCAAGAAGTTTACAATGATATTGGTTTATAACTTTTTGTTTTTTCACACGTTTCTTAGTCTTCTCAAGCTTACAATGAAATAACTCACTCCTATTTATATTATAACACTTCCATAACCAACGGTTAAAATTTTGCCAATATAAAAATAATCGAATGGCTATATATAAAACTTCTTTTAGAAATATCCTTAATCATATCAACATATTTATTCTAAATATCTAGATATTTACTACAATTATCTAGATTTTAATTATCAAATATCTAGATATTTATTCTATAAATAATTAGATATTTTCTTATATGTTTGTAGAAGTTAGGCCATATTATTCATGACTTTCTAGGCCCAAGACTTAAAACCTTAATTTCTCTATTAGGCAAATCAAGTTTAATTTCCTTCGTTTTGATGAAAATTCTTTTGGCTAGTGCTACAACTTAAAGGTTGTAACTCACAAGAATAAGTTGTCTCTAATAATAAAGTTCAGAAGTTCGAGTTTCGGTCCACAGGAAATATGTTATATTAAGTCCACAAGTCCAAAGGTCTAAACATTACAAGTCCAAATATTCCAATATTATAAGAAATGGAATGAATTTGCTTATTGTCAAATTTAAATTCAATATTATTATATATTAGGGCATTAGGGATCCATTTTAATAATTTGTATAGAGCTTATTCTTGGTCCTTTTTTTTAAAGCAAAGCACAATTAAAAATCGAAAGAAGTGATCTTAATTAGATGATGAAAATAAAACATTTAAGCACAAAGAAATCAAAAGACTTACCTTTTAATTGATGGTGAAAAACTATAAGTTGCCTTACTCTTGATATGTAGAAAAAATCCAAGCATTTAATGCACCATTTGTTAACAATGAATCAAGGTTTTTAATATTCAAAATCACTTTCAAAATATAGTACTCAATCAATAAAAAGATTGACAATGAAGAACAAAACAAAGGATCAAAGAACAAAACTATAAAATCATTAAAAGTTCACCCTTAACCCTAATTACGAAATTAGAAATACATTATTTAATTGAAGTTCAAATTATAAAAAGAAAATGGAAATGGAAACAAACTGATCTCCCCTCACTTCCACATCTTCCTTTATATAGGCAAAACAAAAAACATTTCATATGTGTGAACATAATTTTGTCAATTTCTAATTAATCACGCTCTACCAACTTCCAACATATCTTTGACTATGAAAACCACCGAATTTCCTAAAGCATTCTTCTTTAAAGTTGTAGGTGGATGACTCATCTTTGTCATGGTCCATATCTCACCCTTGTTTCTATTTTAGATCGTAAGTTGTGTTGAAAATAGGCAGAAATGTTCAAGTCGCATTTCTCCACCGCCCTTCTAGAATGATAGCTCTTTTTGGTAACCGACCAGTTGAAATTTGAAAAAGTACAAAACATAAACAATTTAGATCCCATTCTTAGCTTTCTAGATCACCCAACCGTATAATTGCTTGTTACATATTTAGGGAAATACGGCCCAAATACAGAAGCATGTTTGGGCTGGTTCAAAGAAGCACTTGAGTTCAGTTGGAGCCCAATTTCGACCCATTAATTGCTCGAACTGGTCCAACTTTGGCTTACAAAGCTGTGAAATGATGAGTTTATGCTTGTTCAGCCCAAGGATCGTATCAATTGATTATTTGAATTGAAAGATACGCTCATTATACGAAACCTGCGCAAAACCGACTATTTAGTTAAATTCATGTTTTACAATTCAATATAAAGGAATATGCTTCATTATTGGGGAATAGAAAGACATTATTAAGTGTAAATCATAATATTTCTCTTGATAAACCTACACTTTTAAACATTCATGACACCCCCAACCAGCTTATTACTAGTCCCTAGTAATATAAGCAATACCATTTAGAGTTTATTTATAGAATTTACATTCAAAGTAAAAATTGCTCTTTTCCTTTTCATCTTCTCAAAATAAACAAACTCTCACTTAAAAATTTACTATATATGTGCCAAATACTCATTAATCAAATTATTAATAAACCTTCTTTTTGTGCTTTTATAACTAATACATGTTATGGGACTTAATTAGAATCAAACAACATTGGTTCTAAATTTTGTCAAGGTAAACTTCTTTGGGTAAAGATTATTTCTATCTCCATTTTTTTTCTTTTTTTTTTTTTTGTGCATAACCTAACCCATGTAGCGAGCTTTAGGCCAATAACTCCTAGACCAGTTGGCCTTAGGGTATTAGGTGTTAAAACACCCCTACGGACTTAATTACTCGAGTTAAGGGTATGAGCTTATTCATACCAAAACTTTACCGTTTTATGCAAACATTCACTACTGATTAGGTAAGAAGCCTGGTTACTAAGTAAAAGTTTTTATTAGAATTTTTACTTATTTATTTTTTTTAATTTTTTATTATTATTATTTTTTTTGAAGATTTTTTTAATTAATTTTTTTAATTTTTTTAACCCTTAGTTGCTACCTTTGACAACATTAAAGAGCTCAAATATTGTAAAATTTTAATATGTCATCCACAATCATGTATCAAAGTGTGTGTGTGAAAAATGATTTATAAATACTTTACTAATTGAGTATCTGAGCAAAATTTATTATGTGATAATGATGTGAGAGTTCATATATTTGATCAATTCAAAAGAAAGTGAATGATAAATTCTTTGTTATGAAATTCAAAAATCAAAACAAATGATAATGCATATCTATTAAGATGTGTCTCAGGAGTAAGATTACTCCTTACTCTACCATCCTTACAAATTATGAATCTAATTTTTTTAATAATGCATATCTTGTAACCTTTTCGTTCTTCGTTTCTTTGCAAAAGAACTCTTACCTAAACTAGGCATGCATGAAACAAATGAATCAGAAAACTCACCTGCTAAAAGTACCTTTACTTCAATTATCCATCGCACATCTTCAGGAATACCTTTTTGCATAAGCATTCTTAATCATGCACACCTAGCTTGGTACATTTTTCGTAGAACATCTTTAGGAAAAGAAGGAAAATATGTTTGCAATCTAGAAAGAATGACATTCATACTGAAAGAAAAGAACAGAGAAAGAAGTGAGAGAAAAAAATGTTATCAGTAATTTTGGGCAACTGAAAGAACTGACTTGAAGAGTCACGGAGTAACTAAAAACAAACAATGAAATTAATAAAATTAATAACACAAGAAAACAAGTAATGTATATACAAAAAAAATTCATCCAGTGTTGTAAACAGATTCATTCAAAGTGATAGACTCTAACTCGCTTGGAAAATTCTCAAAGAATGGTTTTGAACGGTGTCCATTAACTTTAAAAACATTACAATTTTTGGGGTTTTCAATCTCAACAGCGCTATGTAGGTAAACTTTCTTAACAATGAAAGGACCTGTCCGTTTTGAACGAAGTTTGCCAGGAAATAGATGCAATCTTGAATCATACAAAAGAACTTTTTGTAAAGGTTCAAATGATTTTCTAATGATATGTTTATAATGAAACACCTTTATTTTCTCTTTGTAAATTCTAAAATTCTCGTAAACTTCATTCCTAATTTTTTTGAGTTCATTTATTTGGAGTTTTCTCAATGATCCTATTTTATCTAAGTCAAAATTAAGCATTTTAATGGCCCAAAAAGCTTCATGTTCTAATTCCACCGGTAGGTGACAAGCCTTTCCAAAAACAAGTCTATAAGGAGACATGCCAAATGATGATTTAAAAGCAGTTCGATAAGCCCAAAGTGCATGGGCTAGTCTTAAAGACCAATCCTTATAATTCGAGTTTACCGTTTTTTTCAAAATGTGTTTTATTTCTCTATTGGCAAGTTCAACTTGTCCACTTGTTTGTGAGTGATAAGGGGTAGACACTTTATGTGTAATTCCATATTTTTTCATTAAATTCTCAAAAGGCTTATTACAAAAATATAAACCTCCATCACTTATTTGGCTCGAGGCACTCCAAATCTTGAAAAAAATGTTTTCTTTCAAAAATTTCAAAACAATTTTGTGATCATTATTTTTGCAAGAAATTGCCTCTACCCATTTTGAAACATAGTCAACTCCAACTAAAATGTATTGATACCCAAAAGAAGATGGAAAAGGACTTATAAAATCAATACCCCAACAATCAGATATTTCAATGACTAAAATAGGATTTAATGGCATCATGTTTCTACGAGTTATTCCACCTAATTTTTGACAACGGTCACATATTTTACAAAATGTATGTGTGTCTTTAAATAAGGTGGGCCAATAAAATCCACATTGCAATATTTTCGTAGCAGTTTTCTTTGAAGAAAAATGACCACCACATGCTTCGGAATGACAAAAAGAGATGATATTTTGAATTTCATTGTTAGGTACACATCTCCTTATAATTTGGTTAGGGCAATATTTGAAAAGATATGGATCATCCCAAAAGAAATTGCGTACCTCCCTCAACAATTTCTTTTTGTCTTGAGCATTCCCATGATTTGGCATTTGACCTGTAACAAGAAAATTGACAATATCAGCAAACCAAGGTAAAATAGAAACATTGAAAAGTTGCTCATCAGGAAAATTATCATTAATTGGTGTTATCTCAATCGATTCTTCAAACATAAGTCTTGACAAGTGATCAGCAACCACATTTTATACTCCTTTTTTGTCTTGAATTATGAGATCAAATTCTTGGAGTAGTAAGATCCACTTAATCAATCTAGGTTTAGCATCCTTTGAAAGAAGATATTTTAATGCTGCATGATCACTAAAAATCACAATGGGTGAGCTAACAAGATAAGATCGAAATTTATCCAATGCAAATACTACTGCAAATAATTCCTTTTCAGCGGTAGAATAATTCATTTGAGCACTATTTAAGGCTTTACTAGCATAGCAAATCACATAAGGTTTCTTGTCCTTTCGTTGTCCTAAAACAGCTTCAATAGCATAATCGCTAGCATCACACATGATTTCAAAAGGTAAAGTCCAATTTGGAGGCTACATGATAGGAGCAGATGTTAGCATGGTTTTAAGTTTGACAAAAGCTTCTTGACATGGCTCAGTCCACTCAAAAAGAGCATCTTTTAATAAGAGATTGCACAATGCTCTTGATATAACACTAAAGTCTTTGATAAATCTCTTATAAAAATCAGCATGTCCTAAAAATGATCTAACATCTTTGACAGACTTAAGAACGGATAAATTGGCAATTAATTCAATTTTAAATTTATCTACTTCAATTCCTTTTGATGAGACAATGTGACCAAGCACAATACCATTTGTGACCATGAAATGACATTTTTCCCAATTAAGCACAAAATTCTTTTCTTCACACCTAATCAAAACTTTTTCCAAGTTAGATAAGCAATCATCAAATGAATCACCAAAAACAGAAAAATCATCCATGAAAACTTCAAGAAATCGTTCAACCATATCACTAAAAATACTAAGCATGCATCTTTGGAATGTAGTTGGTGCATTACACAATCCAAATGGCATCTTTCTATATGCAAAAGTTTTAAATGGACAAGTGAAAGTGGTCTTTTCTTGGTCTTCAGGTGCAATTTCAATTTGATTATACTCAGAATACCCATCTAGGAAATAATAAAATGCATGTCCAGCTACCCTTTCTAACATTTGATTCATGAATGGTAACGGAAAATGGTCTTTCCTAGTCATTGAATTGAGTTTCCTATAGTCAATGCACATTCTCCAGTCAATAATTGTTGTAGCTGGAATTAATTCATTATTTTCATTTTTGACTACAGTAACTCCAGATTTCTTAGGTACAACTTGTGTAGGACTTACCCATGTGCTATCAGAAATAGGATAAGTGATCCCTACATTTAAAAGCTTGAGAACTTCATTTCTCACTACCTCTTTCATATTAGGATTTAGCCTACGTTGCATTTGTTTAGATGATTTGGTATTATCTTCCAAATATATCTTATGTGTGCAAATCAAAGGATTAATTCCTTTTATGTCAGCTATTATCCATCCTAAAGCATGTTTATGCAATCTTAGAATTTTGAGCAATTTACATTCTTGAAGAGCACTGAGTTTAGAAGAAATTATCACCGGAAAAGTTTCATTAGCACCCAAGAAAGCATACTTGAGGTCAGATGGTAATGGTTTCAATTCAAGTTTTGGTGGTTGAACACTCGATGGCATCGGTTTATCAGCACGTTGAGGTAAGTCTTCAAATTTTGATCTCCATCCATTAACTTCCAAAACCTGAGAAGATTTTAAAAGAGAATAAATATGAGACACTTCAAAATTTTCATCAAAATTGAAATCATTGCAACCATTTAAACAAGCATCCAAGGGATCAGAAAAAGATGGAATATTAAAGTAGTTATGAATGAGTTCCTCAATGTAACTAACTTCATGCATGTCATCATTTTTACTAGGTTGCTTGCAAATATTAAACACATTCATTTCCAATGTCATGTTTCCAAAGGATAATTTTAGAACTCCATTTCTACAATTGATTATTGCATTAGATGTAGCAAGAAATGGACGTCCTAATATGACAGGAATTTGGGTGCTTGAGCTAAGAACAGGTTGTGTATCTAAGACAATAAAATCTATAGGAAAGTAAAATTTATCTACTTTGACTAACACATTCTCAAGTATTTCTCGTGGTATTTTCACAGAACGATCAGCAAGTTGAAGTGTTGTAGAAGTAGGTTTAAACTCACCTAAACCTAATTGCTCATACACTAAATATGGCAAAAAATCAACACTTGCACCAAGATCAAGTAAAGCATGGTTTATCCTAAAGTTTCCATTTACACAAGAAATTGTGGGACAACCAAGATCTTTATATTTTGGTGGAGTGTTATGTTGAATAATCGAACTAACATTCACAGTTAAAAATGCTTTCTTTTGAACAGTAAGCTTCCTTTTAATAGTGCCTAAATCTTTCAAAAATTTGTCATAAGAAGGAACTTGCTTAATTGCATCTAACAAAGGAATGTTAATTTTGACTTAAAAAGTTCAAAAATTTCAGAATTTTGGTTCAACTTTTGAATTGGTTACAATCTTTGAGGAAAAGGAGCAGGGATAGGGCATTTTTCAACATCACACATCTTAAGTTCGACATTATTTTCCTCACTCACTAATTTTGATGGTTCTTTAGGTTCAATCTCTTTCAAAGAAATGGTTTTATCAATGACCTTACCACTTCAGAGAGTAGTGATGGAGTTGGCATTCTCATGTTGTATGCCATTTGAGTTAGAATCACTTACATGAAATTGACCCGCTAGATTTGGTTGTAGTTGAGTAGGAAATTTACCTTTCTCTTGACTGCGCAAAGCTGAGGTCAATGTTGAAAGTTTATTCTTGATATCATTAATGGCTTGTGATGTTTGATTGTTTATGCTTGTTTGCCCTTGCATGAATGTTTGCAACGTTTTCTCAAGAGTTTTCAAATGTGGTGAATGGTATGATGGAAAATTTGAAGATCTTTAAGGTGGTGGATGGGCATGATTATCATTTCTCCAACTAAAATTTGGGTGATTTCTCCATCTAGGATTGTATGTTTCAGAATATGGAGAATTAGAGGAAAAAGGCTTTTTGAAGAAATTCATAGAATTTGCTTGGTTATGCAACACTTCTTTAAAAATTGGAATATTTGGACAATCTTGAGTGGAATGTCCCATGATTTCACAAATTTCACAAATTTCATCATTATGCACAGATTTGACCTCTTTAACTTTCCTTAATTCCATGGCTTCAATCTTTCTCGTTCAATTTGAAATTCTAGCACTTAGATCATCTTCTTGACTCAAATTATATTTACCCCCACTAGAACTACCCATATTAGATCTAATTGAATTTTCAGAGAAACTAGTGGTTTACCAGAATTGAGAGTTCTCAGCAAAATGATCTAAAAACTCTAAAACTAGTGGTTTCAACAAATTGTTTTGCCTCTGGTGTTAACCCTTTATAAAAGAAACTTATCGTACGCCATTTTTCAAAACCATGGTGTGGGCATGAATTCAACAAGTCTTTAAATCTTTCCAAACATTAAAAATAGGTTTCATTTCCTTTTTGACAAAAATTTTGAATTTGTCTCTTGAAAGCATTCGTTTTATGTATTGGAAAAAATTGCTTTAAAAACTTGGTTTGCATTTCTTGCCATGTGCCTATAAATCTAGGTCTTAATGAATTAAGCCATGTTTTTGCTTTGTCTTTTAAAGAAAAAGGAAACAATTTTAGCTTTATTATTTCTTCACTATATGTTTGATCCATAAATGTGGCACATATTTCCTCAAATTCTTTTAAGTGCAAATAAGGACTCTTAGACTCTAAACCATGGAAATTAGGAAGTAAAGGGATCATACCGGGCTTAAATCTGAAGTTATTTGCATTAAGCGGAAAAATAAAGCATGAAGGAGATGAATTTCGAGGAGGTTGCAAATATTCACGCATGGTTCGAACATGATGATTTTCATTTTCTCCATGTATACTTTCATTTTTAGCCATAGTGTTATTTGTGTGTGAGTTTGAAGATGAATCAAACAAATTTCCAAAGGAGGTTTCAGAATTACCTTTCACCAATCGATGAGAATGAGGATCACGATACCATCCAAGCATGAAAATAATAATAATAATAATAAAACACAATAAAATAAAATGTTAGCACAATCAAACAAATAAAAAAAAAAGAGGTGGTATAACCTTCCTCTTAATAAAATTATTGTAAATGAAAATAACAACACAATACGTAATAGAAAAAAATTAAGAAAGGTGGCAAAGCTTACCATGAACAAAATGAACAACAAAAATTAGGTGGTATATGTAGAACCAGTCATAATGTAAATATAAATAGGCGGTTGAGCCTCCCAATAAAAATAAATAACAACAAGTAAAAAAAAATGTTAAAGTTAGAGTTAGAGTTAGAGTTAGAGGTTAAAGTTAGTAACAAAAAATTGAACAAGAATTTGTAAACTTTATACAAACCGTATTCCCCGGCAACGGCGCCAAGAACTTGCTACAACTTAAAGGTTGTAACTCTCAAGTATAGGTTGTCTCAAGTAATAAAGTTTGGAAGTCCGCATGTCGGTCCACAGAGAATATATTATATTAAGTCCACAAGTCCAAAGGTCTAAACATTACAAGTCCAAATATTCCAATATTATAAGAAATGGAATGAATTTGCTTATTGTCAAATTTAAATTCAATATTATTATATATTAGGGCATTAGGAATCCATTTTAATGATTTGTATAGAGCTTATTCTTGATCTTTTTTTTTTAAAGCAAAACACAATTAAGAATCGAAAGAAGTGATCTTAATTAGATGATGAAAATAAAACATTTAAGCACAAAGAAATCAAAAGACTTACCTTTTAATTGATGGTGAAAAACTATAAGTTGCTTTACTCTTGATATGTAGAAAACATCCAAACATTTAATGCACCATTTGTTAACAATGAATCAAGGTTTTTAATATTCAAAATCACTTTCAAAATATAGTACTCAATCAAAGATACGCTCATTATACGAAACCTGCGCAAAACTGACTATTTAGTTAAATTCATGTTTTACAATTCAATATAAAGGAATATGCTTCATTATTGGGGAATAAAAGGACATTATTAAGTGTAAATCATAATATTTCTCTTGATAAACCTACACTTTTAAACATTCATAAACTAGAAAAGGGATTCACCATCATATGATGCACCGATTTCCACGTTGTGTTGTGTAAGATAAACAACTATGTTTCTGTCCGTGGCGAAAGCGAAAGAATCCATGGAGCCTCATTACCTTGGGTACCATAAGATGGACCTTTATTCCCTACTGACCCACAAAAACTTCCTTTTGAATGGCACCAAATGCAACCATTGCAATTAGGTCAACAAAGAAAGTTGACATATCACCCTCAGGTGAAAGAGAAAGCATATCAACACCATCTACAACAGTATTGTCCACTGCAGCATAAATGCTACTATTAGGACAACTATCATTACTACAAACTTGATATATCACCAAGTAAGCTAAAAGCAGCATGCCAGCTGTAGTGCCATTAGCCAAACCAAAACTCCTGGCTAATAGTACTTATAGTGTGAGTTCCATGCTTATCTTTCTTAAATGATGGTTCACCTATGGTATATATTAGTAAACTTCTTGCCTAATTAACTTGTTATTGCAAACAACCTCAAGAAATTTACATTTCCCTTTCCATATTGCAGGTGGTGGAAGCATTCCTTGATCATTCAATGAAAGATGATCGAGTGTTATTTTTTAGTCCAAAACTCCAATAATAATTCCTTTTCCCAAATTAGATTTTTTTCAAAATCTGAAATTCTTACTCAAACCCAAGAAGTTAGGAGTATGTGTTGTATGAGATGCAATGTCTTTTCAATATAGGCTACTATAAAACCCTTATTTCTTTCCATGACTTTCACTTTCATTCAGTTAGTTTTGTAGCAAAACCTATAATCACATTCTTGTAACAAAACGTCATGCGTCATTGCATATTTGAGATTATGTTTGAGTTGCTAACTAGCAATAATGAATGATAACAACTATCTAGATCTAATTTCGTGGAAGATATACCCATAAACTTCCTTACATAGACAACATAGGATAGTCAGATATTTATTTTAGTTTCATTACTAATTATGGCAAGAGTTATTGCTGGACAAGTAAAGATATTGAAGGTGAAAATGAGACTAATAATAATCGCCATTGTTGATGTGAAAAGATGTCAACCTTTGTGAGGTGGGATACTATATGACCTGATATCCGACTTGGAGGTGAATGCCCAATCAATAGTTTAAGCTCAGCATTCTACACTTATTCTGACTTCATCCTAACCACGAGAAATACCCTAAGATGGTCTTTCACGCTTCTTAAAGCTATGAGCCAAATTGTTACGCATCGTCCTCACCTCATATCCTTGCTGATCCTGAACTTAAGTTGGGTAAATTGGCCTACCACAAAGAACACGGTCAAAGAAAAGATGCCCAAAGTTTTCTAGTGATCCCACTCTGACACTCAAGTTAATACCTAAAGAGAGTGAATTTGAGGGTACACTTTTATAGTTCAAAATGGCGAATACAAGGCAAGTTCATATAGAAAGGGAAAATTGACTAAGGTGCACACTAAAAACATGGAAATAAGGTAGATATAGCCCTTTAGGAGACAAGAACAATGAATAAACTTCTAAAAGAGCATCTACAATGAGTATTTTAAAGTTGTCTTGAGAATAACTTATGAGCAAACAAAATATTCTTCTTGTTTTCTAAATTGAAAAAGTATAAAGTAACCTGTGATTTTTAGTCAGAAAGAGTAAAAATGAACTAAAACTCAGAGAAAGACCCCTCTACCTTAAAATAAGTGCCTCTATATACCTTACCTTTCTTGGTTTGTGATTAGTTAAAGCATATTGCCATAATTTCCCCTTATTTTATCTTCCCATATTTTGGTCATTTGAAACCTCAACTTAGAGTCAAAATTAAGGACATGTGGTAAATTAGAATTGGTCTTCATGACCTTATCAAGATTACATGCCATGTGGTATGATTTGATTTGGGCAAGGGATTACCTTATCCCTTTTGCACACATGACGGAAGCATATTTGCTTTCATTTGTGATCTACAAATGCTAACTACATTAAAAGGGTCCATTTTCAGCCTTTTAGAAGTTAAAATGTCACCTTAGTTAGGTGGCTCACTTTAAACGACATCAGGTGGTCTACCCAGGGGACCTGGCAACATAGAAAAACTTTTTCTTATTTTTGAAGACTAAATCCCTTAAGTTTTGGGATTATTTCAGAGTAAAATCTACTATTTGGACTTTTTTATGTGGACTATTAGTTCTAGTTCATGTGGCACCCTTCATGTGAACATCCATTAAACTACCTGAAGTTGGATCCACCTCAACAGATATCCTTCATAAGGTGGGTTTTGACATGAGTAAATCATCTTATAGGTGCCAAGTAGAGTATCGTGGGCTTACATACTGCCACGTGTCTGGGCTATTTTTACACCATAATAGAGGTCCCTTAACTTTTAATGGCTGAGGAGATGCCAAAGGTATTAAAAGCGTCTAAGTGTTCCTCGCCCACGTGACATTGTATTCCCTCATCTTTGGTTGTCTTACCTTCGCCACCTTAGGGTATATGCATATCTTGGTACCTACTTAAGGTGATTCGAGATAGAGAATATATGCTTATGGTTAAAAATACCTATGGCAAAAAAGTTTCTAAGCTTGTCTTGCTCTCCCTTAGTTGGGCAGAGCTTGGCAAAATTTTCACTTGATCTAGAGCAAAGTTAGGAGGTAATCCCTCTTGAACTGGAGATTGGACCATTATGAGCTGGAACCGAGGTGGCCATAAATTCCCTTTTAACCTAAGAGGTCATTCTTCCTTAGCTCAGATTAATGTACTTGAGGTAGCATTTGTGGGGATGCTATTGTACTTGCAAACCTTAATTTGAGATGTTCTATTCTTTTTCATCTGTACAAGGTTTTGGGGTTGAGCTTAATGAGATCCCTCATCATCTACAATTAAGCTTGGTGAAAATCCCTTATAATTAGAAATAATTCCTCTTAATTCTTAGATAATTCTTCTTCGTTCCAGTGAGTATTGATTCTAATCGATGTTGCAAGGGGAGATACGCATTAAGTTCTTCATCAAAATAGAGTGTATGAAATACTGATATTCCTGCCTCAATTGAGATTATAGCCTTTTTGCCAAATGTTAAGGAGTACGGAGTGTCACTAGTGGCTATCTTGCTGCTAGCATGATACACTAGCTTAGGTTGCCCTCTTCCTACTGGAAAAAGCGGCTTGATTCCTTATTAAGCAAGGGCTAAAACGAGCTAAGCATGGTTAGGTTCTTATATGGAAAATTGATCTTCTTGACATACTTCTAATAGGTTGAACAAGTTTGCAAGATGACCTCAGAGTCCTCACAAGTAGTTGTCAGTTTCACTTTGTTAAATTGTGAAATTAATTCTTGAGTCTTCTTCAGGCAGGTGATTATGTCATCTTTCTTGGCTTGGTAGATTTCATTAGCCTAATACATAATCAGCTTGGAGTCATTCTTGAGTGCAACCAAGCTCTTTGGCGGAAGGTACTCTATGAAGCTGTCCATTTTGAAGGCTGAATACAAGGTTAGCCAGCACAGCTTGAACTAGGTGATTGTTCCCAATAATGCTTCGAGTTTGGTCTTTGATTGTTGATGTAGTCTTTCTTTATTAAACTACTAAGCTTACGTGAACTTGTTTTTGTCTAACTCAACTCGACATTATGAAAATGCTCAACAGGGTTGTACATACTATAAAAGAAAGCTCTTCACTTTGAGTAGGATATAAAGGAGGTCTGAGCACATTTCAATACCAGCATTATCCTTAATAAGCTGGGACACTACTACTTAAGGACTTGGGAGAGACTATTCATATGGTCCCTAAGCTTTTGCCAGCTCCTACTTCAAGTTAGAGGTAACCTTTTAGTTCCCTCATTTTTCATTTCCTTCCTTTGCTATTGTTAATGCACATTTTTTTATTGACCGATGAAGCACGATTAACTAAGATGAGATCCCTCATCGTCTTGTACTCAAAGTGGAAAAGGGTAGTATTGATTAATCTTAGCTTGAAAAGATACAAAGTAAGGTCAATAGGGCACTCCGATGATCAAGTGCATAAATTTTAGCGACTCCAATAAAGAAGGTACTACTTCGAGTAGAATTCCCCTCAAGTCTTCCAAATAGGTGAAAAAGGATAAAAACTTAACATGGTCATCCTAGCTAACCAAAGAGCTAAGCATAGTCTTCGATGGTTGGTTCCCTCATGTTTTTGAAGTGATTCCCCTTTAAAAATCTGTCCTCTTGTTTATTGATGTGAAGAAAGCTAGTAATATGGCTTGCTTAGGCCTTAGCGAGGCCTTGGACTTGAGATTCTAATTACTACCTCAAGTATGATCTTGAAATTTGTCCCTGCTCGTGTAGGATACCATGTTTTGACTTTTAGGCTAAAAGTGACAAAAGTGATTTAGTTGCTATTGATGCCAGATCCAAGATGAGGTACGCTAGAGTAGGGAATTCTAAGATAAGGTAAATTAGCTTGAGGCAGATTCCCGCATGATTACGAAATGACCCAATTTAGATCATCATGAGTGTTTCTCTTAAGATAGGAACTTTACAAAGTCTGACTTTGACCATGATAAAGTGGTAGCCAAGCTGCAATGACCTATTGCTCCTAGCTCAGCAAGTACTGAAGGTTCTTCTTAAAAGAATACTAGCTACGCGGTGAGTAAGGATCTAGGTGCTTAATGTTCTTCAAGCTTAAATAGGATATACTAGCTCTATATCTAGGATAACCTACTTAACTTGAATTAATGTAGGTATATTTGACTTCTGCTTCTTTTTTCTAGTAAGTGCTTCTACTTATAACTTATTATGCTTGATACACATTGAATCTTCTTTGGCTTTCATAAGTGTATCACTACTTCAAGTAAGGAAATAATATTATTTGACTCAGGGTTGATATACCAAGGACAGATCCCTTCTTAATCAGAATAATAAATCTTTGTTTGACTCAGGGTTGGTATTCCTCTTGATCTGCGATTTGTATCCCTCCCGATGAACATTTTCCACATCTATAAGTTGAAGATAGTGTCCCCCTTAAGCTGGGAAAGGCATCCTTCATAATTTGGGATAAACAGCCTTGTTAATCTTAGATAGTTATACATTTTGATTATGGATATATTACTTCGAGTGTCTTTTATCCCATATGAGGAGGGTTCAATTTTAGCCATCAAGTTCTATATATATAATTTAGAGATGATGTTCCTCATAAAGGAATCAAACAAATGGAGATAATGTCCATACTATACGGAACAAATAAGACCCAACCTTGGTAGTGTTTTCCCAAAAATGCTTTATGAAGACTAAAGCAATGAAATATCACATTGAGACCTTTCTGGGAGAATATATAAAAAAACCTTAGTTACATCAAACTTGGAGATAATATATATGATGATAAATAATATGGCAATAAACATATGGTGATAAATAATATGGTGATAAACACATGGCAATACTGATGCAAATGAAGTTGTACAATCGCGTAAACAAGAGGAGAAAGTCATACATAAGGCTAGAGACCGATTACAAGAGCCTGAGCCAATGAATTGGAAGGTTCATTAAATGGACTAATTAAAAAGAGGTGTGATTCAAATACAATTCAAGATACACGTCTTAAAGAATTAGGCTCAGTAAATATCATTCAAGCGATCGGAATCCAAGAAGACTAATATGGAAAAGTTCAAAAATTATAGTCCATTTGCATAATTTTTAAGAATCTTAAAATAATGTAATCACTCACATCATACACATACGACATCATTGCTTACATCATATATATATGACATCATTTTTATATTTGCATATTTGGAATTTGTAGATTTTAAAAGTCATAAAGTTTACATTTATTTTGTCAAATTGTTAGGTAGGATTGTTGCCCTAACCTTTGACATTTTCCATTTGTATTTGCCTATAGAAAGGCTTTCATTTTTTAAATGAAACAAGTAATTTTGAGTGTTAAGTTATTTCTTACAAGTTCTTGTTCTTGAGCTCTTCAAGTTTTAATTTCTTGTAGCGTTCAAAATAACCAAACTTATCATCTACATTTTTAAGTGTTTTCTTAAGAATTCTTGGTGTGGCGTTTAAGTAAATCATAGTTTTGGTTCTTATCTAGATAGATATCGGGTCAAGACTCAATAAACTTGTTTCTTGGAGAAATCTTGGGTTTCGTCACATTATTGGTGAAGTTCGTATCATTTGGTATCAGAGCTTTGGTTTCCAGGCAAGTTTAAGTTATTCTTTACATCTTCAATTAAAATTCTAAAAAAAATACAAAAAAAAATATTGTGGCCAAATTTCTTCTTGACTAGTCCAAATTTGAATTTTGTGCTTCATTTTCTTCAATAAATTTTGAGTTCATATTTTTATTTCTAGTTCCTAAAAAAGAAATAAAGCAAGAAAAAAAGAGAAATAAAAAAAAAAGAGAATTATTGTTATCCATTATATTCATAATTTCTTGTAATATTAACCTAATATTCCTTGCTTTTGATCCAATATTGTCATTGCTTCAATCAATTTCTTAGGAATTGCTTATTGAATCTTGTGATTTGTTTTGGTTGCTTTTCATCTTAAATTGCCACTTAAATTTTTATTAAGAGCATGCGAGTGTAAGGACATTTGAGTGCTCAAACACGAGAGTGAGTAAAAACACGCGAGGGAGTAAAAACACGTGAGGGAGTACTTATAAGGTTTCTAACTTTGTTTTACAGATTTTAAATATATCTCACAATCAAGAAGAAAATTCAACCTTGGGGGTACAACTACCAACCACCTTGAACCTACAATTGCAAGTATTATTGGGGGAGATGAGACAGATGATGAAGGTTGAGTTAGAATCAATCCTTGAAATGATGGATAGGTTGGAAGAAGAGACATCAAGAGGGCAACATCAAAGCTCTTCCATTAGACAACCACCTAGGCAAGTGCAATTGAGGGTACAATGGGGTAATGTTGTGGATGATGAGGAGCTCGATGAATCACCAATGAACCGGACCAGAAATTTGCATGGTTATGGGAATAGAGAAGTTAGGTTGGGTGGACCTAAGTTTTTGGATGATGATTTAGGAAGCATTAAGGTGAAAATTCCACTGTTCCAAGCAAAAAATGATCTTGAAGCTTATTTAGAGTGGATAAGAGAATAAAGATGGTTTTCGATTGTCACAACTACTCTGAGATCAAAAAGGTAAAACTTATGAAAATTGAATTTACTGATTATGTTATTATTTGGTGGGATCAATTGTTAAAGGATAGGAGAAGAAATCAAGAACATCCTGTTGAAACGTGGGACGAGATGAAGACAATAATGAGAAGACGTTTCCATCCAAGCTACTGCCATCGGGAGTTGTTCAACAAATTACAACGTCTAACTCAAGGATCTAAAAACGTACATGAATACTACAAAGAGATGGAGGTTGCTATAATCCGAGCAAATGTAGAGAAGGATAGAAAAGCTACCATAGCTAGGTTCTTACATGGTTTAAATCGTGAGATTGTAGACGTGGTGGAGATGCAACATTACGTAGAGTTAACAGATATGGGACACCAAGCCATCAAAGTTGAGCAACAATTAAATCGAAGAAATATGGCTAAAAGGGGACTAAGCACAACTGCTATAAACTCATGAAGATCAACCCTTAAACGGGAGAATTTCCATTAACAAAGTCTAAGTTCGAAGCCTCTAAAGATGACAAACAAGTTGTGCCATAAAATCAAGGTAACATTGAATCCACCGCTTCTAGAAATCCTGACATTAAGTGTTTTAAATGTCAAGGCAGGGGCTATATAGCTAGCCAATGCTCAAATAAAAAGGTATGTTGATCAATGCTCAAGGGGAGATTGAGTGGGAAGGAGAAGAAGAAGATGAAATAGAAGACATGCCACCTCTTGAAGACACATACGAAGGGCCATATGCTATGGAAGGAGAATTATTAGTGGTAAGACAAGCGCACAAATTAAGGAAAAAGAAAATGAACAACGGGAAAACTTGTTTCATACTCGGTGTTTCGTCAACAACAAAGTTTGCAACGTTATAATTGATGTAGGAAGTTGCACCAATGTAGCCAGCACCAAATTAGTGGAGAAATTATCGTTACCTGCCATAAAACATCCACGACCGTACTAGTTTCAATGGCTAAACAATTGTGGAGAAATCAAGGTAACAAAACAAGTGTTGGTGGCATTCTCTATTAGCAAGTATAAGGATGAGGTCCTTTATGACCTGATTCCTATGCACGCATGTCACATCCTATTGGGCAGACTATGACAGTACAATCGACGAGTCACACACGATGGTTTCACTAATAAATACTCTTTTACCATCAAAAGGTAACCAATATCACTTGTACCATTGACTACAAAACAAGTTTTCGAAAACCAATTAAAGATACAAAAAACGAGTAAAAAGAGAAAAGAAAATGTGAAAGGCAAAAATGAGAGAGTTGCAATGTTGATGTGTGAGAGAGAGGAAAAGTATAATTTTATTTCAAAAAAAAGTGAGATCAAGATAGCTTTACTTTCACAATAGCCCCTTATAATACTTATGTACAAGGAGACCTTTTTGTGTACTGATGATTTTGCCGGATCCTTGTCGACTAATGTTATGTTTCTGTTGCAGAAATTCGAGGATGTCTTTCTTAAAGAAGTGCCCCCTAGTTTACCTCTAATTCAAGGAATTGAACATTAAATTGATTTTATACTTGGTACAACAATTCCGAACCGACCAGCTTATAGAAGTAATCCTAAGGATACGAAGGAACTTCAACAACAAGTTAATAAGCTGATGGAGAAAGGGTATGTTAGAGAAAGCATGAGTCCTTGTGCGGTTCCAATGCTACTAGTGCCTAAAAAAGATGGGATATAGAGGATGTGTGTCGATTGTCGAGCTATCAACAATATTACGGTAAAGTATTGACATCTCATTCCTCGATTAGATGATATATTAAATGAATTGCACGGATCTTATGCGTTTTCCAAAATTGATCTTAAGAGTGGATACCCTCAAATTAGGATGAAAGAAGGGGATGAGTGGAAAACTGCATTTTAAACAAAAATATGGTTTGTATGAATGGTTAGTTATGCCTTTTGGGGTTAACTAATGCACTTAGTACTTTCATGAGACTTATGAACCATGCTTTGCGTGCTTTCATTGGCAAATTCGTAGTAGTCTATTTTGATGATATCTTGATTTATAACAAAAACTTGAACGATCATATTGAACATTTAAAATTTGTTTTAAATATTTTTTGGAAAGAAAGGCTATTTGCTAACTTTAAGAAATGTATATTTTGCACGGATAAGTTTGTGTTTCTTGGTTTTGTTGTAAGTGTTAAAGGGATTGAGGTTGATGAGGAGAAGGTGAAGGCAATTTAAGAATGGCCAACGCCTACTTCGACAAATGAAGTAAGAAACTTTCATGGATTGGCCAGTTTTTATCAGCGCTTTGTTCGAGATTTTAGTAGCATAACTACACCCTTAGCCGAAGTCATCAAGAAGAATGTTTCGTTTAAGTGGGAAAAAGTGAAGAAAAAGGCTTTCAAACTCATCAAAGAGAAATTGACTAATGCACCTTTACTTGTTTTACCTAACTTTGCTAAAACATTTGATATTGAGTGTGATACTTCAGGTACAGGAATCGGAGGTGTACTAATGCAAGAAGGAAGACCGATTGCGTACTTTAGTAAGGAACTAAATAAGGCGGCTTTAAACTACCCCACTCACGACAAAGAATTGTATGCATTAGTTTGAACTCTGGAAACTTGGCAGCATTACCTTTGGCCCAAAGAGTAGTTTGTGATTCATATGGATTATAAATCCTTGAAACATTTAAAGGCGCAGCACAAATTAAGCCGACGTCATGCCAAATGAGTGGAGTTCATTGAGACATTTTCTTATGTGATCAAATATAAACAAGGTAAAGAAAATATAGTTGTTGATGCACTATTACGCAGGTACGCTTTACTTTCAACCCTTGATGCTAAATTGCTTGGATTTGAGTAAATTAAAGAGTTGTATGTAACGGATTCTAATTTTTGTGACTTGTTTAAGAATTGCACTAAGGGAGTATGTGGAAAGTTCTATTTGCATGATGGTTCCATATTCAAGAAAATAAATTGTGTTATTCGAGAAGCACACGGTGGTGGTTTGATAGGATACTTTGGTGTAGTTAAGACTTTACACATATTGCATTAGCATTTCTTTTGGCCGTACATGAAACATAACGTAGAAAGGGTTTGTACGAGATGCATTACTTGTAGGCAAACTAAGTCTAGGCAACAAACACATAGAGTGTATGCACCACTTCTTATTCCTAGTGTACCTTGGGTTGATATTTCTATGAATTTTGTTTTGGAATTACCTAGAACAAAGAGAGGGAGAGACTCAGTTTTTGTGGTTGTTGATAGGTTTTCTAAGATGGCACATTTTATTGCATGTCATAAAACTGATGATGCATCACATGTAGCTAATTTGTTTTTCAAGGAAGTTGTCAGGTTGCATGGAATGATCAAGACTATTGTTTCATATCGAGACGCAATGATTATTTTCTACTACTTGTCACTCACAAATAGATGGTTAAACCGAAATAATAAATAGTACATTGTTTACATTGTTGCGTACGATCATACAAAAGAACCTGAAAACTTGAGAAGATTGGTTGCCGCCGCATGTTGAATTTGCTTATAATCGTTGTATTCATTCTGCCACTAAGTTATCACCTTTTGAAATTGTCTATGGTTTTAATCTACTAACTCCTTTGGATTTAACTCTTGTACATATGAATGAGTGCGTTAATTTAGATGGCAAGAAGAAAGCTAATTTCATTAAGCAGATTCATGAGAAAGCAAGGCAACACATAAAACAATGAACAAAACAATATGCCAACTAAGCCAATAAGGGACGCAAGAAGGCTGTCTTTAAATCAGGAGATTTGGTTTGGTTATATATGATGAAGAAGCGTTTTCCTGACTAAAGACGTTCTAAACTTCTACCAAGGAGAGACGGCCCATTTCAAGTAGTAGGATGCATTAATGACAATGCCTACAAACTTGAACTATCAGGCGAGTATGGGATTAGTACAAGCTTTAATGTTTCTAACTTATCTCTTTTTGATGCATGTAGCGATTTGAGGACAAATCCTTTTCAAGAAGGGAAGAATGATGCAAATGAAGTTGCACAACTGCGTAAACAAGAGGAGAAACTCATACATAAGGCTGGAGTTACTCAATTGCAGCATCTATATGATTCGCTAAGTATGCCAAGTAGACCGATTACAAGAGCTAAAGCCATATGTAACCGATTACAAGACATTGGAAGGTACATTAAATAGACTAATTAAAAAGATGTGTGATTCAAATACAATTCAAGATACACGTCTTGAAGAATTAGGCTCAATGAATATCATTCAAGTGATCGGAGTCCAAGAAGACTAATATGGAAAAGTTCAAAAATTATAGTCTATTTATATAATTTTTAAAAATCTTAAAATAATGTAATCACTTACATCATACACATCGGACGTCATTGCTTACGTCATATATATATGATATCATTGCTTACGTTTGCATATTTGAAATTTGTAGATTTTAAAAGTCATAAAGTTTGCATTTATTTTGTCAAATTATTAGGTAGAATTGTTGGCCTAACTTTTGATGTTTTCCATTTGTATTTACCTATAAAAAGTCTTTCACTTTTTAAATGAAATAAGTAATTTTGAGTGTTAAAAGATTTCTTATAAGTTCTTGTTCTTGAGCTCTTCAAGTTTTAATTTCTTGTGGCGTTCAAAACAACTAAACTTATCATTTATATTCTTAAGTGTTTTCTTCAGGATTCTTGGTGTGATGTTTGAGTAAATCATAGTCTTGGTTCTTTTCTATATAGGTATCGGGTCAAAACTCAATAAACTTGCATCTTAGGGAAATCTTGGGTTTCGTTACTATATTCAGTGTTAGGTTTCGTCACATTATTGGCGACGTCCATATCAAATACTCACTTGGAGACAATCACATGGCGATAAAACATGTGACGATATAATAAATGGCAATAAAATACCGAGATTAAGACTAAGCTTGATCAATGTCACAAATAGTACTTTCTCAGCTGGTTTACCAAGTAAGCCTAGAACTCAAATGAGCTTGGATCCTAAATTCAACCTAGATAGGATCATCCTTTGCTAAGCTGGACAAACTTTAACTTTTCAATAGATTCACCTTGTTGTTTAAGTTTAGGTGTTTTAAGATGGAGGACAGATACCTGATGGCACCTCCGTATTGAGGTGGGATAACACCTCCTTGCTATATATTGATTTATCTTGATAATTCCAATATGATCCCTCACTCTTCAAGTAGTAGGTGGAGACAAATCATTTTGTGGCTATAAAGATAATCGCCACAAGGCTATATTGTACGAGTTAGGATGATTTATTATGAAACCACTTAATAGGGTGGTTACCAACTATATCAGCACTAATGTCAAACCTAACTTGTCAAAATCTTCTTTGAAAAAGATGTCCAAGGGGATTCCTATATCAAGTAGGATTCCAGTTAGATCCTTGTTGATTACATTCATCATGGCAACTAAAGCGTTACCATACGACTAAACTACATCTTGTATCTTTCTTGGTGAGTAAGGTTTAAGTGGAGGTCATCTTGGATGCCCTCTTTGAGGTTTGACTTCATGATTGCTATAAGCTGAGGTAGATCACGAGAATATATCTTCCTTGCTTAATTGGAGAGATCCTAGATAAGGTAGGTCTCCCACTGATAGTGTGGACAAAGTCACTACCTTTGTCCTCTAAGATCCTTACTAACCCTTCTTTGTCTTTCTTAGACTTTTTTAAGTTGCCTTTCTTCTAAAACCTCTTTTTTTTTATAAAAAAAAACCTCAAATGAAAATTCCTCTGTAGGTTCTTCATCCCAAGTAAAATTATTCTCTTGCAAGGCCTCTTCAAGAGACCTTCA
This sequence comes from Azadirachta indica, assembly GCA_022749755.1. Taxonomy (NCBI): domain Eukaryota; kingdom Viridiplantae; phylum Streptophyta; class Magnoliopsida; order Sapindales; family Meliaceae; genus Azadirachta; species Azadirachta indica. The sequence continues at coordinate 1,883,575 of CM040443.1, forward strand.
TGTTTAATGATGTAGAAAATCTCTTCCCTCGAGGTGTTTAAGGGATGATACACCAAAGGATAGATTCCACTTATTTTATTAACTGGAGAATTGGCTCTTTATTGGAAGAAGAGGATGCCTAGAAGGTGTAAGCGTTGGCAAGTATCCCTAATGAGGTAGGATGGTACCTTGTTGATATAGGCAACGGTATGGCATTGGTGCACTGGCGTAGATATATCCCTAATAAAGCAAGACTTTTCCTTACTGAGGTGGGCGTCTCTATGGCATTGGCACAGATGGGTTTCTTGATGAAGTGGGAAATGTATTTGATAAGATGGGTACTAGTATGGCATTGTTACACTATCGTAGACGTATCCCTGGTGCAATGGGACTTCTTTTTGCTGAAGTGGGATCACTCCTTGTTAATGGCGAATAAGCTCATTGACAAACATATAAAAGTTCCACAACTTCTAAATAGAAGCTTCTCATACCAATTCTGATCAAACCAACCAATATCATACAAAGCATTTTACATGGACGGCATCAAATCATGAAAAAAATATAGTTTATCAGGTCAATTTGACCTTAGTAGTAATCTATATGGGACACTTAGATAAGTATGTATTCTTAACCATATTGGAAAGGAAAACAATAAAGTCACTTAGGAAGTTTAACAAGTTATACTGTGACTTGCTCAATTTAAGCTATCTTATTTAAGCTTAAATATAATGCATTTATATTATTAAATATTCCACAAAAAATGCATCCTTTAGAGACTCTATCATTATATAGTATCTTAGATCACTATGGATAGACTCATTAAGCTAACTCATTGGCAGTTAATCTCTAGTCATTATGGTAACTTTTAGGTGGCTTATGGAAATGCATCCTGAGATAAGTGATATATAGAGACTACTCCTTCAGTTGTCATGAGGAACGGTCTCCCCAAAATGATGTTGTAAGAACTCGGGTGGTTAACAACTATAAAATCAATCATGGTGATTAGTTAAGCAATGTCTTCTCTAATAGTCACTAATAAGGTGATGCTACCACACACCATTAGTTGGTCTCTAGTGAATCTGTTGAAGGGGTGACGATTTGCTACATCCTTGCTAAATTCAAGCCCAACTTATCGAATACTTTTTTGAATAGTATATTTATCGAGCTTCCCGTGTCGATAAGGATACAAGCTACATCCCTGTTAGCGATTTTCATCATGATGACTAGGGCACCATCTAGGGGTACAACGCATCCTAATTATCTTCTTCAATGAACATGATGAGAGTGTAGACCACTCTAGGTAGCTTCGATGTCTTTCGGTGAAATACACTTCCTGGTGGTATTAGGATAGGGTAGAATCTCTAGCATAAGCTTTCTTTGCCCGGTTAGAGTCCCTTACTAAAATAGGTCCCTCTAAAATTATGCTAACAAGATCTCTGTCTTTGGTCATTTAGGATTCTGGCTGACCTTGGTACTCTCTTAAGCTTTCTTTCGTCTACTTAACTCCCTATGTTTTCCTTCTCACCTTGAGCAAGAATTCCTTCAAGTATTCATTATTGATCAAATTCTAGATTTATTCCCTCAAATTGAAGCGATTAGCTATATTGTGTCCATAATTTTCATATTAGTCACAATTTTTCTTTGGATTTTCTTTAGAAGGTGAGGTAGTCAACTTGAGCAACTTTATCAAAAGGCCTTTGTTCCTTATGAAGTAAAACACTTGTTTCCTTAACACATTCAAGGGGTGGTACATTTTTGCAATAGTGTATTCTTTTCTTGGTTTGCAATAGTGTATTGAAAAAAAGAATGATCCTTGGTTGGCGATTTGGTCCTTTGGAAATGGCGAACAAACTTGCTGGCAAAGGTAACAAAGTCCCTTACACTTCCTAGTCAAATCTTCTTGTACCAAGCTTTAGCCGGCCTAGTCAAGGTGGTTCGAAACACCTTGCACGTTATCTCATTGGGCATTCCTTGAATTAACATCAAGTTCTGAAAGATTTTCACATTGGCTACTAGATCCGACTACCCACTATAAGAGTCAAACTGATGCATCTTGAACTTCTCAAGATATCATGTGAGTTAGGTTCCCTTTACTTGCTTTGAGTGCCCTCATTGCTTCCTATATATCAAGTAATTGTATTCGCCAACATTTCATATAAGGATGTTCAGAATTATTACCTTTTCCTTAGTATCTGGCCATCAAGGAGTACCTCAAGTCGTTGTGCACAGGTCCTTCAAGCTGGCTTCTTACTCCTTCAGGTCAGTCACTGGCAGTTGATTAACAATCATTGCAGTGACTTCTAGGTAGTTCCCAAATGTTCGTCCTCAACTGTGACAGTCGTGATTGAGCACCTTACTGACTATGTGTGAATAGTTTCACTTAAGTAGGGTTACTCCTAGCTTGATTCCCCAATCAGCTTATTAGCTTTTGAGGTAATGGTGGTGGTATAGCCAAGTTGTCATACATATACTTCATTATGTGCTGAAAGTGTGACTTGGTCTCAGCTAGCTTTCTCACTTTGTTAACTTTCTTGAACTCCAAGTTCTTGTTAGTGGTGGCCTTCTCTTTTCCTTTCCCGCTAGGACCTACGTCTGATGCCTTCTCATTCTGAGTTTCTGCGTACTCATTCTAAGGTTGGTCTTGAGGCAAATGACTACTTTGGCCTGATTCTCGTGTGACCTCTCTTCCAATCCCTTTTAGAGCCCTAGAGTCTTACATCTAACTTCTTTAGTAAATGCATAGGTTGTAGTGGGACCTTTCATTCTACGTCCCTATAAACTGTGCCACTATTAATGCAGAAAAATATCAACCCTAGTGAAGTAGGATGCTAGGTGATCTGGTATCTGAGTTTAAGGTTATTGCTTACTCAATAGTCTAAGCTTAACGTTTTGTAATGGTCTTAACTTCATCCTAATCCCAAGGAATCCCCTAAGATGGTCTTTCATGCTTCTCTATACTATGAACCAAGTTGTAACGCTTTCTCCTCACCTCGTATCCTTGCTGATCCTAGACCCAAGTTGGATGAATCAGCCCACAACAAAGAAAAAATCAAAGAGGGGATACCAGAGGTTTTCGAGCCAGCCTACTTCGACACTTATGTTAGTACCTTAAGGCAATGAATTTAAGGCTCAACTTTTGTAGCTCAAAATGGCAAAAAGTTCATGTAGAAAGGAGAAAATCGACTAAGTTGTACACAAAAAACATGGAAATAAGGTAGATGTGGCCTTAGGAGACAAGAATAGTGAATAAACCTCTAAAAGAGCATTTACAATGAGTGTTAAGAGGTTATCTTGAGAAAAACCTATAAGTAAACAAAGTCTTCTTCTTGTTTTTTTTAGAGTAAGAAAGCATGAAGTAACTTATGTTTTTTTTAGTAAGAGAGAGTAAAAATGAACCAAAACTAAGAGAAGGCCCTTCTACCTTAAGATAAGTGCCTTTATATACCTTACCTTCTTTGGTTTGTGATTAGTTGAAACATGTTGCCCTAATTTTCCCTTATTTTATCTTCTTACATTTTGGTCATTTGAAACTTTAGCTTGGAGTCGAAACTAAGGACACGTGGTAAGATAGGATTGGTCTTCATGACCTGATCTAAGATTACATGCCACGTGGCACAATTTGATTCAAATAGGAGATTATCTTATCCCTTATGCACATAAAATGGAAGCTCATTCACTTTCGTTTATGGCCCTTTAAATGCTAACAGCATCAAGAGGTCCTATTTTCAACCTTCTAGGAACGCAAATGTCTCCGTGAAGGTGACTTGCTTTAGGCAGCATCAAGTGGTCCCTCCAAGTGATCTGAAAACATATGAAAGCTTTTTCTTATTTTTAGAGATCAAATCACTTAACTTTTAGATTATTTCAGAGTTGGGTTCGCTCTTTTAACTTTTTTATGTGGACTATAGTTATAGGTCATGTGGCACCTTTTATGTGGATACTTTTTAAACTATCTGAGGTTGGATCTCACTTTAGTAAGGATTCCTCCTGAGGTGGGTTTTGATATAAGCGGATTGTCCTATAAGTACTGGCTAGAGTGTTATGGGTTTACGTACCTGCCACCTGTTGAGCCTATTTTTACTCCATAACAGCCACCATGTTATAGTTCGAAAGGTTACCAATATTCTTCGTCTCTGAAAATGAACAAGAATTTGATAACACAAATATATTTTGATTAGTTCACTAATCAGAATTTCCGTCCATATATATAGTGTAATATTATACCAACATATAATAAGAAGCACGTTACACAACTGTGAATGAATGAAGCTATGACAAAGGGAATTTTGGAACTTAGCTGGCCAATGCTATTAATAACGATTAACAAAATAAACATACAAATGGCCATACACATACAAATTATAACTAATGACACAAGCTTGTTAAGGACTCCGGATTCTGCTGCTTGCTGCACAACATAATGACTTGTCATTTGAATCAATTATGGTGACCCTTGCCTATGTTGACGATAAAATAATTTCTCAGAAACTGAGATATATATTTACTTGGAAGCTTGTTTTACGTACTAGTGCATATATATATATAGATATATATATATCCTAATAAGCAGTTATAAATTTATTGATTATCTGTTACATTTAAAATAAGGTTACTAAGCATTTCAGTTCATCTATCATGTATGGAGATAAGATTTTCAGTGGTAAAGGCTCAAGGGTTGTAACTTAAAATAGGCCACTGCTTTGTAATAGACAATAGTTAGACGTTAGAATATAATTTAAAAAAATTAAAATACAAATATAACAAGAATATAATGATGCTATGCTACAAATTTTATTGATATAAATTCATATGATTTTATTATATTATTATCAAATTCTCATATATATATATATATATATCATCTTTAAACGTATAGTAAATGTGACAATAATAAAATATTGTATCATTTATTTATACGCATTTTATATACAAATTAATATGATTAAGTTATATATATATAGCTCTCTATAGAGAATCATATAAAGGGAATGCCCGTATTGTATTATATCTAACCAATTTCATGAATTATTGCTAAAAGTTCACATGATAATATTAATTCATTTTCTCCGAAGTTATCCTAACTTTTGCCTTTCCTTCTTTTGTTGATCAATTAAACCTCCAATAAAAAAGATACCTTGGTAATATTTCATCTCCTCAACAAGTTTAGTGAACATAATGGCCCTATTGTTCCAATAGAGAAAATAACCAACCTATGATTAGCTTTTCAAATATTTTCTAGACCAACAATTTTAACAAAATCTTTCTATTTTTATTTTACTATAACTCTATGTATTCCTTTATACATAGAATACATTAAATGTACATAAATAGTTATAAAACAGTTTCTCTCATTTGTATTAATAGCTATTGTAGGAAGAATATTTTTATGATATTATATATATGGGATATGTGATAATAATATAAAACTTGTATATCAATTTTTATGAATAGAATTATTTGCATAACCTTGTAATTAATGTTACAAAATAAATATTAGATACAAAGAGACCCGTTTTACAATTTAATGAGATTAATTAAAATTTTATTTTAAATTTGGGAATTGAATATATACTAAATTTTTAGTGAATTCTATTTCAAATTTTAATAAACACAATAAAAATTTATCTAATTCTAAATTCTAATTCAGGTGATATTTTCTCACTAAATCAGAGCGTAAATAATTTTTTTTTTAATTAAGGGTAAATAATATATTACTTGTACTTAGACGTTTAAAGTGCAATATAATTAATATTTAATACATCTAAATTCGTACCAGAATTTACATCAGAATTTAGATGTAAATCAGCATATTCTAATATAATATTAGAAAAAAAAAATCCTGTGGGATGGCGTGGAAACATCCAGAAATTAGAGGAGGAAGAACGCAGTTCGCTCAAAACTCAGACCTAAAACCAAAAACGTTAAAATAACGCGGAAATGGGATTTCTCAGGTTAGTGGCTACAGCGGCAACAACCACAACGACAACAGCTATAGCCGCCATTGCCTTCTCTTCTCTCGCCTATTCTTCTTCATCCAAATCCCGAAACCTTTCTTTTCTCCCTTATCCATCTGTGTCCCTTCTCTGTCCAGATAGATTGGCTCTTGCCAAAAACATCACTCGCCCACCTTGTGCTCTTCACATGGAGGCTCCCACATCTACTCATAACCCCACCCCCCATGTTCAATATCTAAGTTGTTTGATAACTATCCATTTCTTTTAATTTCGAAGTCCTTTGTTTTTGTTCGTGCTTTTGATAATAAAAGTCTAACTTTTGATTTTTGGAATTATTGTTGATTCTAGGATTTGCAGGAGGATCAAGGATTGCCCGACCTACTTGTAAGTTCGATTTTTAATTTAATTTTGGTATTGAAGTTTAGGTTTGATTATCAGGTTTTTGGTAATTCATGTTATTGTTGTTTTTGAAATTGTTGATACTCATTATGAGCTGAATTTGAGCTATCTCATATAGAGATTCTCATTCTTTATCTTACTTTTGGTGGTGGAATTTAGACGATCATTGTAGTTTGTGATTGTATTCGTACAAATTGCTGGTCTTTCATTTGTTATCAGACAGAATTCATGGTGGACATGAAGTGTGAGGGCTGTGTCAATGCAGTCGAGAATAATTTATAGACAGTTAAATTACTCCAATTATTTCATGTATATAATCTAGTGTTTTACTAGTTTATTTAGTTATACTTGTAGTGTGGTTTTAACATTCATTTTCGCACATATTATAGGAATCAAGACTGTTGACGTGGACTTGAGCAAGCAAGTAGTGAGGATTTTGGGTAATTCACTTGTGAAGATGATGATTGAAGCTTTGGAGCAAACAGGACGAAAAGCCCAGTTAATTGGCCAAAGGATTCCTGAAGGTTGGTCTTGCAAATTTTCAGTAATCTTATATATGACTTTGATTTTGCCCTTCAGGGAATATTTTCTTATCTCTTTTCTTTTCTTCTGTTTTATTAATGACTCAGCTTAGCATGCAGAATTTTGTGTTTGTTTTAGTGTGATATTATTTGGTACACTTAGGTACAAAGTGGTTTCTGTAAGTTGGCATTTTCTCATGAGCAAGCCAGTGGCCAGAGGTATATGATCTGATTGTCAGGAAATTGTTATATATATATGGTTGGGAGTTGAGACGCTGAATATCTTTCAGCATAAAAGGCGTGGAGAAGTGGAAAGTGATCAGTACATTTTTCCTTGGTTAGCAATTACAAGCCCACAAAAACAGCCCTTGACGCAACCAGAGTAATTATCTTGCCTAACAGATGGATAAATAGACGACCATTTACAGAGAACGTGTGAGCAACTATGCTGTGATTTACCAATACAAATGCACATTATTGCAAACAAGTAATATATTGATAAATGAAGTATCATTCTCACGAGAAATGTTAATATAATAAGTATAAAAGATGATTAAATTATGAATTTATCTGAAAAAATTGAAATAATTTGAGTAAGAAAGTAAAATGAACGAAATGAACAGCTTAACAACTTATATAAAGGATTTAATTAATGAAAAATTCTGGGGTTATTGATTTTATCCTATTTAGTCGCATTCAATTCTTCTATTGATATTGTTCTAATTTAATATTTGCTTTGACAGTTAATTATCCTAATGTATTCGACAGTCTCTCTCGAAATCAATCAAAATTACTTTGCATTTGATAATTCACTATATCTCTATATGAAATTAATTAAATGGAAATACATTACGATTAGTGATAATTTTCAATTAAATTATGTATCATATTAACACATTTCTATTTAATATATAATTTACATTATTTATCATATGGTCTAAATATAATATTCACTTTTTAATTTATATTAATTAATATTTTATTCAAATACTAGCTAAATATTTAAAAATATTAATCATCATGATAAATACTCAACACTAGATATCAAATAAAAAAAAATAATATAATATTAGAAAAAAATATTTTCAATAAATTAAATCATTGTTTTTAGAAAATAAATCTAACCACACATAAAATAGAGTTTATGTTTAATCATCGAAAATTTAACAATCAAATACATATTAATAAACATAAAAAAATTGTTTAATTAAGATGAAATAAAATAAGGAGAGAGATAGAACTAAAATTAGAGAGCTTTTATCCTCAAGACTTTGTGCATCTATCTTTCATCTTCATGAATCTTCCCCCTCTCTAACTCTAACTTAATTCCTCACTCTCTATCCTCTTTTTTTTTTTCTCGCTAAAACTCACTTTCCAAAAGTTGCTTTGGTAGCTTATCATTGAAAAACATGAAAACTTAGGATATCACTAAATTTAGCCATTCATTTTTATCTAAAGGCCAAAAATTGGCTAAAATAAAAAAAAAAAAAAAGGAATATGACCTAGGACACAAATGGCAATGGCGCGTAAGGATTGGCGCAGTTGTGCCATGTTTACTGCCAAGGAGCAAAATGCATGGCACGGTGGCGCCATTGATTCTACCAGCAAAAACAAATTATGCAGCAAATTTTCATTAGATCCCTTCACTTTTTGTTCTTTTGAATTTGGGTCTTGATTTTAATATTTTTTTCATTTTAATTCTCATTTACTTGCATTTTGGTTCCTAAAAACAAAATTTTGTAGTTTCCACGGATGGTTAGAAAATATGCCTGTATACTCCTTTTTCATGTCTTTGATGTTAAAATATGTCAAACACCTATAAAATAAAAATAAACTGTTTAAAAAGAAAAATAAGTATACAAAATAAACTAAACAATGTTAAATTTGCTATTTCATTTATAGGATAGCTCAGAAGTTCCTACAAGGAATAAGGCAATATTTTCAATTATCAAGTTTAAGTTTTATTATTTTTATGAAGGATAAAGAGATTAACATGAGACTCAAAGTGGTTAACTAGGGAATCATGCATAAGTTGGCTAGAAAAGCTCAAATAATTCAAATAAGGTCTAGAATATCTTCTCATATCTTATATAATCAATCTTACATCTAAAACATAAAAAATAAAATTAAATAACCAAAACAAAGTATAATGAGAGCGCTAAAATGAAAAGATAACAAGAATGGATATAGAGTAATACTCATATAGCACTCAAAATTAATGCACAAAGATTTAAAAGCTCACTGAAAAGGTCATATAAGTTTATACTATTTTGCATATCATATTCTAATTATGTGAATTCATCAAATCAAGATTCCGATCAATTTTGACATGAAGTGCATATACATTATAAGCATGAACAAATGAAAACTAGTTATAATAAGGATAAAATTACGATATTTGCTTAATATCTCATCACTTCAAATTGGCCATAGCTAATTCATTTCCACAAACTTCTTACAAAGTAAGGGAGTGACTCAAAACAAGAAAATTAACACGAAAAAGATATCACAAAAATAGAAAAAATTACCCCAATAATTTACTTTAAGTAACTCGACCCCAAACTTAAATCTAACATTGTCATCAATGTTCAAAATTAAAGATCATGCAATGAATAGATTAAGTTATAAGCGAAATAAAATATTAAAAGTGTAAAAAGAAGGAAAAAGGAAAAGATAGCACTTGATTTGAATAATTCCTTCAAGCATTGCAAAGATCATCTTCTTCTTCTCGAAAACATTGGGTTGCCTCCTAAACAGAGCTAAGTTTAACATCTTTAGTCGGATCAAGTTTTTCCTCAATCAAAGAGGGTCTTTATGAGGAATTTTCACTTCACTCTATTCCTCTTCTTCGTATAGTACTTCAATCATTGGCTGTTGACTCAAAAAATATGCCCATTCTTATCTTTCAATTTAACTGCACCAAAAGGAAACACTTTCTCAATCAGGAACGAACTTGACCATCTTGACTTATGTTTACCCTGAAACAACTTTGATCTCTATTCAACAGAACATGATGAACCGTTGAAAAATGCCTCCCAAGAACCATTCTATCATGCCACTTCTTTATCTTCTTACAAAATTTTGCATTCTTGTATACCTTATTTCGAAACTCTTCAATCTTTTCTTTATAAACATTCACTACACAATTGTCGATGACATCTACCATATGGTAACTAGTTAGATTATTTGAAGATTTCATGTCATGAAAAAGGCTGAAATTAACCTGTTCACCATTTACCCTTAGTGTTAACTCATCACGTTTAATACTAATTAAAGCTCCATTTGTGGCTAAGAAAGGCCTATCAAGAATGAGAGGAATCTCATAGTCTTCTTCCATATCTAATAGCACAAAATCTATAAGAAATATGAACTTGCCAACTTTGACTAATACGTCATCAATTACCCTTCTTGGATACTTGATCAAGCAATCCGCCAATTGAAGAGAAACGATTGTTGCCTTGACTTCATTAAGTCCTAATTTCCTGAAAATAGAAAAGGGCATTAAGTTAACACTTGCATTTAAATCACATAAATCTTTTTTAAAAAAAATCTCCAATAATGTAAACTATAGCGAAACTCCCTAGATCTTTTAACTTTAGTGGCAACTTATTTTGCAAAATTACACTGCACTCTTCGTTTAACATTACCTTTTCATGCTCTTTGAATCATCTTTTGTTGGTCACTAAATTTTTTATAAACTTAGCATAAGATGGATGCATCTAGGAAAGAGATATTGTTTGACACCCTTTTGAATTGCTCCAAGATTGCATCGGTTTGAAGATTTTTCTTTGGATTTGCCAACATTTGAGGGAAAGGTATTAGTGGCACATATGGTGGAGATGACACATATTTCTTGGGAGAACTTGATGCTTCCATTTGTGACTTTGAAGAACGTGCTTCCATAGAAGTTTTGGTGGTGTTTTTAATTTGCTCATCATGGTCCTTGTTCTTTGTAGATGGTGCACTAACTTCTTTCCCTTGTAGTGTCTCTTCTGAATTATTTTTTGGCTCCATTAATTATTTTCCACTCCAAAGTATGATTACCATCACCTACTCTGTTGAATTTGTCTACGTATTGCTTAGCAAGGAGGCTTGTTGCTTTTCCATCAACAATTATGCCATTTCATCTATTTGTACCTCAAGATTTCGAATAGATGCTACATTATTGGGCAATGTAGTTTTGGTCTTCTCCATGAACTTGGAAGTGTTCATCATGTGAGTTAAGCAAAAGCATCATCTAAGCTCACCTTTTTCTCTTGATGTTGAAATCTAGTAGGTGGTTGCATGACATTTTGATCCTTTCTCCAGGACAAGTTATGATAATTCCGCCATCCGTAGTTATAAATGTTCGAAAATAGATTGTCTTGCTACTGATTATAATTTCTAACATACTAAACTTGTTCTAAAGATGAAGAAGTAAAAGAATTATCAACTTGACAATCAGTTTTAGGGTGGGCTCCATTGCATAAATGACAAAATATAGGTGTAATATGAATGGCATTCGTTATCATGGGCCCAAGTTACTTAGTTAATGTAGTTAGCTGAACAGTGAGTGAAGTAATGTTATCGACTTCATGAACTCCTAAGGCTTTCTTCGATGTTAAGAGTTCTATAGGTCATTGATAAGCATTGGTAGTCATCTCCTCTAATAATTCATGAACATTATCAATAGTTTTTCCCATTAATGCACCTCCTCCTACTACATCGACAAGTGTTCTCGTTGAACTCCTCAAACCATTGTAGAATGTTTGAACTTGAAGCCATTTAAGTAAGTTATGGCATAGGCATCTTTTCATAAATCCTTGTACCTTTCTCAAGCTTCATATAACGACTTCATCTCATGTTGAGAAAAAGTTGCGATGTCATTTTTCAACCTTGTTGTCTTCGCTAGAGGAAAAAATTTTGCCAAAAATTTTTTAGCCAAATCATCCCAAGTAGTGTTGGTTCTAGGAGAAAGTGAACTCAACTAGCACTTTGCCTTTTCTGTCATTAAGAATGGAAAAAGCCTCATATTGATAGCATCATCTGACACACTATTATATTTGAAAGTCTCACAAATCTCTAAGAAGGTTGCAGTGTGGGCGTTTGGATCATCATGTGACAAACCACTGAATTATATTGAGGTTTGAATCATCTGAATAATGGCTGGCTTGATCTCAAAGTTGTTCCCTTGAATGGCGGTCTTCTAATATTGGTTGAAGCTCTATTAACTATAGGAATAGTATATTCCTTAAAAGCTCGCTGATCTTTGACTCCAATATTATTCCCAAAATTCTATTCCATGGTGCTAATTTACAATTGTCTCAATGCTTATCTCTTTTCCTTTCTATTTTTTCAACAAGTTTGCTCAATCTCTAAATTAAATCGTAGTAAAGGAAATACCTAAAATAAAAATAAAAATAAACTTCAAATTAAATTCAAAATCAACCCAAAGTGATATTAAAAGAATTTAATACTCCCTAGCAATGGTGCCAAAATCTTATTGTGTGATTTACCAATGGTATTACACATTATCGCAAATAAGTTATATAGTGATAAAGTGAAGTATCATTCCCATGAGAAGTGTTAATCTAATAAGTATCGAAAATGATCGAAAATGATTAATTTATAAATTTATCTGAAGAAATCGAAATAATTTGAGTGAGGAAGTAAAATTAACAAAATTAACAAGCTAAATGAATTAATTGAAAGATTTAATTAATGGAAAAATTTAGAGCTAATGATTTTATCGTACCTGGTCACATCTAATTCTTCATTGATATTGTTCTAATTTAATATCTGTATTGCCAGTTAATTGTTCTAATTTATTCAACAGTCTCTCTCCAGATCAATCGAAACTACTTTTGCACTTAATACTTCACTATATTTTTATGTGAAATTAATTAAATAGAAGTGTAATATGATCAGTGATAATTTTCAATTAAAGTATGTTAATCATATTAATACACCTCTATTTAACATGCAGTTATGGTATTTATGATACAGTTTAAATATAATATTCACTTATCAATTTATATCAATCCACATTTCATTCAAATACTAGTCAAATATTTAAAAGCATTAATCATCATAATAAATACTTAACACTAGATATCAAATTAAAAAAATAACACAATATTAGAAAATAGTTACTTCTTTCAATAGATTAAATCATTGCTTTAGAAAAAAAGTCTAGCCATATATGGAACAGAGTTTAAATTTAATCATTTAAAAATTCAACAATTAAATATAGAATTTTAATAAACATAAAAATTATTCAATTTAAGATGAAATAAAACAATAAGAGAGATAAAACTAGAATTAGAAAGCATTTATTCCCAAGACTTCATGCATCCATCCTTCATCTTCATTGATTTCTCTTCTCTATATCTAACTTAATTCCTCTCTCTCTATCCTTCTTCTCTCTCTTAAAAACTCACTTTTTAAATTTGACTTTGATGGCTCATCATTGAAAAACATGAAAACCTAGAATGCCACTAAATCTAGCCATCTATTTTGATCTAAGGGCTAACATGACCTAGGATGCAAACAGCACCAAGCCGCACTGTGTTTATTGCGAAAGGGTAGAATCCATGGTGCAAGTGCACCATTAATTTTACCTGCAAAGGCAAATTATGTGGCAAATTTTAATTAGATCTCTACTTTTGATTCTTTTTTAATTTAAGTCTCGATAGGTTTTTGCATTTTAGTCCTTTTTGCGTGCATTTTAGTCCTCAAGAACAAAACTTTATAGTTTTCACGAATAGCTAAGAAACATGCTTTATGCTCCATTTTTACATCTTTCATGTTAAAATACGTCAAACACCTACAAAATAAAACTAAACTATTTAAAAAGAAATATAACTACGTAAAATTAACTAAAAAATGCTAAATATGTTATTCAATGATAAATAATTTAAATATAATCATATAATAAAAATTAAGATATCAAATACCCCAAACTTAACGTTTGCTTATTTTCAAGTAAAATAAAATTAAAAGACTTAATAACACAAATTAACTTCCTCACTTAATGAATTCATGACCAATGAAATGTAATAAAATATGAATTCAATCATCCAAATATCTAAGTATTAACAAGATTTCATTTAAGATGCTCGTGTTTAGTGTGTGAGAATCATAAATTGATCATTCTCTATCATATCATCCTTCATATTATCAGAACATAGTATACATAGAAGTGTAGAACTCCAAATCTCACCAAAATGGTCACTCTCAAACAAGCACACTCGAAATTTGAGTTGACATCCAAAATTTTGCAAGATAAGCATTATACTTAGATTTTTAATGGAAGAACGAAGCTCAAATATAGAACAAATATGCTATTTCTAATGTCATGATGGTGATCTTATGAAAGGAATACTATTAACTTGATTTTCATGGAATGGATGCACATTAATCAAACAACACATAAGATTAACTTAGGACTTTTCTTCTAAGTTGTAATAAGGCTAATGAGTAAGATAGATACAAGAAAGAATGAAGAATCGGTAAGACAAATACAAGAGAGAGTGGATCAAAGATAAATTAAAGCTTCTGGAACATATGTTTTTACCATTGATAAGTGTGTGAAATACGTACTTATCAGTTGCTTCAGACTTGAATTGCTTTATAAATCCTCAACTTATATTAATAGTTAATGAATTTTAGTGCCTTGTATAGAAAAGAAAGCAAACAACCATTCAAGATGAAATCAACTCGAAAAGGAGATGTCATAAATTGGAAAAGAAATAGGGACCAAAATGCAAAAGTTTCAAGGACCTAAGTGTAAGAAAATCAAAACTAACTTTGGCGTTGGTTACATGGCATGCTAGCGCTGTGCTCAGGGATGAAAGTCAAGATGGTGGCATACCAGTACCACCAAGGCGAGTAGCGATGCCACAATCAAGTCTCCACTGGGCCCCATGTGATTTTAAACGCTTGTGCACCTCCTGAACATCTTTGGATGACTTTTGACCGCGAGATCATCAACCAATGGCCTAATTTGATTATCTTTTAGGTTTTCATATTTTTAGAAAGAACAACAACCATAAGCAAACAACCAAGAATGGGAAATTGAGTTTTAGAGTGAGATAAGATGAAAAATAAGAAAGGATTCTAGAGAAAGAAGTGGATTGATTCAAGTTGAAGCCTTTGGAAGAAGACTTTAAATAGGATCATTGAAGCTTGCATCGCTAGTCTAGTTTGCTAAACTCTATCACTCTCATTTTGTATTTCATTTGAACTTTATTTGTTCAATTTGAAGATTATGGATACATGATGATTTTGATGTTGATATTTGAGATGGTTTGCTAGATATCTTAATCTAGGGTCTTGATGTAACTTATCCAAATTACATTTTAATCAATTGGTATGTTATTAATATTATTATGGCTTGCTTCATTTGTGTTTATCTTGCTTAATGTTCAAATTTGTTAATTAATAAATTAATTAAATTGAAGATGAATGAATTAATTCTTTTGAAAGATTGATTTGTTTATCAGACTAAAGAAAGATAATCTACGCAGTTAAGAGACCGGGAGGTAATCAACAACTAGAAAATCTAATCAGTATTTAAGATTTTAAGAAATTGAGAGGTAAATTGAGTTCTAAGTATTAAACAAAAAGCAGTGCTTGATGAACATATAATTAATTGAGTTAGATAGGGATATCTACTTAAGTAGTTATACGTAAAACCTTAATTTATGCTTGAGAGAGATATTAAGGTCGGTCTTAATCTTGTGATTAGTGAATTAGACCAAAACACATTAATGACGGCTAATTAAGAGAAACATAGTGATAAATAAGTGAAATCAAAACCTTAGGTAGTTTATGCTTGCATATTTCATTCTTCTATTAACTCTTTAATTCAATTTCCATGTCTTGTTAATTAGTTGTAGACATTTAGCTTTTTTGCCATTACAATTAATCAATTCTGATTGCTTAGATAAAATTGGACCTTCAAGGCCATATTTGCCCTTATGGTTAACGTTGTCATAATCAAGTTTTTGGTGTCGTTGCCGAAGATTGAAATCTTATTACTAATATTATAGTAACATTGTTCAATTTTAATCTAAGCCTTTATTTTCTTTTATTTTAGCTAAGCATTTGTTTTGTTTTTTGAGTTTTCAGGTGTATGCGAAAAGCCTGTAGACTTAAACTTATTGCATTTGATCCTAAAATTGAACGGCCTCTTCACCAATTAAAAGGAGAAAAGAAGAACCAAGCCACACCTATGGTATAGAAAAGAGATCAAAATCCTTTATCACTACAGCCACAAGAACAACAATGAACTCTTCGAGAATAATTTAGGTCAATTGTCAATGATAACTATTTGGAAATTAGCCAACAAGCAATTAATGCCAATAATTTCAAGCTTAAACTCACATTGATAAAATATGGTTCAGCAAAATTAATATAGGGGCTTTTCTCATAAAGACCAGCCCAAGGAGAGCAAAAATAAAGGCACAAAAGTTGAACTTGAAGCACCAAATGAGGCATCAAGGCTTAAAGGCATCTCATTTTCGGATAATCCTGCCATTATCACTCCACCTTGGTCATTCCCTTAGAGATTTTAGAAAAAGAAATTAGATGCTCAATTTTCAAAGTTCTTATAGATGTTCAAAAAGCTTCACATCAATCTTCTATTTGCAAACGCACTTGAACAAATGCTGAATTATTTGAAATTCATAAAAAAAGTAATGTCTAAAAAGTAGCATTTTGAAGATGGTGAAGTTAACAAAGGAATGTAGATTTATTATTCAATAGAAGTTACCAAAAGAGGAAAAATATCCGTGTAGTTTCACTATCCCATGCATTATTGGGAAATCAAACTTTAAAAAGACATTATGTGACTGGGGGCAAGCATCAATTTAATGCCACTTTCCATTTTCAGAAGCGAGGCTATAGTAAAGTGAAGCAGACAACTATTCCTTTGCGAATAATAGATAGGTCCATCATTTCCTTTCCTAACTACCAGAGGAGCTTTCATTGATGTAGAGCATGGCGAAATGACATTAAAAGTTGATGAAGCAGAGATCAAGTTTAATATTTACCATGACAAGAAAGCTCAAAACAACACAAGCAATTGTCATAGGGTAGATGTCATCAACAATGATATGGTAGATGTGTATAGGAATGAGATGGAAAAGTCTTGGAAAAATGCTTATGAAGATGCTAAAATTTTCAAGAAGAAGAAAAAGAAATCACATAGTAAATTGGCTTATAGGAGATATTTTGCACCAAGTCATCATGGTCAATTCCTAAATCTAAGACTAGAGTTGATTCTAAGCAAGGCAAAATTAAGAAAATCGACTTTGTTCAAAATTGAAGAAGTATTACATCTTTGTAAAGCTAATTTGAAATATGGAGATAAGAGGTTATTTAGTGTAAAGGGCCAAAAGCGCAAGTTTTATTTCAATGTAGAAGGACACAATGTTGCGAACGTTTTATTTGACGATCCTACTTGATCTAATTAAATAGCCAAGTCCAATTAAAGACGTTAAATCAAACACTACTTGGGAGCCAACGTAAGCTATTCATAATTTGAATTTTTGTTTAAATTAATGTTTTTTGATATGTTTTGGTTTCTTATTTACGTGTTTTTGTGTGTGTTTCAGGTGTACATTTTAGTTGTTTAGCCAGTTCGATGTGAAATGAGGTATTTATTCAGCAATATTAAGCCTTGGGGCGAAGCTTCTAGCATGGCTGCATAACCCAATCATACACCCACACCATTCTTGCACACGAAAAGCCTTCAGTGTCCACCCACCCCCCCCCCCCCCCCCCCCCCCCTTTTACCCAACTCGGAGCCCTTATCTTCCCTACACTCGCCGCTCTATACTCTTCCCCTTTCTACTAAGAGTATACAGCGGCCACACCACACCACACCTTCATGCGACCGCGACAAGCCTTCTTAATCCCTTACGCAATGGATACAACCTTCCTCCTCTTGTTTGATTTTGGCCAACCTCTCTCCTCTAACACAAACACATTTATAAACGCATTCACAAACACTCTCTCATTACTTCTTCACACCAATTTGCCTTCTAAACACAAACCTATACCCAACAATCTTCTTCAAATACTTTAATTCCAAACTACAAAACCCATTCTCATCACATTGTATGAAATCACAATACATCATTAAACATCTAATCCCACCAATAATTTCAAAGTTCTTTACCTCCATGCAATTTCTTCACTTGGAATTTTCTTTCAAACAATTTTTCAACCTTCAGGTATAGTCTTCACATCCAAATTCATCGTTGAAAAATATGAAAACCTAGAATATCACTAAATCTGGCCATCCATTTTAATCTAAATGCTAAAAATAGGCAAAAATAAGAAAAAAAGAACATGATCTGGAACATAAATGGCGCAGGTGTCCAAGGTTTGGCGCAGCCATGCCATGTTTACTACCAAGGGGCAAAATCTATGGCACGAACGTGCCATTAATTCTGCCTATAAAGGCAAATTATGTGGCAAATTTCAATTAGATTCCTTTCTTTTGATTCTTTTTAAAGGGTGTCAATTTTCATTTTTTGTGCATTTTAATCCTTATTTGCTCGCATTGTAGTCCTCAGGAACAAAACTTTCTAGTTTCCACGGATGGCTAGCAAACATGCTTTTATGCTCTGTTTTATGTCTTTCATGTTAAACTGTTTAAAAAGAAAAATAACTATGCAAATAAACTAAATAACGTTAAATTGGATATTGAATGATACATGATTTAAATATAATTACGTAGCAAAAATTATGATATCAGCAACTAACAAAATTTGCAAAAATCTTATCTATTCTTTTGGAGCCACATATTCCTAAAAAAGGAAAAAAATAACCCATCAGTACTATCTTCATTTTAATCATAACCTTAAAATGTTATGTATATCTATAGTCTTGTTGGATTTTATAGTCTTGTTGAAAGCCCAAAATTAAAGTTCAGATCCAATCTCTAGAAGTAAGAATGATTCATGTGATTTGGTAAGTTATTAAGTGAGTTTCAAAGGAATGTGTTATTGAAAATCAATGGCTAAGATTTGATCATTGGTTAGGTATACCTACTACATTAGTGGTCAAGAATGCATTAAGTTTATTATAAATACCTCATTGTATTTGTGTTTTTTAATCAAGCTAAAGAGAGAAGAAGTAATTAAGTGAGTAACTGATTTGTAAGCTTCAAAGAAGTAAGAGTGAGGAGTTGTTCATTTGTAATAAGTTTTGTATGAAATAACAAAAGTTTTAATTTTTTTAGTGCAATTCTTCCAACAAATTGGTTTCAAAACTAAATTTATAATGTTAAACAAATTAACATAGCATATTAAATCGAAGCTCTTGATAGGAAGAATGCAACACCACCAAAATTGTCCAAATCAAAATTTGGATGCGTTGTCATGAGCAACGAAAAGTTTGCTATGCAAGAAAAGGAGTAACCCGTTGAACCGAACCAAGTTGAATTGGACAAACCAAACAGAATCAAGTCTAAACCGAGCTACTTGAATTGAGTCAAACCATTGACCAAGTAAGTTTAACCGTTGGTCAAAATTGAAATTTTTTACCAAGTTTTCGTGAAAGTTTTATAGCGTTTTGAATCCAGCCATCCAATTGAATTTTGTAAATTCTCTTTATATTAAGAGATATAACAAATGGAGATACAACACGATTCCAAGTTTTAATTCTCAATAAAAAAAATTATAATAATTGGAACATTAATGAAGCACTCCTTAGAGAACAAGACATATGGGAATTAGTGAAGAAAGGTTACAAGAGCTTGGAGATTACACTGCCATCACCGCTTTGACTTAGGCATAAAGAAATACATTCAAGGACTCAAGAAAGAGAGACCAAAAGCTCTTTATATCATTTATCAAATATTTGATGATGAAGCTTTTAAAAAGATTGCAAATGCAACCTCTAAGAAGCAAGCATGGGATAGACTTTAAACATCCTATAAAGGCATTAAACAAGTAAAAAAAGTACATCTTCAAACCTTAAGAGGAGAACTTGAAACTTTACACATGAAGGAATGTGAGCTGACTATTGATTACTTCTTAAGAGTTAAAGCTATTTATAATCAATTAAAAAGAAATGGTAAAAATTTAAGTTAAGCGAGAATAATGCAGAAGATGCTATGCTACGTGGATTTGAAATTTGATCACATTATCATAATAATTAAAGAAACTAAATATTTAAAGGAAATGACAATTGACCAACTTTAAGGATTATTGCAAACCTATAAAGAAATTATAAAGTAGAAGTAAGGGATCTCCGAACAACTCTTCAACATGAAACTCAAAGAAAAGAAGAAATTTAAGGCTATGAAAAAAACCAACGTGGTTGAGGTAAAGGCTGAGGTGGAGGATAAAGTAGAGTTCGTGGTCGTGGATGAGGTTGGAATTACAACAACAACAATTCCAATAGCACCTATGAGAAAAGAGAAAGCTCAACACAAGGCATTGGAAGAAGTAATCCAAATAAAAGGTGTAACAAGTCCAAAATTAGATGTTACAATTGTCAAAAAGTTTGGCCATTATGCTTCTAAATGTAGAGTCCACAACAATAAAGTTGAAGAGAAATCAATGTGGAAGAAAAGAATGAAGGAGATGAAACTATCTTGTTAATATACAAGGACAATGATGGAGGCCAAGAGAACACATGATACCTTGACACTAGGGCAAGCAATCACATATATGGAAGAAAAAACATGTTCGTGGAATTAGATGAATCAATAAATGGCATTGTTCAATTTGGCGATGATTCTAAAGTAACTGTAGAAGAAAGAGGTAACATCCTTATACAATCAAAAGATGGTAAGCATCAATTTATTGGAAATGTCCACTATGTGCCCAACCTGAAAAGCAATATTCTAAGCTTAGGCCAACTCTTAAAAAAAAAAAAAAGTTATGATATTGACATGAAAATTGTAATCTTTTTCTAAGAAACGGTAAAGGCAACTTAATTACTAAAGTAAAATGTCAAAAAATAGAATGTTTCTTTGAACATACAAAACGATGTTACAAAATGTTTGAAAGCTTATTACAAAGATACATCATGGCTATGGCATCTTTAATTTATGCATCTTAACTTTGGAGGACTAGGGTTGTTGTTTAAGAAAGAGATGGTGACAGGTCTTCTTTGCATCAACCGTCTAGACCAACTTTGTAAAGGATGTTTACATGAGAAGCAATTTAGAAAAATTTTTTCGAAGGAGTCTACCTTTAGAGCCAAGAAGCCACTAGAGTCGTTCATGTCAATTTATGCGATCCATTCAAACCAAGTTCTTTCAGTAACAATAACTACTTTCTTCTTTTTATTGATAATTTTTCAAGAAAGACTTGGGTATATTTTCTAAAGCAAAAGTCTCAAGTATTTGAAGTATTCAAGAAGTTCAGAGCTGCTGTTGACAAAGAGAGTAGGCAATAGATTAAAGCTATGACAGCTAATCGTGAAAGAGAATTCACTTTCAAGGAGTTCTAAGAGTTTTATGAAGCAAATGAAATTCGATGTTTCTAAACCATTTGAGATCACCCTGAAAAAATGGTGTTCCTAAAAGAAAGAATAGAGTCATTCTTGACATGGCACGAAGTATGCTACAATGTAAGAGATTACTAAAAGAGTTTTGGGCTAAAGCTGTAGCAACTGTTATCTGTTTATCCAATAGATCTCCAACAAGAAGCATGTGGGAGAAACACCACAAGAGGTATAAAGTGAAAGAAAGCCCGATATCTCTCATCTTAAAATTTTTGGAAGTATAGCTTATTTTCATGTACCGAACGAGAGAAAAACATCGTTGGATGGTTAAAGTGAGAGTTTCATCTTCATCGATTATTATTCAAGATCATAGGGCTACAATTTTTACAATCCAAAAAACAAGAAAATTGTGATTAGCCAAAGCGTAATATTTGATGAAGTAAAATAGTATTTTCGCTTGCATATAGATGAATTCAATTTCCTTCCCCATTTTGAAGAAAATGAGCAAGTTGAGCAACAAGTACCCACAACACCAACAACTTCACCAACAATAATCGATTCACCATTATCCTTTATAAATCAAAGAAATGAAGAATTCATAAGGAGTCTTCAAGATCTCTACGAGGTGACTAAAAGGTTAGATAATCTCGCTCGCTTTTGCCTTTTGTTGATTGTGAACTAGTTAGCTTTGAAAAAGCTGCATAAGATGAGAAATCAAGAAATGCAATGGATGAAGAAATTAAAGCAATTGTAAAGAATGAGACATGGAAGCTTGCTTCACTTCCCAAAAGAAACAAAGCCATTAAAGTCAAATAGGTGTACAAAGCAAAGAATAATGTAAATTAAGATATTGAATAATATAAGGCGAGGCTAGTTGCAAGAGGCTACAGTCAAAGAGCTAGCATCGACTATGATAAGGTGTTTGTTCTAGTAGCATGCTTGGAAACCATAAGACTAATTAATTCCTTAGCAGCTCAAAACAAGTGAAGGATTCATCAAATGGATGTGAAATTTGCCTTCTTGAATGGAATTCTCAAAGAAGAAGTCTACATTCAATAACCATCAGGTTACAAAGTTAAAAGGTAAGAGAATAAGGAAGCGGATTGAGAAAGGCTCTCTACGAATTAAAGCAAGCGCCAATAGCATGGAATAGTCAAATTAACAAGTATTTCTAAGAGAATGGCTTCATTAAATGCCCCTACAAGCACCTACTCTAATCAAGATCAAATATGTAGATGTTTTTATTGTATTTTTGTATCTAATTGACTTAATTTTTATTGGAAGCAATCCAAGTTTGTTCAATGATTTCAAGAAAACAAGGACCAAAGAGTTCGAGATGACAGATATTAGGCTTATGTCGTATTACCTTGGTATCAAAGTAAAACAAGAGGAAGATAGAATCTTCATTTCACAAAAAGGCTACACAAAGGAGATCTTTAAGAAGTTCAAGATGGATGATTACAAGCCTATTGGTACACCAATAAAGTATATGGAATTAAACTATCAAAGCATGAAGAATGAAAAAGAGTAGATCCAATTCTTTTCAAGAGCTTAGTTAGAAGTTTGTGATATTTGACATATAGAAGGCCCGATATTGTATATGCAACTAGACTTTTTAGCCATTACATGGAAACTCCAACAACTATGCATTTCAAGGCTGTAAAGAGGATTCTCCTTTACCTAAAAAGTATAACAAATTTTGGCTTATTGTATTCATCTTCATGATAAGTTTGTTGGATATAGTGATAATGATTGGGCTAGCAATACTGATGATCAAAAAAGTACAACTGGTTTGTATTTTTCATAGGAGACACTACTTTCACCTAGATGTCGAAGAATCGACCAATTTTCACATTCTTCACATGTGAACGTGAGTATGTAGCTACCACATCATGTGTTTGCCATACAATTTAGCTTAAAATTCTATTAAAGGAGCTAATGTGGCTGCAAAAAGAGCCAACAAGGATTTGTGTTGATAACAAATCAGATATAGCATTGGCAAAGAATCAGGTGTTTCAAGATCAAAGCAAGCACATCGATATGCGCTACCACTACATACGAGAGTGCGTCATAAGAAAGGATATACAAATAATGTACGTGAAGTCCTAAGAATAAATTACTAATATTTTTACCAAGCCATTGAGGAGTGAAGACTTCGTAAGAATAAGGAAGTCACTTGGAGTTACAAAAACAAGTTTAGGGGGGCTGTTGGATTTTAAACTTGATTTTTAAAATGGAAGCTCAAAATTGAAGCTCAAATCCAATCTCTAGAAGTAAGCATGATTCATGTGATTTGGTAGATTGTTAGGCGAGTTTTAATAGAATGCGTTAGGTAAAAATCAATGATTAAGATCTGATCATTGGTTAGGTATACCTACCACATCAATGGTTAAAGATACCTTAAGTTTACTATAAATACCTCATTGTATTTGTATTTTTCAATCAAGCCAAAGAAAGAAGAAGTAAGTGAATGATTTGTAAGCGTCAAAGAAGCAAGAGTGAGTAATTGTTTGTTTATAATAAGTTTTGTAAGAAATAATAAGAGTTTTAATTGTTCGAGTGCATAATTCTCCAACAAGTCTTTGTGGTTTTCTTGATGTAAAAGTAGTTGCAGTTCCTTGGTAATTTACCCTGGCCCTTTATATTCAGATTTTTTAATTAGTCTCTGCGGCTGTTGCTGAATTAAAAGGTCCAGATATCTTTGGTGTTTTTCGCTTGGCTCAAGTAAATATGGAGTTGTCTAGGATCAAAGCAAACTTTAGTGGGTCGTCACCTGAAAAACATGGCTGGTCTATTAATGAATTTGATGATCTGACAAGAGATGCTGCAAGCACTGGCAATCTGTATATAATCCCACAGTTGAAGTGCTAAAGAGGTTTGCTGAGGATATTTCTTCACTTAAAACATTAAGTTTGTTTGATTTGCGTGTGTAGAAGATTACTGGCAGTCTATCAATTTGCTTTATGATGCTTTGCTAAACACTCCCCAACCCCACCACCCAAAATAAATAAATAAAGAAGAGAGAAAAGAAGGAATGATTTATGTTGCTTACTCATAAACTTTTGTCTACATTCCAAATTATATCAAGTATTTGTTGGGCTATCAAAAGATATGTATATCCCTACACAAACCATTTTATCGTACCATAATGTTATATTATATGTATTATATTTTATATATATACACATATATAAAATTTATCATTAAAATACGTCAAAATCCCTTATTAGATCCGAACTTTATCCTACCGTAATGTTATATATATATATATATATGAAAATTTTACCGTTAAAATACCCCAAAACCCCTTACTAGATTCGAATTTGATGGGTCTGGGTCCAGCGGATAGGGATTTTATCACCAAACTAGACTATCATTCAAAGATTTTATATATACATTATTATTTATAAATACAAGATTGCCATGAATTTTTTATAATATATTTTATAAATAAATTTGCGTTTGTAAATAATTGTTTAATTTTTTAGATTATAAAATAATTGTTATTTTAATTCTATGCAAATTTGCTTCAAAATTATTATTAATTTAAATGTTACCAAAAAATTTTGTAATTTTTATTAATTAATTTAAGTTCGTAAATTTATAATTAATTTTTTTTATTTACAAAAAAAAATGATTACAAAAAAAACAGACAAACAGATATAGAGCTTAATTTTCTTGTATTACTTTCAGCCAATTCTCGCCCTCGATTTGGTTATTCCGGTGACATAGAAACAAATTGCCTTTAAGATTTGTGAGCTTTTGTTATTAATGAAAACTTGTTTTGGAAGAGGCTAAATCGACCAGTGCAGTGATATGACTAGTCTATTCTGCATATAATAATATTTGTTATAGGAAGACTTGTGTCAAAGAGACCAATTCCATGGAGCAGAGTTGCCAAACTTGACCAAGAATTAATGTTTGCAATAAGATAAAATTTAGAATTTGTGAGCTAAAAAATAAAATAATAAATTAAAAATGTTATTAATAAATAAAATATTTAATTTATTTAAATATTTGATTATTTAAATTTTAATTAAATTTTTTAAATTAATTACATTCAAATATTTTAAACAAACATGAATTTAATGTTCAACTAAATGGTCTAATAACACCCTACGGATATAATTTGCTTAATCTTAACTTGTATATGTATGTGTACACGTTAGCAATTCTGGTTATAATTTTCTTGATCTTAACTCGTATATGTATAAATACATTTTAATAACGATATGGATTTCTAGATCATAAGGTATATATAATTAGCTATGTATTTATTATAAAATATATTTATTAATATTACAATTATAATTTTTATAAGAGTTTAAATATATAAAATTTTGGTCAATTCTATGTACATATATGTAATATGAGATTTAATCTTATACTTACTGAATGTCTCACGTATAGTAAAAAGAGTCTCGTAATAAAGGGAGGGCACATGCTGGATCCACCCAGACAATATCAGGATGGCAACTATGCTAGTTGTTGATCACTGTTAAACATGGAAAAATAAACCCAATAATTTAATCTAATTTTTGTAATTAATTAATTAGGGGCAGCTTTTGATTAGGTAGATAAATTAATTGGTAAAACTAAACTAACATTACAAACGACAAGACCAACCCATCAGCATCGATGACGGAGAGTAATAAACAAGAGTTGTTAAATTGACCTTGACGAACACTAAATAAATATAGAGAGAGAGTTTTGCTTTTCTTAATACAATAATAATTTTGCTCCTTCCTGTTCTTGGTCAAATTTTCACATATGTGTTTAAGTTTTCATCGCGGAATTACTCAAATTTCAATATTTTAAAAGACACTGTCCCGCAATTTGTGGAGAAAAGCAATTAATTCTTAAATTTCTAGCTTATGTCAAATGATCTAATTTTTTTTAAAAACATAAAAATATTTATTAATTTTAGTAGAAATAAGAAGACAGTCTAAAAGTATGATGTTCATTTTATTTTGAATTAACTATTTTACGCCTCGATTATTTGAAGGTATAAAATAATTATATTGTCTTTATATTTATTTTGTATAATCAATCTAATTTTATTCTAACATTTAAATTTAAAAGTTATAAGAATATTTTAACCCTAATTTTTTTCTTTCAAATTTACTATAAATTTTTAATTTAAAATATTTAAGTTGTAAAAATTTTAATTAAGGAATAAAATAATCAAAATAAGAATAGTCATCACATAATATCATCTTATGTCTAATAAAAACGAAAGTATGTTCACATTTCTTTAAAAATCAAAGAAATCTCACCCAGACTAGAGACTCGGGATAAGTCCCTTTTCTCCCAAAAACTGCGGGTAAAAGACAACATCCATTTTTAAATATTTAGTTTAATTTTTTACCTCATGTGAAAATGAGTTATACAGTACCTAGTTGTACCTTGTGATTCGTTTATTAATTAATTTTGTGTTCATTAATATTTGAGCTTCATTAGTTTCTTCTTGTAGTAAATATATTAAAATATACATACATACATACATACATATATATATATATATAGACACACACACTCACACATACTTTCGCTGGAAGTCGAAGGGTTTGGAAATTAAACAAAAAGTCATGAATTCACATACACACACTTTTCACGCGGAGACTACTGGAAAGGAAATTGAAGAAAGCAGGATTTTCCTTGGGTGAGAAATTTCCAGGAAGGAAACAAGTTACATATATGATCACCTATATATATATAGTTGTTGATATTCGTGCTTTTCATTTGGAGAACAAATTTAATTAAGTTAGTGTTTCCTTTTCATTTAATTGGATCGATCGGAGAGATCTAGAATAATGAAGGTATGTAAATTAATTTATTGTATGCAACGCAATTCATCCATTAATTGTTCCATTTTGTGGGTTAATTATTATTATTAATGCATGTATGTATATATACGTGTGTGTTGCAGCAAAAGATTGTGATGAAGGTGCAGATGAATTGCGAGAAATGCAAGACTCAGGCACTCAAGGTCGCTGCAGGTGCGGATGGTACGTATGTATGTAATGCAGAATTAATTAATTAATTAATTAATTGATGATCAAATATAACTAATTAATTTTACATGCAAGTGAAGTGCTTGTATTGATAACATACATATATATATATATATATACATACATATGCTTAATTATACATATGGATGCAGGTGTGGACTTTGTGGGATTAGAAGGACCTGAGAAAGATAAAGTGGTGGTGATCGGAGATGGAGTTGATTCTGTCAAATTAGTGCATTGCTTGAGGAAGAAAGTTGGTCACACTGAACTTGTTAGCGTTGCCCAGGTCAAATAATTAATTCATTAGCTACCTATTTCAACCATATAATATACATAGGTAAAGGAAAAATTACTCTTTATATCTAATCATATGTATATCCTTTTTAATTTTCTTCTTAAGAGAATCAGTGATATCTGAGACGCAAATAATTGCTCTTTATTATATATACAATAGTTTTAATTATTTATGATTTTTGGCTATGCTTCTACTTCATAATGTGAATGATATATATATGTATATATACACACATACATATATATATTCTTTTTCTTTTCGGATTCAATTGCAAGCAAATTAATTTACATTTCAAGTAAAATGGCTTCATTTTAGTGTTTTATAGTAATATGACACGGTAAAAATGCCAATAATGATGTAATTAATTAACTAATGTGTCTGATAAAACTAATAAAGTATGTGAATTAGTGTTGAATGGTTCAAACCTATATTAAAAATTTAGGGACATATTTGGCATACTAAACTGGACTGTGTTAATTATGTGTTGTTCATAATAGTTAGAGAGAATGTTAATTATTTGTTGTTTTTTAATGAACATATGTACGATAATAGATGGATCGAGTGGGAAAAATTACCCTACAAATAACTATTTAATCTAGTCTTTTTGATGAGAGAAGCCACGAGAATTATATATTTTCCATCAATATATGAGAAATTAAGGAGTTGAATAGAGTTGAATCTCAGAGCAGGAGCCCATTTTATTTTGTAATGCTCTGAGCAAATATTTTGCATGAGAATAAAATAATGCACCCTTTATTCATTAAAAGAAAACAAAACACGATCAAACAACAACATTATACAATGACATTTAATTCAAACCATTACTATTACTAGATGGAGAAAACTTTAATGGAAAGTAAAATTTCTATAAATTTAAGACATCTTTTTAGATTATGATGTGTTTGACTATAATTTTACGAAACTTTTAATGGATATCAAATTTTTATAGGAACCAATTATTTTCTTTTCATTTATATTTAATATTAAGTGATTAACCTTACAATAATTTTAAAGTTAAAATATTTTAATATCAACCAAAACATTAATCAAATAACACTACCATATATATTACATACATATGTTGTACATACCTTAACTTTTTCCAATAACCAAAATATTGATTTTCAACTCTTTCATTATAATTATTAACATATAAAAAATAAAAAGAACAGTTAAAAATATAACAAACAGTTGAGAAATAAAAATAGAAGAGTTAAAAACTACAACAAAGAAAATAGAAAAAATAAAACAACATACTATATATTACTTGAACTAGCCGTCATAAAAACATTTATTTATTGCAACAGAGAAGCGTTTAATCAAAGCGTTACAGGTTCCTTCAGCAAGGGAAGCATAAACATGAAAACGACGACGTACGTCTGATTCAAAGCATTACATTACTATAGGATCTTTGGGGAGGGAAGCAACTTGATTCTCTATCAAATAAGACTTTGTGTAACCATCTCCCCTTATAAATCAAATCACAAGTACGTGAAATATTAAGAATTCGTTCAAATAGAGGAAGCGTGATAGCCGTCGGATTATTTTTATTGTTGATGATCAGAAATTCTTGATTTATATATTAATTTCCGTGCATTTGCAACTTCTTGGTATAATACTTAAACGCTTCTTCTTCGGATTGCTGAATCATTCCACAGCCGAGGCTACGACTTCTCTCTTTTGCTCAAACTGCGCCGTTTCATGAATGCAATTAAAAAAAAAAAATTTTACTGATTTTAAAGAAAAATTATTGGTTATATCTATCAAGTATTAAGGTAGCTAGCTTCGTAGAGTACTAACATTCGAAGATTTGTATATATACTGTCTAAATATAATGTTGCTATGCATATTTTTTTTTTTCTTTATAACATATTTTATAAATTAATTTGAGGTTTTAAATTTGTATTTAATTTTTTAATGTTACAAAAAATTTACTACTTTAATTTTATGTAAATATTTTACCAAATTATTAGTTCAATGCTAAAACGATAAATATTTTTCGCAATTTTTATTAATTAATTTAGGTTTACAAATTTATGTTTAATTTTTTGTTATTACGAAGACTATATATATATATATATATATATAATAATTTTGCTCCTTCCTGTTCGTGGTCAAATTTCCACATATATGTCTAAGTTTTCGTCATGGAAATACGTTAAATTTCAATATTTTTAAAAAGGGATTCTGTAGTGTAACCCAGCTTTCGAAAGAGAAGCAACTTAACCCTTGAATTTTTTGTCCGAGTGAGATACTTATAACCTTTTAAAAAATTTAAAATATCTCTTAATTTTAGTCAAAATAAGAAAATATTCTCATACAACCATTTCTATTTTAAATTAATAATCTTATGTCTTAATTATTCGAAGACGTAAAACTTCTAAATTTTTTATTTTTATTTTGTAATAATTAATATTAATTTTTTTTTTAATATTTAAATTTAAAAATTATAATAATATTTGGACTATTATTTTTTTAAAATTTTCTATGAATTTTTAATTAAAAAATTTTTTATACTGTGAAATTTTAATTAAAGGATAAAATAGTTAAAATAAAAATAATTATTTCTATTAAAACTAATGATATATTTATTTTTTTTAAAAAGACAGGACTATCTCATCTAGGCTAAAAACCCATGGGTAAGTTGTTTTCTAATCCTAAAAAGTTGGGGTAAAGTACAATATCCACTTTTAAAAATTTAATTTAACATTTTACCTCCTCCCAAACTGAGTTATATAGTATGGTAGCTGTATCATGTGATTCGTTTCCTAATTAAATGTGGTAGATTAATATGTGAGCTTCATTAGTTTCTTCTTACAATATATATATATATTAAAGGGAGAATAACCGGTACCCCTATGGTTTGTCTAATTAATTAAATCTTCCTATATTTTTAAAAATTACTTATTACATTCATTCGTTAGTTTGAGTAGCAAAAAATTTTTGGAATTACTAAAATACCTTTATATACTAACTTCATAAAACATGTGGGTCCCAATGCACAGACAGCAGATTCCACTCATAAGAATGTGAGTCGTATTTCAAACATAACAAATAAATATAAATTAAAATTTAAGTGAAATGACACAATCAATCCTGATAAATTAAAGAAATTCAAACTTATGTCCTAAAATTTTTGCCAATTTTATAGAAAAAATAATTACAAAATTTAATTGCTTTTTATTACTATTTAAAAAGAAAAAATAATCCAAAAAATCAAATTTCAAATCAAAAGTAGGGTTAGACAAATTTAAGTTTGATTTGGTTTTCTTAAAAACTAAACTAAACCTGAAATGCATGTATAATGAAACTGAACCGAATTGAATCGTTGATTTTATATTCGATTTCAAATTTAATTTCGAGCTCAGTTATAAGAATTTTGAGATATTTTTATATAAAATCCTAACTTATATACAAATTATAAAAAAGATATTAAAATTTATAATAATTATCTTTATTTTAATGTGAATTTATGTAAATAATCATAAATATTTGATTTTATTTATAATTTTGCTAAATTTTGAGAGTTTAAATGAAATTTTACTATTATTTTTTTTGATCAAATTCGGTTTTATCCGAACTCAAACCGAACCAATTGATGCATAATCGAAATTAAACCGAACTCATTTTGTGACCGTACTAAATCAAACTAAATAGTTCAATTCGATTGGCATTTTTACCCAATCCTAATTAAAACAATTATTATGAAACAAAATAGTTATATCATCAATTGTTTTTCTCAAATATTATTATAATTAAAATTAATAAACCAAATCTCAAATATTATTATGATAAAAAGTAAAATTAATAAATCAAAGTAATAAGTATATAGATAACGCAATAAAAATTTTTCAACTTCTAGGAATTTATTTTTCTTTGACCAAATCTTAAAAATTATTTTGATAAAAATTAAAGTTAATAAGTAAAAAAAGTAACAGTAGGTAATACAATAAAAATTTTTTCTTAAAAATACAAATATAATAATATAAAAAAAATTATCTTATCTTTTCTAAATTAAAATAAATTAATAAATTATACAAATTCACGAATTTCTTATCCCTATCCATTCAAATAAAGCATCAAACATCCTAAAATTTGAACTTCTTGTCAGCTTTTGTTATTAATGAAAACTTGTTTTCGAAGGTGCTAAATCGATCAGTGCAGTGATGTGACTAGTCTATTCTGTATTTGATAATATTTGTTGTGGAAAGGCCTTTGTGAAAGAGACCAATTCGATGGAGCAGAGTTGCCAAACTTGACCAGGAATTTGCAATGAGATAAAATTTAGAATTTGAGAGTTAGAAAACGAAGCAATAAGTTAAAAATATTATTTACAAATAAAATATTTAATTTATTTAAATTTAAATCAAATTTTTAACTTAATTATATCATATATTTTAAAAAAATATATACTTAATGACCAATTAAATTGTTTAGTAACACCCTCTACATATAATTTGCTTGATCTTAATTTGTGTATGTATATATACATTTTAGCAAGGATATGGATTTCTAGATCATAACGTATATAATTAATTATATTTTTTTAATTACAAATACATTTATTACTATTACAATTAAAATTTTTATAAACATTTAAATACGTATGGCTGTGGTCTATTTTAGAGATCTACAAATATATAATACGAGATCTAATCTTATTGAAAAGTCTCACAGGGGCCTTGTAATAAAAAGAGGGCACACATTGGAACCACCCAGGCAAGGCTAATTGTTGATTACTATTAAAAATGAAAAAATAAACCCAATAAATTAATCTAATTATGTATATATTTATTGGTTGAGAACTTTTTGTAATAAATTAATTAGGTGCTCAGAAAAGTTTATTGGTGCATATAGGAGCAGCCTTTGAATTGGTAGATAAATTAATTGGCAATTAATCAATAAACCTAAATGCCAAGCAGTTTTAAGGACTTAAAATTATACTAATTCAAATAAACGAAAACTAAACTAACATTACAAACGACAAGACCAACCCATCAGCATCGATGAGACAGAGTAATCAACAAGAGTTGTTAAATTGACCTTGACGAAGACCAACTAAATATACAGGGAGAGAGAGAGTTTGCTTTTCTTAATACAATAATAAATTTGCTCCTTCCTGTTCGACTGTGGTCAAATTTTCACATATATGTCCAAGTTTTCATCGTGGAAATACTCAAATTTCAATATTTTAAAAAAGATGCTGGATTATACGCAATTTTTTCAGAAAAGCAACTTAATTCTTAAATTTCTAACTTATGTCAGATATCCTAATTTTTAAAGAAATATAAAAGTATTTCCTATTTTAGTAGATATCCTAATTTTTAAAGAAATATGAAAATATTTTCTAATTTCAGTAGGAATAAAAAGACAGTCTAAATGTAAGATGTCCATTTTATTTTAAATTAAATATTTTACCCCTTAACTATTAAAAAATATAAAAAATCATATCATTTT
Source organism: Azadirachta indica (assembly GCA_022749755.1). Taxonomy (NCBI): domain Eukaryota; kingdom Viridiplantae; phylum Streptophyta; class Magnoliopsida; order Sapindales; family Meliaceae; genus Azadirachta; species Azadirachta indica. The sequence continues at coordinate 1,916,642 of CM040443.1, forward strand.
TATATTTATTTTATATAAGAATATAATTTTATTCTAACATTTAAATTTAAGAGTTATAAGAACATTTGACCTTAATTTTTTTTTGTTTAAATTTACTATAAATTTTTAATTTAAAAAATTTTATGTTGTAAAAATTTCAATTGAAGTGTAAAATAGTTAAAATAAGAATAGTCATCACATGATATTATCTTGTATCTAACAAAGACAAAGGTATCTTCACATTTTTTTAAAAGTAAGAAAAATCCTAAAATCCCAGAATGAGTTGTTTTTCTCCCAAAAACTAAGGGTACAGGACAATATCCATTTTTAAATATTTAATTTAATTTCTACCTCACGGGAAAATGAGTTATACAGTAACTAGCTCTACCATGTGTGATTCGTTTCTTAATTAATATTGTGTTGATTAATATTTCAGCTTCATTAGTTTCTTCTTGTAGTAAACATATTAAAAATAGAAATACGCACGCATGTAAACACACTCACATATATATGCGCTAGAAGTCGAAGGGTTCGTAAATTAAACAAAAAGTCATGAATTCACATACACACTTTTCACGCGGAGACTACTGGAAAGGAAATTGAAGAAAGCAGGATTTTCCTTGGGTGAGAAATTTCCAGGAAGGAAACAAGTTACATATATGATCACCTATATATATATAGTTGTTGATATTCGTGCTTTTCATTTGGAGAACAAATTTAATTAAGTTAGTGTTTCCTTTTCATTTAATTGGATCGATCGGAGAGATCTAGAATAATGAAGGTATGTAAATTAATTTATTGTATGCAACGCAATTCATCCATTAATTGTTCCATTTTGTGGGTTAATTATTATTATTACTGCATGTATGTACATATACGTGTGTGTTTGCAGCAAAAGATTGTGATGAAGGTGCAGATGAATTGCGAGAAATGCAAGACTCAGGCACTCAAGGTCGCTGCAGGTGCGGATGGTACGTATGTATGTAATGCAGAATTAATTAATTAATTAATTAATTAATTAATGATCAAATATAGCTAATTAATTTTACATGCAAGTGAAGTGCTTGTATTGATAACATACATATATATATATATATATATATATATGCTTAATTATACATATGGATGCAGGTGTGGACTTTGTGGGATTAGAAGGACCTGAGAAAGATAAAGTGGTGGTGACCGGAGATGGAGTTGATTCTGTCCAATTAGTCCATTGCTTGAGGAAGAAAGTTGGTCATACTGAACTTGTTAGCGTTGCCCAGGTCAAATAATTAATTCATTGGCTACCTATTTCAATCATATAATATACATAGGTAAAGGAAAAATTACTCTTTATATCTAATCATATGTATATCCTTTTTAGTTTTCTTCTTAAGAGAATCAGTGATATCTGAGACGCAAATAATTGCTCTTTATTATATATACAATAGTTTTAATTATTTATGATTTTTGGCTATGCTTCTACTTCATAATGTGAATGATATATATATGTATATATACACACATACATATATATATTCTTTTTCTTTTCGGATGCAATTGCAAGCAAATTAATTTACATTTCAAGTAAAATGGCTTCATTTTAAGTGTTTTATAGTTATACGACACGGTAAAATGCCAATAATGATGTACTTAATTAACTAATGTGTCTAATAAAACTAATAAAGTATGTGAATTAGTGTTGAATGGTTCAAACCTATATTAAAAATTCAGGGACATATTTGGCATACTAAACTGGACTGTGTTAATTATGTGTTGTTCATAATAGTTAGAGAGAATGTTAATTATTTGTTGTTTTTTAATGAACATATGTAAGATAATAGATGGATCGAGTGGGAAAAATTACCCTACAAATAACTATTTAATCTAGTCTTTTTGATGAGAGAAGCCACGAGAATTATATATTTTCCATCAATATATGAGAAATTAAGGAGTTGAATAGAGTTGAATCTCAGAGCAGGAGCCCATTTTATTTTGTAATGCTCTGAGCAAATATTTTGCATGAGAATAAAATAATGCACCCTTTATTCATTAAAAGAAAACAAAACACGATCAAACAACAACATTATACAATGACATTTAATTCAAACCATTACTATTACTAGATGGAGAAAACTTTAATGGAAAGTAAAATTTCTATAAATTTAAGACATCTTTTTAGATTATGATGTGTTTGACTATAATTTTACGAAACTTTTAATGGATATCAAATTTTTATAGGAACCAATTATTTTCTTTTCATTTATATTTAATATTAAGTGATTAACCTTACAATGATTTTAAAGTTAAAATATTTTAATATCAAACAAAACATTAATCAAATAACACTACGATATATATTACATACATATGTTGTACATACCTTAACTTTTTCCAATAACCAAAAAATATTGATTTTCAACTCTTTCATTATAATTATTAACATATAAAAAATAAAAAGAACAGTTAAAAATATAACAAACATTTGAGAAATAAAAATAGAAGAGTTAAAAACTACAACAAAGAAAATAGAAAAAATAAAACAACATACTATATATTACTTGAACTAGCCGTCATAAAAACATTTATTTATTGCAACAGAGAATCGTTTAATCAAAGCGTTACAGGTTCCTTCAGCAAGGGAAGCATAAACAAGAAAACGACGACGTACGTCTGATTCAAAGCATTACATTACTATAGGATCTTTGGGGAGGGAAGCAACTTGATTCTCTATCAAATAAGACTTTGTGTAACCATCTCCCCTTATAAATCAAATCACAAGTACGTGAAATATTAAGAATTCGTTCAAATAGAGGAAGCGTGATAGCCGTCGGATTATTTTTATTGTTGATGATCAGAAATTCTTGATTTATATATTAATTTCCGTGCATTTGCAACTTCTTGGTATAATACTTAAACGCTTCTTCTTCGGATTGCTGAATCATTCCACAGCCGAGGCTACGACTTCTCTCTTTTGCTCAAACTGCGCCGTTTCATGAATGCAATTAAAAAAAAAAAAAAATTTTACTGATTTTAAAGAAAAATTATTGGTTATATCTATCAAGTATTAAGGTAGCTAGCTTCGTAGAGTACTAACATTCGAAGATTTGTATATATACTGTCTAAATATAATGTTGCTATGCATTTTTTTTTTCTTTATAACATATTTTATAAATTAATTTAAATTTGTATTTAAGTTTTTAATGTTACAAAAAATTTACTACTTTAATTTTATGTAAATATTTTACCAAATTATTAGTTCAATGCTAAAAAGATAAATATTTTTCGCAATTTTTATTAATTAATTTAGGTTTACAAATTTATGTTTAATCTTTTGTTATTACGAAATAATTTTTTTTACAAAATCTTTACTAGTTTAATGTTACAAAAAATACATATTGTTCTTTCTAATTATAAATTGATTAATTTGGTTATTATTTAATTTTTCTAATTTGATTAATTTTTATAAATTGATTATTTAATCAGAATATAAATTTTACTGATCAATTTTATATAAAATAATTATGACTTTACAGTTTTATTAGTTTAATGTTTATAAAATTAACAAATATTAATTTCATTATTCAAAATTTCATGAAAACTTATAGAAAGAAAATGACTATAAAATATGCTCTTGCGGCCGTTTACAAACGAACACAAAGATATAGAGTTTAATTTTCTTGTATTAATTTCGGCCAATTCCCATCCTTCTTTTTGTTATTCCTGACTAACATTATAAACGACATGACCAACCCATAGGCATCGATGAGAGAGTAATAAACAAGAGTTGTTTAAATTGACCTTGACGAAGACTATATATATATATATATATATATAATAATTTTTGCTCCTTCCTGTTCGTGGTCAAATTTCCACATATATGTCTAAGTTTTTGTCATGGAAATACGTTAAATTTCAATATTTTTAAAAAGGGATTCTGTAGTGTAACCCAGCTTTCGAAAGAGAAGCAACTTAACCCTTGAATTTTTTGTCCGAGTGAGATACTTATAACCTTTTAAAAAATTTAAAATATCTCTTAATTTTAGTCAAAATAAGAAAATATTCTCATACAACTATTTCTATTTTAAATTAATAATCTTATGTCTTAATTATTGGAAGACGTAAAACTTTTAAATTTTTTATTTTTATTTTGTAATAATTAATATTAATTTTATTTTAATATTTCAATTTAAAAATTATAATAATATTTTCACTATTATTTTTTTTAAAATTTGCTATGAATTTTTAATTAAAAAATTTTTACGCTGTGAAATTTTAATTAAAGGATAAAATAGTTAAAATAAAAATAACTATTTCTATTAAAACTAATGATATATTTATTTTTTTTAAAAGACAAGACTATCTCATCTAGGCTAAAAACCCATGGGTAAGTTGTTTTTTAATCCTAAAAAGTTGGGGTAAAGTACAATATACACTTTTAAAAATTTAATTTAACATTTTACCTCATCCCATACTGAGTTATATAGTATGGTAGCTGTATCATGTGATTCGTTTCCTAATTAAATGTGGTAGATTAATATGTGAGCTTCATTGGTTTCTTCTTACAATAAATATATATATTAAAGGGAGAATAACCGGTACCCCTATGGTTGGTCTAATTAATTAAATCTTCCTATATTTTTAAAAATTACTTATTACATTCATTCGTTAGTTTGACTAGTGAAAAATTTTGAGAATTACTAAAATACCTTTATTTACTAACTTGATAAAATATGTGAGTCCCAATGCACAGATAGTAGATTCTACTCATAAGAATGTGAGTCGTATTTTAAATATAACAAATAAATATAAATTAAAATTTTTGTGAAATGACAAAATTAATCTTGATAAATTAAAAAAGTTCAAACTTATGTCCTAAAATTTTTGCCAATTTTATAGAAAAAATAATTACAAAAGTTAATTACTTTTTATAACTACTTTAAAAGAAAAAAATAATCCAAAAAAGTAAATTTCAAATTAAAAGTAGGGTTAGGCAAATTTAAGTTCGATTCGGTTTTCTTAAAAACTAAACTAAACCTAAAATGCATGTACAATAAAACTGAACCGAATTGAATCGTTGATTTTATATTCGATTTCAAATTTAATTTCGGGCTCAGTTATAAGAATTTTGACATATTTTTATATAAAATCCTAACTTATATACAAATTATAAAAAAAGATATTAAAATTTATAATAATTATCTCTATTTTAATGCGGATTTATGTAAATAATCATAAATATTTCATTTTATTTATAATTTTGTAAAATTTTAAGAGTTTAAATGAAATTTTACTATTATTTTTTGATCAAATTCGGTTTTATCCGAACTCAAACCGAACCAATTGATTCATAATCGAAATTAAACCGAACTCATTTTGTGACCGTACTAAATCAAACTAAATAGTTCGATTCGATTGGCATTTTTACCCAATCCTAATTAAAAGAATTATTATGAAATAAAATAATTATATAATCAATTGTTTTTCTCAAATATTATTATAATTAAAATTAATAAACCAAATCTCAAATATTATTATGATAAAAAGTAAAATTAATAAATCAAAGTAATAAGTATATAGATAATACAATAAAAATTTTTCTACTTCTAGGAATCTATTTTTCTTTGACCAAATCTTAAAAATTATTTTGATAAAAATTAAAGTTAATAAGTGAAAAAGTAATAGTAGGTAATACAATGAAAATTTTTTCTTAAAAATACAAATATAATAATATAAAAAAATTATCTTATCTTTTCTAAATTAAAATAAATTAATAAATTATACAAATTCACGAATTTCTTCTCCCTATCCATTCAAATAAAGCATCAAACATCCTAAAATTTGAACTTCCTGTCAGCTTTTGTTATTAATGAAAACTTGTTTTCGAAGGTGCTAAATCGATCAGTGCAGTGATGTGACTAGTCTATTCTGTATTTGATAATATTTGTTGTGGAAAGGCCTTTGTGAAAGAGACCAATTCGATGGAGCAGAGTTGCCAAACTTGACCAGGAATTTGCAATGAGATAAAATTTAGAATTTGAGAGTTAGAAAACGAAGCAATAAGTTAAAAATATTATTTACAAATAAAATATTTAATTTATTTAAATTTAAATCAAAATTTTTAACTTAATTATATCATATATTTTAAATAAATATATACTTAATGACCAATTAAATTGTTTAGTAACACCCTCTACATATAATTTGCTTGATCTTAATTTGTGTATGTATATATACATTTTAGCAAGGATATGGATTTCTAGATCATAACGTATATAATTAATTATATTTTTTTAATTACAAATACATTTATTACTATTACAATTAAAATTTTTATAAACATTTAAATACGTATGGCTGTGGTCTATTTTAGAGATCTACAAATATATAATACGAGATCTAATCTTATTGAAAAGTCTCACAGGGGCCTTGTAATAAAAAGAGGGCACACATTGGAACCACCCAGGCAAGGCTAATTGTTGATTACTATTAAAAATGAAAAAATAAACCCAATAAATTAATCTAATTATGTATATATTTATTGGTTGAGAACTTTTTGTAATAAATTAATTAGGTGCTCAGAAAAGTTTATTGGTGCATATAGGAGCAGCCTTTGAATTGGTAGATAAATTAATTGGCAATTAATCAATAAACCTAAATGCCAAGCAGTTTTAAGGACTTAAAATTATACTAATTCAAATAAACGAAAACTAAACTAACATTACAAACGACAAGACCAACCCATCAGCATCGATGAGACAGAGTAATCAACAAGAGTTGTTAAATTGACCTTGACGAAGACCAACTAAATATACAGGGAGACAGAGAGTTTGCTTTTCTTAATACAATAATAAATTTGCTCCTTCCTGTTCGACTGTGGTCAAATTTTCACATATATGTCCAAGTTTTCATCGTGGAAAAATACTCAAATTTCAATATTTTAAAAAAAGATGCTGGATTATACGCAATTTTTTCAGAAAAGCAACTTAATTCTTAAATTTCTAACTTATGTCAGATATCCTAATTTTTAAAGAAATATAAAAGTATTTCCTATTTTAGTAGATATCCTAATTTTTAAAGAAATATGAAAATATTTTCTAATTTCAGTAGGAATAAAAAGACAGTCTAAATGTAAGATGTCCATTTTATTTTAAATTAAATATTTTACCCCTTAACTATTAAAAAATATAAAATAATCATATCATTTTTATATTTATTTTATATAAGAATATAATTTTATTCTAACATTTAAATTTAAGAGTTATAAGAACATTTGACCTTAATTTTTTTTTGTTTAAATTTACTATAAATTTTTAATTTAAAAAATTTTATGTTGTAAAAATTTCAATTGAAGTGTAAAATAGTTAAAATAAGAATAGTCATCACATGATATTATCTTGTATCTAACAAAGACAAAGGTATCTTCACATTTTTTTAAAAGTAAGAAAAATCCTAAAATCCCAGAATGAGTTGTTTTTCTCCCAAAAACTAAGGGTACAGGACAATATCCATTTTTAAATATTTAATTTAATTTCTACCTCACGGGAAAATGAGTTATACAGTAACTAGCTCTACCATGTGATTCGTTTCTTAATTAATATTGTGTTGATTAATATTTCAGCTTCATTAGTTTCTTCTTGTAGTAAACATATTAAAAATAGAAATACGCACGCATGTAAACACACTCACATATATATGCGCTAGAAGTCGAAGGGGTTCGTAAATTAAACAAAAAGTCATGAATTCACATACACACTTTTCACGCGGAGACTACTGGAAAGGAAATTGAAGAAAGCAGGATTTTCCTTGGGTGAGAAATTTCCAGGAAGGAAACAAGTTACATATATGATCACCTATATATATATAGTTGTTGATATTCGTGCTTTTCATTTGGAGAACAAATTTAATTAAGTTAGTGTTTCCTTTCATTTTAATTGGATCGATCGGAGAGATCTAGAATAATGAAGGTATGTAAATTAATTTATTGTATGCAACGCAATTCATCCATTAATTGTTCCATTTTGTGGGTTAATTATTATTATTAATGCATGTATGTATATATACGTGTGTGTTGCAGCAAAAGATTGTGATGAAGGTGCAGATGAATTGCGAGAAATGCAAGACTCAGGCACTCAAGGTCGCTGCAGGTGCGGATGGTACGTATGTATGTAATGCAGAATTAATTAATTAATTAATTAATTAATTAATGATCAAATATAACTAATTAATTTTACATGCAAGTGAAGTGCTTGTATTGATAACATACATATATATATATATATATATATATACATATGCTTAATTATACATACGGATGCAGGTGTGGACTTTGTGGGATTAGAAGGACCTGAGAAAGATAAAGTGGTGGTGACCGGAGATGGAGTTGATTCTGTCCAATTAGTCCATTGCTTGAGGAAGAAAGTTGGTCATACTGAACTTGTTAGCGTTGCCCAGGTCAAATAATTAATTCATTAGCTACAACCATTTAATCATATAATATACATAGGTAAAGGAAAAATTACTCTTTATATCTAATCATATGTATATCCTTTTTAATTTTCTTCTTAAGAGAATCAGTGATATCTGAGACGCAAATAATTGCTCTTTATTATATATACAATAGTTTTAATTATTTATGATTTTTGGCTATGCTTCTACTTCATAATGTGAATGATATATATATGTATATATACACACATACATATATATATTCTTTTTCTTTTCGTATTCAATTGCAAGCAAATTAATTTACATTTCAAGTAAAATGGCTTCATTTTAAGTGTTTTATAGTTATATGACACGGTAAAATGCCAATAATGATGTAATTAATTAACTAATGTGTCTAATAAAACTAATAAAGTATGTGAATTAGTGTTGAATGGTTCAAACCTATATTAAAAATTTAGGGACATATTTGGCATACTAAACTGGACTGTGTTAATTATGTGTTGTTCATAATAGTTAGAGAGAATGTTAATTATTTGTTGTTTTTAATGAACATATGTACGATAATAGATGGATCGAGTGGGAAAAATTACCCTACAAATAACTATTTAATCTAGTCTTTTTGATGAGAGAAGCCACGAGAATTATATATTTTCCATCAATATATGAGAAATTAAGGAGTTGAATAGAGTTGAATCTCAGAGCAGGAGCCCATTTTATTTTGTAATGCTCTGAGCAAATATTTTGCATGAGAATAAAATAATGCACCCTTTATTCATTAAAAGAAAATAAAACACGATCAAACAACAACATTATACAATGACATTTAATTCAAACCATTACTATTACTAGATGGAGAAAACTTTAATGGAAAGTAAAATTTCTATAAATTAAAGACATCTTTTGAGATTATGATGTGTTTGACTATAATTTTACGAAACTTTTAATGGATATCAAATTTTTATAGGAACCAATTATTTTCTTTTCATTTATATTTAATATTAAGTGATTAACCTTACAATGATTTTAAAGTTAAAATATTTTAATATCAAACAAAACATTAATCAAATAACACTACGATATATATTACATACATATGTTGTACATACCTTAACTTTTTCCAATAACCAAAATATTGATTTTCAACTCTTTCATTATAATTATTAACATATAAAAAATAAAAAGAACAGTTAAAAATATAACAAACATTTGAGAAATAAAAATAGAAGAGTTAAAAACTACAACAAAGAAAATAGAAAAAATAAAACAACATACTATATATTACTTGAACTAGCCGTCATAAAAACATTTATTTATTGCAACAGAGAATCGTTTAATCAAAGCGTTACAGGTTCCTTCAGCAAGGGAAGCATAAACAAGAAAACGACGACGTACGTCTGATTCAAAGCATTACATTACTATAGGATCTTTGGGGAGGGAAGCAACTTGATTCTCTATCAAATAAGACTTTGTGTAACCATCTCCCCTTATAAATCAAATCACAAGTACGTGAAATATTAAGAATTCGTTCAAATAGAGGAAGCGTGATAGCCGTCGGATTATTTTTATTGTTGATGATCAGAAATTCTTGATTTATATATTAATTTCCGTGCATTTGCAACTTCTTGGTATAATACTTAAACGCTTCTTCTTCGGATTGCTGAATCATTCCACAGCCGAGGCTACGACTTCTCTCTTTTGCTCAAACTGCGCCGTTTCATGAATGCAATTAAAAAAAAAAAATTTTACTGATTTTAAAGAAAAATTATTGGTTATATCTATCAAGTATTAAGGTAGCTAGCTTCGTAGAGTACTAACATTCGAAGATTTGTATATATACTGTCTAAATATAATGTTGCTATGCATATTTTTTTTTTCTTTATAACATATTTTATAAATTAATTTGAGGTTTTAAATTTGTATTTAATTTTTTAATGTTACAAAAAATTTACTACTTTAATTTTATGTAAATATTTTACCAAATTATTAGTTCAATGCTAAAACGATAAATATTTTTCGCAATTTTTATTAATTAATTTAGGTTTACAAATTTATGTTTAATTTTTTGTTATTACGAAGACTATATATATATATATATATATATATAATTTTTTCCTCCTTCCTGTTCGTGGTCAAATTTCCACATATATGTCTAAGTTTTCGTCATGGAAATACGTTAAATTTCAATATTTTTAAAAAGGGATTCTGTAGTGTAACCCAGCTTTCGAAAGAGAAGCAACTTAACCCTTGAATTTTTTGTCCGAGTGAGATACTTATAACCTTTTAAAAAAATTTAAAATATCTCTTAATTTTAGTCAAAATAAGAAAATATTCTCATACAACCATTTCTATTTTAAATTAATAATCTTATGTCTTAATTATTCGAAGACGTAAAACTTCTAAATTTTTTATTTTTATTTTGTAATAATTAATATTAATTTTATTTTAATATTTAAATTTAAAAATTATAATAATATTTGGACTATTATTTTTTTTTTTAAAATTTTCTATGAATTTTTAATTAAAAAATTTTTATACTGTGAAATTTTAATTAAAGGATAAAATAGTTAAAATAAAAATAATTATTTCTATTAAAACTAATGATATATTTATTTTTTTTAAAAGACAGGACTATCTCATCTAGGCTAAAAACCCATGGGTAAGTTGTTTTCTAATCCTAAAAAGTTGGGGTAAAGTACAATATCCACTTTTAAAAATTTAATTTAACATTTTACCTCCTCCCAAACTGAGTTATATAGTATGGTAGCTGTATCATGTGATTCGTTTCCTAATTAAATGTGGTAGATTAATATGTGAGCTTCATTAGTTTCTTCTTACAATAAATATATATATTAAAGGGAGAATAACCGGTACCCCTATGGTTTGTCTAATTAATTAAATCTTCCTATATTTTTAAAAATTACTTATTACATTCATTCGTTAGTTTGAGTAGCAAAAAATTTTTGGAATTACTAAAATACCTTTATATACTAACTTCATAAAACATGTGGGTCCCAATGCACAGACAGCAGATTCCACTCATAAGAATGTGAGTCGTATTTCAAACATAACAAATAAATATAAATTAAAATTTAAGTGAAATGACACAATCAATCCTGATAAATTAAAGAAATTCAAACTTATGTCCTAAAATTTTTGCCAATTTTATAGAAAAAATAATTACAAAATTTAATTGCTTTTTATTACTATTTAAAAAGAAAAAATAATCCAAAAAATCAAATTTCAAATCAAAAGTAGGGTTAGACAAATTTAAGTTTGATTTGGTTTTCTTAAAAACTAAACTAAACCTGAAATGCATGTATAATGAAACTGAACCGAATTGAATCGTTGATTTTATATTCGATTTCAAATTTAATTTCGAGCTCAGTTATAAGAATTTTGAGATATTTTTATATAAAAAATCCTAACTTATATACAAATTATAAAAAAGATATTAAAATTTATAATAATTATCTTTATTTTAATGTGAATTTATGTAAATAATCATAAATATTTGATTTTATTTATAATTTTGCTAAATTTTGAGAGTTTAAATGAAATTTTACTATTATTTTTTGATCAAATTCGGTTTTATCCGAACTCAAACCGAACCAATTGATGCATAATCGAAATTAAACCGAACTCATTTTGTGACCGTACTAAATCAAACTAAATAGTTCAATTCGATTGGCATTTTTACCCAATCCTAATTAAAACAATTATTATGAAACAAAATAGTTATATCATCAATTGTTTTTCTCAAATATTATTATAATTAAAATTAATAAACCAAATCTCAAATATTATTATGATAAAAAGTAAAATTAATAAATCAAAGTAATAAGTATATAGATAACACAATAAAAATTTTTCAACTTCTAGGAATTTATTTTTCTTTGACCAAATCTTAAAAATTATTTTGATAAAAATTAAAGTTAATAAGTGAAAAAGTAACAGTAGGTAATACAATAAAAATTTTTTCTTAAAAATACAAATATAATAATATATAAAAAAAATTATCTTATCTTTTCTAAATTAAAATAAATTAATAAATTATACAAATTCACGAATTTCTTATCCCTATCCATTCAAATAAAGCATCAAACATCCTAAAATTTGAACTTCTTGTCAGCTTTTGTTATTAATGAAAACTTGTTTTCGAAGGTGCTAAATCGATCAGTGCAGTGATGTGACTAGTCTATTCTGTATTTGATAATATTTGTTGTGGAAAGGCCTTTGTGAAAGAGACCAATTCGATGGAGCAGAGTTGCCAAACTTGACCAGGAATTTGCAATGAGATAAAATTTAGAATTTGAGAGTTAGAAAACGAAGCAATAAGTTAAAAATATTATTTACAAATAAAATATTTAATTTATTTAAATTTAAATCAAAATTTTTAACTTAATTATATCATATATTTTAAATAAATATATACTTAATGACCAATTAAATTGTTTAGTAACACCCTCTACATATAATTTGCTTGATCTTAATTTGTGTATGTATATATACATTTTAGCAAGGATATGGATTTCTAGATCATAACGTATATAATTAATTATATTTTTTTAATTACAAATACATTTATTACTATTACAATTAAAATTTTTATAAACATTTAAATACGTATGGCTGTGGTCTATTTTAGAGATCTACAAATATATAATACGAGATCTAATCTTATTGAAAAGTCTCACAGGGGCCTTGTAATAAAAAGAGGGCACACATTGGAACCACCCAGGCAAGGCTAATTGTTGATTACTATTAAAAATGAAAAAATAAACCCAATAAATTAATCTAATTATGTATATATTTATTGGTTGAGAACTTTTTGTAATAAATTAATTAGGTGCTCAGAAAAGTTTATTGGTGCATATAGGAGCAGCCTTTGAATTGGTAGATAAATTAATTGGCAATTAATCAATAAACCTAAATGCCAAGCAGTTTTAAGGACTTAAAATTATACTAATTCAAATAAACGAAAACTAAACTAACATTACAAACGACAAGACCAACCCATCAGCATCGATGAGACAGAGTAATCAACAAGAGTTGTTAAATTGACCTTGACGAAGACCAACTAAATATACAGGGAGACAGAGAGTTTGCTTTTCTTAATACAATAATAAATTTGCTCCTTCCTGTTCGACTGTGGTCAAATTTTCACATATATGTCCAAGTTTTCATCGTGGAAATACTCAAATTTCAATATTTTAAAAAAGATGCTGGATTATACGCAATTTTTTCAGAAAAGCAACTTAATTCTTAAATTTCTAACTTATGTCAGATATCCTAATTTTTAAAGAAATATAAAAGTATTTCCTATTTTAGTAGATATCCTAATTTTTAAAGAAATATGAAAATATTTTCTAATTTCAGTAGGAATAAAAAGACAGTCTAAATGTAAGATGTCCATTTTATTTTAAATTAAATATTTTACCCCTTAACTATTAAAAAATATAAAATAATCATATCATTTTTATATTTATTTTATATAAGAATATAATTTTATTCTAACATTTAAATTTAAGAGTTATAAGAACATTTGACCTTAATTTTTTTTTGTTTAAATTTACTATAAATTTTTAATTTAAAAAATTTTATGTTGTAAAAATTTCAATTGAAGTGTAAAATAGTTAAAATAAGAATAGTCATCACATGATATTATCTTGTATCTAACAAAGACAAAGGTATCTTCACATTTTTTTAAAAGTAAGAAAAATCCTAAAATCCCAGAATGAGTTGTTTTTCTCCCAAAAACTAAGGGTACAGGACAATATCCATTTTTAAATATTTAATTTAATTTCTACCTCACGGGAAAATGAGTTATACAGTAACTAGCTCTACCATGTGATTCGTTTCTTAATTAATATTGTGTTGATTAATATTTCAGCTTCATTAGTTTCTTCTTGTAGTAAACATATTAAAAATAGAAATACGCACGCATGTAAACACACTCACATATATATGCGCTAGAAGTCGAAGGGGTTCGTAAATTAAACAAAAAGTCATGAATTCACATACACTTTTCACGCGGAGACTACTGGAAAGGAAATTGAAGAAAGCAGGATTTTCCTTGGGTGAGAAATTTCCAGGAAGGAAACAAGTTACATATATGATCACCTATATATATATAGTTGTTGATATTCGTGCTTTTCATTTGGAGAACAAATTTAATTAAGTTAGTGTTTCCTTTTCATTTAATTGGATCGATCGGAGAGATCTAGAATAATGAAGGTATGTAAATTAATTTATTGTATGCAACGCAATTCATCCATTAATTGTTCCATTTTGTGGGTTAATTATTATTATTACTGCATGTATGTACATATACGTGTGTGTTGCAGCAAAAGATTGTGATGAAGGTGCAGATGAATTGCGAGAAATGCAAGACTCAGGCACTCAAGGTCGCTGCAGGTGCGGATGGTACGTATGTATGTAATGCAGAATTAATTAATTAATTAATTAATTAATTAATGATCAAATATAGCTAATTAATTTTACATGCAAGTGAAGTGCTTGTATTGATAACATACATATATATATATATATATATATATACATATGCTTAATTATACATATGGAAGCAGGTGTGGACTTTGTGGGATTAGAAGGACCTGAGAAAGATAAAGTGGTGGTGACCGGAGATGGAGTTGATTCTGTCCAATTAGTCCATTGCTTGAGGAAGAAAGTTGGTCATACTGAACTTGTTAGCGTTGCCCAGGTCAAATAATTAATTCATTGGCTACCTATTTCAATCATATAATATACATAGGTAAAGGAAAAATTACTCTTTATATCTAATCATATGTATATCCTTTTTAGTTTTCTTCTTAAGAGAATCAGTGATATCTGAGACGCAAATAATTGCTCTTTATTATATATACAATAGTTTTAATTATTTATGATTTTTGGCTATGCTTCTACTTCATAATGTGAATGATATATATATGTATATATACACACATACATATATATATTCTTTTTCTTTTCGGATGCAATTGCAAGCAAATTAATTTACATTTCAAGTAAAATGGCTTCATTTTAAGTGTTTTATAGTTATACGACACGGTAAAATGCCAATAATGATGTACTTAATTAACTAATGTGTCTAATAAAACTAATAAAGTATGTGAATTAGTGTTGAATGGTTCAAACCTATATTAAAAATTCAGGGACATATTTGGCATACTAAACTGGACTGTGTTAATTATGTGTTGTTCATAATAGTTAGAGAGAATGTTAATTATTTGTTGTTTTTTAATGAACATATGTAAGATAATAGATGGATCGAGTGGGAAAAATTACCCTACAAATAACTATTTAATCTAGTCTTTTTGATGAGAGAAGCCACGAGAATTATATATTTTCCATCAATATATGAGAAATTAAGGAGTTGAATAGAGTTGAATCTCAGAGCAGGAGCCCATTTTATTTTGTAATGCTCTGAGCAAATATTTTGCATGAGAATAAAATAATGCACCCTTTATTCATTAAAAGAAAATAAAACACGATCAAACAACAACATTATACAATGACATTTAATTCAAACCATTACTATTACTAGATGGAGAAAACTTTAATGGAAAGTAAAATTTCTATAAATTAAAGACATCTTTTGAGATTATGATGTGTTTGACTATAATTTTACGAAACTTTTAATGGATATCAAATTTTTATAGGAACCAATTATTTTCTTTTCATTTATATTTAATATTAAGTGATTAACCTTACAATGATTTTAAAGTTAAAATATTTTAATATCAAACAAAACATTAATCAAATAACACTACGATATATATTACATACATATGTTGTACATACCTTAACTTTTTCCAATAACCAAAATATTGATTTTCAACTCTTTCATTATAATTATTAACATATAAAAAATAAAAAGAACAGTTAAAAATATAACAAACATTTGAGAAATAAAAATAGAAGAGTTAAAAACTACAACAAAGAAAATAGAAAAAATAAAACAACATACTATATATTACTTGAACTAGCCGTCATAAAAACATTATTTATTGCAACAGAGAATCGTTTAATCAAAGCGTTACAGGTTCCTTCAGCAAGGGAAGCATAAACAAGAAAACGACGACGTACGTCTGATTCAAAGCATTACATTACTATAGGATCTTTGGGGAGGGAAGCAACTTGATTCTCTATCAAATAAGACTTTGTGTAACCATCTCCCCTTATAAATCAAATCACAAGTACGTGAAATATTAAGAATTCGTTCAAATAGAGGAAGCGTGATAGCCGTCGGATTATTTTTATTGTTGATGATCAGAAATTCTTGATTTATATATTAATTTCCGTGCATTTGCAACTTCTTGGTATAATACTTAAACGCTTCTTCTTCGGATTGCTGAATCATTCCACAGCCGAGGCTACGACTTCTCTCTTTTGCTCAAACTGCGCCGTTTCATGAATGCAATTAAAAAAAAAAAAATTTTACTGATTTTAAAGAAAAATTATTGGTTATATCTATCAAGTATTAAGGTAGCTAGCTTCGTAGAGTACTAACATTCGAAGATTTGTATATATACTGTCTAAATATAATGTTGCTATGCATATTTTTTTTTTCTTTATAACATATTTTATAAATTAATTTGAGGTTTTAAATTTGTATTTAATTTTTTAATGTTACAAAAAATTTACTACTTTAATTTTATGTAAATATTTTACCAAATTATTAGTTCAATGCTAAAACGATAAATATTTTTCGCAATTTTTATTAATTAATTTAGGTTTACAAATTTATGTTTAATTTTTTGTTATTACGAAGACTATATATATATATATATATAATAATTTTTGCTCCTTCCTGTTCGTGGTCAAATTTCCACATATATGTCTAAGTTTTCGTCATGGAAATACGTTAAATTTCAATATTTTTAAAAAGGGATTCTGTAGTGTAACCCAGCTTTCGAAAGAGAAGCAACTTAACCCTTGAATTTTTTGTCCGAGTGAGATACTTATAACCTTTTAAAAAATTTAAAATATCTCTTAATTTTAGTCAAAATAAGAAAATATTCTCATACAACCATTTCTATTTTAAATTAATAATCTTATGTCTTAATTATTCGAAGACGTAAAACTTCTAAATTTTTTATTTTTATTTTGTAATAATTAATATTAATTTTATTTTAATATTTAAATTTAAAAATTATAATAATATTTGGACTATTATTTTTTTAAAATTTTCTATGAATTTTTAATTAAAAAATTTTTATACTGTGAAATTTTAATTAAAGGATAAAATAGTTAAAATAAAAAATAATTATTTCTATTAAAACTAATGATATATTTTTTTTTTTTTAAAAGACAGGACTATCTCATCTAGGCTAAAAACCCATGGGTAAGTTGTTTTCTAATCCTAAAAAGTTGGGGTAAAGTACAATATCCACTTTTAAAAATTTAATTTAACATTTTACCTCCTCCCAAACTGAGTTATATAGTATGGTAGCTGTATCATGTGATTCGTTTCCTAATTAAATGTGGTAGATTAATATGTGAGCTTCATTAGTTTCTTCTTACAATAAATATATATATTAAAGGGAGAATAACCGGTACCCCTATGGTTTGTCTAATTAATTAAATCTTCCTATATTTTTAAAAATTACTTATTACATTCATTCGTTAGTTTGAGTAGCAAAAAATTTTTGGAATTACTAAAATACCTTTATATACTAACTTCATAAAACATGTGGGTCCCAATGCACAGACAGCAGATTCCACTCATAAGAATGTGAGTCGTATTTCAAACATAACAAATAAATATAAATTAAAATTTAAGTGAAATGACACAATCAATCCTGATAAATTAAAGAAATTCAAACTTATGTCCTAAAATTTTTGCCAATTTTATAGAAAAAATAATTACAAAATTTAATTGCTTTTTATTACTATTTAAAAAGAAAAAATAATCCAAAAAATCAAATTTCAAATCAAAAGTAGGTTTAGACAAATTTAAGTTTGATTTGGTTTTCTTAAAAACTAAACTAAACCTGAAATGCATGTATAATGAAACTGAACCGAATTGAATCGTTGATTTTATATTCGATTTCAAATTTAATTTCGAGCTCAGTTATAAGAATTTTGAGATATTTTTATATAAAATCCTAACTTATATACAAATTATAAAAAAGATATTAAAATTTATAATAATTATCTTTATTTTAATGTGAATTTATGTAAATAATCATAAATATTTGATTTTATTTATAATTTTGCTAAATTTTGAGAGTTTAAATGAAATTTTACTATTATTTTTTGATCAAATTCGGTTTTATCCGAACTCAAACCGAACCAATTGATGCATAATCGAAATTAAACCGAACTCATTTTGTGACCGTACTAAATCAAACTAAATAGTTCAATTCGATTGGCATTTTTACCCAATCCTAATTAAAACAATTATTATGAAACAAAATAGTTATATCATCAATTGTTTTTCTCAAATATTATTATAATTAAAATTAATAAACCAAATCTCAAATATTATTATGATAAAAAGTAAAATTAATAAATCAAAGTAATAAGTATATAGATAACACAATAAAAATTTTTCAACTTCTAGGAATTTATTTTTCCTTGACCAAATCTTAAAAATTATTTTGATAAAAATTAAAGTTAATAAGTAAAAAAGTAACAGTAGGTAATACAATAAAAATTTTTTCTTAAAAATACAAATATAATAATATAAAAAATTATCTTATCTTTTCTAAATTAAAATAAATTAATAAATTATACAAATTCACGAATTTCTTATCCCTATCCATTCAAATAAAGCATCAAACATCCTAAAATTTGAACTTCTTGTCAGCTTTTGTTATTAATGAAAACTTGTTTTCGAAGGTGCTAAATCGATCAGTGCAGTGATGTGACTAGTCTATTCTGTATTTGATAATATTTGTTGTGGAAAGGCCTTTGTGAAAGAGACCAATTCGATGGAGCAGAGTTGCCAAACTTGACCAGGAATTTGCAATGAGATAAAATTTAGAATTTGAGAGTTAGAAAACGAAGCAATAAGTTAAAAATATTATTTACAAATAAAATATTTAATTTATTTAAATTTAAATCAAAATTTTTAACTTAATTATATCATATATTTTAAATAAATATATACTTAATGACCAATTAAATTGTTTAGTAACACCCTCTACATATAATTTGCTTGATCTTAATTTGTGTATGTATATATACATTTTAGCAAGGATATGGATTTCTAGATCATAACGTATATAATTAATTATATTTTTTTAATTACAAATACATTTATTACTATTACAATTAAAATTTTTATAAACATTTAAATACGTATGGCTGTGGTCTATTTTAGAGATCTACAAATATATAATACGAGATCTAATCTTATTGAAAAGTCTCACAGGGGCCTTGTAATAAAAAGAGGGCACACATTGGAACCACCCAGGCAAGGCTAATTGTTGATTACTATTAAAAATGAAAAAATAAACCCAATAAATTAATCTAATTATGTATATATTTATTGGTTGAGAACTTTTTTGTAATAAATTAATTAGGTGCTCAGAAAAGTTTATTGGTGCATATAGGAGCAGCCTTTGAATTGGTAGATAAATTAATTGGCAATTAATCAATAAACCTAAATGCCAAGCAGTTTTAAGGACTTAAAATTATACTAATTCAAATAAACGAAAACTAAACTAACATTACAAACGACAAGACCAACCCATCAGCATCGATGAGACAGAGTAATCAACAAGAGTTGTTAAATTGACCTTGACGAAGACCAACTAAATATACAGGGAGACAGAGAGTTTGCTTTTCTTAATACAATAATAATTTTGCTCCTTCCTGTTCGACTGTGGTCAAATTTTCACATATATGTCCAAGTTTTCATCGTGGAAATACTCAAATTTCAATATTTTAAAAAAAAGATGCTGGATTATACGCAATTTTTTCAGAAAAGCAACTTAATTCTTAAATTTCTAACTTATGTCAGATATCCTAATTTTTAAAGAAATATAAAAGTATTTCCTATTTTTAGTAGATATCCTAATTTTTAAAGAAATATGAAAATATTTTCTAATTTCAGTAGGAATAAAAAGACAGTCTAAATGTAAGATGTCCATTTTATTTTAAATTAAATATTTTACCCCTTAACTATTAAAAAATATAAAATAATCATATCATTTTTATATTTATTTTATATAAGAATATAATTTTATTCTAACATTTAAATTTAAGAGTTATAAGAACATTTGACCTTAATTTTTTTTTTTTTTTTAAATTTACTATAAATTTTTAATTTAAAAAATTTTATGTTGTAAAAATTTCAATTGAAGTGTAAAATAGTTAAAATAAGAATAGTCATCACATGATATTATCTTGTATCTAACAAAGACAAAGGTATCTTCACATTTTTTTAAAAGTAAGAAAAATCCTAAAATCCCAGAATGAGTTGTTTTTCTCCCAAAAACTAAGGGTACAGGACAATATCCATTTTTAAATATTTAATTTAATTTCTACCTCACGGGAAAATGAGTTATACAGTAACTAGCTCTACCATGTGATTCGTTTCTTAATTAATATTGTGTTGATTAATATTTCAGCTTCATTAGTTTCTTCTTGTAGTAAACATATTAAAAATAGAAATACGCACGCATGTAAACACACTCACATATATATGCGCTAGAAGTCGAAGGGTTCGTAAATTAAACATAAAGTCATGAATTCACATACACACTTTTCACGCGGAGACTACTGGAAAGGAAATTGAAGAAAGCAGGATTTTCCTTGGGTGAGAAATTTCCAGGAAGGAAACAAGTTACATATATGATCACCTATATATATATAGTTGTTGATATTCGTGCTTTTCATTTGGAGAACAAATTTAATTAAGTTAGTGTTTCCTTTTCATTTAATTGGATCGATCGGAGAGATCTAGAATAATGAAGGTATGTAAATTAATTTATTGTATGCAACGCAATTCATCCATTAATTGTTCCATTTTGTGGGTTAATTATTATTATTACTGCATGTAGTACATATACGTGTGTGTTGCAGCAAAAGATTGTGATGAAGGTGCAGATGAATTGCGAGAAATGCAAGACTCAGGCACTCAAGGTCGCTGCAGGTGCGGATGGTACGTATGTATGTAATGCAGAATTAATTAATTAATTAATTAATTAATTAATGATCAAATATAGCTAATTAATTTTACATGCAAGTGAAGTGCTTGTATTGATAACATACATATATATATATATATATAGGTATATTTTCTTTTGTTTTATATATAAAAAAAATCGTTATCCTTTACATGAATGCTGCTCAAAGTTTGAACAGTTAAAATAGTTAAAAAAAGAATTAACAACAAAATATGGGATAAGAATTAGAATGTCTGAACTATTGGAACTTGACTTATTACGTGAGATAGGAGATATATAGTTGACAAATTTTGAAATTCAAAATGGAAAAGTCGTATTATTCACTATGTATATTTTAGTAATTAGTATTACTATAACAGTTTAGCAATAAGATTTACCAAGCTTACAATACTTTGTTTAAAATTTAAGGTACTTTCGAAAATAAAATTAACCAAACATTAAACTGATATCCTTTTTATCTAATTATTTTTACAATACGCTATAAATAAATTATTTTAAAATACAAAGTAACTTCAAACTGACTCAAAGAGCAGACATGCCATATATATATATATATATATATATTTTTTGCTTGATACTTCTAATTCAAACAATCATCAATATGATAGTTTTGAAAAAGAATTCCAAGTAGATGATTTAGCCTCCACATTTAGCACTGATATAGAGCTGAATGTTTTTACAAAAGATCAAGAGCTTTTTCTTGAGGCAATAAGCAAGATTGAGGATTACGGTCTTAAGAAAGATTATCATAGAAAGATCAAAACAAACCTTTGTGCTCGAAATCCATAGGTCCCAACATAATTCCAATCCTTTGGAACAATAAGCTTCAAGAAACTTTCTTCTAATTTCCCCTAAATTTGTGCTCAAAATCCTCAACATTTGAAGATCAAAATTTGTAAGTTCAATCTTTCAATTTTTCAATAATATCAATACTATAAAAGCAGCTTTTTTGATAGAAGGCTTTATGACAGAAATGACCTTTATTACAAAATTTTGATATACTTCCATCAAGAACCTCTACTCTAAAATTAGAGTGCATTTTCGTGTGATATATATCTCGTGACAAAATGATAAAAACTATTTACTGATTAAACAATATTACTTGTTGAGTAATTTGAAATTTTAAGAAAAAAATGACATCGTATTTATTTCGTTAATGCATAAGAGCATTACATTAAAAAAATATTGTGAAATAATAATATAATAATAATATTGTGAAATAATTTATTGAATATTTTCAAAATAATTTTATTAAATTATATTAAAAAACTTAAAGAATCTAATAATATTATAAATGTCTTTAATATTAATAATATTTTAAAATATTATTACAGGATAGGTTGGGCAATTCATCGGACTTTTTATTATTTTTAACATTTTCAGTTTTTAAAGTTAAAAATATTACTATAAACAAATGAAACTCAAGCCTTAAAATTTCATCCTTCTCGATCTATCTTCTACAGCTGCCAATCGCACCTCTCTCAAGTCTTAACCCAGCATCATGTCGCCACCACCTCTCTCGACGATGCACCACCTCTTTCTCCTCCATCCTCTCTCCTCTGTTCTTCATTGTAATCTTCTTTCTTCTTTTTCTTATTCTTCTTCTTTAAGATTCGTGTTAAGAAATTAAGAGTCGAAGCAAAATACGTAACTACAATGAAATTGAGAAAACAATAAAAATAAACGTTATGTAAGAGATATAACTATCCATCATCATAAAGTAATAAATAAGTAGGAGATATAACCGTCCATCAAAATAATAATAATAAGTAGGAGGTATAACCGTCCATAGTAAAATAAAATAGCAAAATAAATCGACACAAATATTTTTACGTGGAAAACCTCTAAACAAGTTAGGGTAAAAACTACGGGCAAGTATAGGAGTATTTCACTATTTTCAAGTGAGGATTATAACTCTCTTTCTCTCTAATAATAAAGAAAGAACAACTCTCTAAATAGGAGTATTTCACACCTCTCTCGAAATAGAAAAAACAACTTTAAGTGAAGAATACAACACAAAGAAGAAACTAATTTTTCTCTCTTTGTACAAACTCTCAAAGGATGAATTTTGAGATGAATGAAATGGTAAAAGGGGTGAGGTATTTATAGTGGTTTTCTTCTCCCATTTTCAACACACATTCCACAATTTACTCCACAAATTTCTCCACCTATCATTACCTAAATTCAAACTTTATCCACCTAACACTAACGTAATTAGTAAAGAAAGTCAAAAAAGAGTAGCTGCACTTTGAGTGTATTTCAGTGCTCTTATACAGTACGATACTGTTCATAGATACGATACTGTTTATCTATCAGTACTGTTCATCTATATAGTACTATTCACCAAAAGTGAATTTTAAAATTTCACAGTTCGTTAATGGCACCAGCAACAATGGCCGATTCTAATTTCAACGATGTTTCTTCTTTGAAGACGGTCCGTATAATGGACATGTTCGACCACCTCGGCTCCTCTCGTCCGCCATCTCTTGCTTTGAGGCTACATTGTCCAAGCTGCCGTTTAGAACCACGGTTAGTTACTCCGCCATTGCTCCTAGTTTTTTTCTCTTTTTATTTTTTTTTTCTTGTTTTCTCCTTCATAATGTATTTTTATTTTTTACTTCAAAAAAGTAAAAAAATTAAAGAATTTTAATTTTAGATAAAAACGTTTTATTCATTGACATGTACAACTAATTCTTTCAATTTTAGCCCAACTCATGTACACTTTAGTCTTCAAATTTTCTTCTCATTTCTTAATTTTTTTTTTATATTTCTAAATTCAATTGGCACGGTCTGTCCTTTATTTTATTTTCTTTATAGAAAAGCTCTTTTTTAGCATATATTTATATAATTTCCTGTTTATTTTTCTCGATAATTAAGAATGAAACTTTTATCATTTTGTAATTGTAAATCTTTGAGTGGACATATCCGTCTGTTAGTACTGAGTTAGATAGTTAGATTTCTCTGCTTCTGTTTAGAAAGATGATGCTTATTTCTGCTGATTGGCTAGTTTACTGCTCTACTATTTTGTTCTTGCTATTCTGTTGGGTTGGCATATCACTGTTAGTACTATTTTTTTAATGAAAACATTAGGTTGATAGTTCTCAATGTTTGAGAACCTTTTTAATACGACTGGGCGATTTGTATTTATTTCTCATCCCTTTTTCTAAACTTTTGGGCACCCTACATTTCTTGTATTAATTGCTAGCTTTCATAATGTATTATTAAAATAATTATTGATTTGTTTTGTTTGTTTAGATGTGGTTTTAGAGTAATGTTTCTAAACTTTTTGGTTTTAAGCTTTATGATTGTACGAGAAACTTCCTACATGTTAACGAATGTAGATATTCCAAATATTTCAATAATTAGTTTTTTAATTTAACTAATGTAGAAATTCCGAAGCTTCATGATAACTTATGGCTAGATGCCAATTGTTTTAGTAGATTTCATGCTTGAGATTCCGCTAACTGTTCGATAAAATGACTGTGAGACCTACGCAAATACTCTTCGGTTTTTTATTTTCAGGTTATTGTAGGACAGCGAGGTAATTTGTTGAGACCAGAAAGATGCTGAAGCAAGTACTAGGCAAGGTTTTAGACAAAACGCTTTTTACAAATGGAGGAGAGAAGACTATTAGGCCTTGCTTTTGTATACCCACTAGTAGTTCGCATCTAGTCTTCAGATTATTGAGTTTTTTTTCTTCTTTTTTTGACTGCCCATTTGAAATCTTATGACTTGTTCACCCAAAGATAGGTCTTTTATTGCCTATTAAATATTCCTATGTTTGACTGGGGATATT
Organism: Azadirachta indica; assembly: GCA_022749755.1. Classification (NCBI taxonomy): domain Eukaryota; kingdom Viridiplantae; phylum Streptophyta; class Magnoliopsida; order Sapindales; family Meliaceae; genus Azadirachta; species Azadirachta indica. The sequence goes on from CM040443.1 coordinate 1,942,004, forward strand.
CAATTCATGTAGTTGATGTAGAAGCTACTTTCAAAACCAGCATGTTAAATATTTTCTCCATTTACTACCGAGTTTGGAAGTTTCATTGCACTTTTTTAGTAACTAAAGTGCATATACTAGGTACTTGTATTTTGGACGACAACTGGCTACATAACCAGATGATGTCTTCTTAAATTTTGTGCATGGTGTCTTGGAGTCCGAAAATGTGTAGGTAATTAGAATGTCTTCAAGACCCTCATTAACTAATGCTTTGGTTATAAAAGCATATAGATGATTTGGATTTCCATCCTCAAAACACTGTTATAATATTTGGGGGCAAAGATCACACAATAAAGTATCCTCTATTCTCATAACATATGTTTGCTTCATTAATTTATTTTCTCCCCAATCTTTGACTAAAGGCATTTTTTACACGGCGCTTATTAACAATTTTCAGATTCTTTGATTTTTCCAAAGGTGTTGCAAAGAGAGCATTTAGAGTTATGTAGACAATTATAATGGTTTAATGTTAGTTAGATTAGGATGATGAATTTTGAGTTAGTTGGACTGTTTATGTTGAGAATTATGTTTGTTTAGTTTTATTTCGGTTGAGATGATGGATTTTGAACTGTATTGGCAATGGTATTTGTTGGAAATGAAGTGACATGTTTGTATATTGTGGATTCAAATATAAAATTTTCTTGATTATGTTGGCAACAATATTTTGTTGTTTTATTTTGTTTGTACTTTTAGTTAAATAATAGTTATTGTTATAATTTTATTATTTGGTATTTTTAGTTATTTTTGTAATTAATATAAATAAATTACAGTAAAAGCCTAAAAAGAAATTACAAATATAAAAAAAATAAAAAAAGATTGAAAAATAAAAACACAAAAATCGAACAAACAGAAAAATCGGACAAATAAAAAACGAACAAAATCAAAAAGTTAGAAATCAATATGAAAAAACCAACCAATTCTTGATGGAAAAAAAATGTGTAAAATTGTTGATAATTTTGTGATAGCACAAAATCTCTTTCATAAATTGGTGATAAATTTCTATTATACTGTCGTAAAAAAAATTGTTTCTATCACGAAATGATAATGTGTGAACGTTGTTAGTGAAGCATGAATAAATTTTAGTAGATAGATAAACATTATCACGAAGTCTTATTCTTGACATATATTATTTCTTATTTTTATGACTAATTTTCTAGTAGTGAATATTAAATTTCGAAAATATTTAGTGTTATTCAATGTTTATATTTTAATTCAATGTTTCATTCGATCTCCACTTTCAATTTATTTATCTTGCATTCATTTTCACAATTGTTTTATTTCAATTTTTACATTAATTTATTGTTTAGTACTCGAGCAATAATATATTATAAAAAAAATTGTGTGTGGTAATATTATGTCATTGAAAAATATGTAAAATATTTTATAACAAAGAAAGTTTTTATTATAAAATTATATGTATGTGTGTGTGAGCCAGTGACATAATTTTGTCTCATTAAACATTTAAAAGAGTAATATAATTTTATTAATTTACGAAATGTTGGTAATCGCCAAGGGGCGTTTCAGTATTTTGATCTAAAGAGAATCAAGTGAGCATCTGGCAGAAGGGTATTGGTAAATTTTCCTATTAAGAACTATATATTGTCATATTGGGCTCCATAATGTATTCTAAATAAAATTATAGGTATAGTTAATAATTGAGTTTAGTAAATGTATCTTAACTAGAGTAAGAGCGAATTTGAAATTTTTTATTATACTCAATAAGTAATATGTTATTAAGAGAATTAGTTAAATATTTCATAAATCTTATTTTTAAATTACTTATACATAAGTGACTCTCTTTATAAGTATATTTATAAAGAGTAAGGGTGTTTAGAATCCAATCGGATTTGATCAACTCGCTCAATTTGATCCGATCCAATTTATTTTTAATAGATTTGGTAGATCAATATATCTAGTTGAGTTCAGAAATGTAAAATTCACTTACAGTGAATTAAATTGTGAATTCACATTGTCAATCCATCAAAATTCGATCCAATCTATTAAAAATAATATAATAATATTTTATATGTATATTATTTAACTATTTCTTAATTTATACCAATAATTTTATTATTTGTAATTAATAATAGCAAAATTTTATATTATTTTTTTAAAAAATATTTATTATTAGGTTGACTCATAGGCTTTATAGGTCTTGCTAAGCTGCCATTTTAGAAAGTAGGTTTCGGTAGACCAGCTTATGAGCTCACATGAGCTCAATTTTTATGGGCTATGTTCGTTGTAGGGCTCATTTACCAGCACTAAAGTTAATAATCTATTAATCTTAAGTCAATAATTCTTGATTAGTCTATAGGCAAGTCCAATTATTAGTATTAGAAAATTTTAAAATTAAAACAAGAAAAAAAAATACCATAATCCTTCAATCATCGCCCTCGCCACCCTTCTCTGTCAAGTTTCACCTAAATTTTTTTTTCGCAATTTCTTCAGCACTCTCAATACAATACATTCAACTCCCTTCAATTCTCATTCAATTAATTTTCTTCATTCTAAACTTCCTAATTCTTATTGAAATTCTAAAATAAAATAAATTCAAAGGTAATTTCTTTACTAATATCTTAATTATGTTTTAATCTTTTGTAATATATTACTATATATTGGTGTTAAATTTTTATATATAATTATGTCTAATGAGTTTTCTTTTATAATTATATATAGTCTTTATATTTTTCAATTTATATAATTATATTTGCACTTATTAATGTTTAATTTGTACAATTTATTTTCTTTAAAAAAAATTAAGGACAAAATATTATTATAACTTTCAAATTTAAATATTAAAACAAAATTATATTAGTTATTAAAAAATATGAATATTAAAAAATTATATTAATTAAGCACAATATGGTCATTTATATGTTTTCTAATAGTTGAGGGATAAAATAAAAATATTTTACATTGAGAATAGGCATTCGAGGGTAGTAGTAGAGTTAGGGAGTAATTTCACATATTTTAAAAGTAAGGGGCATCTAACATATGCTATAAACTTAGGGGACATGAAAGTTAGGTTAAAGTACAATGTCCCTTTATACAAACATAAATTATATATACACTTAAATGTAAATCACATTTTTAAATCTTTCTTTTTGTCTTCTCAATTTTATTTTTTGGTTTGTTTTTCAAATGATCAACATTTTTAATTACAAGATGAATGTTTTTGTTAGTTAAAGTAAAATTTGATAATAATATTATGTGAACGGTTATAAATTTTAATCATGTATTCTTATAAATTTACTATGATTTTTTTTGTCACTTTTTTTTATTTTAGATGTAACTTTAGAAAACATAATTTTTTTTATTGAAAATAACCCAATTATAATTATTTATATAATCATTTTCTATTATTTATTTTGGATAGATATATTTCCTTGAAGGTGTAAATAAATTATAGACTATTTTTTCAATTATCTTCATTAATAAAATACATAATCAATATTAAAACTAAAAATTATATACTTTTAATTTATTTGGATTGGATCGAGCTAGATGGGAATTATAATAGATCAGGTCAGATCGAATTCTATCATAACGGATTGGGTTGGATTGAAAAAGTTCCAATATGCCAAATAATGGATCGAATATGATTTTGGTCAAATTCATCCAATCCGATTCGTTGAACACCCCTACTTTGTAAAATTTCTCGTGTTATTTGTAAATTATTAAATTCACGTAGTTTCAACAGTTAAAATTACATTTTACATGCATTTACTTATAGTATATTAATTATACATTAAATACATAAGTTATATTTAATTTCATTAGTTAAAAGTGTCTAGTTCACATAATTTACAATAATTTAAGAAATTATATAATATTAAAAGACTATTGATCTCAATTCACAAATGAACGAGCTTTAGGATTATTAGTTTAGGTCAAACAAAATTAGGCTAGCCTTTGTAGAACTCATTTTCCACACTTCGTGATAAGTCAATCAAGGGAATTAACACATATTTCCTTTTGAGGTTTGAGAAACTCATATAGAAAGATCGGGAAAATTCATATATACTTTCTCTTAACATAGGGATGGTAGTGCGATGGGTTCAGAGCAGGGATTCCCATTCCCAAACCTGACTAATTTGGGGTGAGTTTATCCCCAAAGTTGCTTGTCCCTTGTTTTGAAAAAGATAAACCCATTCCTTACTTGTCCCTGTTTTTAATCCAACTACTCCACCCCAACTTGGCTCCATTTGACCTAGTTTGACCAATTTCTATTAGTTGAAAAATCTGCTCTTATTTTGTTTTCATTTCTTAATTGGCTCATCAAAAGTTGTTTTTCCCTTGTCATATTTGTCTTGGTCAATTTCAAGCCCAAACAGTATTCTTTTCACTTTGCCTAAATGCATTAAGCCACATAATTTTTTTCATTAATATCTTACAATAACTTTAACTCAAGAATTTAATAAGTTATTCAATTAAAAGTTAACATATTTCTTATGATATAGTTTAAATTCTACTTGATTTTTAATTGGAAGTGTACAATCTTCAAAGTCAATAATGGGAAAAGATAAATAAATAAATAAATAAATGAAAGTGACATTTTACATAAGTTATACATGCATGCATTACTAATTTTCACCTTGAATTTAAGATTGGATTTTTATAATCTAATAACTTTAGTTTTAAGTATTCACTAATATAGAACACTTAAAATGATTGACATTTGTTAAGCAATAGAACAAGAAAAAGTCAATTAAATATTATGAAATAATTATTTCTTTGTTCGCCTTAGCAACAAACAACATTAATATTTAACTTTCAACTACCTAGCTATACTAGTTTTTTCCTCATTTTGTGTTGATGGGTTTCTACTTTAAAGAGATTCTTGACGTCGAAATAGCTTGAAAGGTATATTGATATAGCCCAAGTGACCAAGAGCCAGGCTTCTTAAATGAGAAGTGACATCATTGAAACTCTTGATTCCTGATACATTTCCAAGAAGAAGATGATCATGTAAAAATGAACCATGTAATTCATGAATTTATCCTTGAAGACATCCATGTTCATGTCCAAAAACTACTGAAAAAGCACTAAAAAAAATTTAAATTGGTGATTACAAACTCCATGTCAAAATTAGAACTATTAAGATGAGGATGATTTTTACTTGATATGAAATAAGCCACTCATAATTTGGAAACAAAAATGACCAAGACCAATGCTGTTCAATTACAGTTCCATATGTACCAGTGAATTGAAAAATTCAAGCATTCTATTAAATACACAAAACCATGTAATTAAAATAGGTTCAGCAGAAACATTATACCATATATATAACTTGCTAAAAATCAATTTCTATTTCTATAGCTTCATCAAACATATATTATATTTTTTCCAGCCAAATAACCTAAGAAACTGCCAAATTGCAACAATTCCACAACAACAATGTCGTAATAGCAATTCCAAATGTGCAACAATTCTCTAAAATCAAAGAAACACAAGTGTTCAAAATTAATTGAAATAGAATTTTGAATTGCTTACTATAGATTGGGTTTGTATAGAAATTTGAATTTCTAGTATTATGGGATATTATAAATAGTAATTTTACATAAACTATAGTGTATATGCTACAAACTTCAGGTAATTATCATTATTGAAAGCCTGTATTTTAATGCCTTAGTCATACACTAGAAGCATTACTTTGTTAATATAATTAACAACATCCTTATGTCTTCTTCAAGCTTCAAAGTGATGACGGTAGAAGCGACTACCTTATAGTGATGGGTTAATGGCTTAGGGTAGTGGCAGTAGAGGCAATGACAACATGCAAGATAGAGAAGTGTTGACAGTAGGTTGCGTGGGAAAAGAAAAGACAACAGGTGAGTTAGGGAAGTGATGACAGTAGGCAAGGGTGAGCATGGTGTTGTCTGTTGATTGTGTTTCCACTAGGTGTGAGAATTGAGAGGCAGATGTGGCTTGTTAATTTAGGGATGAAAAATAGAATCTAGGGTTTTGCTTATATATGCAAGTCAATGAGGCAAGGCGATGCAGAACCTATAAGAGAATCAAGGAAAAATGAACCTATTTGAGGGCAAAAATTTAGAAATGCTATCTTACATGATTTGTAATAACAAGAGATTAAGACCAAATTGACCACATGCTCTATCACACTTTTGCACAAAGGGCTCAGTCTACAGCTTCACATTAGATTTTGACAGTGAACGAATAGGTGACGACGAGGTTTGACTACAACTTCACATTAGACAGTAATTGAATTGATAGAAAACACAAGGAAGAATAGGTGAGGTTACTCAATTGTCTAAATTTTTAAATAAAACTTACATGTGCTTCCATGATTTAGGTGTTAAACATGCATGCATGTTGTTTGAATGAATAATTGAATTGAATAGATTTTATTTGGATATGGAGTAAGTAATGGCAATTTCAAGAACTCAGTCACTCGAAAATACAAATTCCAATTTCAAAAGTCCATTTTGCACTTTCTAGGGACTAAGTCAAAATCCAATTTCAAAATTGGAAGTGTACTTTGCACTTTTAGCTCAAAAGTGTAGAATACAGTTTCATAGTGCATTTTGCACTTTTGAAACTATATTTTACACTTGCACTTTCAAGGACTGTGATGCTCGAAAGTGCAAAATACACTTCAAAATTGATTCTGCACTTTTGAGATAAAAGTCCAAAATACACTCGAAATTCATTTGTTTGAAAGTGCAGCGAAATTGAATTTTATAAGAGATTATTCTAGAACACTTGAAAGCACTAGTTTCGAGTGTGAGTACTCAAATGACTCAGATTCGAGTGCGACAAAAATTGTGTTAAGTTAAAATATGAAATATACAAAAATACTTGCTAATATAATTTGAATACTAATTGCATTTATATAGTATTTAATTATTCATTTAGTGTACATGAATTGTAATAGTGATGAAGTTAATAAAAATATTATTCTTTTTGGTTTATAGGCAAGATGTTGACCAACAATTTAAAGACAAGGATAGAGGACCGTTTCTGGATCAATGTGACATCTTTGTCACACCTAAATGACTTAAAGATTTTACACGAAAAGTTGACAATAAGGCAACAAGAACTGTTTACATAGATAGTGTTGGCTTATTTTCTTAATATATAACTAGAATTGAAGTTTTCGGGTAATTTTGGTTCATAAAATATTGCTGCATAAGGTTGAGATCAATAATGACAATCAGGGGATGTGGTTTAAAGTTGGAGGCATATACACTAGGTTTTCTTGCATGGAGTTTGGCTTCCCTAGTACAATGTTTGGTCCATTTCCACGAGATACTAAAGGTGCACTTTAATCGACTAATAGATTTTATATTTTGGTGGTGAGACGACATATTTTGTAAATACTCTTTACGATGTTTACATCAAACTTGATTTAAGTAAGATAGATGAAATAAATGTCATGAAGCTCTCGCTATACTTTCTACTTGGGTGTATGCATTAATAGAGGGTCTAGATACCTTCAGACACATGGATGTTGGCTATTTTTAATGATTTTGACTAGTTTAACAGATGCCCATGGGATTCAATGGTTGTGTGATATACCTTTTAATCTTTGAGTCAAGTGTTAGGGGGTCAAGAGTAAAGCACAAGGTGAAAGCAGCATAGGCTAAGTAGAAGAGGAAGAAGAGGTATGTGAGCAAGTACAATATAGATAAATGTTACTAGATAAATATAATATTGGTCCATGTTAATGTTTATTATTCTAAATATATTGCTGAATATTATGGTTATTGTACAGTATTTATAATAAAGTTAAATTTTTTTCTATTTTGAACATATTTGGATTTATGAGGTTATCTTTGCAGCAACGACCAAGTTTATAGTCCACATAAATGATCAACTACCTCAAATATTAAGGTGGTGCTCGAAGACACAGATTATTCTTACAAAGGATCTAGAGAATGAGACTTTATATCTGATTCAATAATTAATTTGAACCCTTTTAACTAAAAATTTAATTGTTGTCAAATTATGTGCTTTTGTTAGTGGAATGTGACGAGAGGACCAACCTTTTTTTTTTTTTTTGGTTTATATAGGCACCTACCGTACTACTACTTATAGATCCTATAGAGAAAGAAGTTTTGTTACCATATGTAGTACAAGTATTGGAAATTATTGGTGTCCTAGTAGGCGAGTACAAAGGTAATGTGCACATGAATGCCCTAATCCCATATGAGGTGCATCGCACTCTTCCTACATTGCCGACATTACAAGTTTCGATAGTGACATCAAGGAGACAAAAAGGGTATAATATTACATTTTTTCTTAATCAATATAGTTTACTTATTTGTAAATATGAGTGTATTATATTTTGTTGTTAACATATTTTTGTAGAGTGCACAACTTCATTAAGCCAAGCAGAAGATAGTGTGCTAGTTGAGGAAAAGAAGAAGAGAAAGGGCGGGCTAGCTCAAGGTATACTGATCGATGATGGTTGTTAGAGGGATGATCATATTTTGATGCCATCATCGTAGCACAAGGACCTGCAGGCAAATATTCGTGCATTATGCACAAATTTCGACACATTCAGAGAGAACAAGAGCATGCCATGTCAAGCTTATTGGAAGATGTTTATGGACTGATCCATTCATTACATCGACCCATTGTGAGGTATTAGATTTGATTTCTACCTTTTATACATTACAAATTACTGATTTTTCTAGTACAAATTTGGGTGCCTAAATGCATGATTTCATTGTATGGGATTATGGTTAGGATTGTAAGGATAGAGCTTGAGGCACCATTAAATTATATGTGAAATGAATTGTGTTAAAATATAGGTTATGAAATTTAGGAATGTCTATATTTCAAGGGAGAAATTTTCAAAATGTTTTTAAAATTTCCTACTTAACTTATTGTTTTCCATATTTCAGGATAGTCGTGCTAGGGCAGATAGTGTGTGCATTATTTAAAAACCACAACTAGATGAGGCAAGTCAGCTTGGGAGAATGAACAAGATGGGTTTGTGACTATGAAGCCATATATAAATTCATTTAAAAAGAAGATGCCTCATACTAGAAGACCGAGGCCACAATATAGGGTAGGATATGAGATTCATCCTTGCACTCTTATTTTAGAGAATTAGTATGCCTGTTTTCTATAGTAGCTTGATACTCTGGGTGCATCTATTAAAACTAATAGAGTGAAATTGACTTCGGAGTAGGTGAGAGGTGTATCCGACTACGGAGTTTGGCTAGACAACACAATAAGTGAATTATTACAACATTCATTTAATTTTCACTACAATACCTCACGATAGGTTCCGTATGCTTGATTTAATATTAAACATTTGTTCACGCAGCGTATAAACAAGTAATTGGACCTGTTGGTACACCCACAGATAATCCTCTGAGAAGTGGTGCCCCAAGATTGGAATGTTGTTTCCACATATCTCTACATACATTATACAATATGGTTTCTATCATTTTATGATGGTTATAATGGTTTTTCTATCTTTATAACGTGTTTCATCTTTGTACATTCATCGATTCACATGCCGTGGGAGAGTTATCTATCTCTCTTTTAGACTTTCCACCCATATACTAATTTAAAGTCGTATGTGTTGGGGAGACAAAGCTAAATGCACAAAGATTGAGGGGTTATTAACACCATGTACATTCCTTTAATGTATGTAGTGACCACTGGGTGGCATGTGCATTTGATTTACGTGGTTGACAAATCATAGTCTATGACTCAGCGCTAGATGTGTATAGAAATGGCGAGATGGACACTGCTAAGGAGCCATTATGTTCACTACTACCTGATTTATTGTAGTAGGCAAGATTCTATAGGTATCAGAGAGATGTTGCTGAGGATTTGTTCGCTTTTACATACTTTCGATCGTTGCATGGTGTCCCTCACCAGTTGCCCACATCCAATGATTATGGGCTCTTGGTGTGCCTGTTTATATACTACTTAGGGTTACGACATGATTTTAATTTTGGATCGCCAGACGGTCCTCTTTGAGATTGAGGGCAGCAGTAGACTTTTGGAAGGATGAGTTATCGTAGTTTGCAGTCTATATGTATGTATTTATCAATGACATTAGTGACATTGTATATTTATTGTATTTCTTACGCATTATTAGTTTTATTTCCATTAACACAAAATGAACAATTGCTTTTTAGAAATATTCTAACACAATGTCTTGACTTAAACTAATCAACTATAGTTACCAAGAATTACAATATAAGATAATGTAATTGTTTAATAAGTTGAATCTATACACAAAGTAACCTTACGGGATGAATGAATTAAATCAAATAAGTTCACTTAATTTAAATTGTTCATTCGACCGTTGTGGATGAATGAATGGAAAATTCAAAGAATTAATTTAAACTTCAAGTAATGTTATATGCATTAACACCAGATTCAATTGGTCATTATATAAATGTAAGTTGACAATATATTATTGACAACTCAACAAAAGCTTAGAAACAGTCACCTTTGGAAAACTAAAAAATCAGGTTTTGAGTATGCACAAAGAAAAAATCATGCTCGAAATTTGACTTTCAAGTGCAAAACATTACACTCACAAGTCAAGTTTCAAGCTTGGCTTTATTTATAAACCACATGCTCGAACTTGACTTTCAAATTTTCCAGAAACATTGGCAATTCCTATTAGCAAACAGTAGCAATAAGTAGAATTACATTTGCTAATCTATTACAAATGCAATGCACCAAATTTGGAACATGAATTCAACTAGTATATATCATAAACAATGTATTATTGACAATAAATATGCTAATTACATGAGCAATAGGTGATGAATGTTGATAAGGAAAAAAAAAAAAAAAAAAAATACAACTAACAACAAAAGTCTGAATTAATCATCGGGCAACGTTGCTAATTCTTGTGGAAGGGAATTAGATTCTTGCATGTTGTGTGATTATGGCCAACGCCCTAACATTAGGAATATCTCATCATAACCACCTCTTCTCTTTTGGAAGGAATCTGTTGTTTTTTAGGTTGACTAGGAGGTATGCGCCCTTATGGGGGCTTTACAATAATCTCTTACATCTCAACAACAATTTTCTAGTCAATTTCATTACTAATTGAGTGAATAGACTTTGCGTATGCATTAACAAGCATGTCGGTGGTATAAAAATGTAGGCACAGTGAATTATATGCTAATCGACTATATCTGCATGAAGCAAGAGCATAGGTACGTGGCAATTGTAAAAGGTTAAATTGCTTACAACTATATGTCTTCTCTCGTATGTCAAAAATTTCAACCTACCCTTGATCTCTCACCTTAAACTCAAATTAGGACAGAGGATGTACGGTCATGGTACGGGATAACTCTGTGTTTTGTTTTGGCCTTCTCAGTCAAATATCCATCTCGTACAATAGCTAACCTTTTACATCCATAGAACCATATTTGGACCATGGACCTTATGTACTCAACTAATAACACGATGGGCAGAAACTGTGCATGACTAAGCAACGAATTCATACTCTTAGTGATGTTTGTGGTCATCATATTATACTGTTTAGATAGAAGATGTGATATTGGCCACCTACGAAACCCCACCTCGTTCTCTAAGTAGTTTGTTGCTTTTAAATGTATTAACCTCAACCTCTGCATGTATTCAGTTGAACTCGTACACCTGATACACATGTGTAGAATATAAGTATGCTTGTAGGAAAGTGCCTATCTTCTGGGTTTGCATCTTATACTTTGATTTAATATTACCGCATTTGTGATAAGTGCAAACCCGTGATTAGTATCTAGAAACACTGTGCAGACACCCTTCTCTAATGCATCTCAGAGCTTCAATAAAAATCATTCCCATGAGGCATCATTCTTGGAATCAATAATACCATAGGCTAGAGGATATACTTGTTCATTTCTATCTTCTGCATTGTTACGAACAATGTCCCTTGATATTTTTCCTTTAAAAATGTATCATCATTGGCAATAATAGGCCACTTAATGTTGTGGAAACTCCGAATATATGGACTAAGTGCCATGAAAAAAATATAAGAAGTGATCATCATCATTCTATTTAATTGCAGTTATCATCCCTATATTTTTAGTCTATAAACACATAGTAGTATTGTAGGAGTGCCTTGAATGTCTACAGTAGATCTCCAATGACAAGAGTCAATGCTTCTTCCTTACTACGCCAAGTTTGTTAGTACTATACACAAACCCTGCAATTATTTTGGGATACCATCCCAGGTATTTCTTGCGGTGTAAATCTAACTAGAGTTTTGGAATTTGTCTTTAATTAGTCGACCAATAAATTGAGTGCTTGCTTCTCGATGCCCATAATGTAGCTGCTCATTTTCATAGATATGAATTGTGTCAATACGCATTACTCAAAAGTAGGCATCGTTGTCACTCTTAATTGCCCCGATACACAATTTACATCTATCATTATTACACTTCACCAAAAAATAATTCTTATCTGACATGTAAATGCTAAATTGAAAGTGGTTCTTTAAGGCCATCAGACTTAACTTGTCCCACAGTTCCAACTTCATACTAAAAATCCACCCAATGCACACATTACCGAATCTATAAATTAACCATGCAACAGTTATCATAGTTTTAAATGGTAGGATATTTGACAGAAACCGAAAGTACTGGCTTTAATTTGACGGCGATGGAGCTACCATTGAGCTACTTTGATACGTTACACCTATGCCAACATCTTTCATTGCTTTATCTTCGTGGTCATCTGCAACATTTCTACCTTCACATCGAGAAGGAAATTGAGTGCCTACAAAGTCCTGCTGACTACCATGATACTCTTTGGGCTATTCGTGACACTCATGTACTTGTTCTTCATTATAGTGGGGAAGTGAAAACCTCCATCAAGAGAAATAGCATCATTTGCTTCCCAAGCAACATAATGGTCAACAATTGATGGGTTTAGACTGTGTACTGAAACGGGCTTAGCATTGTAGGAATTGATTGCTCATATGATTGCTTCCGTTGAAAGACCTTAATGATGGTACAAGAACTGCACTGGTGGTGGGATGCTTGGAAAAGTTTTGCCTTATATCTTCTGCACCCCTTACGCATTCCATGGTAAGGTATAGCGTGCAAATTCCACACAAACTAGAAACATAAGCTAGATTATTGAGGTTGACAACCACACAAAAATTGGATTTTGTGCTAATATTTGTCGCAATCATAGGCCTACCCAACCGTTATGTATAGTCAACAAACATAGTTTTCATCGTAATAATGAACTCAGTAGGATTAATCTCATTTAATGCATAAAATATCTACATAAATTGTTGATAAATTATGTTTGAATCCACACAAAATGGCATGTGATCTCCGCCCATATATTCGTCACCACCTTCTAAGAATTTTCCTATGACCCCTCGAATCGAGTTTGAATCATTATCAGCACTGGCCCAGCCATAACTGCATCAAAATGCAAAAGATACGTTATTTTCTTGTAAAAAACACATCACAAAATGATTAGGAATTAATTGAAAATGGCCACAAGACCAAGTTTCGAGTAAGGCCTTTTCACTTTACTTGAAACCAAAGTTTGGGTAGGGTGCCCTTTTTACTTTACTCGAACAAAAACTTGGTTTAATTTCGAGTCAAGGCAAAAAGTCAATTTACTCAAAACATACTTTCTAGTTCATACTAGATTGTCTTCAACATTTTTGTTTTTTCTCTCCCAGCCATATTTTCTCTTCCAACCAAGTATCAAGTATATTATAAAGTTAAACCACACCACATTAACAACCTTGACAATTACATTGCTCTATTAAGGGATCTCCTACACATAAACTCATTTTTCTTTGTGAAATCAAGAAAAAAAGAAAGCAGTTAAACACTGACCTTTATTACTTCTAATTTCACTGAATACCAACTTCTCTGAAATAATGTATAACAATTAATAATAATGTATGAAGGTTTAGAGGTTTTTGGTTTTAGAGATTTTAATGCTCCAAGGTGAAGGAATGGATAAGAAGAAAGTGGAGAAGAGAAGAATTTTGGGTGTTGTTGATTAAGTGGCATGGCAAAAATAAGGGCAATTTGGTCTAAATCTCTTAAAAGGTGGCATTTTTTATTACAAATTATGGAAGATGGTATTTTTAATTGTTTGCCCTCAACTAGAGGCATTTTCAATTAATTCCTAACCTATAATCCTTGAACCTACCTCAATTTTCAAATGGGTTAAGTTTTTGTGCCCTAAACCTAATCCCAAACTCATTTTGACTCTAAAATTAGGCCCCATACCCACCTCAAACAAGACGGGTTAGGGCGAGCACACATGGGTTTGAGGATTTTTGACACCCCTATTTGCATTAATAGTTGATCATAGTGACTAGAAGTTGATTGTTAAATCTATAGTCATTTTAGTAAAATAATGATTTTCTTCAAAAACATAAAATTGTTTTTTTTTTTTTATAAAATGCCTTTTAATCTTAAAGATTTAGTAAAATACCATTAGTAATCCTAGTAATTTCAAAATGCATCTAAAATAACAATTATGCTCCTACATGATAATAGTTATTCAAGTAAAAAAATAATAAATCTCTAAAATTTGATAAAATATGATATATTTATATAAAATACATAAATTAATTAAATAATATTATTATTTTATAGCACATTGATAATATGAATATTTATTAATGTATTATAAATTATTTTCATTGATATTTTATTCTTATTATTTATTTATATTTTAAATATATATTTATTTATTAAAATAATTCAAATATTACAAAAGATTTAGATAAATAATTTAAAATCTGATATTGAAAAATTTTTAATTATTTAATTATTTAATTTTTCATTTTGTCTTCCTATGTAAAATGAAATTTTAAGAAAATTTCATTCTTTTAGTAAAAGTAGATGGTTGATTAAGGGTCAACGAAAGGTATATTTGTGAATTTTCTCAAATTTTCTATCTATACGTAAGCTTCTCAAACCTTGGGGAGGTATGTGTTAATTCCCCAATCAATAATAAACAAAACCTCGTAGTCGGATTTTTTTTTAATGTTTCAACTCGGGGACAAGAGAGTCAGCATCAATTATATATATACAATAAAGGAAGAAGATAGTCTCTTCTTGACTACTTGCATCGGCATGGCCAAAACTGTTGGCAGGCTTTAATCAGGTGTTTTTGATCTCGAATGTCTTGGTAAATTAACTATATTATTTGGACATAACTAATTAATTAATGCCTAGATGATCGAATTTTCTCTGGACACCAGATGGGATTTTACAATTCACCATTTTTCTAATTTTTCTTTTCTTGACTAATATCATCTTCAGTAGTATATATTAGGGATGAATTGTTTTTGTATCCGTCATCAAGCTTAATTAATTAGAATCAGAAATGAAGCCTCAGAGCTCTACTTTCTCATTTATTTTCGTTCTTCTCTTCTCGTTTCAATCTTGGATAGCTTCGGCTGATGACGGTCATGAACGTTTTCTTCAATGTCTTTCTCAGCATTCTGAGAATTCCTCCTCCATTTCTAAAGTAACTTACACTCAAAACAACTCTTCATATTCATCCGTCCTGGAATTGACAATTCAAAACCAAAGGTTCTCCACACACACCACACCACACCACACCAAAACCCGGAGTCATTATCGGCCCACTGCAAATATCTCACGTTCAAGCAACTATCAAATGCTCAAAAAAATATGGCTTGCAGATTAGGACACGAAGTGGGATCATGACTAATAAGGTCTTTCTTATGTTGCTGATGTCCTGTTTGTGATCATTGACATGAGAAATTTCAGCTCAATCAATGTTGATGCAGAAAATAAAACAGCATGGGTTCAAGTTGGTGCTACAATTGGTGAACTTTACTATAGCATTGCTGAGAAAAGCAGCACTCTTGCCTTTCCAGCTGGAATTTGCCCTACTGTTGGAATTGGTGGACATTTCAGAGGTGGAGGGTATGGTCCATTGTTGCATAAATTTGGCCTTGCTGCTGATAATGTAGTTGACGCTCATTTGATTGATGTTCACTGCCAATTTCTTGATCGAAAATCAATGGGAGAAGATTTTGGGCTATTCGGGGAGGTGGAGGAGCTAGCTTTGGAGTCATCGTTGCATGCAAGGTAAAGTTAGTTGATGTTCCATCAACTGTTACTGTATTCAGAGTCCAGAAAACCTTGGAGCAAAATTTAACCAAGGTTTATAACAAATGGCAACATATTGCGGATAAACTTCCTGAAGATTTATACATCTTGGTGTTCTTAAGAAGTCTGAATACAGACGGAAAGAGAACAATGCAAGCTACATTCCAATCCCTGTTTCTTGGTGGTGTTGACAAGCTCTTGCCATTGATACAAGAGAGATTTCCTGAACTCGGCGTAGCGAAAGAAGATTCCCATGAAATTACTTGGGCTCAATCTATTTCTACGTTGGTGGATACCAAATCGGAGAATTATCGAATTTGGATCCACTGGTTAACAGGACTGCTAGCTGAAGAGGGGCTTTCAAGGCAAAATCGGACTATGTGAGAGAACCTTTGCCTGAAATTGCATTGGAAGGAATATATGAAAGATTTTTCAAAGAAGAAGCAAAAGCTACTCAACTGGCCATCATTCCATACGGTGGAAAAATGAGTGAGATTTCAGAGTCCGAAATTCCATTCCCTCACAGAGCTGGAAACATGTACAAAATTGAGCACTTCGTGTTCTGGGATGAAGAAGCGAGCACGGAAGAAGCTCAAAGGCACATAAACTGGATAAGAGATCTGTACAAGTTTTTGACTCCATATGTTTCCAAGAATCCACGAGCAGCATATATCAATTACAGGGATCTTGACATTGGAACAAATAACAAAGGCTACACGAGCGACAAACAAGCCAGCATTTGGGGCAAAAAATATTTCAAGAACAATTTCGACAGATTGGTTCGTGTGAAGACTAAGGTTGATCCTGGTAATTTTTTCAGAAATGAACAAAGCATCCCACCACTTCCAGCTTGGAGGAAGAAGAAAGATGATTAAACATTTAGACGTTGTTCTTAGAAAAAAAAGGTCCCTATTAATAATTTATGGTGTCTCAATAGACTATCTGCTCTGTTTTGATTGGGAGCTTTAGTTTTCATGTATAGTCTAATAAGCTTTGTTTTGTATTTATCAACAAAACCAAAATTTTGTTTTGTAATTTTGAAATAAGTATAGTAGTGTTTTTTTCTTATGGGTATATTTTTTTGTCTTTTATATGTAAAAAAAATAGTTTTCCTTTGCATGAATGCCGCTGTTCAAAGTTTGACCAGTTAAGATAATTCAAGCAAGTAATTAACAACAAAATATAGGAGAGAAAATAGAATGTCCGAAATATTGGAATTCCATTTCTTATAGTTGACAAATTTTGTAAGTTCAAAACGGAACAAGTTAATTAGTAGGAAAGAAAACGAATGAGAACTGGAAAGTACAATTTTCTTTTGGTTACCTTTATATATCCATTTTCGTATTTCCAGTATTTATTCTTGCTTGTAAGGTGTCAAAAAATTGTAAAGTAATCAATTTTGAATTTTTTTCACAAATTATTTATTTCTTTTATTTAAACAAACACTAAGAGCATGTTTGGCACACCACACTAGTCTCTATTGAAATTTAATAGGCTATATTGGACTACACTCTATTGTACTATGTTAGATAAATTTTAATATAATATTATATTTGGTGTGTGATGGTACTAAAAATATTAATTATATAAAATTTATTTTTTATTAATCATTTATATATTATTACTTTTAATTAAAAATTCAAAAATTCAAAAATACATATGTTCATAACCAAAAAATAATTTTTTTAAGAAAATGAAAAAAAACAGTGCATTGCAAACTAGGCCCGTGAGGGGTCTGAGTCAAATTTGGCGAGCTAATACTATATTATTCTTAATTTTTATATAATCCAGTCTCTTCAACTTTTTGCACCAAACTCTGAATTAAATTTTTTTTTTGTCTTCTGTAGTAAAATAATATAGTCACAATTTAGTGTACCGAACATGCCCTAAGAGCTCATTTAGAATTGCTGTTGAAAAGAGGTAAAAAGTAACTTTGAATAACCAAAAGTCATTTTAGATATTTGATTAAATTTTTTAAAATCTAATTTTTAACAATAATTTTATTTGTAAATATTAAACTTATAAAATTCCAAAATTAGCCTTAAAATAATTATTAAATTTCAATTTTAAGTAGGAAATGAAATTGTTAAAACTAAAATTTTTTTTATGACTTTATTACTTTTTATGTTTTGAAAATATAATTAAAAATTTAATATTTTTTGCTATAAATTATTTTTAGGGTAGTGTGTGTGTGTGTGTGTGTTTGTTGATATTAGATTTTATCATTTGATGTCAACGAATGAATTTCTTATTTGTGAGAAAAAGTCCATCCATTTGTTGTTTCATTCCTTTATGTACCTATCCCTCTTTGAATTATTAGGAATACTAGTTTTGGTAGAATTTTTATTGTTCACATTTAATCAATTTAGACTTGTGTTTCTTATGAATTACTTATTGTTACGAGATAAATATATAAATCGAACACATGATTGTATGTAAACTCAAGAAACACCAATCAGCAACCTTCAGAAATGGTCCATTGATGGAAGAATCCCTTTCATGGTAAATCCAAGTTGAGAGAGAAACCCTGCTTAGCATTTCACATGAAGGGGGTGCTATATGGCCCATAAACAATGGCCCACAAGGAAAAAGAAGTGAAATTTGAAGCCCCACTTTCATTCAATCCTTAAGATTAAGGAATTTGGTCTCATTTTCTCCAATAATTTAATACTGACAATCCTAGGTCAATTAGTTGAAATGGGAGACCACCTGACAATGTTAGTTTGAAAGCAATAGATGGTTCGCTTAAGCAAGAGGATAGATCAACTCCTATGTAGTTGACTGCAAATCTCGCCTGACATTTGTAGCATTTTTGGGACTATACCTGAGAGCAAACGTCTTGTGCCACATGTTCAAATAAGGGTAATATAATCTTTCTGCCAAATGAGAGTGCGACACGTGACAATCATTCTTAGATAAGGCATTGAGAGTTAATTCTTACTTGTTACGTGTCCTAGGTTTGAGTTAAAGTTAGAATTCAAAATGCTTTAACTGAATAAAAAGGGAAAAAGGAGGATTGGGTCAACACTTTTTTGACCAATCACAATCAAGGAAAAGTATCATATAAATTCATATTTTTCTCTATTTTTAAGGTATATTTTTCTTACTACCATGTTATGTCTTGTCATTTTTCTCTTAAAAATACAAAATCCTTAGTTTTCTCTATTGGTTAACAACATGTTTTCTACTATCCAATATTCATTTTTCGTATCTTTTAATGATAGGTCAACCACTTTTCTTCATTATTAACACCCTCTATAGCTCATAAAATCCCTTTTCTTGTCTCCTCATTTAGGCAACCTTAAGTTTATCCCCTATTTTTGCCCTTATATGCTCTCACCTTTCACCATAAGAGAAAAAAAAAAAGATCTTTTCATCTAAAGAACCCTTTTCCAAGATATTAACTTGAGTGTCAAAGTGGGCTTGCTAAACAACCGCTGGCGTTCCCCTTTCTGACCATGTTCTCTGCTTCAGGTAGACAATATTATGAAGTCAAGCAGGATTATGTAGATGGGATTCAAGGTTAGCTAGGATGCAAGGGTGAAGATTGTGTTGTGGTTTGTTTGGAAGCTTTTGAGGATACACGGCATGGTTTGGCAATGTTTGGTGATATCCTTCAAAGCAGATCCAGGTTAGTTTCGGGTGAAAGTTGTTAGGCTAAGACTGTTGATTGAGCGTTGACTATTTATCTCACTACCAAATTATCTTGTATTATTCCTCATTTAGGACAACAGATTTTATTGCATCAACATTTATAATTAACTTAATGTTAGTAACTAGTTTTAGTTCTGACTAAGGGCTTTTTGTGATCTCAAATTAAAACTGATAAGTGCGTAAAATATGTGCTTGTTATTCACTCTTAGACTTGATTTGTTGTTTAATACTTAAGCCTTATTGGTATTTGATGTGTTTTTGTTGCATTATGCAAAAAATGAGAAAACTAGCCATTTAAAGTAATTTTGGCTCGAAAAGGAAAATGTTCGAGAACCAAATTACAAGACAATTGAAGGCCAAAGTGCAAGACATATAGTGACTAAAGTGAAAAAGAAATAGGGACTAAACTGCAAGGTTCCCAAACCTTGTAAGAAGACAGCATGGCGCGACTGCACCACACTTTGGTGCGTTGGTGCTATCAGCCAACGCGGCTGCACCATCCTTACATCCTGTCTTGTGTCCCCATGCTATTTTGGTGCCCCAGTGCTTACTGCACGAGATTTGGACGCTCTTTGGACTTAATCCCAACCCTCGAATCAGATATGAATGGCTGGTTTTGGGAAAGAAATAGGGTTTTATATGTATTTGGCTATTGGATGAGGGAAGCCACTTTTGAAAGATTTTTGGCTTACAAGAAAAGAAAATGAGAGAACTTAGAGAGAGAGAGAGAAGATTGGAAGAATGTTTAGGCATCAAGTTCAATTTTCAAAAGATCAAGGCTCTCATGATCTAGTTTTATCTCTTTCCCTTATCTTTATACCTTTGTTGTGAATTGAACAATTGTGAAGTTATTGTTTTTATGTTGTGGATTGTTAAATTCTTGATTATGGGTTTTGAACTCTATTTGATGTGTAGCTAAACTCGTTTTCTAGGGCAATGATATAATCTATTTAAAGCATCCAATTTTTGTAATTGTGTTATTTGTATTGATTTAGTATCTAGTGTTACGTACTCATTATGATGATTATTTGAATATTTGACCAGTATTTGAATGATTTGTGGATTAATGAATTGAGAAGGGACTATTATATCTGAACTAGGTAATGAATATCATAAATTATATGTTAGACAGTGATATACTAATATGGTTTACATAGTTGTTAAGAATTATCATTGAATGTAATGCACTTTCATTTAAATTAATTCACATAGAAATATAGTTAATTATTTAGGTGCGAAGTAAATTCGACTGATTTTGAGAGAGAATGTTGAATAAATTAAGAAAATTTACTAGCAACATGGGTATTAAATCAGAATAACATTACTCAGAGAACTGGATGCGAACAAATATGATGAAATCATTAGCCCTAGAACTTTCCATCAGTTGCATTTGTTTTAATTAAATTGCTCACTAATTTATTTTACTTAGTTCTTTTGTTTCAATTTTTTCAATCACATTAATTCGATCTCTTCAAATAAATTCATTACTTAATTATCTTTGATAATTAAAAGATTAACGTTTTTCGTGGAATCGATACCTTTTCACCATTGTATTACTTGTTTGCGATACATGCACTTGCATTCGTAATTTATGCAATAAGTTTTTGGCACCGTTGCCAACAAACGTTAAGTTCTATTAATATCAATTGGCGTTAAGTTAGAATTTAATTTGAAGTTTTATTTTGTTTTTCTTGCATGTCTTCTTTAGTGTATGAGAAAAGCCGGAAGCAAGGTTCTATTGCCTTTCGATTCTAAAATTGAAAGAACTTGTCGAAGAAACAAAAAAAACAAAAGACAAGCATCAAGACAATCGCAAACTTAAACCATGGAACCAAATATTGGAGATAATGTTGGGGCTGATTACTAATGTGCGTTGAGAGAGTACACCATTCCAACTATTAACGGGACCTCAACCAGCATAAGAAGACCGGCCATTCAAGCTAACAACTTTGAAATTAAACTAGCCATCATTTAGATGATCGAAGCCGCAGTTTAGTTCAGCGAATTAGCTCATAAAGACCCAGATACTCACATTGCAAATTTCTTAGAAATTTGTGATACTTTCAGACACAATGGTGTGTTGGAAGATGTAGTAAAACTGAGATTATTTCAATTCTCACAGAGAGATAAGGCAAATAGTTGGTTGAGTTTATTTCCGCCAAGTACTATCACCACTTAGGATGACTTAGCTAAAAAATTCTTGGCGAAATTCTTCCCACCAACAAAGACGGCAAAGTTGCGAAATGATATCACTACATTCACCCAGCATCAGATAAAGTCACTATATGAAGCCTAGGAAAGGTAAAAGGAATTGATAAGAAGCCATACCATGGGTTACCTAAATGGGTTTAAGTGCAGACTTTCTATAATAGGTTGGGTGATGCAACACGAACACTTATCAATGCAGCAACAAGAGGTGCTCTATTGGGGAAAACGATTGATGAGGCCTATAACTTGTTAGAGGAGATAGCTGCTAATACTTATTAATGTCCTACAAAATGTTTAACATCGAAAAAGGTCTTAGGAGTTCATGAAGTAGACAACATTACTGCAGTTACTGCTCAGCTGACCACATTAACTAAGCAACTAAGAGCTATGACAGTAAATTCCATCCAAACTCCTCAAATGGTTTGTGAGTTATATAGTGGTAATCACCCAAGCATTGATTGTCAAGTTGATAATCCATTTGCTTCGTTATCCTCTAAACAAGTTTCATATATTGGGAACTACAATCAACAGCAAAACAATCCGTATTCCAACACCTACAATCAAGGATGGCGGAATCATCCCAATTTCTCTTAGAGAGGAAATTAAAATGCTGCAAAAACCATCATCTAAATTCCAACCTCAAGAGAAAAAAGTTAACATGGAAGAAGCTCTTACAGAACTCACCTTGAATACTTCCAAGTTCATGACAAAAACTGAAACAACTTTACAAAATTAAGTAGCTTCCCTTCGAAATTTAGAAGTGCAAGTGGGGCAACTTACGATTATGATGACAGAAAAATAGAAAGGATCAATGCCAAGTAATATTGAAACAAATCCCAAGGAACAAGTGAAATTCATTATACTTAGAAGTGGGAAGCAACTTGAAGAACCATAAGGTAAATTGAAAGCTTAAATAGAGGAACAACTTAAAACTTCAGTGTCAAACCAAGCAAAAAAAGAGGACGAGGTTGGTGAAGAGTAGATGGAAAGCACCATTAACACCTCTAAAGAATCAAACTCCTCAAAATCACCACAAGAAGCATCAGCTTCTAAGAAGAAGGCTTTGTCACCTCTACCATATGTGCCTTTGATCTCGTTTCTTCAACGTTTTTGAAAGAATAAGCTAGAAAAGCAATTTTCTAAATTTCTTGATGTTTTCAAAAAGTTGCACATTAATATCCCTTTTGTAGATACATTTAAGCAAATGCTAAGTTATACAAAATTCATGAAGGAGATATTATCCAACAAGAGGAAATTAAAGAAGAATAAGATGGTGATGCTAATGGAAGAATGCATTGCAATTTGCAAAACAAGTTGTCTTCAAAATTAAAGGATTCAGGGAATTTCACCATTCTCTGCACCATTAGAGAGTGTTATTTTGAAAAATCATTGTGCAATTTAGGTGTAAGTATTAATCTAATGTCTTTTATCATGGGAAGATGAAAGAATTGTTCAATGTATTCGGAAAAACCTTTAGAAGCTTGTATAGTCCATGTGATGAATGTTTAAAAGTATAGGTTTATCAAGACAAATATTATGATTTACACTTAATAATGTCCTTCTATTCTCCAATAATGAAGCATATTCCTTTATATTGAATTGTAAAACATAATTGAACTAAATAGTCGGTTTTGCGCAGGTTTCGTATAATGAGCATATCTTTCAATCCAAATAATCAATTGATACGATTCTTGGGCTAGACAAACATAAACTTATCATTTCACAACTTTGTAAGTCAAAGGTTGGACCAGTTCGAGCAATTAATGGGATGAAATTGGGCTTCAACAGAACTCAAGCGCATTTGGGCCATATCTCCCTAAATATGTAACGAAAAATTATATGGTTGGGTGATCTAGAAAGATGAGAAAGAGATCTAAATTGTTTATGTTTTTTACTTTCTCAAATTTCAACTGGTCGGTTACCAAAAAGAGCTATTATTCTAGAAGGGCGGTGGAGAAATGCGACTTGAACATCTCTGCCTATTTTCAATACAACTCACGGTATAAAATAGAAATAAGGGTGAGATATGGACCATTAGAAAGATGAGTCATCCACCTAAAAATTTGAAGAAGGATGCTTTACGAAATTCGGTGGTTTTCATGGTCAAAGATATGTTGGAAGTTGGTAGAGCATGATTAATTGAAAATTGACAAAATTATGTTCACACATGTGGAATGTCTTTTGTTTTACCTATATAAAGGAAGATGTGGAAGTGAGGAGGGAGCAGTTTTGTTTCCATTTCTGTTTTCTTTTTGAAATTTAAACTTCAATTAAATGATGTATTTCTAATTTCGTAATTAGGGCTAAGCGTGAACTTTTGATGATTTTATAGTTTTGTTCTTTAATCCTTTGTTTTGTTCTTCATTGCCAATCTTTTTATTGATTGAGTACTATATTTTGCAAGTGATTTTGAATTGTTAGAAACCTTGATTCATTATTAACAAATGGTACATTGAATGCTTGAATGTTTTCTACATATCAAGAGCAAAGCAACTTATAGTTTTTTACCATCAACTAAAAAGTAAGTCTTTTGTTTCTTTGTGCTTAAATGTTTTTTTTTCATCATCCAATTAAGATCACTTCTATTGATTCTTAATTTTGTTTTTTTTTGAAAAAAAAAGGATCAAGAATAAGTTCTATACAAATCATTAAAATGGATCCCTAATGCTCTAATATATAATAATATTGAATTTAAATTTGAAAATAAGCAAATTCATTCCATTTCTTATAATATTTGAATATTTGGACTTATAATATTTAAACCTTTGGACTTGTGGACTTAATATAACATATTCCCTGTAGACCGACACTCGGACTTCCGAACTTTATTACTTGAGATAACCTATACTTGAAAGTTACAACCTTTAAGTTGTAGCACCATGCTAAATTTACAACTGCAGAAGATGAAAGAATTGTTGAGTGTGCAAGATATTTGAAAGTTACACCACCATTTTATCATGGGAAGCCTAAGTTTGGAGAGCTACTTAGAAATCTGGATCCGTCCTTGTTAACTAATAGCTCGAACTTAAGCCTATGTCGACTCATCTCTGATATGTTTACTTGGGCCCCGATTCTTTATTTTTGATAATTATTTCAGCTCATTAAGTGAGTTGGAGGAAGAGAAGTTGCTCCGTATGTTGAAGCACCATAAGGCATCAATTGGGCGGTCCATTACTGATATTAAAGGTATAAGCCATTTGATTTGTATGCATAAAATCATTGTGAAAGAGAACTTCAAGCCGATAGTAGAATATCAACCTTGTTTAAACCCTAACATAAACGAAGTGGTAAGAGCTAAGGTTTTAAAGTTACTAGATGCAGGCATTATTTACTCGATATCTGATAGCCCATGCGTGAGCCTAGTTTAGGTTATGCCTAAAAAGGGAGGAATGACGGTGGTACAGAATGATAAGCATGATCTCATTGCAACATAAACAGTAACATGGTGGAGAGTGTGTATTGACTATCGAAAATTGAATGAAGCTACTCGTAAAGACCATTTTCCACTTCCATTTATTGACCAAATGTTGGAAAGACTTAGCAGTCACTCCTATTATTGCTTTCTTGATGGGTACTTTGGGTACAACTAGGTTCCAGTTGCATCAGAAAATTAAGAGAAGGCGACATTTATATATCGTTATGGCACATTTGCCTTTCGAAGAATGCCTTTGAGCTTGTGTAATGCACCAGTGATACCGAAAAATGGAGGTTTATGGGAAAATTAACGTTTGCTAAGGAAAAATATGTTACTAAGCTCTATTCCAAATATTAACAACAGAGGAATATAGAAACACTACCCTATAATTGTTATTAAAGATTGTAGAGCTTCAAAGAAAACACTCACCACTCTATGAAAAATTCTCCAAGAGATATAGAGTATAAAATACAAGAATTTTAATAAACTCAGGTTCAAAACCACTTGATTTGAATACTACATACTTGAAGTCTTTATATAGGCTCTTACAAGGAAAGAAATGTCAAAAGTAAGGCCAACAACTTCTAAAAATTTCAATGATTAGGTCAACAACCATTACCTAACTTTGACAAATGAAAACAAACATTTAAAATTTTTTGAAAATAAACCAAAATAGCTAAGATTTTGAATTATAACTTACCAAATCCTTCTATCATCCAAAAATTAAAAAGAAAAAGTGAATTTAAGCTAAAAAATCTTTAAAATTCATGCATCTAGATTTTGTCTTGAAAATGAACATGTTGTGAAAAAATTATCATAACTTTCTCTAGAGAACTCCAAATGTTAAATCGTAAAATTTTATAAAAAGATTACTTCTTTAACTTTCTAGTGGCAACAACCTCTTTCTGAGATATTACTTTAGTGAATACAGTTTAAATTCTAAAATTACCCCTCTGACAATGTCTTCGTAGCTTAGCAAATTAGGGTAATCTTCTTAAACTTATTGGCAGTTAAGTTTTGCTCTTGATGTTTGGACAGTACCGTGCCAACCAATTAGTTTTCAATGTTGTATGATGGCTATTTTTGTGATATAGTGGAGAAGTTCATAGAGGTTTTCGTGGACAACTTTTCTGTTTTTGGCTCCTCCTATGAAAATTACTTGGAAAAACTTGGCTTTGTTGTTGCAATGTTGTGAAGAAAGTAACTTAGTCTTGAATTGGGAAAATGCCACTTCATGGTTCAAGAGGGCATTGTTTTGGGTTATCATATCTCGATTAAGGGGATTGAGGTTGATAGGGCAAAGATTGAAGTCATTGAGAAATTACCTGCACCCACTTCAGTGAAAGCAATCAAAAGTTTCTTAGGACATACCAGTTTGTATCGGCGCTTCATTAAGGATTTCTCTAAAATCTCTAAACCTCTCTACAATCTTCTTAGTAAAGATACGCCTTTTAACTTTTCTGTTGATTATTTGCAAGCATTCAATACTTTGTAGGGAAAGTTGATTTCAGCACCTATTATCGTGGCTTTGGACTGGGAATTACCATTTAAGCTGATGTGTTATGCAAGTGACTATGTCGTTGAAGCTGTGTTGGGGCAGCGAAGAAGGAAGAACTTATATGTCATAACTATGCAAACAAGATCTTAATTGAGGCTCAGATGAATTGCGCCACTACAGAAAATGAGTTGTTGCCTATTGTGTATGCATTTGATAAGTTTCGCTATTACTTGATTAGCTTAAAGGTGACAGTTTACACGGATCATTCAGCCATTAAGTACTTGCTTGCGAAAAATGATGCCAAGCCTAGACTTATTCGGTGAGTGCTTTTATTTCAAGAATTTGATTAAGAGATTAGAGATAAAAAGGGGTCCAAAAATCTTGTAGTAGACTATTTGTCTAGGTTAGAACATGAAGAGATTGAAGATAGTTCCATAAGTACCGTTAATGAAGAATTTCCAGATGAGCAACTTTTTTCTCTCAAGACATGGGACACACCTTAGTATGCGGACATTGTCAATTATTTGGCTTAGAATATTCTCCCTAAATTAGTCATTTCAACAAAAGAAAAGGTTCTTTTTATAGATTAAGCATCATTATTGAGAGGATCCAATTCTGCATAAACACTGCTTGGACTAAATAATTAGGCGATACATTTCAGAGGAAGAGATGGTGAATATTCTAAAGCATTGTCACTCATCAAAATATGGGGGACATTTCAGTGGAATAAACACAGTAGCTAAGGTGCTTCAATTTAGTTTCTATTGGCCTACTTTGTCCAAAGACTCTTATACATTTGTTGCCACTTATGACCAATGTTAAAGGTCTGGAAACATTTCACAAAAGAATGAAATACCATTTAGCAACATTCTTGAAGTGGAATTGTTTGATGTGTGGGGTATAAACTTCATGGGACGTTTTCCATCTTCATTTTCAAATCAATACATTTTAGTGGTGGTGGATTATGTCTCAAAGTAGGTAGAAGCACATTTTCACCCATTTTGGCACACCTCGAGCAATAATTAGTGATGGTAAGAAACACTTTTGTAACCATCAATTTGAACTCTTTTTGAAGATGTATAGTGTAACTCACCGGTAGCTACTGCTTCCCATCCTCAAACAAGCGGTCAAGTGGAAATTCCAAATAGAGAGTTGAAGAGAATTTTGGAGAAGACCTTCAGCACTTCAAGGAAGGATTGGTCAAAAAAATTGGATGATGCACTATGGGCTTATCGAACAACATTCAAAACACTCATTAGAATGTCTCCATGTAAGCTAGTCTTTAGAAAGGCTTGGAATCTCCTAGTTGAACTTGAACATAAGGCATATTAGGCCATGAAAATTTTGAATTTAGACATAAAGATCACTGGGGAGAAGAGGTTGTTACAACTCAATGGAATGGAAGAGTTTATAAATGAAGCATATGAGAATGGTCGAATTTACAAAAAGAGTGTGAAGAAGTGGCATGACAAACACATTTTGAAGCAACAATTTGAGATTGCTCAAAAGATGTTATTATATAATTCTC
The DNA here is from genome assembly GCA_022749755.1 of Azadirachta indica. Taxonomy (NCBI): domain Eukaryota; kingdom Viridiplantae; phylum Streptophyta; class Magnoliopsida; order Sapindales; family Meliaceae; genus Azadirachta; species Azadirachta indica. Next base: position 1,970,422 of record CM040443.1, read on the forward strand.
ATCTTCGACTCTTCCTTAGAAAATTGCATTCTTGATGGTCGGGTCCTTTTACAATGGTGCATGTGTTTCCCTATGGTGTGGTTAAAATTTATCATGAAACTAAAGGAACATTTAAGGTGAACGGAAAACGGTTGAAGCACTATGTGGAAAATGAATTTGAGCAATGCAAGATTATGATTACTTTGGCTAATGTTTTAGTGTTTTTCACTATGGTCACACTCTGTCTAGCTGAAGACGTTAAACTTAACACTTCATTGGAGACAACCCAAGCTTTACATTATGTATTCTGTTTGAATTTTTTATTATCGTGTTTTTGTCTATTTAATTTTTAATTGAGTTTTTAAATATTTTTCTTTTGCAAGAGGAGAATTTTTTGAAAACTTAAATCCAAACTTAGGGAGTTGGGAAAAAGATGAAGGGTTAAAAAAAGTTATGAGAAATAAAAAAAAATGAAAAAAAAAAAAAAAAAAAAAAATAAAAAAAAATTTGGGTGCACTCCTCGCGCGCGCACCACATAAGGTGCGCCACAGCTACGTAAAAGGAGTATGCGCCTATATCATGTCCAGCAAAGAAGGGGTGCAAATAGGCATATTGCCTAGCGCACCACCTCCTTCGCTCTCCCCACCTTGCATTTTTGTTTTCAATTAAAACCACCCCCCCTCCTTCCCCCCCCCCTTCCTGGTTTTGTTTCTATGTTTCCTTCTTTCAACACAAACACAAAACACTCCCTCTTTTTCTACTCATTACCCAAATTCAAATACTACACACTCATTCATTATCCTAAACAGCAAACTTCAAAATTATAAACCATTCAAAATTATATCTCTTTACAAAAAGTCAAACACTCAATTACCCACAATCCTTCAACATAGTAAGAATTTGGTGGATTCAATCCCAATGTGAGAGCAAAGAATTCAATCCCAACGTTAGATTTTCACTCCAATTTCAAGTAAGTTCTCACTAGTGTGAAACTTGTTCATTAAATTTTGTACTTGTGGTGAAATGTTAGGGGTTGTGTTGTTAATGGAAGAAATTGAAGTATTGGGTTATTGATTTTTTGTAGAATTTGTTACAAGTATTGTTAGAGAAATTAATATTTTGGAAATGTTTGATTTTTTGCATTGCAATTGTAATTTTGGGTTAAAATTGAAGGATTGGAATAGAAATTAGGTAGGTTAATAAAAGTGCACGCCAGGTGTTTGACAAAATGTTTCAGTCAACTTCAACATAGTAATCTTGAGATTGATCATTAGAAAACACTTGGAGAGAATTTTAGGGGTAAAGAGAAGGTATATTAAGTGGATTGAAGTGCAAGATAGGAGGTAGCAAAAATGTGCATTCCAAGTGCTCGGTAATTTGTCTGAAAGAATACTTGGAGCTAAAATGGCACCAAAAAGGAGTAATTCTTCGCAAGTTTCATCATCTTTTGACAAAAGGAAATTTATTTCATGTAAAGCTGAACAGAAATTTATTAAATTTTAAGAAGATGACAAAGCATTAGCCCAAAAGATAGAATAATTTGTAATTTATGCGAGATCGAAAATGAAAATCACTCGTTGACTATCCTATTCAAGCAATAGTAGCATTAGTCAAGGAATTCTATACGAATGCTTCAGTAAGCAGGGAGAATGATCAAGTGTATGTTAGGGGCAAAAGAATTTCATTCAGTTCAGAGGTCATTAACAACTATTATGGCATAGCCTCCATTGATACAGATGAGGATTTGTATGATACATTCAAGAGAGATGAAGAAAACTATACTCAAATCATTGAAGAATTATGTGTTCTCGGAACACAATGGTTAAGGGGTTGTGCTATATATAGCAAATCTCTCACTTTCTTGAAAAATATGTTCAATAAATATGCCAAGGCTTAGTATAAATTTATTTGCTCCAATCTAATGCCTACCTCCCATCTCAATTAAGTTTTAACAAAAAGGCCACCCTACTTTACTGTATTTGGGTTAAGATTACCATTGACATAGGAAAGGTAATACGAAACAACTTGGCATTTATTGAAGCACAAACAACGAGGGAACATATACTCCTGTTTCATTTCTACCTTATGCCTAAAGGTAAGGATAAGGGTTAAGGAAATAGAGTACAAGGTGAATCTGGACTCTCCAATTGAAGGGATAGCAATTTCCAAGTTCAACTGCTGGGTAGGAGGTGCATCTGTCTGATCAGGCTTAGGATTTATTATGGATGATGTAATCAAGTTCTACTAACACATAAACCATTGCCTCGACTGAGGAAGGATTTCCTCAATACAATCCTAGAGGCATACTGCTCAACCTATGAAGTAAGATTGAGACGTTATCAAAATTCTTATAAAGGCTTACTAAATCCCTTGTTTGTCCATTGAGATAATAAAGTCAAGGCTTTCTCCTTATCTCACGAAGATCCCATGCAATCGAGGATCGCCAATATGCATCAAAAAATTATTCAACAAGCGTAGGAGATTCATGACATTAAGCGAAAACAAGCAAGAATGCATCAGTATCAAGTAGAATGCTTTAGTACCTTCGCTTCTTACCTGCAAAATCTCAAAACCAATGTATAACTTCCACCACTTTCAAAATTTCCACCCCCTTAAGGTGATGAGAATGATAGTGCACAATGAAAGGCAAGATTTTTATATCTAACCTCCCAGGTATGATCTCCATTGATTATTTTTTATTAAACATTGAGGATAATATTTTGAGTAAGTGTTGGGGAATGAAATCTTGAAATGCTTTGTTGAATGCAATGAACTGCCATAGTCGCACACAAAATCTCTTTAGATTTAAGCTTTAATTGTCATGTATTAGGAGTTTTCCTTTCTTGGTTCTTATAATTATAACCTTTTTCTTGAGAGTTGTCTTATTTTGATGAGCTTGCTTTTGCCATGGTTGAATGGAAAGCCAAAGATGTTATTGTGATTGTGAATACTTAAACTATGAAAAATGATAAATGTTGTCCTAAATCCTTATATTTGATCTATCAACAAATTTATTTTATTAAAGGAGTCCTTTAAAATCTTTAAGCACAGGGTCACAAGTGCTTGTTGTTTGGAAATTTAGAGAAAGCTTATGTGATCTGACAAGGATATTGAATCTTAGTAAATTCTAATACTTAGTTAATGGTCACTTGAGGCGAATTTATAAAGGATATTTCATTAGGGAAGTGAATTAGGCCATCTTCGAAGACTTTGACCCTTTTAAGCAACTTTGAAACAATCAATCTTTAGTTCATCAGTTTGAGCTTAATTTTCTTGTTTTTCCCTCATTACAGTAAAAATGAACTATAATTCATAGCTCTTAGTTTTAGCACTGTAAGTACTTATATCCTTTTTACAGCTATTTAATTGAGGTTTGGTGGAGTAAGAAAAATAAGCCAAATTCTTACTGAGTAACCTGATCTCACATATAGGTAAGTGTAGAAAACTCGTGTCAAAAGGTAAGCATAAGGTTAAAATAAAAAGAAAATTTACCCAGTAACCAAGTTTTATACCTAGGTAAGCGTGGAGAACTCGTATCAAAAGGTAAGAATATGGCAAAAAAAATTATGTAAATAAATAAATGTGGGGGGGTGCACAAAATGGAGAGGTGAATAGAGAAAAAAAGCATGGAATAAAAGAATAAGTTTTGGGAGGATTAAGGTAATTAGAGTGTCAAAACTTCACTTGAAGAATCTAAATCCCATACCTTAACCTTGACCTATCATTACGAGCCATGCAAGTTCTAAGGATCCTTAATGTAATATCATAATCCATTAGTAGAGAGTGACTTGAAGATTAAGTGTATGGAGTTCCCTAGGTGTTCAATTTGAGCTTAATTGTGAGCAAAATCTAATCTGAATTGAATGACAATCAAGTATGAGTGGAAATTTGCACGCGCACATGAAGTCCTTGAGTAAAATGATTTTGTTCTTCAAGTCAGAGTACGAAACGAATGACTGCATTGTGAAAGTTTCCTTAATTTAACTAAAACATTTAATCTATGAGGCTTAATATTGTTTTGACAAAAGGCTTGCTCGTTGGTTAATTAATCTCAGTTGTGAATTTTTCTTTTTATTGGATAATCTTCCCCTATCTTTTTTTCATATTAGTTTAAATTGCTTGAGAACAAGCAAGCATTCAAGTGTGGGATATTTGATAAGTGCGTAAAACATGATTTGTTTGTTTAATCCTCAAGCCTTATTGGTATTTGATGTGTTTTGTTACATTGTGCAGAAAATATGAAAACTAGCCATCTAAAGCGATTTCAGCTCGAAAAGAAAGATGTTCAAGAAACAAATTGCAAGAGAATTAAGGGCCAAAATGCAAGAAATATGGGAACGAAAGTGCAAAAGAAATGGGGACTAAACTGCAAGGTTCCCAAACCTTGAAAGAAGACAGCATGGCGCGGCCACACTACCAAGTGGCACACCAATGCCATCAGCTAGCACGACTGTGCCATCGTTGCATCCTATCTCGTGCCCTTGCATTGTTTTGGCGGCCGATGCCTTCTACATGCGATTTAGACGTTTTCTAGACTTAATCTGAGCCCTAGGATCAGACATGAATGGCTAGATTTGGGAGAGAAATAGGGTTTTATATGTATTTGGGTATTGGATGAAGGGAGCCACTTTTGGAAGCTTTTTGGCTTGCAAGGAAAAAGACAGAACTTAGAGAGAGAGAGAGACTGAGTGAGAGAGAGAGAGAAGATTGGAAGAATTTTTGGGCATCAAGTTTAGGTTTCAAAAGATCAAGGCTCTCATAATTTAGTTTTATCTCTTTCCCTTGTCTTTAAACCTATGTTGTGGATTGAACAATTTTGAAGTTATTATTTTTATGTTGTCAATTGTTAAATTCTGAATTATGGGTTTTGAACTCTATCTGATGTGTAACTAAACTTGTTTTTTACGGCAATGATATAATCTATTTGAAGCATCCAATTTCTACAATTGTGTTATTTGTATTGATTTGATAACTAGTGTTGCGTATTCATTATGATGATTAATGTGTTTGAATATTTGGCCAGCATTTGAATGATTTGTAAATTAATATAAACTGAAAAGGGATTATTATATCTACAATAGGTAATAAATATTGTAAGTTACATGTTAGACAAAGATGTATAAATATAATTTACGTAGTTAGTTAAGAATTATCACTGAACGTAATACACTTTCATTTAGTTTAATTCATATAGAGATATATAATGAATTATTTAAGTGCGAAGTAGATTCAATCTCAGGAGAGACTGTCGAATAAATTAGGATAATAATATTACTTGGAGAATTGAATGCGAACAAATATGATGAAATTATTAGCCTTAAAACTTTCCATTAGTTGTATTTGTTTTAATTAAATTGCTCATTAGTTTATTTTACTTAGTTCTTTTCTTTTAATTCTCTCAATCACATTAATTCGATCAGTCAGATAAATTTATTACTAATGATCTTCGGTAATTAAAAGATTAACTTTTCTTGTGAGACTAACCCCTTCTTACCACTGTATTACCTATTTGCGATACATATACTTGCGTTTGTAATTTACGCAACAAAATCGAGTGTTCCTGAGCTTTCTTTTGAGGCCCAATCAGAGTGATGCTTTTGGCACCAAATGAGCCCTTTTCCCCTTGAGGTTGATATATAGGGATTTGCTAAATAGGCCCATTAGATTGCCTCCTCATTTAGTTCACAGGGCAATTAGCCCAATCCAATTTTCGGGGAAACAGATCCAGTTGTTGCACTTTTCTTGTCTGATCGCCTTCGTTTGTTGTAAGTCGAAGTGACTGTTCAAAAGGTTTATTGTGGGCTAAAATTTGGCCCCAAAATACTTTGAAAAACCAGTTCTATCAATATATATATATATAAACACTTATTTAAAATTAATTTTCATTTATTATTATTTATTATATACATTTTGGTAATTAAAATTACTAAAATATTTTTAACAATAAAATTTACCAAGCACACAAAATTCTTTTAAAATTTACTACACTTTTGAAAATAAAATTTATCAAATTTTAAACTAATTCTCTTATATCTAAATATTTCTATAATAAACTATAAATAAATTATTTTAAAATACACAGTCACTCTAATTATCCTAACCTGACCTTAAGAGCATATATATATATATATATATATATATATATAATGAAAGAAGAGTGAAAGCAATCAAAGCAGCAAAACGAAGAGGATTAAAATAGAAACCAGCAAAAAATTCAGAAAATCACCAACTAGTCTTAGCTACTAATATTGCTGACAACACAATACTATCCCGCAGATACTGAAAACAACCTGCAGCAGATAACTTTTACAATACTATCAGAAAGCACATGAGATTAATTAATATTTTTATTTTACAAATATCTAAAAGATAAAAATTGAATTGCTAAATGTTCTAATGGTTCATTTTCTTAAATATGAAACTAAAATATTTACATATTAATACCAATAAATATATTATGTACAAATTATATTACGGCGGGGTGGCCTGAAAGATGAAATCGCAACGACAGATATTCGGATATAACATTTTAGTTAATTAATCAAACAAAATTCACTAATTTTCTTGGAGATTCTGAAATTTTTACTCAAATCTCTAGTAGCCAAACTTTTGCTTTCTTGGAACAGATTCTGATCAAGTAAGAATACATATGATTTGCTTTATTTTCAACAAATCAAACAAACTTATTTTTTCTTCTTCTTACCTTTAGTAAAATCGTCAATGATTGAGGTGTTCGATCAAGCCCAACTTCTTCCGGAGTTCCGACTGCAAAATCTATCCAAAAAAGAACTTATTGAACTCAACTGGTTTGGATGCAGTCTAATTGAACTAAACCCAGTTTAGGAAGGATTTGATTCATGATGGACAGAAGTTTCTGAGAATCGCCAAGGAACAACGAAATAAATGAAGCTCTTACAGTCTTCTCGCCAGTTTGTGTGCTGTTTACAATGTCAAGTACGAGCCTGATGAAGAGTTCTTCGGGCAGCTTATCAGCAACGTGTTGCCATTGATCCACAATCTAAGTCGCATTTTCTTCCAGAGTTCTACTATCCCGTGTTGAAAACGGTGACTCCATGGAAGTTGGGCCTCTAAGTCAAGCTCTAGTACTAGCCCAAAAAGAAGCAAGAGTCAATATCATACAGTCTGCAAAACAAGACAAGAAAATGAGTGCACTGTACCTGTACAAAACCAGCTTCAACATTGATGAAAGACACGATAGAAAGAATGATTCAAGATATGTTTTCTACAGTGATGATAATCTTATATTCTTATACTAGTGTAGGCAAACTACAAAATGTATCTTAGGGTTATTTAATCTTTTTCCCTATATAAAAGGACAAGTTTTGTATCTCTCCATTGGTTGCCGTAATACTAAAGAAATCAACATTTTCTTCTTTGATTCTAACTTGGTATCAGAGCTATGGCTACCATTAACAGCAGCAATTCAACCTTTTTGAATCCTACTTCATCAACACCATTGATCACCCCCTTTGTGTTTGTAGCACCCGTCAAGCTTATAAATACCAACTATCTTTTGTGAAAGACACTAGTACTTCCCAGTATTAGAGCAAACAATCTTGAAAACTACATTGAGGGCAGACAAAACAATCCCTAGAAGGATACTTGTGAGAGTTAATCAGGATCAAAGTGTAGTCACAACTATTAACCCAAGTTACTTAACATGGGAGAGACAAGATCAATACCTCATGAGCTGGCTGCTCTCCTCCATGACTGAATGAGTACTTGGCTCTGTCATGGAATGCAGGAGTCATTTGAATTATGGAAGACTCTGCAAAAGCATTCTACTGCTCAAACAACTGCAAGAACAATGCAAGTCAGAAGTGTGATTCACATTACCAAAAAAGATGGTATGTCAATGAATGACTATTATTTCAAAATAAAATCCTTAGTTGTGGATCTTAGGTGTGCTGGAAATCGATTAACGGATCATGAGTTTGTTATGTATCTCATGGAGGGACTAGGATCAGAATATGAACCAGTGGTGGTCAATATCACTTCAAGGGCTGAGAAATTATCATTATAAGAGATTTATTTAATGCTCCTCAGTCAGTCATGAAAGTAAAGTAAAGAAGAATATGTCATCTGGAAGCATGATCTTGACACCAAATCTAATTGCTAAGTATGTGTAAAACAATAACTACAATTTCCAAATGAAAGGTTGATTTGGAGGACCTAATCAGAATGAGTTTGCTGGCCATTCTAGCCAGTTTGGTGGAAACCCACAAAGCAAAGGCAAGGAAAGAAATCTTGGAGATGAAGGAAGCAAACCCACATGCCAGATTTTTTTCAGAATAAGGCACACGACCTACAGGTGTTGGTACAGGTTTAACAAAAAATTTGTTCCGAAACCTGGTGCAAAGAACACTCAAAGACAAGCTTACACTGCTGTACCAAAAACCACTACAAAGCTCTCTTGGTACTTGGACAGTGGTGCAAGCAGTCATGTTACAAACAATTTGGCAAATCTGTCCATTGGAGCAGAATACAAGGGCAAGGACCAACTTATCGTAGATAATGGAAACAAATTACTAATCTGTCATGTTAGACACATAGCACTGCCCACATTGCACCCACAAACAACAAAACACTTGTCACTTAAACATGTTCCGTATGTGCCTGCAATGACCAAGAACTTGATTAGCATATCGAAGTTAATTGAAGATAACAATATTAACATAATCTTTGATCAACATTTGTGTTTTATCGAGGACAAACCACAGAGAGGATTCTGGTGCAAGGAGTGGCTAGAGATGGCCTCTATCAGTTGCTACTTTCCCCTTCCAGTCACAACATATACCCCTTTTCAACTCTTATTCTTCAACAAAAAGAAACAATGTTTAGAAGTCCTATGTCATTGGCTTCTTTTGTGTCAAATGTTTCTAAAAATTCTAGCAATAAAAGAAGTGTAAACAATGATTGGGATGTGTGGCATGGGAGTTTAGGTCATCCCTATTCCCAATGTCTTAAGAAGAGTTTATCGAATTTTTTCAATGAGAAATCAACTTTTTCATTTTGCAAAGCTTGTCAATTTGGAAAACTTCACAGATTAAACTTTAAAACTACAGAAGTGAAAACCACAAAACCACTCCAAGTTGTACATACTAACCTATGGGACTTGTACTTGTGTCCTGAAGCCAAGGCTATAGATATTAAAACCTCATTCACTAGATCTACCCACTAACCAACAAAGGAAAAGCACTAGAAACTTTCAAAACTTTTGTGGTATAGAATTAAGACTTTTAGAAAGCAAGTTGAAACCATGCATGATAAAAGAATTAAGACCTTGCAGTGTGATATAGGTAGAGAATTTAGGACTTTTGAATCTTACCTTAGAGGAGAGGGAGTCAAAATAAGATATTCATGCCCCTATACTCACCACCAAAATGAGAAAGTAGAGAGGAAACACAGACATTACTTGCACATGCTAGCATACCCTTAAATTTTTGGTGGAAGCCTTTAGTAATGCCATCTATCTCATCAATAGACTTGCGACACCAATTCTTAAGCAAATGTCACCATTCCAAGCCATATTCAACATGAAACTTGATTACTCTATGATCAAAGTGTTTGGTTGTGAATGTTATCATTCCTTAGACCTTATAACAATCATAAATTTGAATTTCATACTGTAAAATACATGTTGTTGGTATGGAGTGTTGTTCATAAAGGTTATTTGTGCCTGCATCATTCAGGTAAGGTACATGATTCTAGACAAGTCACATTGAATGAAAGCTTTTTTCCCCTTTGAAAATGACTCCAATTTTATAAATACTCAAACATATAAGTAAGTTGAGTCTACAAATCTTATCAATCAATTTCACACAGTTAACTTTCCAATGGGTAAACAAGAAAGAAATCAAGAAGCAATTGATAGCAGGTCACATCTAAAGACTTTTACAGCAACAGAAACCTCTCCTCAGAACCTTGAGGGACCTATCTTAAATACTCCCAACACAAACACAAGCTCTCCCATAAACCCTAGCACTCATTTTAAAATACTAACAAAAATACCTCTACCACAAACACTTCAGCCTCCTCAAAACCTTCTTCCCACTTATCCTATGAGCACAAGAGCAAAGGTTGGAATTTTTAAGCCTAAAGTACTATTCAGCACAAATTTAGAAACTAATACAAAAATGCCAGCAGACGTCCAAGCAACCCTAACAAATATCAAATGGACTCAAGCCATGAAAAAGAGTTAAATGCTCTTAAAGAAAAGAAAACACAAAATTTAGTACCTTATGATCCTAGAATGAGGTTGGTTAGAAACAACTGGGTGTTTAAAGTGAAAAAGAACCCAGATGGTACAAGATCAAGGTTTAAAGCAAGGCTTGTGGTGAAAAGATTTCATGAAATCCCTAGTTTGGACTATAGTCAAACTTATAGTCCTATGTTCAAAGCATTAACCATCAGGATTATTTTAAGCATAGCGATAACCAACAAATGGCAATTGAGGCAAGTAGATATGAATAATGCCTTTTCGAAGTGAGAACTAACAGAAATAGGGTTTATGACATAACCAGTAGGATTTATTGATCATACCAAGCCTGATTATATGTGTGAACTTAAGAAGGCATTATATAAACTTAACAAGCGCCTAGAGCATGGTCTGAAAAGCTAAAAAGTGCTTTGAAGAGTTGGGTTTTAATGTATTAAAATGTGACACTTCAATATTTTTAAAAAGAATCAAAGATGACTTGGTGATTGTATTAATCTATGTAGATGATATTATAGTCATAAGAAGTAGCTCTATAAAAATAGAAGAAACAGTGTTGAAAATGCATCAAGCTTTTATCTTGTAGGACCTCAGAGAACTACACTTCTTCTTAGGGAATCAATGACTAGAACCAACACCAAGCTCACCCTTTTTCAAGAAAATTATATCTCTAACTTGTTGGATAGAGTTGGTATGAAGGAGACTAAAGGAACAAACACTATATTGGTCTTAGGTGAAAAATTGACTAAAAGTGAAGGTTAGCACTTTAAAGATTCCACACTATATAGAAGTGTAATAAATGCCTTGTAGTATGCTACACTAATAAGACCTGAGTTGGCCTTTGTTGTAAATAAGCTTAGCCAATTTATGTCAAATCCTCTACTGCCACATAAGATTGTCTGCAAAAAAGTGTTAAAAAACTTGAAAAACACAACAAATCATTGATTAGAATTTCATAATTTAGGTGAAAAAGTACAGCTTGGTTAATTATTATGATGTAGACTGGGGGTCCGATATAGATGATAGAAAATTGATTAATGGGTATTGCATCTATGTTGGTGATAATATAGTGTCTTGGAGCTCAAAGAAGCAACAAGTTGTAGCTAGATCAATTACTGAATCAAAGTATAGGGCAATGGCTCACACATGTGCCAAGATCACATGGATAACATCTCTTCTTGGTGAACTAAGTTTGTCTTTGTGAAGAACACATACTATTTGGAGTGATAGCATCAGTGTAGCTGCGATGGTCACAAACCTAGTATTCCAAGCTCGAACTAAGCATGTAAGATCGACTTGCACTTCATTAGGGACAAAGTAGCAGTAGGAGAAATCAATGTAAGCTACATTCCAAGTGATAAACAAGTAACAGACATTTTCATCAAAGCACTGAGTTAAGAAAAATTCAGTTATTTTAAAGATAAGCTTAAGGTCGCAAATGGAACCTTAAGCTTAGGGAAGGATGTTGAAAATGTTGTCTCTATAAAAGCTGTTGGGCCTTTGAGTCAAGCCTTAGTCCTTGCCCAAAAAGAAGCAAGAGTCAATATCATACACTTTGCAGAAAAAGACAAGAAAATAAGTATATTGTACCTATGCAGAACCAGCTTCAACAAAAATGAAGGATAGGGTAGAAAGAAAGATTCAAGATGTGTTTTCTAAGGTGATGATAATATTTATATTCTTAGACTAATGTAGACAAACTACGAAATGTATATTAGGGTTATTTACTCTTTTTACCCATATAAAAAGGGCAAGTTTTGTATCTTTCTAGTGGTTGTTGTAATACCAAAGAAGTCAACATCTTCTTCTTTGATTCTAACTACCTGGAAGATTGTGCCTATTTTTGGAACACAAACAATGTTGAATTTATAAATAAGATCAACTTCGAAACTTGCTGCTGCTCCTTTTCTGATGGCCCAAACCAAATCTTCACCCATAGATTTTCTATCTCGATGTCTTTCATTTACATCAACAACCTTTGCATCGACCACATGATCGACTGTCAGCCAAGATTTTCTTATCATATTGCCATACCACCACCACCAAAGTGATCACCAATGCAAACTATAGGACAAACCCAACTATGAAGCCATGAGTATTCTTTTTTTCAAAAATATGATAGTAAGGTTCCCCTAGGGTTGCTCCATGCTAAAACCAAGCAATCTCATTTTTATGTCAACAACAATAAAGTGAAGATTGAACATGTCTAGGATGAAGAATGGTATTCCAGAAATGTAAGATATTATCTCAAAGTTATGCCCTCCACTTCAAATTTTAATTTGCATGCCATGTTTACGAGCACAAATGATGGCAACTTGGATGTGATTCATGCAAAGCTGTTATAATAAGAAGAAGTTTTAGGGTGAAGTTGTGTTGAAACAAAGGTTACGAATGTAAGCTTGCAATGCAGAGGAATACGAAGAGTTTCGGGGAGTAAAAATAGTTGGGGAAATTGGGTGAGAAGGTTGAGAATGGCTAAGAACACATTGAAGAAATTTGCCGTGGAGATTATTAGAAGTTGCTGCTGCTCTCCAAGAAGTTATAGAAAAGACAAGAAGAATTGAGAGTAAGGAAAACTTTGTAAGCCCCAAAATTTCCATTTCTAGTTTATTTTGATAAATGGGGAGGAGACATTAGGCTCAAGGGTTTTTTAATATTTATAATGTGTATCTAAGAAAATGGATCATGATTTGGCTTTCCGATCCTTTCTTTAGATTCAGAATTAATCTAAGCTCTCAATAATCTTTTAGATTATTATTTTATTAAAAAAAATAATGCAGATCAATTTTCCCTCGGGTGATACCTCTGATGGTCTACGCACGCTCGAAGCTCTCAAGTTATATTGTGGAATAACAGTAGAATAGGGGTAAGGGTTTGGCGTTTCATGGGTAAGATTTTTCATTCTAACCAAAACTTAAAAAAAAAATAATGGAAGGTCAATTAAGCAAGTCAACTCTTCCCAATTTGACCAAGAAAATTTAAAATACAAAATGAAAGATTATCCTTTTGGATTGACACATTAATAATATAAATATTTATTAATATATTATAAATTTGTTATTTTAATTATTTTATTTATATTTTAAATATATGCATATAATTTATTTAAATTACAAAATGATCAAAAATATTTGTTGTAAATATGTTGTAAAGTAAAAAATAAATTTATAAATATATAATTTATTATTAAATTAATATTTGTGTATACTTTTTTTTATTTAATTTCTAATAATTATGAATGGTAATTTATTTTTATTTAATTTCTTACAAATAAGTATAATAAAATTATTTTGTAAATTGTTTATTGTTATTTATTAAATTAATATATTTTACATAAATATATATTGTATGTTCTCCAATTTTGGAGATTTATTTTTTATTTTTTCTTGAATAACTATTATTATATAGGGTTATAATGATTATTTCTTAATAAATTGAGACTTTTTAGGGTATTTTACAAACCATTATGAATAATAAAAATATTAGACTAAACCTTAGAACTAAGAGGACTTTTATCCTTTAGAAAATCATCCTTCAGTAGCATTTTTCATTCATAGCATTTGAATATAAAGAATAAATGATTTATAAATTTCAATAATGTATCTATTTTTCATTCATCGCATTTGGATATAAAATATAAATCATTGCGAATTTTTTATTCGACTAATTTTATTGATGATTAAATAAACTATATATATTGAAAACTAAATAAAGTTTAATTATTGTAAGGATTTTTTAAATTACATGAACTTATTTAGATATTAATATTCAACATTAAATACAAAATTTAACTTAGTTTTATTGGAATGTAACTACAAATTTTTTAGTGCTAAATTAAAGCAAATGAGTAACTAAAACTGAAATATATTCAATATTCCATATAAACAAAATAAATAAGAACATATAGTAGTACTCGCATCTCTACCTCATCCTTTAGGGTTCAATTTAAATTCTTCTCATGTGTATGTTAAGGTTATACTCTATAAATATTTCTAATAGATTAAAAGAGGCATTTGCTTTTTCTGTCTAAAGTTTGAATAAGAGTAAAATATGAATTTAGTTGAAAATTAAATATAAATGATATATTATTTATTTGTTAGATAAATGAACATAAGTATTAAATTGTTTGTTTTACAAAAATAAAGCATCTAAAATATAACATTTTGACATATGTATCATTTGTTGCGGAAAATTTAACTCGATCCACGTGTCGAATTGTGATTGCTTGATCGCTTTAGTAAGCCTTGTATCACCTTTGGTGAGCTTTAATACTATTAAGCCTTTGAATCTAAATTAAGCTTTCGCACCTCTTCTGAATTGCATGGAGTAAGTCCTATCATGTCCCTTGGGTCTCACCTGGTGGCCTGAGAGTCATGTTGTCATAGCTTTATAAGATTGCCTTGGACTTGTCTAAAGAGATTTGCTACCACTGCTATTATACCTATAATGTTTTGCAAAAGCACAAGTTTAAATTATTAGTTCACAGTGTGTGGGAGCAAGTTAGTCTTATTATCAATATAATAGAATACAATGGTTTTAAGGGTACGTAGCTCTTGACTATATTAATATTGAATAAACCCGCTTGTGGTAGTATTTATTGCATCTATCTATGACCTACTAACTCTAAAGCTACGAGAAAGTGTTTCTGTTGTTTTAAAGATGGCCAGGTTAATATCTATAGACGCAAGCAAGATGAAAGGGCACTTAGAGTAATGTTTTAGGGAAAAGATGAGCAAAGGGCTAATGGTGCCAAGAAGAGAACACATTCTCAAGATGCCAAGATAAGCCTTAGTTATCTCTAAGATTACCCATTAGAATGATGATTTTTGGATCTCCTCAAAATGGAATCATGTCACTTTTTATAGTGTGTGATGTGCAATCATAATGGGATACAACTAGCTATATATAATCCGAATTTAATGCAACTCATATTCTTAAGACAAGTCTTTATGTAAGAGTTAAATTAGTGCAATTTAATTCTAATTAAAAGAAGTATCCAAAGACTTATATTTATAATAAAATACTTTGTAATTAATCCTAATCATAATAAAAAATTTTTTTTTAATTAATACTAGATCACCTAAAATAACGTTTTAGGCTAAAAATGGACTCTAAAATTTTAGGTTTCTCATATTCCGTATATATTAGTCTAATCACATTATAGGTCCTTTGGGCCTAAATACCCTATAAGTGAGTTAGGCCTAGGTTTTTATATTGATTTGTACCAAATCTGAATCTAGTTTTATCTTTCACACCACATCCCATAATTTGAGTTCTAAAAGTGGTCTGGCTCCATTTGTACTTGTTATACATTATCGAGACAATACGATGTAGTTTTGGCTTGGGCTTGAGCTTAAGCCTAAGGTCACTTTTCATGTATCAACATTAGTCCCTTTGATTGCATAAGTTATGCAATCCTTCAGAGTAAGCAATTCATGGGATCAATAACACAAATTTTTAGTCCAATATTTTTATATCTTTGTTTTTAAGGCACTGTCATCTTATTTTGAGTTGTATACTGGACAACCCATGGAGATTTTAAGTGACCTTTCATAATCTTTACCGTGATGACTTGCCTTCCTGACATTTTGGATATTACTTCTTCTTTTTGTATTTCATATTAGTCATTATAAGATAACTTTCGAAATTTATTAACAGCTAAAATAACATATTCATTTTCTTGCTGATGTCATCCCATTTGAATTTAATTACCAATAGGTAAAGCTAACCCTTTGATTTTCGTTATTATAAATTTTACTCTTTTCCCTGAAATGCCAAAAATTACCTTTAAGCTTCTTTCATGACATTCAAGAACTTTACCCTTTTCTTCTCACGACTTTCTATTAAAATATTGCATGGTCCCTTGTGTTTCTATTGTTAATTACATACATCACTTTCTCAAGTTTGATATGAGGTTTCCTTGTCTCTTTTCTTGAATACCGCTCTTGTTCCTCTTCTTTAGGTAACATATTATTTGCATTTGTTTCTCTAATTTGCGTCTTTGTAATTTCACTATGCATAGATTACCCCTTCCATTTTTCTTTTGGAAAACACTTGGGGTGAATTCTCTTTGTTTTTGTGAATCTTATGTTACCCTTGTCTTTTTCATGTCTTTTCACAATATCATGGCATTTCTTCGCTTGACTATTAACGTTCTTGATCACCCATTTTACATAGAGAATGGATCTGCGGGAAGATTAGCTTCCAAGGCAAAGTCCATCCCAAAAGAATCTTTATTTAAACCAATCTTTGACAAAATTCATTTTATTAGGTCGAGTAGTATTTTCACATTTGGTATTGCTCTTAATGATTTCAAACTTGTTTCCATCTAATTTCAATCAACATCAATTCAATGATTTCAAACTTGTTCCCATGTAATTTCAATTAACATTAACTCGTAGCTAGGAGCGAGTGACTGGCTATGGAGTTAGAGAATGCTGCCATTCAAAATTAGGGATGACAATTTGTGTAAAGTAGTCAAATTCATATTGTGTTAAATAATTAATCGTGTCAAGAATCTTTAGACAACATAACCTATCAACCTACTTATTAATTCTAACAACCCATTTATAACTCTACTTATCGAGTCAGACCCATAAACTCGATTAATAACAACACTACCCACTAACTCAATTAATAACCCATTAATTTGTTTATTTGATGACACATTTAAATCAACACGGCACAATTATTAACCCATTTACCCAAGACATTTACTAAGCCATTTACTCATTTAAATCAACACTACACAATTAACCCATTTGTCCATTTACTTATTTATCCAAATAACATAAAAATCATCTTTTTAATTATAATTTTTTTATTAAAATAATTAAAAAAATAATGCAGACCCAATTCTATCCATTAAAAAAAATATTAATGCATTAACTATAATAAATATCACTTCGTTAATACATTCAAAATACAAATAAATTCAATCCATTAAAAAAATTAAAAAGATCTAGCGTATAAAATCATTAGTGACCGTTGCAACTGCCAAGCAACAACTTTAGTTGCGTTGCAAGCATGTTTGCCGTGTTGCTTGTCTTGCTGACCGGCATTGTTGATGTGTCGGTGCCTTTGGTGCTGTGTAACAGGCGTGGGTCAAGATTTGTGAAGATTGGGTGGAGTATTACTAGGGATTTAATAGATTTGTCATAGAAGAATGATGCCTAATGGTAAGGATATGGTGGAACTGTGGAAGAGAAAAAAATAAAAAGAAACCATAAAATCAAATTAATTAAGTGATTAAGTTATTGGTCCAACTAAAATCAGATTGGTTATTGGTTTAATTGAAATCAAAATTGAATTGACTAAGTAATTGATTTAATTGAAATTAAATTGAATTGATTGATTAAGTGAATGATTCACTTGAAATCAAATTGAATTAATCCATTAAGTTATTTATTCAATTGAAATTCAAGTTTATGGAATTAATTTTTAATTTTTAGTTCTTGACTTTCAATTGCAAACATGAAAGAAAAGACAATATTCTGGAAACCACACTTTCAAGCACCTTTTTTTTTATTATTTAGTTTGCGCTCGAAACAATACTTTCAAAAGATCAAATATAATGATTTTATGTGGTTTGACAAACTTTAGCCTATGTATATGCCTCCAAGCTTCAACCTTGTGGATTCCACAAAATGTACCTTTAAATCTAAAGGCAAGCAAATACAATTCCAAGTAGACTCAACAAGTGCCACCCAAACCTTACATCAAGATGACTTTACAAATGCCTCTCCAAATCTTTACAAACAAATAGATTTTTGGGTGTTATTCAAATCTTTACGAATGAGTGTTTTTCTCTCGTACTCAAACAAAATACTATTTAGATGTTACAAATAAAAGTTAGAGTTTATAATGAATTTAATGTTTTATAAATGAAAACTCAAACTTTTCGTAATGCACTTATGAAATATGTTTCTAAATTTTCCAAAATATGCAAAAACTAGTTCCAAATGAGTGTCTGTTAGTATTTATAGTGAAATAACAAAACCTAACTATTAGAAACAAAAGAAATCAAATTTTTAGCAAATTTGGTCAGTTGAAAATGACCACCTGGTTGAGCTGTCTTTCCAATTCAGTCAACTAGATTTGAAAGCCATTTTGTCTCAAATTTCACTGTTGTTCTATTCATATGAATTGGTTTGGCTGGTTCTACTAAACCAAACAATAAACCAATTTTGATTAAGTTTGACTTTTCTTAAAAGATTTTGAAATGGTTCACTTGATTCAACCATAAAACTAAACTTTTTCAATGCTTCAAAATATATGCATTTAGGTCTAAATCTAGGTTTGAGAAATCTGCAAAATTGGTCTTCAGAAAACTTTTGGCTATTTTTTATATATTCAAAATATTTACATTAAATTCATATAGCCATATAAACTTTTAAAATACATTAAAATTAAACATATCTTTTGATAAAAATGCAATTTAGTTTTAAAGTGAAAATCAATAATCAATTCAAAAATAATAAATTTAGTTTTACTTTACAAATAATAAATTCCCTAATAAGCGTGTCTTTAATTCCTTAATCCTTCTCTTTAATTTGCTCTTGAGGTTTCCAAAATTTGTTTTTCATGCATGCCTTGATTTTGGATATCCTTTTAATGACTAGTTGGTATATCAAATCTTCATGCTAAAAATATCACAAAAAATTCTATAGGAAAATTTTGGTTAATCAAGGATATTAATATTTGTTATCAGAACAATGGCTTTTAAAACTTAAGGCCAACAAAGACAACATGAGGTCTATACAACTAAGAGTGCAAACATATAAATATGTATTATAATCAATGAAGTAATGTATTTAAAGTGCAACCATACCTTTTAAAATAGAAAATGCTGAAATCAAATTTCATTAACAAACATTAAATAACTACATAATTGAATGAGACATATGAATTAGCTCGATCCTTAAGTCAAAATCATACAACGATCACAATGATACACGCATAACTCAGTGGAGGGGAACTGAATTTCTACATGTCACACAATTATGTCTAACTTGATGACACCAAGAACATGTCCTTTAAACCACATCCTCTCCTTTGGATGAAATCTACTGTTTCTTGTATTGATTGAAAAGAGCACTTTGTTTAAGTGTCTTGCATGACATTTGTATCACTCACCTTTTTTGGAACTTAGTCTGCCTTATTACCAAGTAGATGAACTGAATTTGCATATGTTGCCTTAGAAAAAGAATAGTCAATGGAATAATAAGCCGAATAGTATTGCAGAATCTTCAAGTATATTGAAGTGCGATAAAGAAATATAAGAAATGGTCAATACCCTTTCTACAGCCATTACCGTCCCCCAATTTTTGTCCTTTAACAAGTAAAAATACAATAGGAGTACCTTGCATGAAACTAAAAGTCTACTCAACATATACATCACCCAATATGTTGGGGATGCGTCTCACTGTATGGTTATGGACAATGGAGTTGAAGGCAAACATCGGATGAATTGATTTGATGATGATGGAGTTGCCATTGAGCTACTTCTCTGAGATGAATGAGCACTAACATCTTCTGTTGAATTGGTTTCTTCGAGGTAGAAATTTCTTCAACTTTCACACTCGAAGGGAATGTCATTGTTAACAATATCTAGCTTATTGGTATAGTAATTATGTGCAAGATCTTTATTATAGCGAGCAAGAGAATAACCTCCATCTAGGGTAGGCCATCGCGCTATTAGCAAAGAGAGTAACATTACATAATTAGTGAGTCTTCATTATGCCAAGGTGAAGAGTAATTCTAGAACCCTTGGACTAGTGTATTAGAATTGTGTTAGTTTCCACTAAAAGACATGAACAAATATAAAAGAACTGCACCAATAGTAGGATGCTCAAAAACATGTGGCATTGTATGTTCTACAACACCTATATGCTCCATGGAAAAGAGCATCAAAGAATTATGAATCTCAGTAACAAATAACTATTTGAAAAGCTCAGTCATATTTGCAAAAAATTAAATGTGCCAATCACCTAAAGTACAAATATTGACAATTTACTGTTTAATTTTTTGTTTTCTATTAAGCTAACATAGCTTTCTATTGTTTTAACTTGAAAGCAACTTTTTTGAGTTCACAATTTCGTTAACTTTAAATTGACTGTTGAGTACGAAGAAACTTTCTTCAGACTCAAAATATTTTCAAATTCAAACTCATTGAACTCGAAAATGACTTTTGAGTTTGAAGAAAGTTTCCTTGTACTTAAAAGTAATTGTAAATCATCTTCAATCTTTGTGAATTTCTAATTTTTCACACAAATATGTACCAAATGCATTCAAATGTCAACAGCAACTCTGTTTGATAATTTCCACCATTACATTGCCTAATTACACACAAAAAAGAAAAAAAAAAAACAATTCAAATATTTTTTTATTATTTTTTTTGTTAAAATATAAAAAACCACCTTAATCTAATTAAGTTTGTTTGAAATTGATTAATTGATTGTGATTTTTGAGTATATAACAATGTGGATAGGAAATTATTTTGTAAGATTTGATTAGTACGGGAGATTATGGATTGAGGTGTTGAGAAAATATAGAGAAAGTGTAAGGTAAAGAGTAAAAATTTAATAGTGACTGTTAAAGGTGGCTATAGGAGTATTTTCGTCAAAATTTAATGTGTTCGATTAAAATGAAAGATTCCTTTCAATGTTCTGTTTCTAAAAAATGGATGTAAATAGTGACTGAGATTGAAAATTTCGTAATATTTGATGTGGCTGAGTTCAACTAATTCATATATAAAAACTCTTTTTCTTAAAAGGAAAATTCATGCAATGACCCAAATTTCCTTAAACCCAAACTTGATACCCTTTTTATATGATTCAGAAATCCAACTATTTTGCTTTATACTTAAAGCCTTTTGCTGTCTTCCTACTTCGTCCAAACCTTTTCTGTTGGAGCCCAATTTTAGGCCGAAGTGGTGACAAGAGAAAGGAAAACCATTATTCAATTGACGAATAATAATAAAACTATTATTAATTTATATATTGGTACATATAACCATCTGGAAATTATTTGAGACACCAATTTCCAGAATCTAACATAATCTTCTCTTCAATAATTTCTTCAGAAAAGAAAATCATTTCAGAAGTAAAATTAGAGACAAGTTTGTTTGGTATTTTATATAAAATATAGATGGAGCTGAGATCTAATACATTTAAATATATAATGTGAATGATTCTAAATAATATGTTTAATTTTTATTTATCATGTCTAAATATAAATATTTGAAAACTAGTAATTTATTTATTATGTCCTTATAAATAATCAAGGTAAACTCTATATATCAAAAGGTAAAAATATTTATAAGGGTACATATTTTAAATTTGTAATTAGATATGTTGAGAAATTTCTAACTGTAGGCTTAGATATTAACATTACTTATACATTATATATGCTTTATAATTATTAACATATTAAAAGTTATCAATTAAGCTAATAATTAACTTATTGGGTTTTTAATTCATATCTTAATTGGTATAGGTTTGGCAATATGTAAAGACTCTAAACACAATGTATCATTCACTCATATCTCATTTTTAAGTAAAATTAGATTTTTTTTTTTGTAAAGAAAAGTTTAAATGTGGAAGACTAACAACCCGTCTATTGCGTCTCAATAGATTTAGGTACACCTATGATTAATTTTTTTTGATAATTTAACATGAGTTTTTGACTTTATTGAAATAGTTTTGTCATTAAAGTTTGTTTTTCCAACAAGTGTACGTATCATATCCACTCATGTTGGATCATTGAGGAATATTTTTCTTTTCTATATATGAATTCTAATCATGAAGAATTTTCAATATAATTTTTTGGAAATCTCATGTTTATGTTTATGAATGGTCATATGTACTATGATTTTTCTTTTTTGTTGGGTTGGTTTGTATAGATTCAGCAAGTTTGTGATGAATAAAATTTGAGAAAAAACAAAACAACAATCAGTATTTGGTAAAATTTTGTAAATTTTATAAGGGTATGTAGTTCATTACAACTAGAAAGCTTATTCAAATTTCACGTATAAGCATGAAGTTAAAAATTTTAACTTATTATATTTAAACAAAATTATACGTTTTCAATATTAAGTTATAAAACAAACAAAACATTTCAAACTAAAACTGGCACTTAAAAAAACAGGCACTTACTTAAAACATAATTATCAAAGTTTCTAGTGTTCAATTAAAAAATAAATACATTTCAAATATTTGAATGACTAAAACTAAATTATGTTAATGGTTGGGCAAAATCAGGTTAGGTCAAATTTTTTTAAAAACCGAATCGAATTGAAATAGAATTCAATTTGTAAGACCTGAAACCGAACATAACTAAACTATAGAAGTAAACCAAATCGAAATTCGATTCAGTTCCATAGTTCGGTAACTTTGGTTCCAGCCTCAAGTTTTTGGTTTTAATTTTAAAGAATATTGTTATGTAAATCCCTAAAACTTATAGAAATTATAGATAGAGAGAGTTTGTAAAATTTACATGAATATTCTCTTGTCTTTTTATGAATTTATATAAATTTTTATAAACTTTATATTTTTTTTGGTGATTTTTGTAACTTTAAGGTTTAAATAAAATTTGACATTTGATCCTATTTAGTTTACAGTTCCAGTTCGGTCTCAAAAACTAAGAATCCAATGTAGCCAAATTGTTATACTAACTGAACCAGTTTGCCCAAGCCTATGAAATACGCACTTAAAGTGAGAAGTATCATTATCACAAAATACCCTTAACGAAGAAAACTAAGTTTGTTCATGCATTTTCTTTTTTGTATAATACTCTTAACTAAATTTCATAATAAAATCATATTCATATTTGAAACAATATTTTTTATAACAAATCTAGGAAAATATTTTATTTATATTTTTTTTGAAATTGAAATGTATAAAAATATAATAATGAAATGCAACTTAAATAAATCGTCCTGTTGAAGGCAAGCATTTTGAGGATAAATCGTCCCAGCAGCAGCTAGTAAATTAGCTAACAACGCAGGAACTACTGAAAACAACCTGCAGCAGATTAATTTTACAAAAGTACTATCCAGAAAGCACCTGAGAATTTATTTTCTTATTTTACGAAAACTTCAAATAGTTTTTAATTGAGTGCTTAAGATTCTAATTGTTAAGTTTTTCTTAATATTGAACTAAAATATTTAAAATAATAATACTAATAAATATACCAAGTACAAATGAAATATAAATTTAAGGTAATTTTTTTTTTTTAAAGAAATGTCACTTTTGTTGATATATTTCACATATTCTATAAAAACATCTTTAACTCTATTGAAAATCAACACGTAGGTTCAAATTGTTTCTATTAATGTTAGTTAGAACCGTTGACTAAACTTCTGTCAGTTTTAAATCGTTAGTAAGAGGAACAATTATTAACTTAATCCACCTAATATTAACAATCTTGAGTTTTAACCTAAAATATATAAAAGTTAAATATATCACTTCCACATAATAACTCTCATTTTTTAACAACTAAAAATGTGAAGTTGTAATTTTATAAAATTAAGTTAATAATTTTTTTTATAAAATTAACTTAAAAAATAATTTTATAAAATAAAAATGTGTATTGGTTTTTTTTTTGTTTAAATTGAGAATATCAAATAATTAATTTTAATTTATTTTAATCTCATTACAATTTCTCTTTGATAAAAGAAATAGAAGGGAAAGATGAGGAAGAAAAATGTATAATTAATTAGTTAATTTTATTTTTTAGTTCTCAGAAAAAAGATAAAACTTAATGTATAGATGGTATAACGACTTTTATAAATTTTAGGGTTAAATTGACGATTGTTATTATTAGGTAAATTAAATTAAAAATTATCCTACCTCCTCTCTAACTGGAAACTTACTGAAACTTGGTTAAGGGATATAACTAATATTGACTGAAATAATTTAGATATTAGTAATGATTTTCAATAAAATTAGGGCCTCCTTATTTAATATGTGAAATATGACAACCAAAGTGATATTTCTTGAACCATTAAGGATCAAAATGAAATTATTCCTATAAATTTGATACATTGAATTATTAAAAAATTTTTGTCTTACAGTTTGCAGGCCTGAAAGATGAAATCGCAACGATAGAGACATGGATATAACATTTTAATTAATTAATCAAGCAAAATTCACTAATCTCCTTTGAGATTCTGAATTCTTTTACTCAAATCTCTAGCAGCTAGCTAAACTTTTGCTTTATTGGAAAATAAGTATATCAAACATATTCTAATCAAATAACAATATATGTATGATTTGCTTTATTTTCAACAAATCAAATAAACTTATTTTTTCTTCTTACAAGCTGTCAAATACAACATTATTACTCCCTGGTATTTATTTTACTTCATTTTGTGTGGAAGAACTGGAATGCTTTGTTCATTCCTGAAAAAGTTTCCAGGGTCAACCTCGGTCTTAATCTTCACCAATCTGTTGAAATTACCCAAGAAATATTTGATCCCATAAGCTTTTCCTTCGATATAGGTGTCTTTCCCATTGTGATTGATGCCCAAATCTAGATCTATGTAGTTGAAAAATGCCTCTCTTGGATTCTTCGACACAAAAGGAGTCATGTAATTGTAAAGTTTCCTGGTGGCATTTATATAACGATTTGCTGCTTCGTCCCCTGGTTCATTCCAATCTGCTGCATACTGAATCTTCCATAAGTTTCCAGCTCTATGCGGGAACGGTACTGCCGTCGATGGAATCTCAGCCATTCTGCCGCCGTAAGGGTTGAAAGCCAACGTTGGTCTCTCTAGTTCAATCATCCTTTTCCATATAAATTCCAGGCCATCTTTCGGAATTGGCTTCTTAACATAATCTGATTTTATCTTAAAAAATGTCAGTGATTGAGGTGTTCGATCGAGCAAAACTTCTTCCGGAGTTCCTAGAGGGAAATCTGTCCAAAACAGAACTGATTGAACCCAACTGGTTTGGATGCAGTCGGATTGAACTAAACCCAGTTTTGGAAGGCTTTCATTCATGATGGACAGAAGTTTCTGAGAATCGCCAAGGAACAACGAAATAAATGAAGCTCTTACAGTCTTCTTCCTAGTTTGTGTGCTGTTTACAACGTCAAGTGCTAGCCTGATGAAGAGTTCTTCGGGCAGCTTATCCGCAACGTGTTGCCATTGATCCACAATCTCAGTCGCATTTTCTTCCAGAGTTCTATGAACCCGGAAGACAGTGACTGTTTCGGGAACACGAACAAGGTTTATTTTATAAGCAAGAACAACTCCGAAACTTGCTCCTCCTCCTCCTCTGATGGCCCAAAACAGATCTTCACCCATGGATTTCCTATCCAGAAGTCTTCCATTTACGTCGACAACCTTTGCATCGACAACATGATCGACTGTCAGCCCATATTTTCTCATCATATTGCCATAGCCACCGCCACTAAGGTGACCACCAACGCCGACTGTAGGACAAACCCCGGCTGGGAAGCCATGAGTTTTGCTTTTTTCAGAAATGCGATAGTAAAGCTCCCCCAGGGTTGCTCCAGTCTGAACCCAAGCAGTCTCATTTTTTATGTCAACATCAATGGAGCGAAGATTGAACGTGTCCAGGACGAAGAATGGAATTTCGGAAACGTAAGATATTCCCTCGAAGTTATGCCCTCCACTTCGGATTTTCATTTGCAGGCCATGTGTACGAGCACAAATGATGGCAGCTTGGATATGAGATTCATGCAAAGCTGTTATAATAAGCAGAGGTTTTGGGGTTGAAGTTGTGTTGAAACGAAGGTTTCGAATGTAAGCTTGCAATACAGAGGAATACGAAGAGTTCTGGGGAGTAAAAATAGCTGGGGAAATCGGATGAGAAGGCTGAGAATGGCTGAGAAGACATTGAAGAAATTCTCCATGGAGTTTATCAGAAGTTGCTGTTGCTCTCCATGATGTTATAGGTAAGAGAAGAAGAATTGAGAGCAATGAAAGCTTTGTAAGCTCCAAAATTTCCATTTCTAGTTTATTTCGGTAAGTGGGGAGGGATTAGGTTCAAGCGTTGTTTAATATTTATAATGAGTACCTAAGAAAACAGATTATGATTCGGCTTTACAAACATTAATTTCTTTGGATTCAGAATTAATCTAAGCTCTCAATTATCTTTCGGACTTTATTAAAGAATATGATAGAAGATTAATTACGCAATCTGCCCCCAATTTGACCAAAGAAAATTCAAATTACAAAATGAAAGATTATCCTTTTGAATTGACATTTGGAAAAAAAATCGTCAATATTTTTACGGTCAAAGCGCTGCAAATGTTCTTTCAATATTATAGTTTGATATATACATTCAAACACTAATACACGATTTTTGTTTATATCCTACATTTGAAAGTAAATTTTGTATATCACTATCTTCATAAATTTCTTTTATAATTAATCAAGAAATAAAAATGAGACTTTTAAAGGTATTTTCAAAACCGTTAAAATTAATATTTATAATGAGTACATAAGAAAACAAATCACTATTTGGCTTTCCAATCCTTTCATTGGATTCAGAATTAATCGAAGCTCTCAATTATCTTTCAGATTATTATTTTATTAAAGAATATAATAGAAGATTAACTAAGCAAGTCATCTCCTCCCAATTGGACCAAGAAAATTGAAATTACAAAATGAAAGATTATCCTTTTGAATTGACACATTAATAGTATAAATATTTATTAATATATTATAAATTTATTTTCTTTTATTATTTTATTTATATTTGAAATATATGAATATATTTAATTTAAATTACAATATGATCATAAAATTTATTATAAAAATGCTATAAACCAAAAAATAAATTTATAAATCTATCTATATTTTATTATTAAATTAATATTTGTTTATGCTTTATTTTTTATTTAATTTCTAATAATTATAATACAATTATTTAATAAATTATTAAAGTAATATTATTATTTGTTCAATTAATATATTTGACATAAATATATTGTTATTTCTCCAATTTTGAATATTTATTTGTTATTTATTCTCAAATAATTATTATTATGTAGGGGTGTAATGGTTATTTTTTAATAAATTGAGACCTTTAAGTATATTTGTGAAACTATTATGACTAATAAAAATATTCGACCAAAATTTTATGACTAAAAGGACTTTTTCACCCATTAGAAAATCACTAGTTAGTAACGTTTTTCATTCGCAACGTTTGAATATAAAATATAAAAGTGTTTTAACACATACCTCCCTTAAGGTTCTAAACTTTAACATATAGAGAGAAAGTATAAGGAAAGACACATTTTACCTCCTCTCTAACTGTCATTCACTGTTAGTCAACCGTTTGTATTAAGGGCAATGTTGTGAAACCAAAGGCAACTTTATTCATTTTTGTTTCTTCACTTATCTTTTCCAGAAAAATTGAATTTCCTATGTCCAAACTTAGATTTTCCATAGTTGTTAGTTGCCTCGTTACATTATTTTTGTCTCTATCTCAATCTCCCAAATCAAACCACAACATTTTTTTCTTCAAATTTCAAGTAGTAATAGTATTTCTTGCTTGAAAATTTTTTTTTCCCGAAGAAAAAAATTGCATAACTATATTTATTATATAGAATGTAACCAAAAAACCAAAGAATCAATCAAATATCATCTCCTCATCCTTAAAACATTAAAAATATACACTCAGTAATGTAACTATAGCTACGCTATTTCATTATAAAATGGAAGATATCATTTGTCTAGTGCTTCAACAGAGTGAAGAGGGAGGGAGCCAGAGAGAATCCAACAACTGCACCAGAAACTGGCGGAGAAAACCCACAACTGCATCGGAAATCAGCAAACAAAACCCAAATCTGGCTAATGGGGCTAGGGATGGTGATGGCGCCATTTTATGAGATGAAACAAATGTCGACAAGATTGTCATTACCAAAGCGACAGCCATAGCCTTTGAGATAAAGCTGCTCACTTCGGCCATTTTAATAACAACATAAAAGAAAATGTTGTGAATGAGAAAGAAGTTGAGTGTTTGCGTTTGTGTTTATGTAGGTTTAACATGGAAAGCGAAACCGTGATGGTGGAAGAGAGGGCGACGGTAGAGGTAGCTTGAATTGTGGTTGACGTTAGTGAGATGATAGTGAAACTGTAAGGTGGTAGGAATAGAGTTGTGCTGTGGCTTATGATAAAATGAAATTAGGGGTTTTCAATCAGACTAAATTAGTATATTTTTAATTTTTATTTTTAAGGTATTTTTAAGGTATTTATGTAATTATATCAAACGGTATTGGTCAACTAACAATACAAGGGAGGTATGTATATTTTTTTTTAAACTTTTTATTTAAGTGTTAAAATTTAAAATTTCAAAGAAAATATATGTTAATACCCTGAAAATACAAATGATTTATAAATTTAAATTATTTAAATAATGTATCTAGTTTTCATTCATAGCATTTGAATATAAAATATAAATTATTAAATTTTTTATGACTAATTTTATAGATGATTAAATAAACTTTATATATTAAAAAAACTAAATAAAGTTTAATTAAGATAAGAATTTTTTTAAATTACATGAACTTATTTAGAAATTGGTTTTCAGCATTAAGTACAAAACTTAACATAATTTTATTAGAATATAAGTACAAATTTTTTTGTTGTGAAATTCAAGTAACCAAAACAAATAGAAAATAAAAATAATCATAAATTATACAGGATTCATGTGAGACACCTCTAAAATTTTCAAAAGAAAAACACAGGAGAGAGAACAACCGAATTACACTAAGATAAGGAAGAATCAACAATTATAAGCTTGCCTTAAATGCCAAAATATATACACTTTGGGTTTGGTGAGGTTTTGGCTAAACTTGAGCTTGCCTACACAAAAAATACAAACCCATACAATATACATATATACAGTAGTGGAAATGGGCAGTGTCTCTTAATCCCCAGTAAAGGGCATTTCACCCTTTGGCACCCCCAACGAGCACGCCTAGTTGTTTTAGCATACCTTGATATACTAACTATATTGATTGCTAAATATGATCCACAAATTTCATATTTTTGGTGCTAAATTAAAACAAATGAGTGACTGAAACTAAAATATATTCAATATTCCACATAAAAAAAAAAGAACATTTAGTAGTACTCACATCTCCACCTCATCCTTTAAGATTTGAATTTCAAATAATATATTAATTAAAATAAGCTCATTCTTTTCTCTATTTTTCCTATTTCTCTCCATGTCACACAGGATTTCTTGCAGGATGCAATTTTAATATATGAGGTTGAGACTACTCTATGCATATTGCATGAAATATTTTAAACATATGATATATGTATATGATCATGTACATATGTTTGATGAGGCATAAAGGCTTAATGCATGTAATGATGGAGACCTGAGGCTACTTATATTATTTATGAGTTTTAATATATGTTGTTTATGTGAGATTATAAATGAAAGGTACAAGTTGTAACAAGATTTGTCCCAGACTTTCAGGAGGGGTCAGGGCAGGTCCTGTCAATTCAAAAACAATAGAACTAAAAATTTATTGATGAATTAATTATATTTGAAGGAAAATTTGGTTAACCCATAATTGGAATTTAATTAATTCATAATAAAATTACATGCATTTAGTGGTCAAATATACAATGAGGCATGTTTGAATGTACAAGAAATTATATTTTTAGTTTAATGGTAAAAAATTATAGAACCTTTTTCAAATTAGTGAACAAATATAAAAATATAAATTTTTACTTAGAAGGTGAGAAAAAACCCAAAGACATTACGGGATACTCTATCTCTCTAAACTTAGAGTTTCTTTCTCTAATTATATTTTTCGCTAACTGACTTGATCGTTAAAGAGTTTATGCTAGAAAATAATCTAGTGTCCCTTGACCACATTTTATTTTGTAGAAAAGAGAGGGTCTGTGTACCACCGGAACTAGAAACGTAGATCCACATCATTAAATTAGGCAAAATTGCATTAACAATGTGTGTGTGTGTGTGTGTGTGTGTGTGTGTGTGTGTGTGTGTGTGTGTGTGGAAGAGGATTCATAACCTTTTAACTTTACACAATTTTTTTTTATTATTTATAAACTATTGAATTTAAATACTTTCAATGACTAAAATTTATAAACTATTGAATTTAAATACTTTCAATGACTAAAATTTATAAACTATTGAATTTAAATACTTTCAATGACTAAAATTGTATATCACATTTATATTAATTATAATATATTTTTTATATATTAATTATACAAGTTACATTTAGCCTTAAGGGTTGAAGTGTTTAATTATGTATGTATGTATGTATGTATGTATGTATGTATGTATGTTACCGGACATAGTTAGAGGGATGTAGGACATAATTCACACTATCAAGCAATTCGATTAACTGTAAAGAACACCTACTTAAATGAATTTAAAAAATAATAACACTTACTTTAATTTATAAATAATTATTTTCTAATAAATCTTCCTCAAATACAAGAAAATCATTTTAAATAGAGTTGGTATACTAGAAAAAATTGTAATTTTGTGATTTTAGTTTTTAAATCTTAATAATTGTCTAAAACAATATAATGATCAATGATTGTGATAGATCAAGATTTTGGTTATTATAATCCATTAGTCTTCTCTTTAAAGCTAAAAAAGTAAGTAGTAAAACAATAGTATTATTATATATTTCACTTCAGTTAAGAAAGAACGTATGCATGAAGATGGGTTCACTTTGGAAAAGAATATTAAATGAAATAAAATAAGTGTTAAAAAATAATTTAATTTCTAATTATTTAATGAGGTATATATTTAAAGTAGGAGTTTCAACAAAATATTAAAAGGATGGCAGTAGCATCATTAGCATAATATGATACTATTTTTTTTTTCTTTTGCATTATATCTAAATAAATTTTATCAAATTTGTACTTTAAAAAATAGAAATATTTAACTACAAACATAAAATATATATACATAACAATATTTAATTTTTTATTATAAATATTATATATTATAAGTTGAATAGAAATTATCAAGTGTACAAATATTTTTTAGATTTTTATCAAAATTTAGATTGAATACAAATCAGTGCTAATTCAGTTAAATAAATATTAATTAGTATCAAAATGCACTAATTTGCATTAAAATCTCAACTTTAGAAAATTAATTTATCCTAAAATTTAGGATCAAATAAATTCATATATGACATATATTTATGAACATATAAACAATATATAAAAATTCGTTCATAAAAATTAATGTAATATATTTTTTATTTATTAAATGATTGAATATAAATATTAAGTTCGTCTTATAAAAACAAAATATTTCAAACCTAACATTTTGACTTAGCTAACATTTTGACTTAGATTTCATTTTAAGGAATTGCATATATTTTTATATATAATATACGAATAATTCTTCCTTGCAACATGATAAAATATTCATAGTCAAACATACAAATCATCATCCTTTAGATCAGCTAAACTTCAACCACGTCTCTTTGGAACATTATAAAATATTCATAGTCAAAACCTAACTAATAAAATTTCAATATCTTTTCATGAAATAATGCAATTCAATTTCTTAACTCATGAAACCTTTAATTTTTTCTAAACGATGTATAAGACGTAACTCCATTTATTCACAATTTAGATTGAAAAAAAATATAATTAACTTGCGTCTTAATAATATCTATTAATTAATAGGAACATTTTTCAATATTTTTAATAAAAAATTGTTTTTTTTCTTATTTTTTTTATTATTGCAGTTCAAATGTATGAAAACAAAGTATTATGACTAGAAGTGAAAATACAATAAAAAGTTAATACTATCATAGTTTTTTTTATTTTTTATCAATTTTCACTGACAAGTTAATGTTATTTGTATAAAATATAAAAAAATAGTTTATTATTATTATTATTCATAGGATTATATATATTTATGCTCTTTTATATACTTCATTATTGGTTTAACAATTAGCATCTGTGAGAGTACAAAAATAAAAACTAATACTTTTTTATTTTAAAAATAACTAAACACTGTCATTAAAATGTATTAAGAAAAGTTAACAATAATATTATTTAAGTATTTTAGATCAATTAAAGAATTTCTTTTCTTTTCTTTTCTTTTCTTTTTTTGGTTGAGCGTCCATTTGATATGATTTCTTTACTTATCAAAAGAGTTCTATTGCTACAAGTTTTGTCAATTCTTTTTGTGTTCTTAAGTTGTACCATAGACGAGCTTATGGAAAAATGAAAAACTTATTTTACTTCTACCAAGAGAAACTAAAATCTCAAAATTTTAGTTTTTGAAAGTGAATCATTTGAAAAACTAATTTTTTTAAATATTACTTTATTTTAAAAACTTAGCTTCATTACTTTAGCAATAAGTCTTCAAAAATTTTATCTATTGATGTAATGAATTAATTTAATTTTTACTAAAAGGTATATTAGACAACCAAATAATTAATATTTCTTCTGTTAAAAAATTTACTTTAAAAAACTATTCTAATATAACATCTACCCTAATAACTCTATATTGGATAGGAGATTTTGTAAGAATTGATTAGTGTAGAGAAAATTTGGGTTGAGATGTTGAGAAAATATAGGGAAAGTGTAGTGTAAAGAGTGAAAATGGGAGAAATTTTGTTAAGCTTTGAAAAAGGTGGCTATAGGAATATTTTCATCCAAAATTTATGTGCTTGGTTAAAATGAAAGATTCTTTTTCTTATCTGACTATTTTTAAAAAATGGGAGTAAATTGGTGGCTAAAATGAAAAATTTCCTAATATTTAATGTGGCTGAGTTGAACTAATTCACATATATAAAACTCTTTTTAAAATGAAAATTCATGCAATGAACCAAATTTCCTTAAACCCAAACTTGTTGCTATTTTATATTATTCAACAATGCAATGATTTTGCTTTATACTTCAAAGCCTTTTGCTATCCTTGTCCTTGGGCCGAAACCCCTTTATTTTGAAGCCCAATTTTAGCCCAAGTGGTGACGAGAAGCTTGTTTAAATTTAAAAAAAAAAAATCTTTGTGAATTATTATTATTCAATTTATGAATGATAATATTATTCTTAATTTTTATATTAGTGCATATAACCATTGAAAAATTATTTGAGACAGTTCTACGTGAAATTTTTAATTAATTTGTCAAATTATTTGAGACACCAATTTCCAGAATCTAACATAAGTTTGTGTTCAATAATTTCTTCTTAAAAGAAAAATCATTTCAGCAGTAGAAAGCAATGAAAAACATGTTTGTTCGGTTTTTTTATCTAAAATATAGATGGAGTTGAAATCTAAATAAATTCAACATATAAATCTAAATGATCTTAAGTAATATGTTTATTTTTTATTTAACACGTCTAAATATAAATAGTTGAAAATTAATAATTTTATTTATTTATATCCTCATAAATAATTAAAAAAACTCTATATATTAAAAATTAAAAAAAATTATAAGGGTATTTTAAAATTATAATTAGATAAACTTATTTAGATTTCATACTTAGGAACTATTTGTTTTTAACTTGAAATCTTAATGGATTTGTAATATGAATAGGTATGAGTATACAAATTTGAATGATTTTAAATAATATAATTTTTTTATTTATTATATCTGAATATAAATATATAAAAACTAGTAATTTTACCTACCATATCATTATAACTAATTATGTAACCTTTATATATTAGGAAACAAATAAATTTTATATGGATATTAATTTAGTTCATTACAACTACAGAACTTATTCAAATTTGACTCTTGTGCATTAAGTTAATTTAAAATTTTAACATGTTGTATTAAAAAAAATTATAAGTTTTCAGTGAAATTATAAAAAAACACTTTTAAAACATCTAAATAACTAAAACTGAATATAATCACTAAAAAACATGCACTTAAAGATATTATTAAACATAATTTTCAAATTTTTAGTGTTAAGTTAAAAATAAATATTTTCAAATATTTAAATGATTAAAACTGAATTATATTGGGTCTTCAATCTAAAAGACACATAGGCAATGAAAAAAAAAAAGATTTTAAGACATATAGGCAACAAAAAATAAAAATTAGATTTTGATTGAACAAATCTAATTATTATTCTTAATATCAAAAAATTTCCCGAATATTTTTTCTTTTTTGCTTAGTATCAAAAAATTTCGTTGCTTGATTTGTTTACGTAAATTCAATTTGATTCTACTGATTTTATTATTTTATCACAATATATATTATCATGCTAAGTTACCTGCCTATTGCTCTTTCTACAGCAAATTTGGTATCTAGTTTTGGGTTTCTGTTAGCAAGAAGTGGTGTTTTTTCAATATTGTTATAGATTCTGCTAAGCAATTAAGGAATGGTGGAAGAAGAAAGAGATACATGCTTTAATTAATATTGCTCTACATAAATACACCTAAAAAATGTTCAAAATCTATAAAATTATATCTGCTTTCAATCATTTTCGTAGTTTCTTGCAAATTCAGCTTCCCTTTACACATATATTTATATTATTTATAAACCGTTCGATTTAATATATTCAATAGTTGAGATTAAATCTGACAAGTGACAATCTCCCTATATTATTTGTTGTTGAAGCTAACATACATGATCATAATAATATAAAATTAAAAAATATTTCTTTTATCTATGAAATATTTAAAAGAAAAATATTTTTTTAATTTAAATATTAAAAATATTTCATTTATTATTTTCTTGATAATTAAATATCAAATTACTAATAAGAAAGTAAAAAAAAAAAATGTAAAAAAATATTTAAGCATATAGGTTTAATTTAACTTATTGTTATTTTTTAATAATATTATTTTTCTTTTAATTTATTTATTTAAATAATAAATGAAAAATTTATTTAGTATTGAGTATATTATGAAAAATATTAAAATAAAGACTAAATTATTGTAACTGTAAAAAAATATATTTTGTTATTTTATGAAACTCTGGAGATACAAAAAATGATAACCTAAGAAGTCAATAGATAAAAGTAAAAGTTAACAAGTTTTTTTGAAATTTTAGAGGTACCCATTATTTTTCCAAACGTAAGGGATATTTGTCAATATTCCTATTTATAACTAACTCTATGTTTTTTTTTTTTATTTTTCTCTCAGACATGCATGAAGTCTAGTCCAACGGAATAATGCGACGCCATTCTTGGTGTGAAATCGATCGAATGAGAGTTTTAATTGTCTGACTAATTTTGCCTTAAGTAACAACTAATATTAATGGATATGTGTGCAGACGTAAAACGTTGAAAGAAATATCTTCGAATTGGTGTGGTATTGATTGAATTAAAGTCTCAGTCGAGCATTTGGAAAAGCCGAAATCTCAAGACAATGTTCATTGTTATTCAGAATCAATTGATGTTCACATTTTTCTCCGGAGAAAGAGAGAAGGCAGCTAGATGTGGATGATGAGATGGGATTGATGCAAGAAATATGAATCGGACGATTAAGACATGCACCTAACAAGCAAGACTTAGACTTAATATTTTGAGTGGCCGGGGTATGGCGGGAGAGATATACGGTGGTGAGTGATATTTGTAAGTATTCCTGTTTGTCTGTAGTACTTCATGCATCTCTGGTCGCCATACTTATAAATCAAAGGTGGACAATCTCCACAAACTTCAATTCCATGAATAAATCCAAGTGCAAGTTGATTGAATTAATGTTTGAATGTGACACGTAATAAAAGTCAAGCACTTGAAAAAAGATATGAATGCATGAATCATGCTAAGGAAACTGCTTACTCAATTTCTTTTATCAATTTCTCCTAGAATTCTACCAACCAAAACGCATGCACCCTTATTTCGTATATATATATATATATATATATATATCAGCGTTTACATTAATGAAAGGAAAATTAGAAATTTGACGGGGGTAGAAAATTTTGGGTCAGACGTGGATGCCAATCAAATAGTGATTGCTAAATGATATTAGATGGCTTGTTCAAAGTTTTAGGTTTTTTTAAAAAAGATATTAATTTTTCAGTAGTTTTACCATATATATTTGAAGTGTACTACAATTTAATTCTTAAGAAATTTTGACTTTAATTTCTTCCTTCTCACTCACGTTCTATATAAAATCAAGGATTACCAATTAGTTAAATGTTTATATATATATATAGGAAAAGATTAATAATTCCATTATTTTGCACATATTTTTATATGATTTATAAATCGTTGTATATAAATATATTTAACGATTAAGATTAAATCCGACAAACGACAACCTCTCTGTATTATTTGTTGTTGTAGCTAGCATATATGATAATGATAATATAAAATTAAAAAATATTCCTGTTATTTGTAAAAATTTATAGGAATTAAATGTCACACTTACT
Source organism: Azadirachta indica (assembly GCA_022749755.1). Classification (NCBI taxonomy): domain Eukaryota; kingdom Viridiplantae; phylum Streptophyta; class Magnoliopsida; order Sapindales; family Meliaceae; genus Azadirachta; species Azadirachta indica. The sequence continues at coordinate 2,006,969 of CM040443.1, forward strand.
TAATTTTAAATTATTTCTTTGATGTTGTAATTTATATGTACTCCATTGTATAAACTCAGTTGAGAACCTAAAGTATATCAGTAAATTTATTTTATGCCATAATATTTCATCCATAAATTTGCCTTTGGCAGCATAAATTATGATAGTTACAAATATAATTGTAAATAATGAATTTAATCCTTATTGTTAGTTGAGATAATTATGATATCAAATGTTTCTATATATATTCTTTTGCACATAATGTCGCTCTATGAACATATAAACAAATTATTGAATCAAATAATATCATGAAAACAGCTGACGAATGCTTTTGACGATGTAAATTTTCCTCTAATTTCAAAGTTAAAAATAATTTGGAATAGTTATTATTAGTAATGCGGCATCACAAAATTTTTGGAAGTTATGCCTAAAATATTTGCAATTTAATTCTATAAGTTAGAATTGATTTTGAAAGATAACAATTTATCTCTTAATTTATAAAATATTTTTAATGTTTGTCCTTTTTAGCTTTAATACTTCAGTATTTAGTATGACTCTCTACTATAAAAGTGAACTTTTAACCTTAATTTTAATTGATAAACTATTTTTTGAATTTGGCTTCTTCAACTTAAATTAATAATACGCCATTGTAATCTTATAAATTTTCAATTATAACTCCACCCGTGATGATAATCAAATGCATTAATGATGTTTTAATAGGACAATCTTAATGGGATTATAATATAATATAAGAATTAAAAATTGTAATAAAATAAAAAATATGAGGCCATACTAATGGTGATAGATAGATGATTGGTTCAAAGTTGTGAAATGTAAAGTGTTCAGTAGGGCCCGAGCTCACAATTTTTTTTTTAAGGAATATTAATATTTTTCTCTCTGAAGTTTGGTTTAATAGACAAATACTTTTTGATGTTTGAGAAAAAATAAATATTTCCCTAACATTTGGATAAATATGCAGATACCCTTCAACTTTTATTTCTATTATTTGGCCTCCCTGAGATTTGGCTTAATAGGTAAAAACCCCCTGATGTTTGAGAAAAATAAATACTTCCCTAATATTTGGATAAATAAATAGATACTCCCTCAACTTTTATTTCCGGTAGTTGGCTTTTAGTTTATTATCATTTGTATCCCTCATCTTTTATATAATAATATTTTGATATATATTTTATTTAAATATAACACTTTACTCTCTATTTTAATAATTTTTACAATATAATGTTTTTAAATATAACAATTTAGTTCATATTTAATATTTTTTTCGTTATATACTCAAGATTAAATATATTTTTAATATTTTATTTCAATAAAAAATTTGAAAAATAAAATATTATTAAAAAATTTAAATAATGAGTTAAATTAAACTCATATTAAAATAATTTAAACTCATGTTAAAATATTTATATAATTTTTTTTACAATAAATTTGATTGAATTAATTATGCAAACATGTAAAGTCTCAGCAAGCATTTTGAAAAGCCGAAATCTTAAGACTATATATATATATATATATATAGGGGTACGTTCAATGATAGAATTAATATATTGATATTCACATTTTTCTGATTCAGATTATCAAGGAGAAAAAGAGAAGGTAGCTAGCTGTGGCTGATTGAATTAAAATCTGAATGCGACAAGTAATAAAAATCAAGCTTTTGAAAAAGGAGATATATATATATATATATATACATACACACACACACACACACACATATATATATATATATATATATGGTAAGGAAAATGCTTACTCAATTCCATTTTTCAATTTCTCATACTATTCTACCAACCAAAACCCTTGCACCCTTATTATATATATATATATATATATAGTCAAAACATATAGTAACAGCCGGATTGAATTCTTATATGGTTGAACAACTTAATTTACACATATATATGTAATATTTGACATAAGAAAATGAATTAGATAATTGAACTCATCTTGCATTCATTATCGATTTCTCCAACTCTTTCATTATAATTTTTAAATTTTATTAGATTTTTTCGTGTTCTTAATATTATTTTTAAGTTTTTTAAATATAACTCATAAATTAAAAATTATAAAGAAAGAATCAGGATTTACAATAATAAATTAATGAAAAATTAGAAATTTGAGGGGCGTAGAAAATTTTGGTCAAACGTACATACCAGTCTAATAGTTAATGATAAACTCCTTGTTCAAACTTTTAGGTTTCTTTTTTTTTTTTTTTTCTTTAAAGATATTAATTTTTCAGCATTTCCAAGATGTATATTTGAATTGTACTACAATTCAATTCTTAAGAAATTTTGACTTTGATTTCTTCCTTCTCAACGACGTACTGTATAAAATCGAGGATCAGTAAGTTCAATGTTTATATATAGCTTGTAATTAATCAGAGGCACTTCTCTGTTATTCATTTTTCCTGGCATATTTAATGTATAAGAATCACTTAGATATGTCCTCAAGGAACCATGGGAAAAGTAATCCAGCTCTCTGCGCTTTGCTTGTTGCCTCCATAGTTTTATCAGTGTTTTCAGGGCCTTCGGTAACAGAAGCAAAAATTCTGAATTTCTCAGCTATCCAAGGTAATTTCGTTTTCTTAATTAATTAATATATTTATTTCTGAGCAAATCCTTAATGGACTATGCATGCATATATCTCCCAGATCGATATGCATGAATGCAAATATGTTTATTTTTAAAAAATAAAATTAATTACAATTTATTTCCTTCCACTTCTTCTTTTTTGTATTTTCTTTGACAGAGAGTTTATTTCATCAAAGTATGAAAGAAGGCTTAGTCCATCGAAAACTGTTCAGGGAGCCTCCGACTAATAATAATACTCCGGTACCAGGTGACGGTGGTTCGCATTACTAGCTAGCTAGCCATATATGTAATCCTCTGCTAGCTGTGCTCCATTCTGTAAACTCGCGACCTGAGAGCCAGCAAGGCTACAGTATAAATAATAAATTTATCTTATAAAGATTAATTATATATATATATATATATATATACACACACACACACACACACACACACATCCGAAGAGTGGGAGCGATAATCTACGAACGTTAATTTTTAGTCCCATTGATAATAATACAGGAACCTCTGCAGAAAATGAATTATTAATGGTTCTTTATTATTATTTCAATTTCGTCTTTGATTTTTCCTATGGATGAATAACCCAAATATTAATTAGAATTTACGATGATAAGAAAATGAATGAAGGGCTGAATACAAAATACCCGAAGAGACAAACAAACTGGTTTGAAATTGGAGCACCGATATATAATGCAAATAACACAGGAAAACAAATTAATTAACAATTAATAATTAATTTGAAGGGCAGGCAATTCACGCTATGGCTGTACGTCTAACATTTTGAAAAGCGCGCTGAAATATTAGATGACACAATTATTATATATTGTCTTTAATTAATTAAGAAGTTAGAGCAATTGAAAATAATGAATATATAATATTTAAGTTCAACGATAATCACGGTTGATGTCTACATTTTCTATTTTATATTGCTGAGGACAAAAAGAGAAGCATACAAATATGATCGATGGTCTTAAGGGAAGAAATATGTAGACATATCGTAGATTGTGTGGTATTAACTAAATTTCAATTACAAGTCCAAGATTTAGATAGTGTTTAGTTTTTTTATCTGAAATTTAAATTTGACTAAAATATGAATTTAATTATTCTATCTGAAATTTAAATTTGACTAAAATATGAATTTAATTAATATATTTATTTTTTATCTTAAATGTTTGAATATAAGTGTTAAATTATTTGTTTTTATAAAATAAAAAATTTGAAATTGATATATTGATATATATGTCTTAAAAAAAATCTTATACTAATATATTAAATTATTTATATATATAAATATTAAGTAATAAATTAAGGATATTATTAATAAATGAAATATCAAATTATTTATACATTTACTTATTTAAATTTAGGTTAAAATTTTTAAAATAATTATATTTAAATATTTTTTTTAACAAATATGAAGATATAAATCAAAAGACAAATGATTTTTATACATTTGAACATTTGTATTCAAACTTCAAGAAAAAAAAGCCCTTACTGTCAATTTTAAATGGGAGATAGATGGTGGTGGTGGGTCTGGCTCACCTATTTAATTATGGGCCAGATTGGAATTGATCAAATATTGAAAGAATTTAATAATATTAAAAATTAAGCTGTTTTTCTGTGAACAGAATTTAATTAAAGGATTGAAAATCAATTTAACAAAGGGATAGTAACTCCAGGCCCTTATTTGTTTATACTTTTCAATGATGAATGAAATATATAAGTCTGGAATTTAAATCATGAATTTTGTGATTTTGAAGCCAGAAATGTAAGTTTGTATATCATCATAGGCTTGCATCTTGCTACTATATATATACATATCTGTAACAAAATGAAGATGATGTTCTCCTTGTTTCAAAAAATTTATTTGAAGCTAGATTTTTAATTTGGCATGCATGTGTATATATTGTTAGAAAATTAATATAAAAGGAGAATCACAATTCAAAACAAATGAAATCAAATTGTTAATATTTATGAATAAGTTAAGTTCTTCTATACAGATAGCAGATTAAACATGCCAACAACTAATTAAAAAGCTATAAGCTGGCTAGTTTAAATGAAGAGAAGAGAAGAGAATTCCTGTTTGTGTTTTGCTTGCAGTCTATATACCTTTGTATGCAGTATCAATGAATTGATGGCATCTACCTAATCTAATTTGAAGTCCAATTCAACGTTCTCAACGTTCGGCTGAGTATAAAAAGTCCAGTCAATGGACAAGTTTTTCAAAGTCAACTGATCTTTTAGGGTAGTTCTGACTTTTGACTTATAACACAATGCACATTCAAAGCTATCTGTTAAATCTTGACTTTCTGGATGCATATATGCCTTCTGTATAAGAGGATCGATGGTGGAAGTAAATCAAATTAGAAAAATGTCAAGGAGCCATGCCGATACCATAAATATTGCTGGGATTCTTCTCGTCTTCCTAGTTTTATCAGCCTTTTCATATCCTTCGCTAACAGAAGCAAGAATTCTGAACTTTCAAGCTATCCAAGGTACAAATAATTTATCTTCACAATTTTATTAATTTCTTATCTCAATAATCTTTGCACTTTCTTGATTTCTTTTGTATTTTCTCTTGATCATGAGATCTCGATTTACAGGAAGTTTAGTTCGTCAGAGTTTGAGGGAAAGGTTAGTCCATCGAACTTTGAGGGTAATTTCTACACAGACGAATACTCCAAAAGCAGCTCCGGGAGGTGGCCATCATGGCTAAATTGCTTTACTACCCTTCACTTCAACAACTCATTTGTTGTTGCAACTATCATATATGATAATAAATTAATAATATAATAAAATTAATTAGATTTCTAGCCATATAAGCATGTACTCAATTATGTAAACTAAGCTGAGAGGCTACAGTATATAAGTAAATTTATTTTATAACATAATATTTCATATTATGGATTCGTCTTCATAAATTATGATAGTTACAAAATGTACTTGTTCACAAGAAATTTAATACTTGTTGTTACTTGAGATGATTTTGATATATATATATATATATTATTTTTATTTATTAAATGTATCTGTGTATATTCTTTTTCATATTATATCAGTCTATGAACATATATACCATATTGAATCAAATAATAATGCGAAACAATCAACAAATGTTTTTTTTAGCAGTTATTATAAGTGATGCCGCATTACAAAATCTTTTAAATTTATTTATAAGATGTTTATAATTTAACTCTATAAGTTAGAGTTAATTTTAAAAGATAAACATTTTATCTCTTAATTTATAAAATATTTTTAAAGTTTTTTCCTTTTAACTTTAATAGTTTAGTATGAATTTAAACTTTAAAAAGTGAACTTTGAACCTTAATTTTAATTATGACAAACTATTCTTGTAATTTGGCATCTTCAACTTAAATTACTAATACACCACTGAGATCTCATAAATTTTCAATTGTGTAACTCCACCCCAGATAGTAATCAAAGTCAATTAATGATGTTTTAATAGGACAATCTTATTGGGATTATAATATAATATAAAAATTAAAAATTTAGTAATAAAAAAGTGGGTGAGGGTAAGCCCTTACTAATGGTGATAGATAGATGGCCGGTTCAAAGTTTTGAATTCGAGGGTTACATTCTTTTCTTTTTTTTCAAGTATTTTCAATATATGTGAATTGTGCTATGATTCAAGGCTTGAACTTGTACTTTCTTCCTCTCAACCATTGTACAAATTAAAGATTAGTCGTTATATTTGTATAGATTGTAATCAAATTATACAAACTGATACTGAAGCTTCTACATTTTTTCTGTTTTTTGTTTTCATGGTATGGAAAAAATATTGGGGAAGCATAGGAAAAATAATCCTTCTATCTATGATTTGCTTGTAGTTTATATAGTTTTATCAATCTAACAAAGGAAGTTTAAACAACTACCTATTTCTAACAAATAAGCCCTAATCACTATTGAAAATATCGAAATTACAATATTTGTATTGAATTTTGACCCTCACAACTTAGAATGTGCATTCAAATACAATTTCTTTCTTGACTTTGAATAATTCCAAGCTTGAATAGTTTACTATTACGTCTCTTTGAGAACATTGCTAGCTATTATGTACTGCGATGTGAGGATTTACTTATTTATCATAGTAGGTGCATTTCATATATCATAAATGAATTAGATGTAAATCAAGAAGCTGGATGAACGAACCATGGGTAAGATCCTATTTGATATAAATAACGAGATTATGTTTTTATTTATAAAAGTGATAACTTATTTCTATTTTATACTCTAAATTTATCCATTAGTATAATCCCATTCAGAATTGCACTGAGATCCTATTACTTTTATAAGCAAACAGTACCGTAAGGAGATTTCTAACTTAATAGTGCAAATTAGTTAAATTTTGAAATAATGCAGGTTTTTACTTGTGTAGTGTTTACAAGCTACATCCTAGGAAACTTAATTGCTTTGATGGATTCAAAGCAGGAATTCTGACTTTGTTCGTTCTTTAATATTATATACTGTTGTAATGTTGTTCCAACTTCCATAAAGTTCCATTGATCAAAGAACATATATACAGATATATAATTAAAGTTAAGTTACATGTTTGCAGGTTACATCTTTATAATATATATTCTGACAACGAATCAGCAGCCATTTAAAACATTCTTACATCTTTTTTAATTACATATTAGTTTTATAAGTTACACGCTGCTTGCTTTCTATCTTTAAGTTGTTCAAATGAAAGATGGACTGCCTTGTACTTTTCACAAATTAAATTAATAAGAAATTATAATTTACTCCTGTGACGGGCGCATATACTTGATATCACTGATGAAGACAAATTATTAATTATAAAGAGTTAATAAATAAAATAGGAGCAGTTCAAAATCAATTTAATTTAAAGGGAGAATGTTTATTACCTTTTACTTTTTCATCTAATACTCTATTACTCTCTATATTTTGTCTAATGTTCCATCATCCCTCTAATTCTTATTTTTTTTCTATTTTTCCCTTCAATTTAATTAATTTACAAATGATAAAATAAAAAGTATTAGAAATATTAAATGACAAAATCGAAACTTAGGAGGATGATGAGATATTACAGAAAATATAGGGGGGTAATCGGGCATTAACTGAAAAAGTAAGGGGGAATGGACATTCACCCTAATTTAAATAAAGGGTTGGTAACATTGGGATCCTTATTATTTAATTAGTTTTCATAATTAAATAAATGATATTTTTTATCAATTTATAAAAATAGATCTATAATTCCTATTTAAATGACAAAATAACTCTTATAATATCGAATTATAAGAACTTAAAATGTAATTGCACTAAAGGGTATTTTAGTATTCTAATATGGGTTAAAGGCCTTGTTAATGATAATTAATTATTTAATCAAAAACATGATTTTTTCCTTAATTTAAATAATCAATATTATTATACTTTTCTTATTTATCATGTTTCATTTCTCTTTATATATTTTGATTTCTTTCTTTAAATGTTGTACATTAATATATAATATTTGTTTCTTTGTATATTGTTTTGTAAAAATTATATAAAGGCCCTTTTGTACATCAATTGATTCAAGAAATAAGAATTGATTTCTTCACATGATATCTGAGCCAAGTTTGGCTTAATTCTCAATTTCAATTTTCCTTCCAATCATAGTTTCAAAATTCTACACCTCGGCACTATAAGCAGGAATGCCTCAACACTGCCTAACATAGTCGCGTATGTACCTCACGCACTACCTATCACAGCCGCGTATGTGATTCACGCGCCGCCCCTCCTTGACCGTCATTTGTAGTTATGCCAGTACCTACAGCTTTAGAATCCACTGAACAGCCCATTGGTGACCCTCGTTACTCCACACACACGCCATTTACCCATACTAAGAGACCCATTTTCTGTTTCTACTGTACCTTGATCCAGCTAATTGACGATGAGTGAGTCGTCACCACCACCTCCAATTGACTTAGAACGAGCTGGCCACTCTCTTTGTGGTCTCCATTCGTCATTTTTTTATCATCCTCTGTTACGATCAAACTCAAGTCACATCCAGATCCACCGCCTTTTGATCTGCCGTTCACCGGCGAGTGAGCCATTACCAGCACCTTCAATGGACTTAGAACGTGCTGACCATTCTCGCCATGGTGTCCGCTCATTGTTTTTAATCATCCTCCATTACGGTTAAACTCGGGTCAAATCTGAATCCGCCAACTTTTGATCCGCTGTTCACCAGCAATTAAGTTATCACCGTTGCCTCTGTTCAACTCAGAACCAATCATTCAACTTGCCTGTGAACTCAATTTTTTGTTTTTGGCCATCTACTATTACAAGTGAACCAAAGTCCAAATTGACTTCATTGCTCTTCGATCGTATTGTTTCTGGTAACTTTTTTCCATCATTGTTTCTTTGAAATCATATACAGGTCAGATGTACCTCGCCCTATTTATATCCAATTATATGGACATAATTATGTAATATGGGCTCAAGCAATGTCCAGTTTTCTCAAAGGACTTCATTTTTGGCGGTATGTCACTAGCCATATTACCAAACCTGTCAAAACCAATGACGACACTAATGAACAGTTTGCTAACCATTTGGAAGAATGAGATAGTAAAAACCATCAAATTATTACATGGTTTTATAATATTTCTATCCCCTTTATCCATCTACAATTTGGAAGATTTGAGACAGCCAAAGTACTGTGGAATTTCCTTACTTATCGGTATACTGCCATTGATCTATCACACTTGTATTAGATTTTGTGCAAGCTTCATCAAATATGCCAAGAGTGTAGCTAGTCTATATTTGATTTTCACTCACAGATGTATTTTTTATGGGATCCGCTATCACTTTCAAAACCTAAGTGGACGACCTCAAGGATGCAGCAAGATTTGCCACTTATAAAGATCGACAAAGGTTAATGATGTTTCTTGTGGCCTTACAAGATATTTTGAGCCTATTAAAGCTTCCCTTCTTTATCAAAAACCTTTGCCTACTCTTGACAAAGTTATTGATATGCTTGTCTTCGAAGAAACTCGACTTGCTATTTTATAACCACCTCCAACTGACACTGCTCTGGCTATAGCTTCAGCTGGCTATAGCCTGTCTCTCCAGTCAACTGTAACTATTGCCATAAGACTGGTAATTGGATACTTAATTGTCTCATCAGGAGATGCAAAGTTTGTCACAAATTTGGTCCTCAACATTTTGCACAAGATTGTCCAAATAAAGGAAGACCGAAGCATCCTATACTACTATTTGCTGCTACTACTGATAACACCAATGACTGTTCTATCTCGTCATCCCTTACCACCAATGATATTGCATTGCTCTTTCAGCAACTTTTACAAAAGTCTGGTAATCCTTCCATTTCAGCTTTTTCAATTCCCTCAGATACATCATCTTGGTACTTAAACTCTTTGTGTTGTAATCATTTGACTGCTGACTATACTCTTTTCTCCTCTAAATCTCCCGTTTAACATTTTTCTAACATTTAAATGGCCAATGGATCTACTATAAATATTAGTCACTTAGGCCACATCATCTTACCTAATCTCTCTTTGCCTAATACTTTTATGATTCTTGATCTTAATCTTAATCTTCTATCTGTTGGTCAATTACATGATCTTGGTCTTCATGTTCTTTTCATTGCTTCTAATTGTTGTGTACAAGATTCGAAGATGGGTCAGATGCTTGGGATAAACTACAAAGTTAGACGTCTGTTCGAGCTCATCAATTTTCATTTACCATCCACATGTCACTCTAGTCCTTTGCCTGTTGCCTCTACAACTTTTGTCTCTTCTTTGAGTCTATGGCACTCCCATCTATGACATTTCTTACTCTGTCGTCTTCGTTCCCTAGATTTTAGTGGTATTCTGGGTACTGTATTCCACAATCAAGTAGATCGTGTCTCTTGTCAATTAGCAAAATGTATTGCTTTACCTTTTAATAATAGTGACTCTATTTTTACCACTCCATTTGATCTCATCCATTCTAAGAACAAGTATTTTGTTATTTTTATTGATGATAATTCACGCTATACTTAGATATATCTTATGAAGCACAGATCAGAGTTATTTAAAATCTATCGTAATTTTGTTCAAATGATTCAGACTTAATTTTCTTATTCTATTAAAACTTTTCGGACTAATAATGCTATAGAATACAGGGATTCTGAGTTTCCAACTCTCTTGCAAACCAATGGGACTCTTTATTAGCGGTTATGTCTTAGTACGTCTCAACAAAATGGTCAGCTGAAAGAAAACGTAGACATATCCTTAAAACTGTTCGTGCTCCTTATTTCTACCTCTTGTCTAGAACGTTTTTGGAGGAAACTGCTCTTACAACTACTTACATAATCAATCATCTATCTTCTCCAGTAATTAGTAATCAATCCCCTTATGAGCAATTATATAGGACTTCTTCTAATTATAATCTTCTTAAAGTTTTTAATTTTGCCTGTTTTGTTCTTTTCTAGCCTTATGAGTATACCAAATTAGAATTTTGAGCTCGTTTATGTTATTTTCTGTGATATGGTATTCAACACAAAGGTAATAGGTGTTGGGATCCTGTTTCAATTGACTCTATATATCTAGACATGTAGTCTTCTGAAAACATAAAATGTTCTCCTTTATTTCCAGTTTTCGTTATAAGTTTAATTTTACTCCCTTCTTTACTCATGATTCTACAAATTTGTTTCCTAATGGCACTGTTGCAGGTAATTCGAATGAGTCCTCAACAGATGTGTCCACTACATCACTGCTTGCTCTTAAGTCGACGACCTCGCCTTCCGGGTCCTCATCTAACACCTTTATTGTCCTTCCATCTTCCTCTTCCACCTCATCAATCTAGTTAGGTAAAACAACTTCCGATTAGACTTCAAGACTATCACTACTTTTCTACTATTCTTTCTTTATATGAGCTTTAATATTATTTTGAGGCCAGTTCTAATCCTGTTTGATAGCAAATAATGGAAAAATAATTATAAGCTCTTAAAAAATCACATACATGGAACCTGGTTAATCTCCCACCTAAAAAATTAGTAATTGGTTGTAAATAGGTTTACAAAATTAGACTAAAATTGATGGCTTTATTGAACAGTATAAAGCTAGTCTAGTTGTTAAGGGATTCAATCAAGAGTATGGCATTGACAATGAAAAAACCTTTGCTTCTGTTGCTAGTATGACCTCTATACGAAGTCTTTTGGCAGTAGCTGCTGTACGTTGATGAACACAGTTTCAAATAAATGTTAAAAATGCCTTCCTTAATGGTGATCTCACTGAAGATGTTTATATAAAGCATCCTCTAGGATATTCCTATCCATCACACAAAGTCTGCAAACTTTGTCGTGCCTTGTATGGTCTCAAACAGATTTCTCGAGTTTGGTTTGCCAAGTTTAGTACCACTATTCAGCAACTTGATTTTTGTTTCAGCTCTTATAATATCTCTCTCTTTATTTGTAACACTGATCATCGCTGTATTCTTCTCTTATTTTATGTGGATAAGATGATCACTACTGGTGATAATGTTGATGGAATATCTGCTCTCAAAGCCTCCTTTCAACAACATTTTGAGATGAAAGATCTTGGTCATCTTAACTACTTTCTTGGTTTGGAGGTACTTTCTAGCTTTGATGACTACTATCTTTCTCAGGCCAACTATACATCAAATCTCCTTCCTCTAGCTAGTGTGACTGACAGTAAAATCGCCTCTACTCTACTAGAGCTCAATGCCAAACTCACACCCCTTGACGGGGTTCCACTTGAAGATGCTGCCCTCTATAGATAACTAGTTGGTAGTTTAATTTATCTCACGGGTACACGGCCTAATATCTCTTATACTGTTCATATTATCAGTTAGTATATGTCTGCTCCCTGTTCTCCTTATTATGTAGCTGTCCTTTACATTCTTCGCTACATTAAGGGCACTTTGTTTCATGGGCTTCATTTCCTTGCTCATTTATTTCTAAAGTTATGTGCCTTTTCTGATATAAACTGGGCTAGTAATCCTACTAATCGACACTCTACTACCGGTCTTTATATTTTTCTAAGTGATTCTCTTAGTTCTTGGCGTTGTAAGAAGCAGACTACTGTTGCCCTATCTAGTACAGAGGCAAAATATTGTGCTCTTGCAGATACTACTTAAGAGATTACTTGGTTTCGTTGGCTTCTCAGTGATATGGGTGTTCATTACTTTAGTCCCACTACTCTTACATGTGATAATAATAGTGCTGTTCAAATTGCTCACAATGATGTCTTCTGTAAGTGCACCAAACATATTGAAGTTGACTGTCATTTCATTTATTAGCATATTACTCAAGGCACTATTACTCTTCATTTAATCTCCTCTTCAGACCAACCAGCAGATATATTCACCAAAAGTCATTATCTTACTTGTTTTCAAGATTTAATGTTCACACTCAAGATAACTTCTATTAAACCATCTTGAGTTATCTTGAGTTTGAAGAGGGCTATTAATGATAATTGATTATTTAATCAAGGACATGATTTTTTCCTTGATTTAGATAACCAATATTAATATACTTTCCTTTATATTGTTTTGTAAAGTCTATATAAATAATAATCTATTTCTTCACAGGCCTGTTTATTATGACTAAAGAAATTATGTCTTTATTTGTAAATACTTCTAAAAATAAGGGACGCGAAAGTTCATTTTTGACTGACAATTCAAAGTTTGAATTATTGACTTTTTGTTTTTTAATATTTAGTAATTTTGTAATACGTCATCTTGGTTGCTATACTTCCATTTAAAAGGATTCACAGTTGATTGTTTCTATCAGGAGTAAGCCAATATTACAGTTTGATTTTGAGAAATTAATTGTCTCATTCAAAATGTCAAGATGCCGTGGGAAAAACACTGCAGCTTTTTATTCTCTGCTTGCCGCCTATCTTCTTTTATCAGTAAGTTTAAGTTCACTGCCTTCAGTAACAGAAGCAAAGGTTCAAAATTTCTCAGCTATCCAAGGTACCATATATCCTAACAAGTCCAATTGGATTATTAAACATCCCCACAATCTACCTTATAATATGAACAGAAAATTGCTTTTATATATATATCGCTTCTCTCAAAATTTCTTTTTTTGGCAGAAAGTTTAGTCCGTCGAAGTATTGCAGAAGGCCTAGTTCTCCGCCGGAGCCTGCCGGAAGTTCCTCGCCGTTCAAATACTCCAGCACCAGGTCAACCACCTAAACAAAATGGTTGAAGTTCAAGTACCTGCCTTCATAATGAATATGTCGTACATCAATAAATGATCTGTACACTTTATTATATATTAATATTCTTGTTGTGGAGCCAGTATTGTTTAGTTTAATTAATCATTCGATGACATTAATTATTATATATATTTATACATATTCAGGCTTAGTTGACAATTCTACTTCTCCGAAGAAATATACATTAATTTTCTACTCAAAATAATATTTCTGGTGATATATTATAAGCCCGTACTCCATTTTGTAAACTCAGCTAAGAAGCTAAAGTAGATAAGTAAATTTATTTTATAACATAATATTTCATACATGAATTCGCCTTTAATTGGCAGCATAAGTTATAATAGTTACGAAATTGAATGTGTATTCAAATCAATTTCTTTCGTGACTTTAAATAATTCCAAGCTTGAACAGTTTATTATTACACGTCTCTCTGAGAACATTGCTAGCTATTATGTATTGCGGTGTGAGGATTTACTTACTTATCGTAGCAGGTGCACTACTTATATCATAAATGAATTACATGTAAATTGAGAAGTTGGGTGAACAAACCATGGGTAAGGTCCTATTTGATATAAAAAACGAAATTATGATTTTATTTGTAAAAATGTGATAACTTATTTCTATTTTATACTCTAAATTTATTCATTAGTATAATCCCATTCAGAATTGCACTGAGATTCTATTGCTTTTATAAGCAAACAGTACCCCTAGGAGATTGCTTAATTCAAATTAGTATAATGCTGGTTTTTACTTGTGTAGTGTTTACAATCTACATCGAAGGAAACTTAATTGCTTTGATGGATTCAAAGCAGGAATTCTGACTTCGTTTGTTCTCTAATATTATATGTTGTTGGTCCAACTTCCATAAAGTTCCACTGATCAAAGGAAATATATATAGATATATAATTAAGGTGAAGTGACATGCATGTTTGCCGGTTACATCTTGATAATATATATATATATATATTTATATTTATATTCTGAGAAGGAATCAGCAGCCATTTAAAACATTCTTGCATCTTTTTTAATTACGTATTCTTTTTATAAGTTACCCGCTGCTTGCTTTCTATCTTTATGTTGTTCAAATAAAAGATCTTGTACCTTCACAAATTAAATTAATAAGAAATTATACTTTATTCTTGTGAGAAGTGCATATACGGCATATCACTGATGAAGACAAATTATTAATTATGAAGAGTTAATAAATAAAATAGGAGCAGTTGAAAATCAAATTTAATTTAAATAACTAATTAGTATCATTGGAATCCCTATTTATTTAATTAGTTTTCATAATTAAATAAATGATATTTTTGTCAATTTATAACAAATAGATCTATAATTCCTATTTAAATGACAAAAATAACTCTTATAATATCGAATTATAAGAACCTAGAATGTAACCACACTAAAGGGTATTTTAGTATCTAAATGGCATTAAAGACCAATTTATTATGAATAAAGAAATTATATCATTATTTGTAAATACTTTAAAAAATCAGGGACTTGAAAGTTTATTTTTGACTAAGACAGTTCAAAGCTTCAATTATTGACTTTTTGTTTTTGGGCAAATGACATATAGACTCTCATTTGATACCTGAATGACACTTACACTCACACTTCAAAAATAATTATTAAAGACATTATTTCTGTCAATTTTTTTATTAAAATTAATTCATATTGGTTAGTTTCATAACAAAAGTACCTCGTTGACCTTTATTTGACCAATATAATAACATGAATACCTTTTTTTTTACAAATTTTACTTTTTTTTAGTTAAATGAATTAATTACATGAAGACAATTTAATATCAATTAAACAAGTGAATGTTTAATTTATTTTCAATTCTTATTTTTATTATTTTTTTCATTCCAATCATAAATTTTTGTTACTTATTGAATTTATGATTATTGTTTGCTATATATGAGTATTGTTTCGGCCATAGATTACAGTAAAAAATGAAATTAAATTGTCAAATAACATAAAAATAATTAAAAAAATAGTATTTATTGAAAGGATATTGAATAAAATTATCTTTGTTATATTGGTAAAACAAATAAAAAGTAAATTTGAAAATAAATCAAACATTTAATTTTTTAGGTGAAATAAATTTTTTCTTCACATGACTAATTTATTTATCTAAAAAAATTAACTAAAAATTATAAAAAATATATATATTTATAGCATTATATTAGTCAAATAAAAGTCAAAGAGTATTTTTGTCATTGAACCACTCAACAATTAATTTTAACAGAAAGAAATTAACAGAAGAAATGAGTTTGACAATTAATTTCAAAGTGGAGTATAGATAATAAAATGAGAATTCATATGTCATGTGCCCCTTTTTTTTAATATTTAGTAATTCTGTAATCCCTCATCTTGGTTGCTATACTTGTGTTTAAAAGGATTCACAGTTGATTGTTTCTATAACGAGTAATCCAATATTACAGTTTGATTTTGAGAAATTAATTTCTTTATTCAAAATGTCAAGATACCATGGGAATAACACTGCAGGTCTTTATTCTCTGCTTGTCGCCTATCTTCTTTTAACAGTAAGTTTAAGTTCACTGCCTTCAGTAACAGAAGCAAAAGATTCAAAATCTCTCAGCTATCCAAGGTACCACAAATCCTAACAACGCCAATCGGATTATTAAACATCCCCACAATCTACCTTATAATATGAACAGGAAATTGCTTATATATATATATATACATATATATATATATCCCTTCTCTCAAAATTTCTATTTATTATTGGCAGAAAATTTAGTCCGTCGAAGTATTGCAGAAGGTCTAGTTCTCCGCCGGAGCCTGCCGGAAGTTCCTCGCCGTTCAAATACTCCAGCACCGGGTCAACCACCTACACAAAATGGTTGAAGTTCAAGTACCTGCCTTCATAATGAATATGTCGTACATCAATAAATGATCTGTACACTTTATTATATATTAATATTCTTGTTATGGAGCCAGTATGGTTTAGTTTAATTAATTATTCGATGACATTAATTGTTATACACACACACACACACACAAATCAACTTCTCCGCGGAAATATACATTAACTTTCTGCCCAAAATAATATTTCTGGTGATATAAATTATATGCTTGTATAAATTATTATTTTTGGTGATATATATTTTATACTATAAATTATTAAGTTAGCAATACTAAATCAAAACAAATATTGCTTAAATTTTGTTTTCTAACTACATCAACACAATGTTCATTTGCTATTTCCACAACAATGTTTGTGGAAGTATATCAGGCAGAACCGGACCAATAAATAGAAAAGAACTACAATCATTAATTCTGACTTCATTTAAAAGTTTAAGGTAATATATGTTTATAATTGAAAATAAAAGAAAAAATTTTAATTTCATTATATATGAGGAAAATAATTATTTTGGCTTAAATTAAGATTATACCATAACTTGCATGGCTATCAGTAATTGAAGGCATTAATAGTTTACTGTTTCTCATTTCTATTTAAAAACTTTATCTAATTTCAATGATGAGGTTCGCAATTAAATATGACAATTAATTTTACAACAAAGACAAAAATTGAAGTGATCAATTGACATTGATATGTGTATATTATTTAGTCCTCTTTTAAGTTGAAAGAGTTAGGCATGACACACTCCTGAGAATACTGAGCATTTTTCACTTGAATTGAAAAGATTTGAATCAATCTTAGTTGACCCAAGACTCAATTTGTACATCAATGTATGGGAATGAGTTAGATCTAGTGGATAATAAAAGAAAATACTTTTTGATGGTGAAACTTTGGGACTAGATTACAAACAAATCTTAATTTTTCTAGTAAACATATAGACAAGCGACAACCTCCCTATAGCAATGGGATATAGCCATTTATGATATAAGATTTTTTCTATAGAAAAAGCAACTTTTGAGTGAGTTATGAGAGAGAGAGAGAGAGAGAGAGAGAGAGAGAGAGTTTAGGCATTTGTTATGCCAAAAGTTTTTGATTAAGAGGCCTAAGCTTATAACAAAAATTGAAGTCCAAAATCCACGAATTTTAGTTTGACACAAGACTCTTATTTATAAGGAGATAGTTAATTTTAAGTGAGTCTACCAATTTGCTAATGACTTTAAGGGAAGACTTTGAACCTGAAGGAACGAGAAAGACGACAATCATAAAATAAATCCTGAGGAGATTTGGTTAGTTAAGGTAAGTGACTACTACCAAAATGGGAGGAGCTTATTTAATTGTAAAGTTCAATATCGCTTCTTGCATAGATCTTGAAGACAGTAATCAAAGAAGGCAAGGCTCCATCAAACTAGAGATCTATGAACTCCCATTGAGTCTTTGCACTTGGATGTGGATGAATGCTCAAATAAGAGAAGCGGTTTCCTTAAGCGTGAAACCTATCACCATCTTCCAAGCAAAATCATAAGAAGCAATGAATGTACCATGTGACATTTATACATTGACACTTGTGAAAAAGAATTTTAGAAACCCTTATTACCAGATCGGAGAATGAGTGTAAAAGTTCTAATTTTTACTTTCAAGTTAAGAAGAAACTGTTACTCGTTAAGGGAGACTTTGTATCTCTAAACTTAGAGCTTCTCTTTATAATATATACACGTTTTGGTAATTGACTTAATCGTCGGAAGGCTTACGCTGTAAAATAATCCTACATCCCCTGACCAATCTTTGTTTTTGTAGGAGGGAGAGAGATGATCTACCACTTGTAGTGTACCGCATCGATGGAGGATCTGCTTGAGCAAAAGTTTGCATCAACAGGGGTCAATCTTGATGTCTCTATGTCATAAAAGATTATCCATGTCAGATCTATTTATAGTAATTCATATTTAATTAATATTCCATTAATCAAATTACCGAAAGCAAAAGAATAAGATGCAAACATAGGTAATATTTTATGGTTTAGAATCATGTACTTCATGGAACGATGCCCAAATATTAAATAATCTAAAATGTAAAAAAAATTACGAATACCAATCAGACTTCAAAAAATATATATATTTCTTGTTTATTTTGTCACTGCCTTGTACAAATCAATAGTTACACTAATTCGACTAGTACACCTAATCTTGTTTGTTTTGTTACAGTTGAACTTCCTTCAGAATAGCGAAACTGTTTGTTCCGAAATACAAATATTTTTCTCCCCAAGAACGAAAATTCCTTTCCCAAACAATTACAATGATGAAAGTTGAATCGGACCCAGAAGATATATTTATGTAGTGTATATAAATGAGTTGACGGACGGCATCTACCTAGCTATTATAATTTGAAGTGGAATTCAACGTTCGGCTGAGTAGAAAAAGCTGGTACAATAAATGGACATGTTTGTACAGTCAACTGAAATATATATATATATATATATATACAGTGGACATGCTTTTCACAATCATGAACTGAATCTCGACTTTCTGCTTGCATATATGCCTTCTGTATATATGTATAAAAGGATTGATAGTTGTAGTTAAATATTGGTTTTAGCGGTAAATCAAATTAATTGGAAAAATGTCAAGGAGCCATACCATAAATATTGCTGTGCTTTTTCTTGTCGTCCTAGTTTTGTCAACGGTTTCATATCCATCGCTAACAGAAGCAAGAATTCTGAAGCTATCCAAGGTGCTAATTTTATCTTCACAATTTTATTATTTTATTAATTTCTTGATCTTAGTAATCTTAATTTCCACTTCCTTAATTAATTTCTTCTTGCAATTGCATGCATTAATTCTTTTGAAATCTCGATATACATGAAGTTTAGTCCATCACAGTTTGAGGGAAAAGTTAGTCCGTCGAACTCTCAGACCAATCCCAACAGGGATGAATACTTTACATCGACAATTCAGTTATTCTGCAGCTAGCATCTATGATAATTATATAAAAGTAAGAAAAGTCATTCTTGTTATCTGTAACAGTTTATAGAAATTAAATATCACACTTACGTAATTTTGAATTACTTTTTTAATGTTTTAATTCACCTATACTCCATTATATAGACTCAATGAGAAGCTAAAATATATAAGTAAATTTATTTTATAAGATAATATTTCATATATGAATTTGCCTTTGGTGGCACAAATTATCATAATTACAAATGTACTTGTGCACGAGGAATTTAATCCCTGCTGTTACTTGAGAAGATTTTGATATCAAATGTATCCCTATATATTCTTTTGCATATCATATCACTCCATGAATGTATATAACAAATTATTGAATCAAATTAATATTACAAAAACAATTAACTAAGGTTTTTGACAATGTAGATTTCCCTCCAGTTTTGAAAGTTAAAAATAATTTAGAATATTCATTATTAGTGACGCCACATTATAAAACTTTTAAAGTTATCTATAAAATATTTATAATTTAATCTTAAATTTATAGTTGATTTTGAAAGATAACATTTTATCTCTTAATTAAATCGTTTTTGAAGTTTGTCGTTTCTAACTTTAATATTTTACATGATTCTACAGTCTTCAAAGTGACTTTTAAGCTTAATTTTAATTGATAAACAATTTTTAGAACTAGACATCTTCAACTCAAGTTACTATTATGCCACTATGATATCATTAATTTTCAGTTGTAACTACACTTGTGATAAAAATCAATTAATGATGTTTTAATAGGACAATCTTAATAGGATTATAATATAATATAAGAATTAAAAATTTTAATAAGATAAAAAATGTGTCAAAGGT
This sequence comes from Azadirachta indica, assembly GCA_022749755.1. Lineage (NCBI taxonomy): Eukaryota > Viridiplantae > Streptophyta > Magnoliopsida > Sapindales > Meliaceae > Azadirachta > Azadirachta indica. Next base: position 2,027,451 of record CM040443.1, read on the forward strand.
ATGCCCTTACTAACAGTGATAAATAGATGGCTGGTTCAAAGTTTTGAAATGTGAGAGTTATTTTCTTCTTTTTTTAATTTTTCGTAGTTTTTCTCAATATATTTCAATTGTTCTATAATTCAAAGCTTGAACTTGGACTTTCTTCCCTTCAACGATTGTACAAATTTAGGATTAGTAGTTAAATTTGTATTGATTGTACTCAAATACAAATTTATAATCAAAGCTTCTCCATTCTTTCTAATTTTGGTTTTCATGACAATGAGAAAAATGTCAAGTATAGGAAAAATAATCTTCCTGTACTCTACCCTTTAATTAAAGCAATTATTGTAGCCTACATAGTTTTATCAATCTAGCCAAGCCAAATCCATTCTAGAAACTCAGCTTACAAATTAATTAAAGCAAACCCACGATCATTTGAACGAAATTTGTACAACTGTATTTTCTAACAAATAGGTCTCTAATCACTGTTGAAAATGTCGAAATTACAATTATTGCATTGAATTTCGACCCTGACAATTTAGAGTCTCTATTCAACCGCAATTTCTTTCTTGATTTTGGATAATTTCAAGTTTGAATAGTTTATTATTACACGTCTCCCTGAGAACATTGCTAGCTATTATGTGTTGTGGTGTGAGAATTTACTTATTTGTGATAGAAGGTGTGCATTACATATATTGTACATGAATTATACGTAAATTTAAAAGTTGTATGAACAAAGCATTGGTAAGGTCCTATTTGATATAAATAACGAAATTATGTTTCTTTTTGTAAAAATGTGATAACTTATTTACATTTTATATCCTGAATTTATTCATTGATACTGATTCTATAAGAAGTTGACTTTCTTTTGTTCTCTAATACTGTATATTGTTGGTCCAATTTCCATAAAGTTCCATTCATCGAAGAACAAATATGTAGATATATAATTCAAGTGATGCGACACATCTGTTTTCTATCTTTAAATTATTTAAATTAAAGGTGGATCTCTCTTGCACTCTTCACAAATTAAATTAATCAGAAATAATTTATTCTTGTTATGGCATACACGCCTTATTACTGGTGGAGATGATTTATTAGTTAATGAAGATTTAATAAATAAAATAGAACCTAATGAAATTCAATTTAATTTAAATAAAGGATTAGTAACATTGGGGTCCTTACTTGTTTAATTAGTTTTGATAAATAAATGATATTTTTTGTCTACTTATAACAAATAGGTTTATAATTCGGATATTAATTGCACTTTACTCCTAGGTTTTGGGAAAAAACAACTTTTTTTTTAGTTTTTAACCTGTGTGAGATGCCTCAACCCATCGACTTTAGTTTCTAGATAGATTTGATTTTATTATAAATTGCAGATTATTTTTTACTAAAGTTGCATGCTATTTTTACTAAGGCTAAAATATCATCTCGATTTTTCATAGCTCTGCCAACTTCTTTGCTTTCTGTTCTAGTATTTCTGCTAAATCTTATAGATTTTTCTATAAATTTGTCTAGATTAATGTTGCACACTCCCATTTAATCTAAAAAAATCTCATACTCCAAACTTGATAAATTTCTCTAAATTTATAGTAAAAAATACTTTATAGATATTTCTATCAAATTTTCTAGATTAATGTTTAATAGTTTCTCGGCGAGCTCTGTCAAGAAAGGTGCAATGAAACGGTACGGTCCACACCATGCAGTGAAATCAACGAACACCAGCTGCTTGGTTTCATGGGTCTTCTGGAGCTGCTCGTTTTTAGGCCTCATCAGTGTGGCGTCCACTTACCTGTCCCCCTTCTGCTGCCATTGCTGTAGTTTTCAACACAGAAACGAACTCTCTCATGGCTTCTCCAATTCAAAGACATTGATAAACGAACAAAATGAGGAAATAGCTAGTTTTATGAAAAATGAAAACATAATTATTTCATGTCATTCATATATATGTATGTTATACAGATTGATGCAATTTATTATTCGATCAAAATTACAATAAGGGAATTAATCGTAATGTTGATAGAAGATCTAGCTATCAACTCCAGCACATATGCTTCAATATTGCGGTGGTAGCCGCTGCGCTTGTGGTCGACTAGGAGGTTTGGGTGTAGTAGGACCCTTAGGAGTTGGCGGCGGCGGTTGTGGTATCACAGGAGGTTTGTGCGTAGCAGGACCGTTGGGCGTAGGAGGAGGCGGCGGCGGTAGTGGTTTCACAGGAGGTTTGGGTGTAATAGGACCGTTGGGCATAGGAGGTGGCGGCGCTGGTGAAACCCTCTTGGACACTAGCCCAAATTCATGAGAAAACTGCTGGGAAGACGACTCATCAGAAACATCTACTGGATCAGGAACCATCGCCTTGCAAAAGGTTTGTGAAAGAATTAGCGGCAAGATCATCAAAGCAAGCAAGATCAAATGTTTAGTTTCCATAGCTAGCTCTACCTGTTACAGTGACCTACTATGGTTATTGTCTAATTAATTATAAGATACTGCATTCGTGGCTGTATTTATAATGGTGGTAGATAGGGATATAATGGCTGTACTGACTCACACGTCCCATAAAGAAATTTTGACAATATTAAAATTGTAGGGACTAAACGATAGAAATTTGTGTCTTACAAAATATTTTTAAGTATTTTATCTGACTTATATAATTACCAGGAACTTTCAGCTAAGGAAAATTGTTCCCAAATTTTTTAACTAAGATCTTGCGTACCAAATTTGTTAAAATAACATATTATGTATACAAATTTTTTTTTTCAATAAAAAAAATATGATCTGAAAAGAAGTGGTTAAGATATATTGCCCTTTACATAATTAAATTGTCAATAATATATAAAAACAATTGTTATGTATAGTATCAACAGTTGCACCTCCTCGTCTCCGTTGGCCATTCACCATGATACATAATCCCCTCGAATATCATCTCCCTTATTCTATTTTTCGATGGTATTTACATTAATTGGGTTCAAATAACCATGCAGAAAACAAAATCTTAATAAAAATAAATGAAAAATTTTTATTAAATGGATACAAAAGAATAAAGAATTACTACATATTTTCCCTAAGGTTTGGAAACTTACACTTAGAATAATGAGTATAAAATTTTGAATTTGATACCAAAAATATTAGTAGAAAAGAAATGTAATAATTTGACTAGGACTGGTTGAAATTTAATGCTATAAAATTGCTTAAATAGATATTTTGAAGCAATTATCTCTAGATTTAGTTTATTACTGAATTTTTGTCCACTCAAGATTAGCTTTGAGATGATAATTTTTATAAAAGTTTAAAAGGAAAACAGTAAGTAATATATTACTGAGAAGAATTTTTAACGAAAGTCGTTTGTGGTGACTATTTAAAAAAAAATTATGTTGGTTAGAAGATTAACCAACATAATGTTTTGGTTTATTTTTTAAGTTATTTTATAATTTGTTAATAAAAATATAATAAATGAATAAGTAATATATATTGATTAAAATACTGCAATATTTAGTCATTGGTTTTCGTATAATTATTTTTCAATGTTGATGATTTGCTATGTTAATTTTTGTAATAATTGATATATCATATACAAATAACTGTTTTTGTTCGAAGTAGTAGAAAATTTTGGCAAGTTTTTGTTAAAAAAGAGTTTTTTTTTTTTTTATGACTAAAATTGTTATTGGACTAAACATTATTCACTCAGATCTTCATAGTCATGCACAGTTTTGACATAATTATTCACTCACATTGCGGTACACAGTTTTGACATAATCATTAAATGCAATTTAACTTTTTCTTGGAAATATTACAGGTTAGCCTTGAAGAAAAGTGTTATATTGATAACTAATAATATAGTTTTGAAGCTTGCAATGTAGTCCCATGCGATTAATTTTTTTATTGTCATATTTTTTTATTTCTCATAATTATACACTATTAGGCCAAACAAAAAGGAATTGAAAATATAAAATTAATAAAATATAATTATTGTCAATAATAAATATTTTATTGTCCTTTCACATGACAATTGTGATTTTTATGTTTTAAACAAACTTCTAACTCTATTATCATTAATTCTTGTCAATTTATAATTGTCTTTAAATTTTGGCATTTTATACATCTTAGTTTCTCTGACTATTTATTTATATAATTTTTGTTTAATATACTTTATTATGTTTGAATAAATATTTTTGTGTAACAAAGTTTGGCATTTTAATTTATTATTGCTATTTATTCAAATATTAAGTTTTTATGATTATGAAAGAATGTTGTTCAATTAATTTATAGTTGTATTTCTACTTTTTTGTTGTTGATGCCTTAGTGTTATGCTGCTGCTATTCTTTTTATTTATGTTATTGTTTATATTTTTGTGATGATTGTGTTGAAATATTAAATTAATGGTTAGTATATTATCTACATAAAAAACAAGAGGAAACGGGTTGACACAGACCTTATAATTAAATGACGATAATGATGATAAAAAGAATGACTTATAGAAGGTTACTGATGAGAATAAGAAGAATTCAACATTAAAGAAGATACGTCCTTTGATTTAGTTCTTGCATGTTTTATCATATTCACTTAATTTAAGTTTGTGTAGTTTCACAATTTTAAATGTAATTTTTGAAAAGTAGAATATCATATAAATATACTAACTTTTTTCCATGTGCAACAAATTGTAGCAAGGAGGAAGCAAAATTGTTGCAGAAAAAAGGGATAAAAGTTGACATAAAGGTAAGCACCATTTATTCTGAAATCTATAATCATTTATATTAAATTCTAAATAAAAAATTTAATTTAATGTTTAATATTTTTCTTATACTTTAAGGAAAGATAAAATTTAAGATTATATTTCAAAGATATGAGAAAGGAGGATAAGGATAAATATAATATGGTTAATATTGATAATAACAATGTAAAATAATATAATGGAGAAATAAGGCAAGATATTGCAACAAAATGTGCTCCAAATGATTTTGGAACATTAGTTGCCAAGTTGACAAATGTGGGAAAAAAAAAAGCTGTTGAAGAGTTAGGATTTGGAAGTTTTTGAACATAAAGAGCAGCCAACTAAGATGAGATTTATATGCCCAATTAGTTCAAATGTTGAGATGTGGATGTGGATGTGGCTTTTGATAATGTAGATCAATTGAAAGATAATTACAATGATAATAGAAATGTTTATTTGAAAATTTTTTGAAGATTTGGTGATTGAAAGACCAACAATATTAATTATACTATTTAAAACATTAGTTGTTACAAATTATTGCTATGTTTGCACTAATTATTTAATTAATTATTTTATAATTGCTTTAACTTCATCATTAATTAAAGACTATATATAATTAAAGAGAGTTTGAAGAGATTTCACCTAAAATTGGTGGTTCAAAATTTGATGACAATGCAAGTTGTTAAGCGTTTAGGTGTGCATAGATACTTAGATTTTGTCAATCTAAATTCTAGTGGATATGTTATATGTATCTAAAATTTAATATAATATTATAAATAAAAAAAAAGAGAGAAAAGTAAAAGTAAAATTTAAGAAAAAAATTTTGGTTTACACAGAGAAATAGTATTTCAATAATAATAAAATATAAATAAGTACAGTTTAAAAAAAAGTCGAATAATATTTTTAAAGAAAATATTGTTTGATTCTCTTATAAATATTATTAGGATTCAATAATAAATATCAACTGAGTTCAAATTTAAATAACATGCAGATTCAAAATTAAATATCTTTGGGGTCAAGTATAAAATATCATTAGATCTTGCAATTAAATATCAATTAACTCTATCTTAAAAGATCACCGAATTAATAATAAATATCATTCGCATCTAAAGGTAAATATCATTTGAATCCAATATTTATCTATTAATCATTTATACTTTTTGGCTTTAAATATTTATGTTTTATGGCAAATTATCTGAAACTTTAGTATTTGACCTAATAACTTATCAAAATAGTTCTTATATGATTAATAATTTTTAATCATTTACAATATAACCCAAAAAATTTATAATTTATTTATATATTTATTATAAGAATATTATATTTGTGTGTTGAACTGAAGATACTATGATTTTTAATTCATTATATTATGATTTTGAATTGTCCTCATAGTTTTTTGTTCTTTGTTTATAATTGTATAATTATCTCCATAGTTTTAAAAAAAAAATTCATCAATTACTAGCATGAATAAAGAATAATAATAGTAAAAAGAGATTATGGTTAATTATTTCTTGTTAAATTATGAGAAAAATAAATATTATTTAAATTATTTGTATATGTTAAGTTGAGATTAGCCTCTTTTTATTAAAAGAAATTTATGTTTCAAATAAATTGATAAATATAATATTTCAATTACGTTTGATATATGCTTTCTAATTTTTTCTAGGTATCATAACTTAATGACATTTAACTTACATCCATGATATAAGTGTTTAGAGTATATATGTCATCTTTTATTTGTTTATCTTTAATTAATTTATGTTGTCATTCGGTAAGCTTTCATTTGTTTATCATTTTCAAGAGAAAAAGATTAACATATTATATATGATTCTAAGCAATGCTTATGGCCTACCAAAAAAAAAAATGCCAAAGTGGTACCAATACTAAGTCCAGAAAGACCAAATCGTATCCATGAGGTGTTGACAAATAGTCTAGAAGATCTAGACGCATTCACGTGATTTCAAAAGTTATTAAGTTTAGAACGACTAAATTGTACTTATGCGGTATTTAGATCATCTACTCAAAAGAGCTACATGCATCTACATGATGTCAAAAATTACTCAATCTAAAAGGACCAAATTGTACCTATGAGGTACTGACATCATCTGTTTAGAAAAGCCACACGTATGTATGCAATGCCAAAGTCAAAAAGACCAAAAATTGCCCTTGCGGTAACTAAAATAAAAATCCCCTCGGACTATTAAAAACCTGCCCATAACAGCTAGACCTGAAAAAGGGCAAAAAAAAAAAAAAAAAAAAAAGCCCAATGTTATAACCGGAACACTAATCAAAAAGAAACTTGTCATCTTCTGATTAAACAAGTTTACAAGTTACCTTCTTTTACAAGCAACAAATGCACATACGAACAAGAGAAAACATGCTTATGAGTTTACAGATATTTAGAAACATTGTGGTTTGCTGGCTGCTAGATGTGTACCTTCAACTATTCTATAGAGAGAACTTGACATTGATGTAGTGTTTCATCTATAACTTTATCATGCTTCCCCTCCAAAACTCCCTGCAGAAGTTTTCCCCAGGATATCATTCTTGTTATCAGTATCCAAACTCTGAAGGTCGTTTTGCGTGGAAGTGAGATTAACAGCTAGGGAAAGCAGCCCAGAGGGAAAAAATTTAAATGTTTTATTTTATTATTACAATATGCAAATATTTACGATCATTGATTATAATTTACACATTATAACTTATATATCAAAATTTCTTTTGATATACGCGGTAGTTGTGAGCCACTAATTACTATTAAATACACCCACTAATTACAATTAAATAATGGACTATTCGGACTCGTGCCTTCCAAGGTCCAGTCCGATGGGCTTAGACCGTAAGTCGAGCATGACACGAGTTCGAATGTAATTACAATTAAAGTCTACTGACATTAGTAGTGTCCAAATAGATCTGATTTTTATATCAAGTTGCAAATTATTTTTCACTAAAGTTGCATGACATTTTTGACTAACGCCACGACTGTCATTTTATCATCTAGATTTTTCCAAACCTCAGCCGACCACCTCGTTCTCTATAGTGTCCTAGTACTTTTATAATATTTTATAGATATTTCTATCAAATTTTCTAGATTAATGTTTAACAGTTTCTTGGCGAGCTCTGCCAAGAAAGGTGCAATGAAACGGTATGGTCCACACCATGCAGTGAAATCAACAACCACCAGCTGCTTGGTTTCATGGGTCTTCTGGAGCTGCTCGTTTTCAGGCCTCAACAGTGTGGCATCCACTCACCTGTCCCTCTTTTGCTGCCATTCCTGTAGTTTTCAACACAGAAACGAACTCTCTAATGGCTTCTCTAATTCAAAGACATTGATAAACGAACAAAATAAGAAAATAGCTAGTTTCATGAAAAATAAAAACATAATGATTTCATGTCATTCATATATATGTACGTTATAAAGACTGATGCAATTTATTATTCGATCAAAATTACAATAAGGGAATTAATCATAATGTTGATAGAAGATCTAGCTATCAATTCCGGCACATATGCTTCAATATTGCGGTGGGAGCTGCATCGCTTGTGGTCGACTAGGAGGTTTGGGTGTAGTAGGACCGTTGGGCTTAGGAGTTGGCGGCGGCGGTTGCGGTATCACAGGAGGTTTGTGCGTAGCAGGATCGTTGAGCATAGGAGGTGGCGGCGGCGACGGCGACGGCGGTAGTGGTTTCACAGGAGGTTTGAATGTAACAGGACCATTGGGCTTAGGAGGCGGCGGCGCTGGTGAAACCCTTCTGGACACTAGCCCAAATTCATGAGAAAACTGTTGAGAAGACTCATCAGAAGCACCTACTTGATCAGGAACCATCGCCTTGCAAGAAGTTTGTGAAAGAGTTAGCTGCAAGATCGTCAGAGCAAGCAAGATTAAATGCTTAGTTTCCATAGTTAGCTCTACCTGTTACGGTTACCTACTATGGTTATTGTCTAATTAATTATAAGATATTGCATTTGTGGCTGTATTTATAGTGGTGGTAGATAGGGATATAATGGCTCTAATGACTTATACTTCTCATGTTAAAATTTGACAATATTAAATTGTAGGGACTAAAGAATAGAAATTTGTGTCTTAAAAAATATTTTCAAGCATTTCATCTGACTTAACATAATTACCAGGAACTTTCAGCCGAGGAAAATTTTTCCCAAAATTTTGACTAAGATCTTGTGTACCAAATTTGTTAAAATAACATATTATATGTGTAAATAGAGAAAGCAAAATTTTTTATGGGGCCCCAAATTCATAGGGATCCAACTTAATGGGAGAGAATTCAAATAAATTTACAGGAAATGGGGTGAAGAACGGGAAAAATTTAATTCCTAATTTATTAATGGGACAGGAATTGGTTTACCTCTCCCTATCTCACCCCCACCCCCGCCCCCATTCTCCATTAAAATATAATATAAATATATTATAATTTATAAATTAAATTTTATATTACAATTTCGAAAATTATATATTATAATTAAATGTAATTAGTAATAAAAAATTATGGAGTCATGAATTAATATTATAAAAAATAGAATATACAAATAAAAAGTAAAAAATTAAAAATTAAAAAGACTCTATATTGTGTTTTCAATAATATATTAATAATATTTTTTATTTAAATTAATTAAATTCTTATATTATTAAAATTAATTTATAAAAATAATATAAAATGAGAAACTGATATGGGGACGTGGAACTCATTTTCCATGCGGAGATTCTCCATCTTCATCCTATTAAATTTATTGAAGAATAGAGTGGAGAATGGAGATTAAAATAGAAAACAAGGTGGAGAATGAGGCATGCCCCCGCCCCCCGCACCGCCCCCCCCCCCCCCAAAAAAATCGCCCTACTAGTATCCCTATTTGTAAAACTTTTTTTTTTCAATAAAAAAAAATGATCGGAAAAGAAGTGGTTAACATATATTGCCTTTTACATAATTAAATCTAAATAAGAGAAATTAACACATGCTTCCCTTGAGGTTTTACCTTTTAATAGTTAGAGAAAAATTATAAAGAAAGAGCACTTACCTCCCTTCGACTATCAATCGACTATTCATTATCACTGGAAAGACTTAATTACCCTTTATTTACTATTTTTTGAATAAAGACAAGAATTAAAGCTAAAATTATGCTTTATTTTGATGTGAAATTAAATAATAATGTATTAGTTCCACGTGAAAATAAATCAGTTAGAGATAAAATAATAGTTTACTTTTGTTTTGAAGGAAATTAAATAATAATTTATTGTATTTAAATTAAATATTAGTTACAAAACTAAATAATTATCTTTTTAATTTAGACGTAAAATTAAATAATATTTAAATTAAATTAAATAACAATGAAAATATGAATTAATAAAATAAATATTCAACTTCTTTTCAATTTTATTTTTCTTCACCCCTCTATCCATCTGACTACAACTCTGCAAGTTTTAATTTTGCCCAAAACCAAAAAATGAAAAACAGTTGAATATGTTTCTCTCCACTTTCCTTACAAAATAATGTTTGTTTCCTTCTGTAAATTATTACCTTCCTTACTTTTCTTTGACTTTCCTTTCTTATTAGATTTTTTCCTTTTGCATGTATTTCTTTCCTGAATTGACATCACTTCTTCAAGCAGCACTAAACCTTCGTTTATCAAAGAATTCTCCGACCCTCGTGGCTGTCAATCAACAAAGGAATGAAGAAAAAGAAACTACAGATTAGATTATTCAACAGATTCATAAAAGGACAAGATTAAAAGCAAACATTTTATGTAAAGGTTGCAAATTTTGTCCAAAATCATAAGTTTAATCCAATAACTTCACAAATTCTCCCCTCAACCAAAATCTAATTTTTTCACCCATCCAAATCGACTTGTCAATCCTTTTCCTCTACAAACAAGAACATTCAAATCTTCCACTTTTTCATCGCCCCCTTCCTCCCTCCCTCGTCCTCCATGCCGCCACCACTACCACCTTATCTGTGCCTCCTCCATGACTCTACCGTCCTTCACCGTCGCACGTGGTCTTGGCACACCCAAAAACGAGCCCACTCTCATTTGCATTCCTAGCCCGCAGCCATGGAATTGTCCTCTTTGTTGAAGGATGATTTCATAGCGGAGCTACCAAAAAAGTGAAAGAGAGAGTGAAGTAGAAAAAAGATTAAAAAAAATGATGATATTCAAAAAATAAAAGCGTCAATATTAAATAAATATATGTATACATGTAATTATTATTTAATATAATTTTAATTTTAATTTTACTATGAAAAGACAATTTTACTCTGATATATATTAATTATGTTTTTTATTACCTTAATTAATGGTAGTATGTAACAGGATATTTTCTAAACTTCAAGGAGTGATGGGTAATTGGATCAAGGGCATTTCTTCTCGTTATAACTTTGCGACAATTGATTAATGAAAGAATAATGCCCGTTATTTTTGCAACGAGGAACATGTTTCCAAGATACATATACCGATCAACAGATACAACTACACAATTAAGCACAAACATCATCAACAAATCATAATCTCACTACTGCTGTCGGTGCCGTAACGATGGCTGTCCGTGTCTCCTTTTTCCTCTTTATAATGATAAACCAAGTGCTTCCAGCATAACTGGCTCCCAAGACTATTAGAATCAAAGCGTATAACAAACGCCAAGTCTTCACAGGATTGACGATGTTAAAACCCTCAAAGATGTTAATGATGCTGAGAAGAATTATTGTGTACCCAATGTAATGGTGATATATATTCCACCATAATCTATATTTGTGCTCCTTATTCGGTCTCAATTTCAATGCAAGCACCTGACAACAGCCTAGAAGAAGTAGTAGGATGCTGATTTTCCTCTGAGTTTGATGTTGAACGCCATCAGATTTTCCGCCAAGATAAATGCCAGTTACTGCTAGTGCAATACCAAGGGCGTAGCCCAAAGTCTGGCAAATAATGTGAGCATAAAACCATGCTGGATCAGCAAACACCTTCATGTACCTCGCAAAATTAGCTGCCATCAACATCAGAAATTCCCAGCTAACTACATTCATTACTCCATAAACTTGCTTGAATCCAAGATTTGGGATCCGTATTTTAGTTGCCATAGCATTCCTAAAAAGAATATCCAAAGATCCCATTGATCTAACGCGATCACTGCTCAGAGCATGCACTCCTTAGATGATCGCCAGTCACTGGACCATTTTGCCATAGGTGGTTCACTATCGTCATATTCATCGGAAGAACTATTGTAGCAAATATTATCATCTCGTTATTGGCAAAGACCGCAAAAATCTTTGGCACTTGAAAGCTTAATTTTCCCTCTTGTCGTCGCAGAAGACGTTGTTGGAAGAATAACTCACAAACTTTTATTTCTTTCTCTTGAGAAGAGGTCAACATACAAATAACGTTTAGAATGATTAACTAGATGCAACTGATGTTGATGGTCCTACACAAGAAAGAGCAGTAGAGGATGTGTAAGTGGAGTAGTCAGTGAAGGAGATTATTGCAATTTCACTTAGAAAATCCACTAGGAGTAGCAAGCTTTTACTAATACTCTATGCATGATTATATTTTGTTGACTGACATGGCAGAGCCTAAATGTTATGAAGAGGCCACTAAAGATGATCATAGGGATGAATGGATTAAAGCTATATAGGATGAAATGCATTTTTTGCATCAAAATCATACTTTTAAGCTAGTCAAGTTGCTTGAAGGTAAGAAAGCACTAAAGGTGTTTATAATAAAGCATGAAGAACATAGTTTGAGGCTATGGTATAAGACAAGACTTGTTCTTAAAGGTTTTGGGTAAAGAAAAGACATTGATTTTAGAGATATAGTTTCTCCAATTGTTAAGATGACTTATATTGTACAATGTTTGTTTTAAAAGCCATTCTTGATTTAGAGATTGAGCAGATGGACGTCAAGACCGTTTTTCTTCATGGTGACTTAAAGGAAGAAATCTACATGGAGCCGCAAAAGGGATTCAAATTGAAAGGTAAAGAAGATTATGTTTGCAAACTAAAGAAGAGTTTTCATGGGTTGAAGCAAGCTTTAAGGCAATGGACAGGAAAATTGAGTTAGTTATGTGGAGCGAGCAATAAAAAGACTACTTCTAATAGTTTTGTTTTTGTGCAAAATGTTTTTGGGTGATGATTTTATCATTCTTTTACTTTACGTAGATGGCATTCTTCTTGTTGGTAATAATGCTCGCAATTGATACTTTTAAGAAGTAGTTGAGTAAGTCTTTTGCTATGAAAGACTTGGGTGTTATAAAACAAATATTGGGAATAATAATTGGATGAATAGATCTACAAGGAAGTTGTATTTGTTAGAAGAGAGGTACATTCAAAAAGTACTTCAACAGTCTCATATGGATAATGCTAAGGCAATTAGTAACCCTTTTGCTCCTTACTTTAAACTAAGCATCAAACAGTATCCCACGACACATGATGAGAAAGAAAAGATGAAGAGAACTCCTTATGCTTCAACAGTTGGAAGCTTAATATATGCTTTGGTATGTACCAGACTAGACATAGCTTATGCAGTTGGTACAATAAGTCCTTTTCTCTCAAATTCAAGCAAAGAGCATTGGAATGCTGTGAAATGGATAATTAGATATTTATTGGTACATTTGATATGAAGCTATCTTTTGATGAAGATAAACCTATTTTAGTTGGCTTTATAAATGTAGACCTGGCTGAAGATATTGATTCTTACAAGTCTACTTTTGGTTATTTGATTAACTTTGTAGGGGAAGCTGTGTAATGGCAATCTAAATTGCAAAAGTGCATTGCTCTTTCAACAACAGAGGCAGAGTTCATTACAGCAACTGAAACTTGTAAAGAGTACTTGCTATGAATGAAAAAGTTTCGTAGGAAACTTAATTTTGAGGAAGAGGGTATATGTTGTTATGTGATAACCAAAGCGTTATTCATCTTGGAAAGAATTCTTTTCAATCAAGATCGAAGCATATTGAAACTCCTATTAGATATTAGATGTGCTAAATGCTAAGTTATAGATCTTGAGAAAGTTCACATAGAAGATAATGGTGCTAACATGTTGACAACATCACTACCAAGGGATAAATTTGAGACTTGTCATTTAATCGTCGAAATGACGGATTCCTCCAATTAGTCGTGAAGGGGAGTTTTGTTGGGTTAGGCTTTATTCTTATTTAGAGACTGGCTCAAACTTGTAAGCCTATATGATTATTGATATTTTATTTTTGGTGTATTTATGGCTGTGAGAGGTGATTGTGTGTAGAGAGGGTGTATAAGGCTGTTAGAAGAAAAGAAAGCACTTTCTTTTTGAAGAAAATTTTAAGTCCTGCACAGTTTTCATCAAGTTAACAATGGGGTGACAATTTTAACTTCATTTTGTCTCAAATTTTATGTAGAGATTCTACACGCATAGTTCTTGATTCTAAATGGTGTGATTGATCATTAAAGCTCTCTAACACATCCAGAATCAACATTTATAGCAGCTCTATTTTTAGAATTTTTCACAGTCTTAATTTGTCTCTTCCATTTTGGTATTGCATCTATTAGTATATTTGGTGAGGTTTTTCTTTATCTCTCACTTTGTGGTTGAATTTCTATTTATTTCTAAGATTGTAATCTTATGAGAAAACTCTTGAACTTTTTATTTTAGTGATAGTAAAAATTCTTTTTGAACCGTGACTTTTTACTCTTATTCACATTGGGAGGAGGTTTTTTTCACATAAATTTTATGTCTCTTATGGTTTGGGTTTGATTTATTCTTGCTATTTTTATTGTATTTTGATCTACTTGGCTACTTTATCTTGGTTCAAGTAGAAAAAATTAAATTCGTACTAGTTTCTATTATTACTACATTACTAGTGCTTGTTTCTCTTGTTTCTTTCTAACACTATGTTCATAGAGCAATATAATATGTAAAAGAATATACATAATACATGATATCGAAATCATCTCAAATAATAAGGATTAAATTCCTTGAGAACAATTACATATGTAGCTATCATATTTTATGCTACCAAAGGCGAATTCATATATGAAATATTATGTTATAAAATAAATCTACTTATAGCTTTAGCCTCACAGTTGAGTTTACATAATTGAGTACAGGCTTATATGGCTAGAAATGCAATTAATTTGTTGCATTACTAACATTTGTTTTTCTGTCTCTCTTATAATAAGAAAGAGGAGAATGTTTTGGGGAGAATAAATCGATCAAATTACAACATCAAAGAAATAATTTAAAATTACGTGTGACATTGAATTTCTAAAATTGCTACAAGTAACAAGAATGATCTTCTTAATTTATATTATTATTATCATATAGGGCAACATGTAGAAACGAATTGTTGAAGTAAAGAAATTTAAGGATTATGACTACCTCCCTTACCTGCAATTGGAGGTTCTGTCCCTGTAGGAATTTCTCTGAGAGTCCGATGGACTAATCTTTCCCTTAAATTCTGATGAGCCAGACTTCCTGTATATCAAGATTTCGTAAGAAGTAACACATTTAGTTACAAGAAGAATTAATAAAGAAAGTGGAAACTAAGATTATCGAGATTAAGAAATTAATAATTAAAATAATAAAATTGTGAAGATAAAATTAATTTGTACCTTGGATAGTTTGAAAATTCAGAATTCGTGCTTCTGTTAGCGCAGGATATGAAATTGTTGATAAAACCAGGAAGACGAGAAGAATCACAGCAATATTTATGCTATGGCTCCTTGACATTTTTCTAATTTGGTTTACTGCTAAAACCAGTTAATTACTACCATCAATATATTGCTCTCAAACAGAAGGCATACATACACACACACATATATATATATAGATAGATAGATAGATAGATAGATGTAGAGCTTTGAATATGTACCGAGTTATAAGTCAAAAAGTCAGAGCTACCTAACTTAAAAGACCAACAGTATTAATTATATATATTTCAGTCGACTTGGAAGAACATGTCCATTGACGTAGTGGACTTCAAATTAGATTAGGTAGACGCCGTCAACTCATTCATACTACTTACATATACATAGACTGCAAGCAAAGCACAAACAGGAATTATCTTCTTTTCTCTTCATTGAAACTAGCTAGCTCATAGCTTATTAATTAATCTGTTATGTATAACAACTTATCTTATTCATAAATATTAACCATTTGATTTAATTTGATTTTAATTGTGATTCTCCTTTTATATTAATTTTCTAACATTATATACACGTGCATGCCAAATTAAAAATCTTAAAATAAATTTTTTGAAAGGAGAAGATCTTAATTTTGTTACAGAGACATATATAATAGCAAGATGCAAGCCTATGACGGTGCTACAAACTTTAAATTTCTGGCTTCAAAATCACCAAATTCATGACTTAAATTCCAGATTAATATTTCATTCGTTATTGAAAAGCACATATATATGTGTATATGTGTGTGTGTGTGTGTGTGTGTGGAGAGAGAGAGATCTTGTAACAAATTGGCTAATTTCTCATTTGCAACATGTTAATAAATTCTACTGGGTGCCGTTTTATATTAACTTTCAAAATAAAGTTTACAACAGTATTTAATAAATACTAATTTTTAAGTGAAGCATTAACACTTTAATACAAACAAACATCTTATTTTTCAGGATTACTATGAAATTTCTTCATTGAGATTTGGTATTGTATCAGTTGGTTAGACAATTTGAGGAATGTATCAAAAATTTCTCATTGACTGTTAGTCGACTAACTCTAAATAACACATTTATTAAAATATCCTCAATTTTAAGTTTCATGTTACTTAATTAATTGTAAAAGCCAATTTTAATCTCAAAAGTTTAGTTTAATGCCTTTATAAGTCTCAATAATTTCAAAAATACCCTTGAAAGTCTTAATTTATTATAAAATAATAATTATACCCCATATAATAATAATTATTTAAGAAAAAAAAACTAACAATACTATTTTAAAGATTTTTTAGTTTTTTTTCCTTAAATAATTAGTTATTAATATATTGTTGAAATAATATTTCTACTTAATTAATTAACATATGTTACATAAATATATTATATTTTACCCTTATATAATTATCATTTATTTTCAT
Organism: Azadirachta indica; assembly: GCA_022749755.1. Lineage (NCBI taxonomy): Eukaryota > Viridiplantae > Streptophyta > Magnoliopsida > Sapindales > Meliaceae > Azadirachta > Azadirachta indica. The sequence goes on from CM040443.1 coordinate 2,044,195, forward strand.
TAATATTTATTTTTATTATTTTCTTTACATTCTAAATATGAATATATATATATATATATATATAAAAAAGATTTTGGATGGAAGTGAGAAACTTCACCTACAAAACACCAACCTCTTATCCCCTGTTGTTACTCGAATTTAAAATAATCTAAGAGCGTCAAATGTGGCCAATACCATATATATTTTGTTTAAATTATAATCTAATTATCAATATTTATTATATGATGTAAAATAAATAAAATTTATAAATCTAAAATATTAATATTTATTTATATTTTAATTTCATTTAATTTCTAATAATTATAAATTTGTAATTTATTTTTATTTAACTTTTTATCCAACTAATACAATCTCAAATCTCCGGGGAAGAATTCAATAATAACCCTTATTTTCTATGATAATCTTATAAACATGTAATATGCATTAGTGAATAGATTGAATCCTTTTATATGCAAGGATGGCAACCATAGATGATGTACAACAAAACGATAGCATTTATAATTAATTTTTAAGAAAAAAAGGAGAAAAATACATCCAACAATTGGAGCTTTGAATTGTCCAAGTCAAAAAAAAAAAAAAAAGGCAATTGCAGTACTTCTCATGCAAACATAAACAAATCGGGGCCCGAAGTTACTAACCCTTTGTTAAATTGATTTTCAATCCTTTAATTAAATTCTGTTGACTGAGAAACAGCTTATTGATAATGTTAAATTCTTTGAATATTTGATCATTTCCGTCTGGCACATATTTAAAATTGATAATTCGCCTTGCTTTGTCAAATGCTTGACATTGCATTTGCAATTTAGTTAACAATTAACAACTTCTAGGATATTTCTAGTTCTTGCCTTAATACGATGGATCACATTGTATGTTTCTCTTTTTGTCTTCAATAATGTGAAATTAATAGAAAATGTTAACATCAACCGTGATTCACGTTGAATTTAAATATTATTTATCCATTAGTTGTTACTGTTTATTGCTACTGTCTGCAGTAATTATTTTTTAATTAGTCTAACTTTTTCATTAATTAAAGACTATATATAATTAAAGAGAGTTGAAGTGATTTCACCAAAAATTGGTAGTTTAACTACCAACCTTGAACTTTGATGAAAGGGAGCTTTAATCCATTCTCCACCTTTTCATATTGTAATCCTATGAGTCATGAACATATTGGTAAAATTTCAACTCAGTTGGAGGATGTATCTACCTCCAATCACCTACTTGCTCAAAATTGCACAGATTTATATTTTATAATTAGTGCACGCCTCCTCCCTCTTTCTATGAACAATATCTACTCCGCGAACAATACCCTTTTTGAACAAACTGAAAAACTATACTTAAGAAATTATTAAAAATGAAAAAAAGAAACCGTTGAGAACGATTACTATTGAAAATTTTGGGCTATCTCCATAAATAAGGAAACGCAACCTAATAAATCTCCCTTTCTCCAACAATGTGGAGGGATTCGCCAACGTAGCAATATTTGAATCTATGTAGCCAACTTTAGGTTATCTCCACAAATGAGGAAACTCAACCCAATAAATCTCTTTTCGCTTCAATAGAGTCTTGATTAACAAAGCAGAGGCATTGTGATCAGCGTGAATCTTTTCAAGTTTAAATATATTGTCATTACAATTATCTCTTAACTAGTGATACCTCACATCAATGTGCATTGATTTTGCATGGAAAGAGGAATTTTTATTAAGGTGAATTACACTCTTGTTATCACTAAATACCACATATTGTTGTTGCTTGAAACCAAGCTCTTGTAAGAACCTCTTTATTCACAACAACTCTTTACATGCTTTAGTTACTGCAATGAATTTTATCTCTGTAGTAGAAAATACAACAAATTTTTGTAGCATTGATTGCCATACAGCTTTGAGAAAATGTCATAGAGTAACCCGTAGTAGACTTTCAAGTATCCACATCTCCTGCCATATTTGAATCTGTATAGCCAATTAGCATAAGTTTTCCACTTCCAAAAGTGAGTACAAAGTCAAATGTACCTTAAAGATAATCTACTTTACTGTACTATAATGCTCTCTTCCTATATTGGATATAAATCAACTAGCAACATCTACAAGAGTTATGTTTAGTCTTATGCATACCATCGCATACATCAAGCTTCCAACTGTTTAAACATAAGAAACTCTCTCCGTGTCGTCATTCTGTTCATTTATCGTAGGCAACTGTTTGGTACTTAACTTAAAATGTGTAGTAAGATATACTTATTTTAATTATAATAATGTAGTCCCTATATTTTACAACATACTGAGGACTAAAATGTTAAAACTAAATTTTTTAATTTATTATTTCAATAAAAAATTTATAAAATAAAATACAATTATCGAAAAAATTCAAATAATAAATTGGATCAAACATGTGTACTAAAATATTTAAAACCCTCTTTTCTTTTTAACTTTCATAATAATCATTTGATAAGTATTATAAAAGGAATTAAATGAAATATTTTTAGTATTTTATTTCTTATGTATAATATATCTATTTAAATATTATATTATATTCCTTATATTTTTGTAAGAAAAATTTTGAATCTCATAATTAATATAAATAAAAATATAAAAAATACATATGTTATATTTATTAAAAATAAAAATAATCCAAAATTTTTGCCTTTTTATATTTTTAAGTAAAATTAAATTATAGTATTTAATAAAAATATAAAATATCTCTAATTACTAATTCTATTCACATATTGTAATTTATTACTCCCGTCTTTTTTAAAATTTTGTTTCAAATGTTTCAGAAGAGGGTTATAAGCATGTATGAAATATTTAAAAAATAAGCTTTTTATTTTAAATGTTAAAAATATTTCATTCAAACTTTTTTGGATAATTAAATATCAAATTATTGCTAAAAAAGTAAAAGAAGAGTGTAAAAAATATTTGAGCATATGAGTTTGATCTAACTTTTTGCTAGAAAATTTTATATAATAGTATTTTTCTTCTAAATTTTTTATTTAAATAATAAATTGAAAAAGAATTTTATTTAGTCAGCATATTGTAAAAAATTATTAAAATAGGGATTAAATTATTATAATTGTAAAATGTATACCTTAATTTCTTATTTTGTGAAAGTTTAGAGATACTACAAATTAATCGACAGAGGTAAAAGTTAACAAGGTATTTGCTAGTAATAACCTAATAAATTAATTGATGGAGGTAAAAGCTAACAAGGTATATGTTTTTTAAAAGAAATTTCGAGGTATTTGTTATTTTTCATTACATTAAGGATATCTATCAATATTCTTATTTATAACTATGTGTTTTGTGTTTTTTATATCTTTCTCTTGGATTGGGGTGGGTACGATGTGGGTCAGTCTAGGTTTTTAAAAAATTGGATCGAATTCAAAAATTTCAGATTTTAAAATTTTGAAACCAGACTGAACCGAATAGGAAAAAAAAATCAAACTGTATCGGACCAATTACATATTAGAACCGGATAAAAATCTGACCAATTGATTTGGTTTTCGAATCAGTTCGGTTTTAGCATGATTTATTATTTTTTTATAAATTTTTCAATATATCAAACGACGTTGTTTTATGAAAACACAATGAAATAATATCGTTTAGATGAAAATATATTAAAAAATAAAATATTCAGTCCGATTCAGGTATGTTGGATCGAAACTGAAACCGAAACTGAACCGAAAATTTTAAATTTTTTATTCTAAAAACCAAAATTCGGACCAAATTACATAAAATATTAGACCGAACTCATAAATTTTGGTCTGGGTCTAATTCGATCTGGTTCAATCTAGTGTTTTGTCCACCTCTACTCTTGGACATGCATGAAGTCTAGTCCAATGAAATATCCACAAATTTTATTTTCATCCTCCACCTAGCTACTGTGAAATTGATCGAATCAGAGTTTTAATTGTCTAACTAAATTAGGCTTAAATAACAATTAATCGAATTAGAGTTCTAATTGTCTAACTAAATTAGCCTTCAATAACAATTAATATTAATGAATATGTACATACATAAAACGTTAAAGGAAATATCATAGAAGTGGTATGTTGTTGATTTGAATTAATTATCCAACATGTAAAGTCTCAGGCAAGCATTTGGAAAAGCCGAAATCTTAAGACTATGTATATATATATATATATATGGAGAGAGAGAGAGAGAGAGAGAGAGAGAGAGAGAGAGAGAGAAGTACGTTCAATGTTAGTCAGAACCAATTGATGTTCATATTTTTCTGATTCAGATTACTGAGGAGAAAAAGAGAAGGTAGCTAGCTGGGGATGATAAGATGGGATTAATGTAAGACATATGGATCCGACATTAAGGAAGACTTAGACTTTAGATTTTCAGTGGGCGGGGCATATACGGTGTTGAATGATGAGAATTGACAAACTTCAATTCCATGAATAAATCCAAGTACAAGTTGATTTAATTAATATTTGAAAGTGACATGTGATAAAAGTCAAGCACTTGAAAAAGGATATACATGCATGTATCATGCTAAATAGAAAAAAATAATATTGCCTTAGAAACTTTTGAAAACTTTTTCTCTTTTCCTCTTTGCATTTTCCACTTCGTCAATTGGTGTCACAGCAAGAGTTACAATGATGTGCAAAAGAAAAATTAAAAGACTTAACTGTATAAATTAGCTTCCTTACTTAATAGGTTTATGGCCATTGAAAATGTAACAAGATACAAACTTAGTCACTTAATTATTCAAGTATCAACAAGGATTCATAAGATATGGTCATGTGTATGTGTGATAATCATAAATTGATCATCATCTATCATATTATGCTTCACATTATCAAACATAACATGCATAGAAGTGTAGAACTCTAAATCTCACCAAGGTGGTCACTCTCAAGTAAATATACTCGTAATTTAGATTAATCTTCAAAAATATGTGAGACCAGCACTATGTTTAAATTCTAATGGAAGAACAAAGCTCACGTACAGTCCAAAAAATACGTTGTTTCTGATGTAATAATCGTGATTTCATAAAAGGAACACTACTAACCTGATATTCATGTAAATGAATATAAACTAGTCATATAACACACAAGATGAACATAGGACTTTTTTTTTTAGGTATTAAAGGCTAATAGGTAAGACAGTTAAAAGAAAGAATAGATAAAAGATAAATCAAAGTTTTAGAGCTTCATACTTCATACATATGCTTTTATCATTCACCTTCAAATTTTGTTCAATAATATATTTCACCATTACTCATTCATTTTAATCTTTTTTTTTATTCAAAGCACAACTATTTTTACATTTCGCCTTATTTTACCTTTTGACGTAAGCACTCGTAATCAAGGCTATGCATTATACTTCTCTTGTTCTATTTTACCTATTTCCTTGTCTTTTCTCTTTTTCTTCTCTTTCGCCCTTGTTATCAATATGCATCAATTAATACAGTTTTTTGACAATAAGTACGCAAAGAACATGCAACAACCCCTAAACTTATTTTAAAGCATACATCATTATAATTCTAGGATAGCTCAAGACTTCCTATCACAAGGATAAAGATAATAATTTCAGCTACCAGGACTAGTTATTGTTGTTTTTATAAAGGAAAAAGAGATTAACATGAGGCTTAAAGTGGCTAACTAGGGAACATGTATACAGTTGCCTAGAAAGGTTCAAACGGTTCAAAAAAGGTCTAGAATCCCTTCTCATGTATCATACAATCAATCTTATATCTAGAATATGAAAAACCAAGCTAAATAGCCAAAATAAAACATGATGAGATCACTAAAATAAAAAGATAACAAGAATAAATATATAGTAATCATATAACACTCGAAATTAATGCACAAAGGATCGAAAGCTCACGAAAAAGGATTATATAAATCTACATTATCTTGAATGTTAATTTCTAACTGTGAATTTATCAAATCAAGATTCAGATTAATTTTGGCATGAAGTGCACATAGATTATAAGCATAAATAAATGAAATCTAGTTAGTATAAGCATAAAATTATGATATTCATTTACTATCTCATCACTTAAAATCAGCCATGCCTAATGCATTTCCACAAACTTCTCATAACACAAGGAAGCAACTCAATAAAAGAAAACAAACATGAAAAATTATCACAAAAATGAAAAAAATTATCACAAAAATCTAGTTCAAGCAACTTTACCCCTCAACTTAAACCTAACATTGTCCTCAATGTTTAAAATTAAAAATCATGAAATGAATAAATTAACTAAAGTTGGAAGAAAAAGAAAGTATTAAAAATGCAAAGAAAAGGAAAAGGAAGAGATAGCACTGATTTGGACAATCACTTTAAGCATTGCATAATTCATTTTCTCCTTCTCAAAAACCTTAGGTTACCTCTCAAGTAGTACTAAGTTTAACTTCTTTAGTCAGACTCTTCTTCTTTTTCAAGCAATTAAGGTCTCTAAGAGGAATGTTCGCCTCACTCTTTTCCTCTTCTCTATAGTAGTACTTTAACTGTTGGCCATTGACTCAAGAAATATGTCCATTCTTATCTTTAAGTTTAATCACACTAAAGGGAAGCTTGGTGAAGATATCATCAATTTGGTCTTATGTCTTCATATACTCCACTTGCACATTTTTTCTTACAATGCACTCTCTTATATAATGATAACAAGTATCAATGTGTTTGCTTCGATCGTATCACACTGGATTTTTTGCCAACGCCATAGTTGATTTGTTGTCAACAAAAATTTTAGTTGGCTTTTCCTGTGACCATCCTAATTCCTTCAAGAGATTTTTTAGCCAAACTACATGGCAAACAGATGATGTTGTGGCCATGTACTCAACTTTACAAGTTAATAGAGTAACTATCAGTTGCTTTTTTGACACAAGTGAACAAAGTGTCATCCATAAAAAATACAAGTCTAGTAGTGTTTTTTCAATGATACATAAGTCCACCTCAGTCGCTATAGCTAAATTCAAAAAGCTTGTAATCATTACAAAATGAGCAAAGCCAAAGCCAACTATACCTTTAAGATAGAGAAGAATTCTTTTAGCAGCTTTGAAATAGTTAGTTGTTGGAGTTCATGTAACAACTAACCAATGCAATAGCATAGAGAATTTTAGGCCTTATGCAAGTTAAGTAGCATAGACTTTTAACCAAGCTCTTAAAAAGAGTTGAACCGACTCTTTCTTGTCCATCATGCCTTGATAGTCTAACTCCATATTCTATCAGTATGTTGTCGGCTTGCAGTTATCCATCTTAAATCTCTTGAAAATTTCTTTTGTGTAGCTTTCTTGCAAGATAAAAATTCCATTTTCCCTTTGCTTGACTTCGATGTTGAGGTAATAAGCCATTAACCCAATGCCAATTATCTCAAACTCCTTGGTCATTGCTTTCTTAAAATCTTTAAACATACTTAGATTGCTTCTAGTAAAGATCAAATCATCCATGTATAGGCATACAATTAGAACATCTCCATCTTTATTCTTGATATAAAGAGCGTGTTCTTAAGGGAATTTGATGAAACCATTCTTTTGAAAATACTTGTCTATTCAATTATTCCATGCTCTTAGTGCTAGCTTTAAACTATAGAGAGCTTTTTCAACTTCAAAACCTTGTCTTCATGATCCTTTACCATACAGTACAAAGGTTACTGAATGTAGACTTCTTCTTCAAGTACTCCATTAAGAAAGGTAGACTTTACATCAATTTGATAAATTTTTCATTTATTTTTAGTGACCAAGGAAATGATTAGTCTAATAGTTTTTAATTAAGTGACAAGAGCAAATACCAAATTATAGTTAACTCCAACTCTTTAATTGTAGCCTTATACAACCAACCCTACCTTGGAACATTTGATTTCTTGATTAACATTCTTCTTTGCCTTATACACCTATTTGATGCCAATGGTTTTATGCCCTTCAGGAAGAGTAGCAAGTTCCTATATGCTCTTTGGTGTTATAGGTTGTTGTTGACATTCTTTTTGCTGCTTTGCTGATGTCTTTTCATTTTCTTGAAACTAAGGAAGGAGATTGAAATCGTCTACATCAAGATCAAAATTTCATTCTCCTTCTTCATCAAATAACACATCTCGACTATCCACAAACTTTTTGTTGTTCATGTTGTACAACTTGTAGCTTTTTGAATTTAAGTCGTAGCAAATGAAGATAAAACTCACTTTATCATCTAGCTTTGTTCTTCTTTCGTCTGATACATGTACATAAGCTATGCTTCTAAAAACTCTTAGTTGAAAAATGTCAAACTTTCTTCCACTCCAAGCTTATCGTGGCTTCTTTCCCTGCACACTTCGAGTAGGAGATTTACGGGATAAATACACTACACATGCCATAACTTCAACCCAAAATCTTTTTGGTAATTTTTTGCATTGAAGCATGCTTTGTGCCATGTCAAGGATAGATCTATTTTTTTTTTCCTCAGCAATGCCATTTTGTTGGGGGGATTTCGAAACAATTAGAAGATGACATATTCTATTCACTTCACAAAACTCTTGAAACTTTTTGGAAGTGAGCTCTCTTCCTTGATTAGATCTCAAGCCTTAATTTGGCATCCACTTTCTTTCTCCACAAGTACTTCAAACCTTTTAAACATGCCAAAAACTTCGGATTTTTATCTCAAAAAATATACCTATATTTTTCTTGAGTAATCATCAATGAAGAGAAGTAATTTCTCTTACCTAGCGAGCATGACTTGATAGGACCACATACATCGGTATAGATAAGTTTGAGTGGCTTCTTGGCTCCAAAAGTAGACTCCCTTAAAAAGCTCATTCTAAATTGCTTTCTAAGTAGACATCCTTCATTCAGTTGATCAGGATGATTGATGCAAGGTGATCCTCTCAGCATTTTATTCTTCAATAGCAACTCTAGTCCTCTAAAGTTGAGATGCCCAAGATGAAGATGTCATAACCGTGATGTATCATTGTAGCAAGCCTTTAGATATTTTAATACATCATTTTGAATACTTAACAAGAACATTCTATTCTTTGACGTTGTCGCCTTTGCAATTAAATTACTTTTACTATCTATTATAAAAAGGCTAAAATCTTTCATATAAATATCATAAGCTTTTTTTAAGAGTTATCTGAAGCTTAAAATATTATTTTTCATATTAAGCACATAATAAATATTTGAAATAAGTTGATGTCTTCCATCTTTTAAGCGAAGAAAAATGTTACCTTTACTTTTTGCAAGTATTTTGGATTCATTCCTAAAGGAAACGTTACCACCCATCGATTCATCAAGCTTACACACATGTGATTGCTTGTGCTAGTATCAAGGTACCATAGATTAGTGCTGCCACTATTATTGCCCTTGAATGCTGGCAATAATATTTCTTCTTCTTGACTTTTATTTTCCACATAATTGGCCTTCTCATCAACTTTATTAATGGAAGATCTATACTTAAAAGTATAATAGCCAAACTTTTAACAGTTGTAACATTTAACTTGACACTATCATACTTTATGTTTGGATTACCTCTTCCACGACTTCTTATTGAGCCTTCTCCTCTATGATTATTGCTATTGTTGCAATTTGAAGGTCCTCTCCATCCTCGTCCACATCCACGTTTATGGCTCGTCCACATCCATGTTTATGGCCTTGTCCTCAATTATATCCTTTCCATGTTGACCTCTCTCATTGTCAAATGTTTTTTCCTTTTCTTTAAAAGTAAGTGATATATTAATTTTTATTACATGATTATACTTAAATTATTTATTATTAAATAGCATATGTAGCATTCTTTAGTCCGTTTTGAGTAGTTATTTTTCTTTTTAAGTATTTTAATTTTATTTTGCAAGTGTTGACATGTTTTAACGTGAAATACATAAAAACGAAGTGTAAAATCATGTTTGCTAGCCATCCATGGAAACCACAAAATTTTGTTTTTGGGGACCAAAATGCAAGCATTTGAGGACTAAAATGCGAAAAGATCAAAATAGAAACTAACATTCAAAATAATCAAAAGTATAGCAACCTTATTGAACCTTGGTGCTTCTGTCGTGGTAGAATCAATGGGACCGTCGCGCCATATACACACTGTCCCTTTACAATAACCATGGCACAACCATGCCAAAATGTGGCATGTTCTTGCCATTTGCAACCCAAATCATAATTTTTCATTTGATTTACCCCATTTTTGGCCCTTAAATAAAAATAGATGGCCAGATTTTATGGTATCTAGGTTTTCATGTTTTTGAATCATGAGCCACCATACTAAAATGGAGAAGGGGAGTTCTAGACAGAGAAAAAAAGAGGAATTTTACTAGAAAGAAGCAGAAAAATCAACAAGAAGAAGGGGGATTCAATCAAAAGTTTGAAAGATTCTCATCATATATTATGGATTCAAACTCTTCTCATCTAGGTTTTTTTCTCTCCCTTTTAATTTCATCTTGAGTTGAATAATTTTTTTGTTGATTAAGATTATTTATTTGCTTGTTGAACTTTTTATGAGTAAGCTTGAACTCTATTTCATATGTGACTAAATTTATTTTATAAAGTCATGATTTAATCTATTGGAAGCATCTATTTTCTGATATTATGTTATTTTTTATTTCATATCTTGAATCCAGTATTTATCATAATGATGAATGCTTTTAAATATATGGCTAATAGTTGAATGACATGTAAATTGATATGAATTGATAAGTGAATATTTTATATAGATTGTGTAATAAATACTGTAAATTGTATATTAAACAGAAATGTACTAAAATGATTTACATATTTAATTAGAGATTATCATTAATCATATTGCCCTTACATTTAATTTAATTCACATAGAGATATAATGAATTATTAGATGCGAAACAATTTCAATTGATCTCAAAAGAGACTGTTAAATAAACTAGAACAATTAACTAACAATACCCATATTAAATCAGAATAACGTGAATTAAAGAATTGGATGCAACTAATTAAGATGAAATCATTCGCCCTAAACTTTTCCATTAATTAAATCTTTTAGTTAATTTGTTAAGTTGTTAATTTTGTTGATTTTACTTTCTCAACCCAATTATTTCGATTTTTTCAAATAAATTCATAAATTAATCGGTATTAGATTAACACTCCTCATGGGAACGATACTTCACTTATTACTATATTACTCGTTTATGATTACGTGTACTTGTGTTGGTAAATTACACAATAGTAAGCTTTGCTTGAAAAACATGTTCCAAGGCTTCTTCCTTTCTCTTTTGTTTTTTTTTCATATGCTTGTAATGAGCCTATAAGTTCTTCAATAGTTATCGATTCTAAATCTTTTAGTTCTTCAATTATGACAACAATATGCTCAAATTTTGAATTTGTGGAACAAAGAATTTTCTCCATAATTCAAACATTACTTACATTTTCTCTATTTCTTTTTAATTGATTAGCAACTGCCAGAACTCTGCAAAAATACTTAGAAATTAATTCATATTCTTTCATATATAAAGATTTAAACTTGCCACTTAGAGTTTGAAGATATACCTTCTTCACTCTTTGGGCACCTTTGCATAAATTTTGAAGCATCTTTTCAGCTTCTTTGACAGTGGTTGCATTAAAACCTTTTCAAAACCATCTTCATCCAATCCTTGATAGATGAGGTAGAGAGCTTTCTTACCTCATTTTCTAAAATCCTTCAAGAGATCTTTTTAAGCTTGAACAAGAGTAGCCTCATCTTTGGACTTATTATACCTTTTCTCTGCAACCTCCCATGTATCTTGAGCCCATGGGAAAACCTTCATCTTAATGCTTCAATTACCGTAGTTGCTCTTGGTGAGTATTGGAATTTGGAAGAGAGCCATTTCATTGCTTGTCATGGTTAATCACAGCTTAACATTGATACCACTTTGTTGGAAGGTAGAGAGTTTAGATTACAAAAGAAGATAAATTTATTAGGAATAATTAAGGACCAAAAAGCAGGGAAAAACTCATAATCTTATTGATTTCTATTTTATTTTATTTTTTTTGTTGAGATACAATAGAAGAATTTACCCCTATTTATAATATGACACTTCCTTAACTAATGATTACGATTATACAACACACATTTAATCTAATAAGTAATAAGTATAAATCTTTTTCTAAAAATATCTATAATAATATTTACATACAAATATCTAAATTTTAGTAAAATATCATAAAAATATCCATATTCTATTATTAAATATCAAATATTTATTCTCTAAATATTTATATATTTCCTTACAAATTTTTAAAAATTGGATCACACTATTCATAATTTTTTATACCCAAATCTTACAAGCCCAATTTTTATATTGGGTCAAATCAAGTTTAATTTTCAACATAGATTTCTTTAAACCTTTCATCTATATGTAAGTTTCTTAAATTTCAAAGGAGATATATATTAATTTTCTTTCAAAAAGTAGAAGATATCATTATAAATTTTTAATTTTTTTTATTTTTTAATTTTTATATAATTTAGAGATTTATATGAAGATATTTCTTTATTAGGAACATATATTGAAATCAAAATATAAACCGAACCGACATTATCGAATAAGTTTAGTGTGGTTTGGCTTGGTTTGGTTTTACAGTTTCGTTAAGTTTAATTTGAACCTTAACAACCAAACTTATATTTCAATTTGGTTTGATTTTTGAAAAAATCAAACCAAACCACATTTCGCCCATCCCTTTATACTAAGGACTAAAACGTTAAAATTTTAAAGAAAAAATTTATTATTTTAATAACAAATTCAGAAAAAGAAATAAAATTATCAAAAAATTTCAAAATATGAGTTGAATCAAACTCATAAGTTAAAATATTACTAACCCTTTTCTTTTACTTTCTTAATCATTATTTAAAATGTATTATAAAAAAATTAAATGAATCATTTTTAGTATTTTATATCCTATATAAAATATATTTATTTAAAAATTATATAATATTCATTATTGTTTCATAACAAAAATTATGAAACTCATAATTAATATAAATATATATGTATATGTATATTTTTTAATGAACCTTGGATAACAAGGCCCTTTTATTAAAAAGAAACGAATAAAAGAAAAAGATACAATCAAGAGGGAGCATAATTAATATAAATAAAAAATACATATTTTATATTTGTTACAAATAAAAATAATCAAAATTTTCACCTATTTTTATTTCTTTAATTGAAATTAAATTTTATTATTACATAAGAATAAAAAGTATCTCTAATTACTAATTTTATTAACAAATGACATCAAATTTAATTCACATACTGTAATTTATTACTCTCGTTTTATTTAAAATTTTGTTTTATTTATTCCATTAGAGGGTTATAAGTATTTGTAACACCCCGAATCCGGTATTAAGAAAGTGGCATTAAAGCAGAGTACTACAAAAATATTTAAACACTAAATATAAAATATCTATCAAAACTATACAACTCAAACTCTTACATTTATAATAATAAAATACTCTAAATATAACAAAATCCTCATCTTGGAGCATCCTTAATCTTCTATTCATGTTAACTTCAACAAATACCAAAAGTTTGAAAAGAAGGTGAGCTAATGCCCATAAATACTTATACACAAAAATAATTTTTAAAATTTGTAATAAACAAATTTGAACATATAAAACACTTTTTAATTTCTAACAATGAGTAATATATAATATCAAGTTAGAATCTCAATTTTAATATTCATTTAAACAACGCAAAACACATTTATTCCATTATTTTTAAAAAATTCTATTAATTTTATTATTGCGTATTTTACGAGCATTATTCTAAATGACCGCCACCCCAAAAAAATTAGCCATACGTATTTTAAGGATATTATTTTCAGAGGTCGTTACTCTATAAAAAATGACCTTTACAAGCATTACTTGTAGGGATTGTCGCCCCAACAAAAACGTACTTTAGGGATATTATTTTTAAAGACCGTTGCCCCGAACACCAGTACCACATCACAACAACCATGGTCTTCACATTTTCATTCGTCAAATTATTTCACTACATTTTCATATAAATCATCCATTTGTAAATAATACAATACGTGTTAATATAATTTTTTCACTGTATTTAAAAATATAACATTCAAATAAAAATTACTATTTAAAACCGATTCAAAAAACAATTAATTACATCAACACGTGATAATTCAAAAATTTCATAAACACTAATTAAAATTTTAAAGCCAAAATTCACAAAATACATATAAATAGCTGTTTGAATATCATTTAATCATTTTTACAACTCTACTAACTTTTTCTTTTCCTCAAAATCTCTCCCCAATTTCTCAAATTTTCCCAATTTCTTCATTTTCTTCTTCTCTCTCCTCTTCCTTTCCGTCCTCTTCTTCTTCTTCTCCTCATTTTTTTCTCTTTCCTTTCTCCTTTCTTCCTTTTTCTTTCTTCCACTTTCTGTTGTTGTTTTCTATTTCTCGCTTCCAATTTATAAAAGCCAAAATTATATATATATACACCCACCGCTTCGCTGAATGAAAAAAAATCTCTCTACTCTTTTTTAAAATTTTTTTTTTTAATCCTTTGACATGGCCATGGAATAACAAAAGGAGGCAAACTCATCGTGAGAAAGTCGGATTATTTTCTAATATCAATTATACCTCTTGACTTTTTCTTTCTTACCTTTCACCCACAATAAACTTCATATTATCAAATATTTCCAATCTTCTAAAACAATATAACATATTCATCCTAATCAAATAATTTTCCCTAAAGTAGATATATACATCTTTTAAATTTCAAGCTTCTATGCCCTCACATAATATATTGTTGATATATCCATATATACATATATATATATTCTTATTAATATAAGAATCCTATGTGTTACAATATTTATAAAATATTTAAAGAGAAATAAATTTTTTTAATTTAAATATTAAAAAAATATTTTATTTAAAATTTTTTGATAATTAAATATTAAATTGTTACTGAAAAAATTAAAAAAAAAAGTGCAGAAAATATTTGACTAAAAGGTTTAATCTAACTTATTATTATTTTTTTTAATAATAGTATTTTTCTTCTAAATTTTTTATTTAAATAATAAATAAAAAATTTATTTAGTATTGAGTATATTATAAAAAATATTAAAATAAAGACTAAATATTATTGTAGTTGTAAAAAAAAATATTTTACTATTTTATGAAAGTCTAAAGACACAAAAGATGATAACTTTAAATAAGTCTAACAGATAAAAATAAAAGTTACCAAATTTGTTTTAAATTTTAGATGTACTTATTATTTTTCTAAATGCCGGGATATCCATTAATATCCCTATTTATAACTCTGTGTTTTTGTGTTTTTCTCTCGGACATGCACGATGTCTAGCCCAGCGGAATTAATGCGAGCCAATTCTTGATGTGAAATTGATCGAATGAGAGTTTTAATTGTCTGACTAAATATGTCTTCAATAACAATTAATATTAATGAATATTGTGCGTACGTAAAACGTTGAAAGAAATATCTTGGAATTGGTGTGGTGTTGATTGAATTAAAGTCTCAGTCGAGCACTTGGAAAAGCCGAAATCTCAAGAGTCAAGACGATGTTCAATGTTATTCAGAATCAATTAATGTTCACATTTTTCTCGGGAGAAAAAGAGAAAGCAACTGGCTGTGGATGGTGAGATGGGATTGATGCAAGAAATATGAATCGGACAATTAATACATGCAGTTAGCAAGCAAGACTTAGACTTCATGTTTTGAGTGGTCGGGGAGCGGCGGGGGAGATACGGCGGTGAGTGATGACTAAACTGTTGACTGCACTCTTTTTATATTGTAGACAGTAATATTTGTAAGTATTACTGTTTGTCTGTCTGTAGTACTTCATGCATCTCTGGTTGCCATACTTGTATATCAAAGGTGTGAAAATCTCCACAAAATTCAATATATTCCATGAATAAATCCACCTGCAAGTTGATTTAATCAATATTTGAATGTGACACGTAATAAAAGTCAAGCACTTGAAAGGGAATACACATGCATGTATCACGCTAATGAAAATGCTTACTCAATTCCTTTTATCAATTTCTCCCACTATTCTACCACCCAAAACGCACGCACTCTTATTTGCGGTGCGTCTGGGTCACTTATCTATTTAATTATGTTCTAGATGGAATTGATCAAATATTCAAAGAATTTCATAATGTTAATAATTATGATGTTTCTCCGTCAACGGAATTTAATCAACGAATTGAAAATCTATTTAACATAGGGCCCTATTTGTTTATGCTTTACAATAATGAATGAAACGTAAGTCTGGAATTTAAGTCCTTTGGTGATTTTGAAGCCAGAAATGTAAAGTTTGTAGGACCATCATGGACTTTGCTTGCAGTCTATGTCTATGTATGTAGTATGAATGAGTTGACGGCAACTACCTAATCTTAGTTGAAGTGGAATTCAACGATTGGCTGAGTAGAAAAAGCCAACTAAAATATGTGTGTGTGTGAGTATAATTAATTCTGACATTTTGACCCGTAACGCAATATATATATATATATATATAATTAATGGGCATCCTTTTCAAAGTCAACTGTATATTGACATTTTGTATGCATATATGCCTTCTGTATATGTGTATAAGAGGAATGATATTGGTAGTTAAATATATGGTTTTTGCAGTAAATCAAATAAATTAGAAAAATGTCAAGGAGCCATACCATAAACATTGCTGCGATTCTTC
Organism: Azadirachta indica; assembly: GCA_022749755.1. Classification (NCBI taxonomy): domain Eukaryota; kingdom Viridiplantae; phylum Streptophyta; class Magnoliopsida; order Sapindales; family Meliaceae; genus Azadirachta; species Azadirachta indica. The sequence goes on from CM040443.1 coordinate 2,060,797, forward strand.
TCGTCTTCCTAGTTTTATCAATGATTTCATATCCATCGCTAACAGAAGCAAGAATTCTGAATTTTCAAGCTATCCAAGGTACAAATTTTATCTTCACAAATTTATTATTTTATTAATTTCTTGATCTCAGTAATCTGAATTTCCAATTTCTTAATTAATTTCTTCTGGCAATTGCATGCGTTAATTCTTTCGAAATCTCAATATTCAGGAGGTTTAGTTCATCCGAATTTGAGGGAAAGGTTAGTCCATCGAACTCTCAGAGAAATCCCTCCAATGACGAATACCCCAAATGCAGCTCCACGAGTCGACCGTCATGGTTAAACTACTTTATTATCCTTCATTTCAACAACTCATTTGTTGCCGCAGCTAGTATATATGATGATAATAATAATATAAAATTAAGAAAATCATTCCGTTATCTGTAATACCTTATACAAAAATAAATGTCACATTGTATAATTTTGAATAATTTCTTTAATGTTCTAATTTATTTGTTTTACCTAAAATTTTCTCTCGTTTTATATTATGATGACAACACAAAAAACCAAACACTATTAGCTCAATAAATTTATTCCATTTCTAGGCATATATGCCTATACTCTATTCTGTAAACTCAGCTGAGATGCTAAAGTAGATAAGTAAATTTATTTTATAACATAATATTTCATATATGAATTCGCCTTTGGCAGCATAAATTATGATAGTTACAAATGTATTGTGCACAAGGAATTTAATCCTTGTTGTTGAGTTGATTTTGATGTCGCTCCTATTTTATTTTGCTCTTATGAACATAGACAACAACTTATTGAATTAAATTAGTATTGTGAAAGTGATTAACAAATATTCTTGACCACGTGAATTTTCCTCCAAGTTTGAAAGTTACAAGTAATGTGGAATAGATGCTATGTTATACAATTTTTTACAGTTATGTATAAAATGTTTATAATTTGATCCTAAAGTTATAGTTGACTTTGAAATATAACATTTTATCTCTTAATTTATAAAATATTTTTTTTAAAGTTCATCCCTTTTAAATTTAATATTTTAGCATGATTCTATATTTTTAAAAAGTGAACTTTAACCTTAATTTTAATTGATAAACTACTTTTAGAACTTGGAATCTTCAACTTAAATTACTAATACGCCATTGTGATCTCATTAATTTTCAATTACAACTCCATTGCTGATATTTAAATAAAGACAATCTTAATGGGATAGTTATAATGTAATATAGGAATTAAAAATTTAGTAAAATAAAAAAAGTGGGTTGAAGGTAAGCCCTTACTAATGGTGATAGGTAGATGACTAGTGTTTTAAAAATTGTGAGGGTTACATTCTTTTCTTTTCTTTTTTTCAAGTATTTTCAATATATTTTAGTTGTTCTACAATTCAAAGCTTGCCTTGGACTTCTTCCCCTCAACCTTTGTACAAATTAAGGATTAGCAGTTAAATTTGCTTTCTATCTTTAAGTTGTCCAAATTAAAGGTTCAATCTCTCTTGCACTTTCCAAAATTAAATTAATAAGAAATGATGATTTATTCTAGTGATGGCGTACACACGATATTACTTGTGAATACAAATTAAATAACGAAGAATTAGTAACATCGGGGTCCCTACTTATTTAATTAGTTTTCATAAATAAATGATTTTTTTAGTTTTAATAAATAAATGGTTTTTTTGGTCCATTTATAAGAAATAGGTCTATAATTGGGATATTATACATTACCCTCCAACTCTTAAGAAAAAGCAATTTGCTCCTTAAATTTGTAGCTTATGTGAGATATCCCTAACTTTTAAAGTATAAATATATAGAGATACACTTCTAGTTTTAAAAAATATATATTTAAAGATACACCTCTAGTTTTAGTAAAAGAGATAGGAAGATACTCTTAACAGATTATTTTTATTTTAAATTAACTATTTTACCTCTCAAAAATTAAAAGGTATATATAATGATCATATTGTTCTTTTTTGTTTTTACAATAATCAATATAAAATTTTTCTAACATTTAAATTTAAAAGTATAATAATATTTTGACTTTTAATTATGTTTCTCTTTTCAAATTTGCCATCAATTTCCTTTCAAATCTCCTTTCAAAAAATAATTAAGAGTCAAATATATTATAACTTTCAAATTTAAATATTAGAATAAAATTATATTAGTAATTAAAAATTAAAAATTGGATAATATAGTCATTTTATATACCTTCTAAGAGTATGAGAGGTAAAATAGTTAATTTATGATAAAAACCTTCACATTTTTTTTAAAAATTAGGGATATCTCATAAGTTAAAATTGTTCTTCTAACAAAAACTAAAGGGTAAAATATAATATCCTATTTATAATTCCCACTAAAATAACAAAATGAACCTTAGAATATTCTAATAAGAAAAAATTTAACAACATGAAAGGGGATTTTAATATTCTAATAAGAGTTAGGACCTATTTATTAATTATTATGAATGAACAAATTATACTTTTATTTGTACATACTTTTAAAACTCATAGAACCAAAAGTTATTATTCATTCTACAAATATGTGAAGTACTACAAGTTCACTTTTCACTAGGACAATTCAAAGCTTGGATTATTGACATTTTGATTTTTAATATTCAATAATTCTATAATACGTCATCTTTGGTTGCTATGTGTATTTAAAAATATTCACAATTGATTGTTTCAAGTGGCGGAGCTATTTAGGTGCTGAGGGCGTCGTGGGCCCCAGGCCTCGCCAAAATTTTTTAAATAAAATATTAATTTTTATTTTATTTCTTGATTAGAGAATGTAAAATATTCAATTAGCCCCCTTAAATTTTTTTTTTAAGGTTTGATGTTTTTTATATTAAAATTAATATCTTTCTTTTTTATATTTTTAATTATTTATGTTTAAATTATATACTAATAAGTGAGTTAAACATAACTTTTTTTAAATTTTAAACCTATTTAGTTATGTTTATAAACTAATTTTTCTATAAGAAATTACTTATTTAATTTTATCCTCCATAATTAGAAATCTTTTCTTCATAGAAAAACTATATAATCTTGAAAACGTTTTGCTTATAGAAAAGAATTTTTATGACTAGTATATTTATCATAGACCTCTATGAAATAATCAAAAACATAAAATTTGTTGATTTTTTTAATTTTCTCTCTTTTTCAATCAAACATAAAAGTCTTTTTTAATTTTGAATAAGTTAGTATGTCTTAATAACTTTTTTATTTTTATATATTATTAACGTTAAATAATAATATTGTTTTTTTACTATTTTAATTTTAATATTTATTTTTTTTGATTAATTTTTTATTTTGAATTTAAAAAAGGATTAAATTATTATTTGCCCAAAATGCGGGCCTTCAATTTTTCTTTGGCTCCGCCCCTAAAAAGATGTTTCTATAAGAAAAAAATGATAAAATGATAACAAATTTACAACCAAAAAATAATTAAAGGTCAACATATTATTATAACTTTCAAATTTACATATTAGAAATAAGATTATGGTTGTTATTACAAAATAAAAATTTAAAAAAAAAATTATTTACATGTATTTTAACAATTGAGGAGTAAAATAAGTATTTGAAGAGGTATCTTGATATTTAAACGATATAGATTGAACAACAAAGCAAACTTTAACTAAGGGCGCTTGAAGCATTCTTTAATCAAGGTAGGAATTGTTGTTAGGTGCAAGCGGCAAGTAAGTGAGAAATTAAAGAAATCTTGTTTATTAATTATTGGCTTAATTAATTTGGTATATAAAAGAACTTAATTAACTTATTCATAAATATTAACCATTTGATTTTAATTGTCATTCTTATTTTATATTAATTTTCTAGCAATATATACACCTGCATGCCAAATTAAAAATCTTCAATTAGGTTTTCTAAAAAAAGATCTTAATTAATTTTCTAGAAAGGTGCTTGATAATTGAATATCAATTTTCAAGTGAAGCGGGAGCACTTTGATACAAACATACTTTTTATTTTGCATGTCTGATAATCTGAGAAACATGGAATATGTATTAGACAACATGGAATAAGGGTAACTATTTTCAACCACGTGGTGGAAATCCAAAAGCACGTGGCGGACCTGGTACTGGTATACCTCGACCCCTAGGAACTTTCTGCAGAGTCCGGCGGAGTGCTAGACCTTCTGCCAGACTTCGATTGACTAAGCTTTCTGCATGCAGGCCATTAGTAATTAAAAGAAATAATCATATATATATATATATATATTAAATACATATGCTGAAGAGAAGGATAAATTTTAATTAATTCATATATATTAATTAGTATCATGAAATTGATATTAATTTTTTGAGATTTGCACACCTTGGATAGCCGAGAAATTCAGAATTTTGGCTTCAGTCATCGAAGGCAGTGAACCTAAACTTATTGATAAAAGAAGGCAGACAAGAAGTAGAGAATAGACAGTTGCAGTACTAATACTATTACTCCCATGGAACCTTGACATTTTTAATAAAGAAACCTAAATGAAGAAATTATGTTCTTAAAATCAAATTGTACTTGGTTTATTATAAAGAAACCTTCAACTGTGAATCCTTTTATATGCAAGTATGGCAACCTGAGAGAAGATGTACTACAAGACGGTAAGATTTACAATTACTTAATTTTTTTTCAAAGGAAAAAAAAATACATTCAACAATTTAAGCTTTGAATTATACAAGTCAGAAAAAGAATAGGGGCCTGAAGTTATTAACCCTTTAAATTGATTTTTCAATCCTTTAATTAATTCTATTGACTGAGAAACAGATTATTAATATTGTTAAATTCTTTGAATATTAATAACTGGCACATAATTTAATAGATATAAGTCTTGCTTTGCCACCGTATATCTCTCACTTAAAAGTGGTAATAGTAAGTCTTGCTTTTAATTTCCAAATGCTTGACTTTGACTTGCATTTGGGGTTTAGTTGAATATCGATTGAGAATTGTAGTGCAAGACTTGCTTTTAATTTCCAAATGCTTGGCTTGCTTGTAATAAGTGTTGGAATTTATTAAGAATTGATTTATAATTGTAGTGGAATTCAAATAGATGTCCTTTTCTTTTTTTTTCCGAATAGAAACATGATTAAGAAACATGCAGTTGAATTTCATTTGAAAATCCCTTTTGCCTAACTTTTATCATGATACATAGATTACTGTTATTATTGACTTCTAATAAAAGAATTATACACAAGACTTGGTGAGTTACAATCCACTCAGATAATCTAGATGAAAAAAACAGTGAAAAGAAAAGGCCAAAATTATTACGTAATCTTTATTCAAAGAGAGCCAGAATTTAGGAGAAAAAAAAGGATAATACCCATACCACCCTTATGAACCCAGAACATATACAATATACTATAAAATGTATCAGAGATGGCCAAAAACGTATAGTTTTTTGTTTGAAGAAGTTAATGGAGTAAAGAAGCAAGAAAAAGAAGAATTGAATAGAACAAAAGAGAAAATAGTGTTCACCATTTAGTTACTAATCACGTGTTATAGTTAATTTCATAGTTTAAAACAAATTATTCTTTTACATAAACAAATAAAAAAATTATACAATTGACTAGCTATTAATTAGCTACAGTATTTTAAACAAACAAACCAACAAAATAGAATAATGAAAAAAAAAAACTCACCTTAATTGAGGTTCATCAATTTTCAGCTCAAGAGACAAGTATCAATTATGAAATATAAAATAGAAGATAAGATTTGATGATAGTAATTATAAGAGATAGGTTTATAATTCACTAAAATTAAGTTATAAAAAGAAGTTTGAGATTGACTAAAAGTCAAAAGAAAATTTTCATAACTTGTACAATTAATAAATTAAAAAATATAATAATAACAATATAAAATTAAAAAAATCATTCCCATCATCTGTAATACTTTATAGAAATTAAAATTTCACACTTATGTAATTTTGCATTAATGTTGTAATTCACCTATTCTACCAAAAACTTTCTCTTGTTTTATATTATGACAGAGACACTAAAAAGTAAACGTTATTAACTCAAAAAATTAATTGCATTTCTAGGCATATATGCCTGTACTCCATTATGTACACTCAGATGAGATGCTAAAGAAGATGAGTAAATTTATTTTATAACATAATATTTCATACATGTATTCGTCTTTGGCAACACTAAATTATGATAGTTACAAATGTACACTTGTGCACAATGACTTCAATCCTTCTTGTTGAGTTGACTTTGATGTTGCTCCTATTTTATATGGCTCTTATGAACATGTATATAACAAATTATTGAATTAAATTAATATTGTGCAAGTAATTAACAAATATTTTGATGGCATAAATTTTTCTCCAATTTTAAAAGTTAAAAGTAATTTGGAATAGTTATTAGAAGATACTGTCATAAAATTAAAATTTTTTTCTTATTTCATAATTTCTATATAATTTAGAGATTTATATGAAAATATTTCTTAATGTAGGAACCCAAGTTGAAACCGAGCCAAACATTACCGTATTAGTTTGTTTGATTTTTCTCAGTTTGGTTTCACAATTTAGTTAAGTTCAATTTGAACGTTAACAACCAAACTTATATTTCAATTCGGTTCGTGTTTTGGAAAAATTGAACTAAACCCAATTTCCCCATTCCTACATATTAAGAAATAAAATGTTAAAATTAAAAAAAATTATTATTTCAATAAAAAATTTAGAAAAAGAAATACAATTATAAAAAATTTTCAAAATATGAGTTGAATCAAACTCATAAGTTAAAATATTGCTAACCCTTTTCTTTTTACTTTCTTAATAATTATTTGAAATGTATTATAACAAAATTAAATAAAACATTTTTAGTAATTTATTTCTTGTATAGAATATATCTATTTAAAAAGCATAATATATTCATTATGTTTCATGACAAAAATCACGAAACTCATAATTAATATAAATATATATGTATATTTTTTTAACGAACCTTGTCTAGCAAGGCCCTTTTATCAAAAGGAAAGGAGTAAAGGAAAAAAATACAATCAACGGGGAGCATAATGAATATAAATACAAATATACATATTTTACATTTGTTACAAATAAAAATAATTAAAATTTTTTTTGCTATTTTAATATTTTTAATTGAAATTAAATTATATTATTTAATAAGAATAAAAAAAAGTATCCTAATTACTAATCTTATTAACAAATGACATTAAATTTAATTCACATATTGAATTTATTATTCTCGTTTTATTTAAAATTTTGTTTTATTTATTTCATTAGAGGATTATAACCATCTATGAAATATTTAAAAGAAAAATATATTTTTTTAATTTAAATATTAAAAAATATATCATTTAAAATTTTTTTGATAATTAAATATTAAATGATTACTAAGAAAAAAAAAGTATAAAAAATATTTGAGCATATAGGTTTAATCTAACTTATTGTTATTTTTTTAATAATAGTATTTTTCTTCTAAATTTTTATTTAAATAATAAATAAAAATTTTATTTGTTATTGAGTATATTGTGAAAAATATTAAAATAAGGATTAGATTATTGTAATTGTAAAAAAATATATTTTGTTATTTTATGAAAGTCTAGAGATACAAAAAATGATAAACTAACAAGTCAATAAACAAAAATAAAAAATTAATAAGTTTTTTTGAAATTTTAGAGGTATCAATTATTTTTCCAAATGTTAGGGATATCTGTAAATATCCTTAGTTATAACTCTATGTTTTTTTTGTTTTTCTCTCAGACATGCATGAAGTCTAGTCCAACGGAATAATGCGAAGCCATTCTTGGTCTGAAATTGATCGAATGAGAGTTTTAATTGTCTGACTAAATTTGCCTTCAATAGCAATTAATATTAATGAATATGTGTGCGTACGTAAAACGTTGAAAGAAATATCTTGGAATTGGCGCGGTGTTGATTGAATTAAAGTCTCAGTCGAGCATTTGGAAAAGCCGAAATCTCAAGACTATGTTCAATGTTGCTCAAAATCAATTGATCTCCACATTTTTCTCCGGAGAAAAAGAGAAGGCAGAGAGCCGTGGATGATGAGATGGGATTGATGCAAGAAATATGAATCGGACAATTAATACATGCAGCTAGCAATCAAGACTTAGACTTCACGTTTTGAGTGGTCGGGGGACGGCGGGGGACATACGGCGGCGACTGATGACTGAACTGTTGACTGTACTCTTTCTAATTTCTTGTCAGTAATATTTGTAAGTATATCCAAGGTGTGAAAATCTCCACAAAATTCAATATATTCCATGAATAAATCCAAGTACAAGTTGATTTAATTAATATTTGAATGTGACACACAATAAAAGTCAAGCACTTGAAAAGGGATAAACATGCATCAATCATGCTAAAGAAAACGCACGCACCCTTATTTCATATATATATATATATGTGTGTGTGTGTGTGTGTGTGTGTGTGTGTACAAAGCTAAAAAATATAGTAAGAGCCGGATGGAATTCTTATATCGTTGAACAGCTTAATTTACATATGTAAATGAAATATTTAATACACAAGAAAATGAATTAAGGAGATTGAGTTCACATTACGTTCATCGTCAATCTCTCCAATTCTTTCACTATATTTTTAAAAAAAATTTTAGATTTTTTTGTCTTCTTAATTATTTTATTTTTAAGTTTTTGTAAATTACAAATTATAATGAAAGAATTAGGATTTATATTAATTAACAAAAGAAAAATTAGAAATTTCAGGGGTGTAGAAAAATTTGGGTCAGACAATTCAAGTTAGGGTCGTAAGTTTAGCATTTTGAAAAGCTGAAATCTTAGGTGACACGATTATATATAGCCTTTAATTAATTAATTAAGAAGTTAGGGCAATTAAAAAATAATTAATTAAATAATTAATGCAAACAATAATTATAAATTGTAAGAATTAATTAATATGTAATATGTTTAAGTTCAAAGATAATCACAGTTGATGTTCACATTTTCTGTTTCATATTACTGAGGAAGAAAAGAGAAGGATACGAATGTGATCGATCGTATTAGTAAGGCAAAAAATATGAAGAAATATTTTAGAAGTTGTGTAGTGTTAACTGAATTCCAAATGCAAGTCAGCATTTGGAAAAGCAAGACTTATTATCAATTTTAGGTGGTGGGTCTGCGTCACTTATCTATTTAATTATATTCCAGATGGAATTGATCAAATATTCAAACAATTTAATAATATTAATAATTTTAAGTTGTTTTTCTGTCAACAGAATTTAATTAAAGGATTGAAAATCATTTTAACATGGGGCCTTATTCATTTATGCTTTACAATAATGAATGAAACGTAAATCTGGAATTTAAGTCCTGAATTTGGTGATTTTGAAGCCACAAATGTAAAGTTTGTAGCACCATCATAGACTTTACTTGCAGTCTATATCTATGTATGTAGTATGAATGAGTTGACGGTATCTACCTAATCCAAGTTGAAGTGGAATTCAACGTTTGGCTGAGTAAAATAAGCCAACTGAAATATATATGTAATTAATTCTGACTTTATGACTTAAAACAATATATATATATATATATATAATTAATGGACGTACTTTTCAAAGTGAAAATACTCCAAATGTAGCTCCGGGTGACCGCAATAATCAGCATTAGATTATTCTGCTACCCTTCACTTCAACAATTCATTTATTGTTGTAGCTAGCATATATGATAAAGTTGATGTGGGAATTTCGCTCGGCTCACACCAGGTCTTGGAGATGATTTGGGTGCTCTTGACGTGGTCAATGATGTTACACCAGGCCTTTGTTTCAGGAACTAAGTCACGTGGTCCGAAACTAGAACAAGGTTCAACTAGACCAACGTCTTCTTTACATGTTAAAGTAGTTGCAACTCAACTTGCCTACAACACCTTCCTCTGTCACCACCGGCCTTAGAGCTAACTTAAACTCCTAACTTCACTACCTTAACCTACAAATCTCTGACAAAACAACACAAAGCTTAGATAGAGGTTGCCACTCCAACAACCATCCTTCAATGCTTAAGTCTGACTTTATCAGAGGGTAAAGTTTAAAGAGCGTAGGTACAGCCCTTTTTATGTATTCAAAAATAAAATGGTGAATAGAGAATAAGGTCTAAAGAAAAATTTCATGACCAAGTCTCATTACTACCTTCTTAGGGGCATAGAAAAGGGAAAGGTTCATAAATCACTCATATGATGCTTATGAAAGTAGAATAGTGCTGGGAGAGTATATTTTATGGACAACTGAATGCTCCAGAGTCTTTTCTTAGAGAATTCCTTTCTTGGATGATGATGAGAATCAATGTTTACCACCTTAAACTTGTGAAACATATGTTTTTATATGGGAGAAAAAGCTGAGCTATGATTAGATAAGGAATGTTGCCCTAATTTTGCTTAACTCTGGTCAAGTGGCACCTTTTTATTGATTTTAGGTGGTGCCATATAGCTGGCGTGGATTGGTGGTTCTGGCCTCATTCAGATGATGTGTACCACGTACTTTTCTTCCACTGGTCTAAGGCAAGAGGCCGTTTTTCCTCCTTTCTATGTAATAGAACCTCATCAGCCCTTTTAACCTAGAGAGTAGTCCCTACTGACGCACAACTGGCTTTTACCATATTGTCTAGCCTTTACCCAACTTAATGCATACCTTGTCCCTTACCATATTCAAAGATTGTCTCATTCTTATTTTGTTATCCCCTATAAGATATTTTGGGGTGTGAATTTTGGCTTTAACGAGAACATATGTCACCTGACCTGGTTATTAGAAGATCTAGTTATTAAGGCATCCTTGGTTCCTTATTAAGGAGGTTATAATACTAAGTAGCGCACCACTTGTAACAAGCAAATACATATCTCTTGTTGTAACGCAAGGCTAAAGGCGCTACTCTAACCCTCTTTTATAGATTGTAGCATAAGACAATGCCTATTGTATGTGTTAGGGTTCATCATTATAGTTTCCTTATGTCCCATGGTTTTTGGTCACATGGACAATTCCTCACATCCCAAGATTTCTGAACACGTAGGTGCTTCCTCATGTCCCAAGATTTCTGGTCTCGTGAGAATCTTCATAATCACCCGAATTTATGAGCATTTCCTCATGTCCTAGGTTTTTTGGTCATATGGGTGATTTCTTATGTCCTAGGGTTTTTAATCACATGGGTAATTTCTCACGTCTCGGGGTCTGTAGTCACACAGGCGATTCCTCACGTTTTAAGGTTTCTGGTCACATGGGCATTTGTCAACAATGATGTTGAATATTCTGTCAATACATAGTAAAGAGCCTAACTCAAGGTGGGTTTAACCCAATTGCTTTCAACCTAGTTCTTAGTTTACTTGTTATTCTATTTGCACCAAGTTAATGGTGAAGTAGGTCAATTCATCTTCTGTTAGTTGGAACGATCACGGGCTCATATTCTGCTACCTATCTTGTCTTAAATTTCTCGATAACAGAGGTCCCCCAGGTTTTAATGATTAAGGCAGAGCTAAAAGCATTAGAAGCTACTACCTTTCTTTATCAGAGTACACTTGGCACCTGGGTCAACTACGTCCCTTCTCTGATCCAAGCCATTTACTATTGAGCGAAAAGCTATAGTAAGCTGAGTGTTACTAGGTTCTCAAGTATAAGCTTGATCATCATAACATGCTTTTAGCAAATAAGGTAGGCTATTAGATGACTTTAAAGTTCTCATGTATGCTTTATTATGTCAAGCGACTAGGTCGTAAGCTATTTGTTAGAGAAATAGTTTACTTGGTCCCTACTTACTTCAAGTTAACGAGATAACCTTTCTGTTCATTCCTTCTTCATTTTTCTTCTTTCACTTGTTTTCATGCACATTGACTTGCTCGTGAAGACAGTATTAAGAAGGTCTTTACTTGTCAAGAACCCAATCCTTTCTTAACTAACCTAGTCAAGGTGGGCCTGACTGAGGTTACATGTCAAAGTAATGACTCAAGGATCTCTTCTTGTTTATACAGAGTAGTTTTTGTCTTCTTCACTTTGCGCTCTTTTTTAGGCATTATTTGATCTTTAAAGACCCCAACTCAGGCTTTGAAGACATTGGTAAGAAAAAAATGAAAGAGTGCAACATCAAATATTGCCAAGGTGCTACCTTTATGGGTTTCACCCCGATCTTTAGAGGAGCTAACTCAATCTCTGAAGATGTCGACGAAAAAAAAAGGTGAAGGACGGCAATGTCGACAAATCTCTGGTCCCCTAAATTACTTAATGAGTTGGGTAGTACCTTAAATGACTCCTTCCTTCATACTATCCAAATGCTTCCCTTACTAAAATTCACCTTTAAGTTGAAGAAGGTTAACAAGGTGTTTGACTTAAGGACTAGTGGGATCATGGACTTAGGCTCCGAGCTGCTCTTTTGGTGAGTGAACTTTTATCTTTTCCCTTCTCATGTGAGATTTTATAATTCTTATTCTTTATTATATTCCTTTTTTCCTTATTCATGTTCGAGCATAGTAAAAAGCTAAAGGAGGTTGTTGTCTCATCTAAGCTCTTTAAGGAAGGATGATTTCTGGTCATTCATCTCTACTCAGCTGCAAGATGTAGTTGACCTCAATTGACATTGAAGATTCCTTTTAGAAGGATCTGCCTCCATGATAAGCAAGGATCCAAGTGCTTGATTTATTGCTAATCTCAGTAGAGATGCACCAGCTTCATATCTAAGATAACTTTGCTTGAGAAGATACAAAGTACGTCAAAAAGGCACCTGAGCCTTTTAAGAGACCAAGTGCTTCTAGCAGCTCTAATAAAAGAGGTGGGCTACGAAAGATGAGGGCTCAGCATGGTCAACCCAACTATCCAATAAGCTAAGCAACATCTTGGATAAGTGGTTCTCTTATGCTTTTCAGGTGCTTCCTTTGATAAAATTCACTATCTTGTTGGTTGATGTAAAGAGAGATAGAGGGATAGCTAGCCTGAGACCTAAGTCATGCATCTTTAAAAGGAAGCTTAGGAGAAAGATGTCAAGGTCCATAAACTTTTTGCTGAACTTGAGGAAGCACAAAAGAAAGTAGATTCCATGTTGTTTGTCTAACTCTAAAACAAGGTGGGTGGGATAAGGAGCTTCAAGGGAAGATTGCTCAGCTTAAGATAGAGTCAGGCTTGAGCTATATGAATGGTTACCAGTTGGCTTAATTTGAGGTCTATAGATCGTATCCTTCTTTAAGCTTGAAGCTCACAAACTATGGGTTTGATTATAACGAGGTGTTGACCAAGCTTCAAAAGCTTGCCTGGGCTGGACCTTTTCAAGTGCAAGCTATTAACCGTTTACTAGATTTGGAAGTTTTGTCTCCCAACTCTGGGTATGCTGAAAATGACCAGAAATGGGACAAAGAAGGAGGTGGTTTTGATGCGGATTCATAAGCTTGCTCTGAGCTTGAACCTTGCTCTAACCCAATTTCCCTCTTAAAATGTCTTCCTATGCTTCTGTTGTTGTTTCCACAAATCGTGTGTTGAAGCAGTTTTTGAGGACTTGCCTTGCTTGGAATATTGTGCCCGTATTGTATTCTACTTTGTATGATGTTGTACCATGTTGGTTTTCACCAAGCTAGCTGGTATATATAAGAAGCACTAGTACTCTTTGACTTCAAATTTGTTTAACTGACTCGACACAAGCTAATTCCCTCATTAGCAATCACTGTCAATCTGACGTAGTTTTGGCCTCATTCAAGTATAGCCCAGGTTAACTCGATTAGGACCAGACACTTCAAACACAAAACCTGGAAGTAATCTATTATAGTAAAGAGTAATGCCGTTATAGAGACATAGCCGATATCATGGCAAAATAACTTTCGTAAAATGGAGAAATAATCACGGTGAAATAACCGTATAAATATAACTATGATGGTATAACCATGAAGATGTAATCATAACAAAATAATCACAGTGTGTATAACCATATAGGTATAACCATGGTAATATAACCACAGAGATTCAAGCTAGGTGATGTGTTTCTCCAAAATATCTTATGAAAATCAAGGTAATGAAATAACATACTTAGGCCTTTTCGAGAGCACATAAGAAAACTGTAGTCACTATGGACTTAGATAATAATGAGATCAGTCCTAGGTAGTACTTTTTTTAAAGATACCTTATAAAAACCAAGGTAAGAAAATAACATACCTAGACCTTTTTGGAAGTACACAAGAGAATCATAGTTGCTATTGACTTGAAGAAATTACAATGACCACAAAATAACCAGGTCAAGACCAAATTCAACCAAGGTCATTGGTTGCACCTAGTTGATCAACCTTGTTGGACAATAGAGAACATTAACATCCGATTATTCATTGATAAAATCAATCAAGGTAGCTTGGACCTTAAATTTGAGCTTAGATCCCACCTTCATCACCTTGGTAGGACCATTCTTGCTTACCTCGTGACATTTCCCAACTAAGGTAATGTAATACCATCTTGTGACTTGTTAATCTTCTCAAATAATTCTACTAGATACTTTTTGGAAACTTTATCTTTAAGTGGTAGGTAGAGACAACCTCGTTGTAGCTAAAAGGATGGATGTCCCAATGTCATTTAGCATGATCTAAGGTGATTTGCTATTAAGAGGCCACCATGGTGATCAACTGGGTTAGTACTTTCCTGATGATCATTAGCAAGATTATGTTTTTCTATGGCATTAAGCGGTCATCGGTAAGGGCACTAAGTGAGGTGGCTATTTGATGCAATCTTACTATCCTCAATCCTAACTTGTTAAAAGTGCTCTTGAATTAAGTGGAGACCAGTTACATCATTACGACCACCTTCATAGTAGCGACTAAGCCCCATTGAACATAATTGGAGTAGAAGTCGGCTTGGATACATTGGGTGCTCCAACTGCAATAATAGCTCTATGCTTATTATAAGCTGAAGTGGTATCATAAGGATATGTCTTCTTTGCTCTCTTAAAGTCTTAAACTAAGGTAGGGCCTCTATAGCTGGTGCTAACAAGATTGTTGTGCTCGCTCCCTCTAGCCTCTAATTGACCTCAATCTATCCTTGTTGGATAAGTCTCTTGGTTATATTTTACTTCTTGATTCTTCTCTTGTACTTCATGACCATGATCATTATAAAAGTCATGATACCTTTAAATAATCTTCCCTTTAGGTGGAATAGTATGCTTAAGAGGCTTCATAAATAAGCATTTATGTTCCATTACATAAGAGATATGCTCTTTTGAAGTATCTGAAAGATAGCATCTTTTACCGAAAATGGATCCTCCTTGCTTGCTTGATCAAATAAACGATACAAGTAGAAGATTGGCTAACACTAGCTCAAATTGAGGTAGGCCCTTGTATAGCACTGGCAAAGATAGGTTTCCTTAATGAGGTGGAAACTTTCTTATTAGGGTAGGATCATGCCTTAGGTACAGCCTTACTGATAAAGGTAAGAAATATCTTGGATACTTCTAGGTAGGACCTACTACTAAGTTCTACCTGGTCTATTTAACATAATAGAAAACAATATACATGAGCTCCTTTAAGATCATTAAACAAGCATCAAATCCCAAAATTCTCAATATGACTATTAGGTTGATCTGATCTTGGTAGTAATATAAGCAAATATCAACATGACTACTAGGTCAATTTGACCTTGGCAACAATATAAGAAAGATAACATTAACATGGCTACCAGGTCAGCCTAACTTTGGTGATAATATAAGTAAGATAATACAAGTAAAACTCAACTTAGCTACTAGGTTAATCTAACTTTGGTAATAATATAAATGATGCATTACAATCTTTCAAAGCAATCATGCATCTCTAACCATGCCAGTAAGTAGGCATACTAGAGTTATGTAAGAGGTCTAGCAAGGTAGGTTTTAACTTGCTCGATTTGAATTAGGTCACCCCTACTTCCATATCATGCAAT
Source organism: Azadirachta indica (assembly GCA_022749755.1). Lineage (NCBI taxonomy): Eukaryota > Viridiplantae > Streptophyta > Magnoliopsida > Sapindales > Meliaceae > Azadirachta > Azadirachta indica. Next base: position 2,076,645 of record CM040443.1, read on the forward strand.
TATTTTTCAAGCATTCTACAAGAAAGAGTTAAGAGTTACCTTCCTCTTAGCACTTCACTATTAGAAAATACCTTGGGTCGCTGCAAGAGAGAATATCTCAACAACTACGATGGCTTCTAGGTGGTGCTTAAGCATGAGATTTAAGTAGAAGGAAGGACTTGGTTATTCACCATGCTGGTTGGACTCGCCTCGGTTAGCTTGAGTATGGTCACGCTCATAGCAACTATTTATCCAGTCCCTCGGTCCTAGCTGTGGAGGTATTAGGTACCAGGTTGTCAAGTAAGCATGCGACCATGTATTGAAAGCAAGCTCAACTTTTGACTATCTTCCTAACCTTCTTGGCCTTTCCTCCTCTTAACTAAGTATACAACCAACCCCTCTTAATTTTGGCTTTCGTAAACTCAAAAGGAGTCTATCTCCTGGATAGGCGATTTGTCACATGTTGAAAATTGAAGGCAAAATCTAGTTATGTGAGGCACTCAATTTAGCTTATAAAACCGAATCAAGTACTCCTTGATTACCTAAGATCACCCTTTGTGTGTGTTGGTGTTAGAGATGAAGAAATGCACTATCAAAATGAAGAGAATGTAAGTGAAAATAAGGGAGAAAAAGAACCCACCGTACTACACTTAAAGAAAATGAAATGAATGGCTTCTTCTTTTTATTTACTCGATGCTTACATTTATATATTTACAAACCAATACATGAGATTTGCCCTTATACAAATGGATGGTAGAGATTAGATTACACAAATAAAATCTTACCTAACTCTCACCTACCACCATTTAACATAAATTAGGCCAATTGGGTCATAGAGTGTGTTTACAAACTTTAGCCATTTTATGCCTTAAACAAATACAACACATTTGGGGTCAATTTAGAAAAATTTAGACCACATATCTTCATGTTCAAGCTGCCCATTAAGCTTATGATTTGCTCCAAAACAACCATTAGGCCTTCAACACTTGAAATCCTCCCTTGCATGTATGTTTGCTTGTGCTACACTGTTCACCCACAGCACTATTCATCCGCGAACAAGTATTTTTGCACGCTCGCGTATAAGAAGGTGCCGCTCTTGTGCCCATGTGTTAAAGGTGCGCATAAGCTAGTATAGCTAGTTTATGTTAGAAATCAATGACATGTTGGAGAAATGCCACTTGCTATTTTTCATGGATGGGCTATAACTGTGGGTAGAGCAAGAGTTACAGTGAAGAAATGTTCAAAACCTTACCTCGGCATTAACAGCAGTGGAGTTCTTGATTGAGCATCACCCACAGTCTCCAAAACGTGACCGGAATTGAAACTCACCAAAAGTGGTCATGACAAAGGTGAGGCAGTAAAGCCTCATAAGTCGAGACCCTAATATGAGATGGAGCAGCTGTTAAAAGCTCTCGAACAGGGAGATGGCAATAAGGGGTAGTTTGACAAGCAGTAAGAGCAAAAGAAATGGACGTGCTACTTGTGTGATGGGGATCATTATACTAAAGAATGTCTGTAATGGAACCGCCTTAATGCCTTGCTAAGCTCATTCAAATCCGATGAGGATGACTAGATTGGAGCAGTGCGCATCCTCAACTCAATGAAGGCCAAACGGATGCAAGAGGGAGAGACGTCCAGTGCCAAGTTAGAATCAAAGCCGAAGCTCGGGAAGACGTTTAAGTTCGTCAACGCTGGCATTAATGGGACAAGCTTTAAGGGTTTTATTGATTGTGGCGCTAACTAATGCTTGATTTCAGAGAAGTTGGCAGCATGTTTGGGGTTGGTGCTAAGCAAAGAGCCGCAATGGATTAAGGTTGGGGATCAACCCTCTTGGCTAATTTACAGAGTTGCTCGCAGCGTACCCATCATTATTGGAACTTAACATGGAAAGATCGACTTGAATATAGTGCTGATAAGTAACTTTAAGCTCATGTTAAGTAACGAATTCATTGATAGGTTATTGCCCTGCACATTTACTAAAGACGCATATATTGAATTACATGATGTGGAAAGGCAACATAAGGTGTTGATCGAGCGGGTTTGAGTTAGCAACAAGGTATTATCTGCTTTCCAGGCTGTAAAAAATGCGGAGGCTTACTTGTTACAGTACAAGGAAGATGGTAATTCATCTCCAAGGCTTGGTATTGTAGGTGAAGATCGGGGCAAGCTTTAATGGAGTGGCGACATGGTGCCACGGGGACTGCCGAAATGACTTTCGGAAGAGCGTAAGGCTAACCACGCCAAAACATCAATGAAGATTCAGCGCGCTCAGTTTGTGCCGGTTCGTATAGGCAAAAGCGAAATGCAGCAGGTCGAGTTCAAGTTTTCGATAGGAAGCTTGACAAAGGTGTCAAGCATTTTAGTGAGGGAGAGTGTCACGTGTCGCCAAAACCTAAGCGGGATAACATTCTCAGGGTAGAATTGTCGCTTCAACTCACCCTTAAAAATCTCCTAAGTATCTATCTAGCACAAACCTTTTTCCATCTTTGTATGTCAGCGTCTTCACCATAAAGCCACATCACCATCGAAATAGAGAGTAGCGGTATTGATTTTGAGCTCATCTTTGTGCAGTTGAACTGCACCAAAGTAGTGCTCCATCATCTATAGGAAAGTGTCAATTTTGTTGGCGTCTCGCTTGCCTTTGAACTTGGACGGATCCAAAACCTTAACTCTCGATATGCTGCTCGTACCTATACCCAAAGCGAAAGGCCTTGCTGAACCTTTCCCAACTCCATTTTCATCCCATCTATTTGAGCTAGTACCATTCCCCTAAATTCACTCATGGCCAGCTTCATGGAATCAGCAAAAGCATTGAAAGTGTATTGAAATCGACTTTCGACACTGACAACACCATTCATCTCGCGCTCTACCACTCTATCCTCGAGGCTATCGAGATGCTGATGAATATCGCTCAAGGAAAGCTCAATCCTAGCCAACCTAATTTCGAATGAACCCATCATCCTTTCAAACACTCCCCTTTCCTTCGCTATTTGAATTTTGGGCAACATTTCGCCTCTCACGCTCAATCTCCACAACACTACTAGCTTCAACATCCTTGACTACCATTTTAATATTTAACACTAAAAATACCACAATCCAAGTTTCACAGCTCAAATTCCACCACAACCACTACACAAATTAAGTTTCTACAACAATAAACCCATGGCAATGGTGCACAATTCAGCCACAAAACTTAGATTTCCCCCAACAACCAAAGGCATAATAGCAATCAAGCTTCAAAAACCAAAATTTTAGCTACTGTTCACACCAAAATCTTGGTCCTAAAATTGAAGATTGCTCAAACTAGCAACAACAATCAACTACCCATAAACTGCAGAGAATCTTACCACAAAATAGGCATACAAATTGCTTTAATACCATATTGTCACGTGCTGAAAATTGAAGGCAAAATCTGGCCATATGTAGCACTCAATTCAGCTTGTAAAACTAAACCAAGTAAGCCTTAATTACTTAAGATCACTTTGTGTGTGTGTGTTGGTGTGAGAGGTGAAGAAATGCACTGTCAAAGTGAAGAGAATGCAAGTGAAAATGAAGGAGGAAAAGAACCCACCGTACTGCACTTAGAGAAAATGAAAGAAATGGCTTCTTCTTTTTATTTACACAATACTTACATTTATATATTTACAAACTAATGGATGAGATTTCGCCCCTATAAAATGGATGGTAGAGATTACATTATACAAATAAAATCCTACCTAACTTTCACCTTCTACCACTTAACATAAACTTGGGCCAATTAGGTCATGGATTGTATTTACAAACTTTAGGTCATTTTGGGCCTTAAACAAGCACAACACATTTGGAGTTAATTCAAAACAATATAGCCCACATGTCTCTATGTTGAAGTTGTCCGTTAAGCTCATGAACTACCCCAAAACAACCATTAGGCCTCCGACACTTGAAATCTTCCCTTGTATGCATGTTTGCTTATGCTGCACTATTTACTACTGGCACTGTTCATCCGCGAACAAGTTTGCTTGCACCCTCGTGCATCGGAAAGTGCCATGTGCTGAAGGTTACGTGCTAATGTGCTGTTATGTCTTTGGCAATTCCGCTTGCCTTTTGGTGGCACGTGATAAGTTGTTGTGATTGGCTCTCAGTTATGCTCTCGGTCATGTTTGCTCAGAGTTTCGGACATTGGCGTTTGGCTCTTTGAGCAAGCACACAAATTATAAGAGGGCTTTTCAATCTGAGTCTCTATAGATAGCGCCACTATTGATGCAAGAATTTCACTCAATTACACAAAGTCTTGGAGAGGATTTAGATGCTCCTAACATGGTCAATGATGCCACACTAAGTCTTTGTTTCAGGAACTAAGTCACGTGGTCCAAAGTGGAACGAGGTTCAGCTAGCCCAAGGTCTTCTTTACGTGTTGAAGTAGCCATGACTCAACTTGCCTATAGTACCCTTGTTTATTACCATTATCCTTTAAGCTAACTTAAACTCTTAATTCTATTACCTTAACCTACAAACCTCCTGCAAAATAACACAAAGGTCAGATGGAAGTCATCGCCCTATCAATCCACCTCCAAAGCATAATTCACACTTTATTGAAGAGTAAGGTTTGAAAGGCGTTGGTACAACTCCTCTTGTGTACTTATAAATGAAATAGTGAATAGAGAATAAAGTATAAAGAAAAATCTCAAGACCAAGTCCCATTATTGCTTTTTCAAGGGAATGGAAACAGAAAAGGTTCATGAATCACTCATGTAACGTTCATAGAGGCAGATCAGTGCTAGGGGAGTATATTACATGAACAACTGAATGCTCCAAAGTTTTTTCTTGGAGAATGGGTTTCTTTCCTTTCTTGGATGATAATGAGAATCAATGTTTATCTATCTTAAACCTGGGAAAAATATGTTTTATATGGGAGAAAGAGTTGAGATATGGCTGGACAATGTGTGTTGCCCTAATTTTGCTCAATCTTAATCAAGTGGCACCTTTTCCATTAGCTCTAGGTGGTGCCATTGTGGTAGGTACACATTTGTGGTTCTGCCCTCATCCAAAGATATATGCTATGTAGTTATCTTCCATTAGTCTGAGGCAAGAAGCCGTTTTCCTCTTTTTTATGTGGCAGGACCTCGTCAGCCATTTTAAGCTACAGAACAGTCCCCCACTGATGCATAGCTAGCCCTTACCATACTACATAGCCTTTGCCCATCTCAATGCACACTATGTCCTCTACCATATTTAGAGATTGTCTCCCTCTTATTTTGTAGCCCCCTATAAGATATTTCGGAGTATGGGTCTTGTTTTTAACAAGAACATGGGTGGCACTGACCTGGTCATTAAAAGGCCTAATCGTTTGGGTGCCTTTACTTTTTCATTAACGAGGTTATAATATTAAGCAACATACTACTTATAACAAGCCGATGCACATTTCTCGTTGTAACGTAATGCTGAGGGCGCTAGTCTAACCCTCTTTTAAACACTGTGGTATAAGACCACATCTACTGTACGCGCCAAGCTTTATAGTCGTGGTTTCCTCACGTCTCAGAATTTCTAGTCACATGGGTAATTCCTCACGTCCTAGGGTTTTTAGTCACATGGACACTTCCTTATGTCTCAAGCTTTTTGGCCACCTGGGCTTCATACTCACCTAAATTTACAAGCATTTCCTCACGTATCAAAATTTCTGGTCATGTGGGCGATTCCTCGCGTCCCAAGGTTTTCGATCACGTGGGCGTTTGTCAACAATAGTGTCAAATATTTCGTCGATACATAGTGGAAAGCCCAGCTTAAGGTAGGTCTTACCTAATCATTTTCAACATAATTCTCAATTGACATGTTATCTTGTTGGCACCAAGGTAATTGCGAGGTAAGTCACCTCACCTGGTGTTAGTTGGAATCATCACAAGCTTACATTCTACCATGTGTCTTGTCCAAATTTTCTCCACAACAGATAATAATAATAATAATATAAAATTAAGAAAATCATTTATGTTATCTGTAATATTTTATAGAAATTAAATATCGCAGTTATAAAATTTTGAATTATTTTTTTAGTATTGTAATCCAACTATTCTACCTAAAACTTTCTCTTGTTTTATATTATGATGGAGACACGTAAAAAGAAAAGCCATTAACGCAACAAATTAATTTCTAGGCATATATGCCAGTACTCCGTTATGTAAACTCAACTAAGATGCTAATGTAGATAAGTAGCTTTATTTTATAACATAATATTTCATATATGACTTCGACTTTGGAAGCATAAATAATCATAGTTACAAATATACTTGTGTACAAGGAATTTAATCCTTCTTGTTACTTGAAATGATTTATATATATATTCTTTTGCATATTGTATCGCTCTATGAACATATATAACAAATAGTTAACAAATGTTTCTGAAAACTTAAATTTTTTTTCAGCTTTGAAAGTAAAAAATAATCTAGAACAGTTATTATTATTAGTGATGTCGCATTACAAATTTTTAGTTTGACAGGAGATCCTTGTTTCTAAGTAGACAATTAATTTTTGAGTGAGTTTACCAATTTGCTAATGACTTTAAGAGGAGATTTTGTACCTAAAGGGACGAGAAAAACGACAACCATAAAATGACTCTCAAGGAGATCTAGTTACCTAAGGTAAGTGAATACTACAAAAAATGGGAGAAGTTTAAGTTCAATATCGCTTCTTGCCGAGATTTTGAAGACACTAATTAAAAAAGGAGAAGCTCTATCAAACTAGAGACCTATAAACTCCCATCGAGTCTTTGCACTTGGATGTGCAAGATGGTCAAATAAGATAAGCGGTTTCCTTAAGTGTGAAACCTATCACCATCTTCCAAGCAAAATCATAAGAAGCAATGAATGTATCATGTGACATTTATACATTGACACTTGTAAAAAAAATCATGGAAACCCTTATTGCCAAATAGGAGAATAAGTATAAAAGCTCCAATTTTTACTTTCAAAGTAAGAAGAAACTCTTACTCATTAAGGAAAACTTTGTCTCTTTAAGCTTAGAACTTCTCTCTCTATAAAATATACACTTTTTGGTTATTGACTTAATCGATGGAAGGCTTACGCTGCAAAATAGTCCGACATCCCCCGACTGCTCTTTGTTCTGTAGGAGGGAGAGAGAAGATCTACCACATAAAATGTAGCGCATAAATGGAGGATCCACATCGCGAATTGAGTGAAAAATTGCATCAGCAGGGTCAATCTTGATGTCTATTTTAGCTATTCATCAGATTTAATTAATATTCAATTAATTAAATTGTCGACAGCACAAGATAAGATAAGAACATAGATAATTTTTTTTAAATGTTTAGAATCATCTACTTTACAGAGTGCATGCCTAACAATTAAATAATCTAAAAAGTTATAAAAAGAAATTATGAATACCAATCAGACTTAAAAAAACGTACTTTTCTGTTTAATTTTGTCACTGCCTTGTACAGATTAACTAGTTGGACTTATTCAGTCAGTTCACCTCGTCTTGTTTGTTTTGCTACAGTTAAACTACCTTCAAAATTGTAAAACTATTTTTTCCGAAGAACAAATATTCCTTCCCCGAACAATCACAATGATGAAATTTTAATCACACATGAATCACACCAGTATGTCCATGTATGTAGTATGAACGAGTTGACGCCAGCTACTTAATATAATTTGAAGTGGAATTCAAAGTTCGGCTAGGTAGAAAAAGCTAGACCTTCTGCATGCATATATGCATTCTGTATATATTTATAAGAGGAGTTATATTTGTAGTTAAATATACGGCTTTAGCAGTAAATCAAATTAGTTAGAAAAATGTCAAGGAGCCATATCAATACCATAAATATTGCTGCTATTCTTCTCGTCTTAATAGTTTTATCAACGGTTTCATATCCATCGCTAACAGAAGCAAGAATTCTGAATTTTCAAGCTATCCAAGGTACAAAATTTATCTCCACTGTTGTATTATTTTATTAATTTATTGATCTCAATAATCTTTAATCTCCACTTTCTTAATTAATTTCTTCTTGCAATTGCAGATATGCGTTAGTTCTTTTGAAATCTCGATATACAGGAAGTTTAGTTCATCAAACTTTGAGGGAAAGGTTAGTCCATCGTACTCTCAGAGAAATCCCTCCGGTGATGAATACTCCAAATGCTGCCCCACGAGTCAACCGTCATGATTAAATTACTTTCTTCACTTCAACAATTCATTTGTTGCCGCAGCTAGTATATATAATAATAATGACAATAATATAAAATTAAAAAATCATTCCCGTTATCTGTAATATTTTATAGAAATAAATGTCACACTGTATAACTTTGAATTAGTTCTTTAATGCTGCAATTTATCTATTTTACCGAAAACTCTCTCTCATTTTCATATTATGAGACACAAAAAACCAAACGCTATTAGCTTAATGAATTTGTCGCTTTTCTAGGCATATATGCTTGCACTCCATTATGTAAACTCAGCTGAGATTCTAAAGTAGATAAGTAAATTTATTTTATAACATAATATTTAATATCTGAAATCCCTTTGACAACATAAATTATGATAGTTACAAATGTACTTGTGCACAATAAATTCAATCCTTCTTGTTGAGTTGACTTTGATGTCGCTCTTATTTTATATCGCTCTTATGAACATATATATAATAAATTATTGAATCAATTTAATATTGCGGAAGCAATTAACAAATATTTTTTGACGACGTAAAATTTCCTCCAATTTTAAAAGTTAAAAGTAATCTGGAATAGTTATTTTTAGTGATGGCTTTAATTATAAATATTTTTTAAAGTTATGTATAAAATATTTATAATTTAATCCTAAAGTTATAATTGACTTTGAAAGATAACATTTTATCTCTTAATATAAAATATTGTTAAAGTTTGTCCTTTTTAACTTTAATATTTTAGCATGATTCTATGTTTTAAAAAGTGAACTTTTAACCTTAATTTTAATTGACAAACTCTTTTTAGAACTTGGCATCTTCAACTTAAATTACTAATACGGCATTGTAATCTCATTAATTTTCAATTATAACTCCACTCCTCGAAGTCCATTAATGATATTTAATGGGACAGTCTTAATCGGATAACTATAATATAATGTAAGAATTAAAAATTTAGTAAAATAAGAAAAAGTGAGTCGAAGGTAAACCGTTACTAATGGTGAGAGATAGATGACTGGTGTTTTAAAAAAATGTGAGTGTTACATTCTTTTTTTTTTTTCTCCAAGTATTTTTCAATATATTTTAGTTGTCTTACAATTCAAAGCTTGAACTTGGACTTCTTCTCCTTAAGCCATTGTACAAATTAAGGATTAGTAGTTAAAGTTTTATTCATTGTACTCAAATCCAAATTGATAATTAAAGCTTCGCCATTCTTTCTATTTTTAGTTTTCATGGAATGGGAAAAATATTAAGGAAGCATAGGAAAAATAATGCTACTGTCTGTACGCTTTGCTTGTAGCCTATATAGTTTTACCAATCTAGCCAAGCCAAATCCATCCTGGAAACTCAGCTTACAAATTTAATTAAATCAAACCCACGATCATTCTAACGAAATTTGTACAACTATATTTTCTAACAAATAGGTCCCTAACCACTATTGAAAATGTCGAAATGAAAATTATTGCATTGAATTTTGAGATTGAAAATTGAGAGTGTGCATTCACTGCAATTTCTTTCTTGATTTTGGATAATTCTAAACTTGAATGGTTTATTATTACATGTCTCTCTGAGAACATTGTTAGCCATTATGTGTTACCGTTTGAGAATTTACTTATTTGCCATAGAAGGAGTGCATTACATATATCGTACATTAGTTACATGTAAATCGAGAAGTTGGATAAACAAACCACGGGTAAGGACTTATTTGATAAAAATAACGATATTATGTTTCTATTTGTAAAAATGTGATAACTTAATTCTAGTTTATACCCTAAATTTATCCGTTGATACCGATTCTATTACTAGTTGACTTTCTTAAGTTGTTTTTATGGTTTTAATTATTTATTTTGAAATTATTTAATGATAAATTAGTTAAACATAATTTTTATTAAATTTCAAACCTATTTAGTGATGCTTACAAAATAATTTTTCTATAAGAAATTACTTATTTAATTTTATCCTCAATAATTAAATTATTTTTTTATAGAAAAATTATATAATCTTGAAAACTTTTTTCTTATACAAAATTATGTACTTGAAAACTTCTTTCTTATAGGAAAAGAATTTTTATGACTAGTATATATATATATATACATTAGATCTCTACGAAAAAATCAACAACACAAAAAATTGTTGATTTTTTAATTTTCTCTCTTCTTCAATTAAACGTAGAAGTCTGTTTTAATTTTAAATAAATTAGTATGTCTTATAATTTTTTTATTTTTTTTATGTATTATTAATGTTAAATAAAATATTATTTTTAATATTTTAATTTTAACATTTATTTATTAATTTTTGTATTTAAAAAATTAAATTATTATTTGATTTTGGCTTAAATCTTGTCTTCGCCCCTAATTGTTTCTACAAGGGGATTTCGAGAACTTAATTCTCTCATTCAAAATGTCAAGATATCATGGGAATAACACTGCAGGTCTCTATTCTCTGCTTGTCCCCTATCTTCTTGTATCAACAACTTTATGTTCACCGCAATAGCAAAAGATTGACAATAAATTTAATGCTAGTATTTATGCATAATTTATAAATTAAATTATTTTAATTAAATGATTTATTTTTAAAAATTATATGTAATTAATATTGTAAAAAAATTGATAACAAATGTAAAAGTGAAGAATAATTAAAGATAAAATATGATTATAACATTCAAATTTACATATTAAAATAAGATTATATTTTTCATTATAAAATAAAAATAAGATAAATATAATTTTTTATATGTATTTTAACAGTTGAGCGGTAAAATAAGTGTCTAAGGAGGTGTCTTTATATTTTTTTAAAAGTTAAAATCCAAGAGATATGTTATTTTTCCCCCAAAACCTAGGAGGTTAAGCTACAATATCCCCTTTGATTTATAATATTCTTCTAGAACATAAAACCCTAAAATTTACACCTATATACCATATCTTAAGTACTTAAAACTCTTCCATTTCAACCTTAACTTCCTTAAATCATTTAGAAGACATCATTTCTTTGAACTTCAATTTTCCTAAATCATTCAAAACGACATTGTTTTCCTACCTCAATTTCCCTAAATCATTCAATATATGCACGATGTCACCTGATAAGAACCACCAAATTCATTAGCCAACGCAAACTTTAATAATTTCCCAAAATCACTCGATTGTGTCACATAAAATCGATTCAAATTGAACAACAAAGCAAACTTAAGTTAAGGGCGCTTCAAGCATCCTTTAATTAAGGTAGGAATTGTTGTTGGGTGCAAGAGGAAAGTAAATGAGAAATTAAAGAAATCTTGTTGCCAAAAGCTTTCTTGTTGATTAATTATTGGCTTAATTAATTTGCTATATAAAGGAACTTAATTAACTTATTCATAAATATTAACTATTTGATTTTAATTGTGATTTTTATTTTATATTAATTTTCTAACAATACATACACCCGCATGCCAAATTAAAAATCTTCAATTATGTTTTCTAAAATAAGATCTTAATTAATTTTGTTACATGTGTGTGTGTATATATATATATATATATATATATATCAAGCCCATGATGGTGCTACAATGTAGCGCCTTCAGAAAAACTTTCATCGTTCAAGTGTGTATATATGTATATATATAATTAAATATAAAGTTTTAATGAAGTGGCAACAGTTTGATACAAACGTACTTTTTATTTTGCATGTCTGATAATCTCAGAAACATGGAATATGTCTTAGATAATAGTTTATTTGATTATAAATCATATACAATTAATTGAGGGAAACTATTTTCAACCACGATTGCCACGTGGCGGAGTGCTAGACCTACTGCCAGACTCCGTGGACTAAGCTTTTTGCATGCACGCCACGAGTAATTAAAAGAACTAATCGTATATGTACATGTATATTAAATACATATGCCAAAAAGAAGGATACATTTTAATTAATTCATATACGTTAGAATGCTTTTTTTTAACTTTCAAAATTAAGTCCATCTTTTACTTATACGTTAATTTAGTAAAATAGTTATAGATTCATATTAAAAAGGAAAGAGTTAAAAGATAAAAGATAAAAGATAATAATCTAAATTTATAAAAATTTTAATTAAAATTTCTCATTAAATTTAGATCTACAATTGTTTAAATGACTTCAAGTTAAAACATTCTACAATTGTTTGGGGAATTCAACGAGAATACTTGTAGATGTAGTAGCAAGAGGTGCATTAATGGAGAAAATTATTGATGAGGCTTATGATTTGTTAGAAGAGATGGCCGTTAATGCATACGAATGGCCAGCTGAGCATTTGACATCAAAGAAAGCTTTTGGAATTCATGAAGTAGATAACCCTACTACACTTACTACTCAATTAACTATATTGACTAAACAACTTGAAGCTATGACAGCCAATGCCATTCATATTCCACTTATGGTTTGTGAGATATGTAATGATAATCACCCTAGCACTGAGTGTCAAGTTAGTAACCCTTTTGCTTCATCTTCAAAACAAGTTCATTATGTTAGTAATTACAATCAGCAATAGAACAATTCTTACTCCAACACCTATAATCAAGGATGGTGAAATATCCTAACATGTCTAGACAAACAATTAAAATGCCATGCAACCACCTCCTGAATTTCAACCTCAAGAGAAGAAAGTGAACTTAAAAAATGCTTTGGCTCAACTTAACATAGACATTTCTAAGTTCATGATGAAGATTAAAACTACATGGCAAAATCAAGTGACATCTATTCGAAATCTTGAGGCACAAATAGGTCAAATGACAAAGTTATTGATGGAAACGCAACGAGACTCTTTGTAAGCAATACAGAGACAAATCCAAAGGAACAAGTTATGGTAATCATCCTTCAGAGTGAAAAACAATTGATGGAGTCGAAAAGCAATTTGGAAGAGGCAATACAAGGGAAACAAGTGAATGCACCATCCACAAAGGAAGTTCAAAACACCACCAACACTTTTATGGAAGCAAGTTCTTCAAAGTCTCAATCGGAAGCATCAAGCCCTCAAAAGAAATATGTTCCATCTCTACCATATATGCCACCAATACCTTTCCCTTTAAGGTTGACAAAGTCAAAGAAAAATCTTCAAACCAACGCGACCTTAAGCAATTCAAAATGGTGTCGATCAACATCTCTTTCCCAAATGCAATTCATCAAATTCCGTCTTATACTAAGTTTCTTAAAAACTTAGTGACCAACAAAACACAATTCAAAGAGTATGAGAAGGTGATGTTAAATGAAGAGTGTAGCAATCTTGCAAAAGAAATTGCTACCAAAATTAAAAGATTTGGGGAGTTTCACTATACCTTCAATATTAAAGATAGTTGTTTTGAAAAAATTTTACGTGATTTGGGTGCAAGTACTAACTTAATGCCTTTTTTTGTTTTCAAAAAATTGAGACTTGGTGAAGTTAAGGCAATAACCATCTCTCTTCAATTAGCAGATCAGTAAATCAAGCATTCAAGGGGGGTAATTGAAGATTGGTCAAAGCTGGCAAGTTGATATTTTTAGTGGATTTTGTGGTATTGGACTTGAAAGAAAACCATGAGATTCCTCTCATTCTTGATAGGCCTTTCTTGGCCATTAGTGGAGTTTTGATTGATATTAAACATGGTGAGTTAACACTACAAGTGAATAATGAAAAGGTTAAGTGTAGCATTTTTCATGACATAAAATCTTTAAATGAGCCAAGTACTTGCCATAAGGTAGATGTCATTGATAGTTGTATAATAGATGTTCATGAACATAAGATGAAAGAGTTTCAGAATAAGGTATACAAGAATACCCTATGCCGTGCTAAATCTACAAATGCAGAAGAGGAAAGAATTGTTGAGTATATGCACAATATTTGGAAGCTGCACCACCATTTCATCATGGGAAGCCTAAGTTTGAAGAGCTAGTGAGAAATCTGGATCCGTCCTTGTCAAATAATGCAAGTCATTCCAAGCTTGAACATAAACCACTACCAGCTCATCTCTGATATACTTACTTAGGCCCAGCTTCTTCATTTGTAGTAATAATTTCAGCATCACTAAGTGAATTGGAGGAAGAGAAATTGCTTCTTGTGTTGAGGCACCATAAGGCATCGATTGGGTGGTCCATTGCTGATATCAAGGGTATAAGTCCTTCAATTTGTATGCATAAAACCCTTATAGAAGAGAACTTCAAGTCGGTAGTATAATATCAACGTCGATTGAACCCTAACATGAAGGAAATGGTAAGTGCTGAGGTTTTGAAGTTGCTAGATGTAGGCATGATTTATCCAATATCTAATAGCCTTTTGGTGAGCCCAGTCTAAATTGTGCCTAAAAATAGAGGAATGACGATAGTACGCAATAAAAACAATGATCTCATTCCAACATGAACAGTAATGGGGTGGAGAATGTGTATTGACTATCAAAAGTTGAATAAAGCTACTAGTAAAGACCATTTCTCACTTTTGATCATTGACCAAATGTTGGAAAGACTTTCTAGTCACTCATATTATTGCTTTTTTGATGGGTATTCTGGGTATAACCAGTTCCAATTGAACCCAAAGATCAAGAGAAGATAACATTTATACATGCCTACGACACCTTTGCTTTTCGAAGAATGCCATTTGGCTTATGTCATGAACCGGCTACTTTTCAACGTTGTATAATGACCATTTTTTGTTATATGGTGGAAAAGTTTATAGAGGTTTTCATGGACGACTTTTCTATTTTTGGCTCCTCCTTTAACAATTGCTTAAATAACTTGGCTTTAGTGTTGCAACATTGTGAAGAAACTAATTTAGTCTTGAATTGGGAAAAATGCCACTTTATAGTTTAAGAAGGCATTGTTTTGGGTCATCACATCTCAGCTAAGGGTATTGAGGTTGATTGGGCGAAGATTGAGGTCATTAACAAATTGCCTTCACCCACTTTAGTGGGAGGAATCAGAAGTTTCTTAGGACATGCTAGTTTCTATCGGTGCTTCATTAAGGATTTCTCTAAAATCTTTAAACCTCTCTGCAATCTTCTTAATAAAGATGTGTCTTTTAACTATTCTATTGATTGATTGCAGGCATTCAATACTTTGAAAGAAAAGTTGATTTCAGCACCTATTATAGTGGCTCCGGACTAAAAATTACCATTTGAGTTGATGTGTGATGCAAGTGACTATGCCGTTTAAGCTATGTTGGGGCAGCAAAAAGAGAAGAACTTATATGTCATATACTGTGCAAGCAAGATCTTAACTAAGACTCAAATGAATTACGCCAGCACAGAAAATGAGTTATTGGCTGTCGTGTATGCATTTGATAAGTTTCGCTCTTACTTGATTGGATCAAGGGTGATAGTCTACACGCATCATTCAGCCATTAGGTATTTACCTGCGAAGAAGGATGCCAAGCCTAGACTTATTCGATGGGTGCTTTTGTTTCAAGAATTTGATTGGGAGATTAAAGACAAAAAAGTGTTCGAAAATCTTGTAGCTAACCATTTATCTTGGTTAGAACATGAAGAGATTAAAGACAATTCCATAAGCACCATTAATGAAGAATTTCCAGATAAGCAACATTTTTCTCTCAAGACATGTGACACACCTTAGTATGCAGATATTGTGAATTATTTGGCTTGCAGTATTCTCCCTAAAGATTGGTCATTTCAGTAACAGAAAAAGTTCTTTTCAGAGGTTAAGCATTATTATTGGGATGATCCATTTCCATATAAGTAATGCTTAGACCAAATAATTAGGTGATGCATTCTGGAGGAAGAGATGATGAATATCCTGAAGCATTGTCACTCGTCAGAATATAGAGGACATTTTAGTGGAATCAAGACTGTAGCTAAGGTGCTTCAATCTAGTTTCTATTGGCCTACTTTGTTCAAAGATTCTTATACATTTGTCACTACTTGTGACCAATGTCAAAGGTCTGGAAACATTTCACGAAAGAAAGAAATGCCACTTAACAACATTCTTGCAGTGGAATTGTTTGATGTGTGGGGTATAGACTTGATGGGATCTTTTCTGTCATCCTTCTCAAATCAATATATTTTGGTGGTGGTGGATTATGTCTAAAAGTAGGTAGAAGCGATAGCTTGTCATACCAATGATGCAAGGGTAGTCTCAAGTTTTCTACGTAAGCACATTTTCATTCGATTTGGCACCCCTCAAGCAATTATTAGTGATGGTGGGAAGCATTTTTGCAACCGTCAGTTCAAACTTTTGCTAAATAAGTATGGTGTAACTCATCAGGTAGCTACCGCTTACCATCCTCAAATAAGAGGTCAAGTGGAAATTTCGAATAGAAAGTGGAAGAGAATTCTGGAGAAGACCGTTAGCACTTCAAGAAAGGATTAGTCGAAAAAATTGGATGATGCATTGTAGACTTATCGAACAGCATTCAAAACACCCATTGGAATGTCTCTCTATAAGCTGGCTTTTGGAAAATCTTGCCATCTTCTAGTTGAGCTTGAGCACAATGCATATTAGGCTATGAAAATGTTGAATTTAGATATGAAGACTATTGGGGAGAAGAGGTTGTTAGAACTCAATGAAATGGAAGAGTTTTGAAATGAAGCATATGAGAATGCTTGGATTTATAAGGAGTGTGTGAAAAAGTGGCATGACAAACACATTTTGAAGCAACAATTTGAGGTTGGTCAAAAGGTGTTACTGTATAATTGTTGTCTTTGACTCTTCCGTAGAAAATTGTATTCTCGATGGTCAGGTCCTTTTACAGTGGTATGTGTGTTTCCATATGGTGCGATTGAAATTTGTCATGAAACTAAAGGAATATTCAAGGTGAACGAACTTTGATTGAAGCACTATGTGAAAAATGAATTCGAGCAATGCAAGATCGTGATATTTGGTTAGCATTTGAGAGTTTTATGCTATGTTCGCACTTCGTCTGCTTGATGATGTTAAACTTAACGCTTCTTGAGAGGCAACCCAAGCTTTAATTTACGTATTTTGTTTGAGTTTTTTTTTTTCAATTGTGTTTCGTCTGATTAATGTTTAATTGAATTTTTGTGTGTGTTTCTTTTTTGCAAGTGGAGAATTTGTTGAAATCTTAAATACAAATTAAGGAACTGGGGATAAAGATGAAAAAAAAAAGGAAAAAATTATTAAAAAAAGTTATTGAACTCTCTTAGCACGCACCTATGCATGGAACACAGAGCGCGCGGTGCAGCCACGCAAAGGAAGCGTACGCCTGTGTCGCGCATGGGCATGCGTGGGCATAAAGTTTGGCGCACCCGCGCCCGTGCCACCCCCTCTTGCATTTTTTTTCATTTCCAATTAATTGCCCCCTTCGGTTTTGTTTTTAACTTCCCCATCTCCTCCAACACAACCACAAAACATTCCCTCTTTTTCAGTCATCACTCGAACTCAAATCCTATACACTTATTCACTATCATAAACACCAAACTTCTAATTATAAACCCATACAACCTATCCCCATTCAAATAAAATCAAACACTCAATTACCTTAAATTCCCCAACATAGCATGAATTTAGAAAAATGTAGTGAGAGCAAGGAATTCAATCCACACATTAGATTTTCACACCAATCTCAAGTAAGTTCTCACTAGTGTGAAACTTATTCTTTAAATTTTGTACTTGTGATGAAATATTAGAGCTTGTAATGTTAATGGAAGAAAATGAAGTGTTGGGTTGTTGATTTTTTTGTAGAATTGGTTATGGGTATTTTGAAGACATTAGAATTTTGGAAGTGTTTGAGCTTTTGCATTGTAATTTTAGGCCGAAATTGAAGGATTAGAATAGAAATTGGGTGGGTTAATAAAAGTGCACACAAAGTATTTGACAAAATGTTTCAGTGAACTTCAGCATAGTCATCTTAAATTTGATCATTGGAAACTACTTAAAGCGTGTTTTAGAAGTAAAAGAAAGGTTGATTATCTTTGATTAAACATTGAGGACAATGTTTTGAGTAAGTATGGGGGAATGAAAACTTGAAATGCTTTGTTTAATATAATGAGCTACCACCAGTCACACATAAAATCTCTTTATTTGGTTGTTAATTTTAAGTTTGTTTATTTTTTGTCTTTTCCTTTCTAAGTTCTTATAATTATACCCCTTTTTTTAAGAGTTGTCTTGTTTTGATGAGTATGCTTTTGTCATAGTTGAATGGAAAGCTAATGATATTTTTGTGATTGTGAACACTTAAACTGTAAAAAATGATAAATGTTGTCCTAAGTCTCTGTGTTTGATTTATCAACAAATTTATTTTACTAGAGGAGTCCTATAATCTTCGAGCAAATGGGCACAAGTGCTTGTTGTTTGGAAATTTAGAAAAAACTTATGTGATTTAATAAGGATATTGAACCTTAGTAAACTATAATACTTAGTTGGTGGTCACTTGAGGCAAATTTCTAAAAGGATATTTTCTTAGGGAAATGAATTAGGCTATCTTCAGAGAGTTTGAGCCCTTCAAGCCAACTAAGAAACATTTAATCTTTAGTTCACTAATTTGAGCTTAATTTCTTTGTTTCACCCTCATTATAGTAAAAATAAACTACAATTCATAGCTCTTAGTTTTAGCACCCTAAGTGTTTTTATTCTTTTTAGGGCTATTCAGTTAAGGGAGGTTGGGTGGAGTACCAAAAAAATAAGCGAAATTCTTACTGAGTAACCAGGTCTCACACCTAAGTGTAGATAACTCACGTCAAATGTTAAAGGTAGGGCTGAATATAAAAAAAAAAAATTTCTTACCGAGTAACTAGGTCTCACGCCTAGGTAAGCATGGAGAACTCGTGTCAAAAGGTAAGAATAAGCAACCAAAAAAAAATAAGGATGATGTAAATAAATAAGCGTAGGGGTGTGCCAAATGAAGAGGTGAACAGAGAAAGAAACATGGGATAGAAGAATAAGTTTTGGGAGGATTTAGGTAATTAAGGTGCTAGAACTTCACATAGAGAATATATTCCCCTACGTTATCCTTGGCCATCATTATAAGCCATGCAAATCCTAAGGATCCTTAATGTAATGTCCTAATCCATTAGTAGAGAGTGACTTAAAGACTAAGTGTATAGAGTTCCCTATGTGTTCAATCTGAGCTCAATTGTGAGCATTCTCTAAACTAAATTAAATGACAATCAAGCATGAGTGGAACTTTGTGCTTGCACAATGAATCCTTGAGTAAAATAGTTTTTGTTCTTCAAATCAGATCACGAAACAATTGACTGCATTTTGAAAGTTTCCTCAATTTAAGTATAACATTCTTTTTATGAGGCTTGATATTGTTTTGATAAAAGGCTTGCTCATTGGTTAACTAATCTCAGTTGTGAATTTTTCTTTTTATTGGATAATCTTTTCCTATCTCTTTTTCATATTGGTTCAAATTGCTTGAGGACAAATAAGTATTCAAGTGTGGGGGTATTTGATAAATACGTAAAACACACGCTTATTATTTACTCTTAAACTTGTTTTATTTGTTTAATCCTCAAGTCTTATTGGTATTTGTTATGTTTTGAGTTTCATTGTACAGATTAGGAGAGAACTAACTATTTAAAACGAATTTAAGTCGAAATGATTGAATTCAGCTCGAAAAGGAAGACATTTGGGGACCAAAATGTAAGAGAAATACAGACCAAAACGCAAGACACCAGAGAACCTAAGTACAAAGTTGAAGGGGCCTATCTGCAAGGTTTGAAAACCTTGCAGATTAGCTTTGCATGGCACAGCTGCACCAAGGATTGGCACGCCAATGCCATGAGTTCTGCCTTTAGGCTAAATGCATGGCATGTCGTGCAACCTCTTCCATCTCATTCGCGCCCTGCGCTATTTGTGGTGCCCTGGCACCCGCTGCAATCGTTTTGGATGGTTTTCAAAATTAATCTAAGCTCTAGGATAAAAAATAAATGGCTGGATTTAGGAAAGATTTAGGTTTTATATGTATTTTGGGTATGGAAGAAGAGAGCCACTTTGGGGAAGATTTTTGGCTTGGAAGAAAAGAAAAGAAGAAAGAGAAAGAGAGAGGGATAAATCTAACAAGAGAAAGCTTTATTTGGAAGAAGAGGAGGAAGGAAGCATGATCTCTTGAAGGAAAAGGCTCTCTAAATCATAATTTTATCTCTTCCCTCATCTTATTTTACCTTGAATTGAACAAACTAGTGTTTATTGACTATGTTATCATTTGTTAAATTCATGTTTATGAGATTTGAATATTTTATCATGTGTGGCTAAATTTATTTTCTACGGCAATGATTTAATCTATTGGAAGCATCCACATTCTGATATTGTGTTATTTTTTATTTGATATCATGTATTAATTATTTATCATAATGATTAATGCTTTTAAATATTTGATCAGTATTTGAATGAAATGTGGATTGATATAAATTGACAAGTGAATATTGTATTTAAATCATATGATAAATACCGTAAATTGCATGTTAGACAAAAATAAATTAATATGATTTACGTAGTTTAATTTAAAATTATCACTAATCGTAATGCACTTCCATTTAATTAATTTTACATAGAGATATAGTAAATTATTAGGTGCAAAATAGTTTTGATTGATATCAAGAGAGACTGTCAAATAGGATACGATAATTAACTGACAATACCGATATCAAATCAGAATAACATCAATAGAAGAAGTGGATGCGACTAATTAAGATAAAATCATTGACCCTAGATTTTTTCATTAATTGAGTGTTTTATTTAGTTTGTTAAGTAGTTAATTTTTGTTTATTTTAATTTCTCACTCAAATTATTTCAATTTCTTCAAATAAATTTGTAAACTAATCACTTGATACTTAATTAATTAATATTTCTAGTGTCATCAACATCTTCTTATCATTATATTACTTGTTACGATTATGTGCACTTGCGGGTATCACGCACACACTTCACGAATCATATAATAAGCTGAAATCTTAGGTGACACGATTATATATAGTCTTTAATTAATTAAAAAGTTAGAGCAATTAAACATAACTAATAATTAGAGCAAACATTAGTAATAAATTGTAACAACTAATGAATATGATATGTTTAAGTTCAACGTTAATTACGGTTGATGTTTACATTTTTCTATTTCATATTACTGAGGAGAAAAAGAGAAGCATACAAATGTGGTCGATTGTATTAATAAGACAAGAAATATGAAGTAATATTCTAGAAGTTGTGTGGTGTTAACTAAATTCCATATGCAAGTCAAGCATTTGGAGAAGCAAGACTTATTATCAATTTTAAGTGGTTGGTCTGGGTCATTTATCTATTTAATTATGTTCCAGATGGAATTGATCAAATATTCAAAGAATTTAATAATATTAATAATTAAGTTGTTTTTCTCTGCGAAAGGAATTGAATTAAGGGATTGAAAATCAATTTAAAATAGGTTAGTAACCACCGGCCCCTATTTGTTTATGCTTTACAATAATGAATGAAACGTAAGTCTGGAATTTAAGTCCTGAATTTGGTGATTTTGAAGCCAGAAATGTAAAGTTCGTAGCACCGTCATAGACTTTGCTTGCAGTCTATATATCTAATGTATGTAGTATGAATGGGCTGACGTACGGCATCTACCTAGTCTAAGTTGAAGTGGAATTCAACGGTTGGCAACTGAAATATATATATATATATATATATATTTATAAAATTAATGGGCACGCCTTTCAAAGTCAACTCATTATTGACTTTCTGCATGCACATATGCCTTCTGTATGTGTGTATAAGAGGAATGATATTGGCAGTTAAATATATGGTTTTAGCAGTAAATCAAATTAATTAGAAAAATGTCAAGGAGCCATACCATAAACATTGCTGCGATTCTTCTCGTCTTCCTTGTTTTATCAATGATTTCATATCCATCGCTAACAGAAGCAAGAATTCTGAATTTTCAAGCTATCCAAGGTAAAAATTTTATCTTCACAATTTTATTATTTTATTAATTTCTTGATCTCAGTAATCTGAATTTCCAATTTCTTAATTAATTTCTTCTGGCAATTGCATGCGTTAATTCATCCGAAATCTCGATATTCAGGAGGTTTAATTCATCAAAATTTGAGGGAAAGGTTAGTCCATCGAACTCTCAGAGAAATCCCTCCAATGAGGAATACCCCAAATGCAGCTCCACGAGTCAACCGTCATGGTTAAATTACTTTACTATCCTTCACTTCAACAATGCTTTTGTTGCCGCAGTTAGTATCTATGAAGAAAATAATAATAATATAAAATTAAAAAAATCATTCCTGTTATTTGTAATACTTTATAGAAATTAAATATCACACTGTATAATTTTGAATAATTTTTTTAATGTTGTAATTTATCTGTTTTACCTAAAATTTTCTCTTATTTCAAATTATGATGGAGACACAAAAGACCAAAACAATATTAGCTGAATAAATTTATTGCATTTCTAGGCATATATGCCTATACTCCATTATGTAAACTCAGCTGAGATGCTAAAGAAGATAAGTAAATTTATTTTATAATATAATATTTCATATATGAATTCACCTTTAGCAGCATAAATTATGATAGTTACAAATGTATTGTGCACAAGGAATTTAGTCCTTGTTGTTGAGTTGATTTTGATATCGCTCCTATTTTATATCGCTCTTATGAACATATATAACAACTTATTGAATCAAATTAATATTGCAAAAGCAATTAACAAATATTTTTTACAACATAAATTTTTCTCCAATTTTGAAAGTTACACGTAATCTGGAATAGTTATTAGTTGTGATCCCATGCTATAAAATTTTTTAAAGTTATGTATAAAATATTTACAATTTAATCCTAAAGTTATAGTTGACTTTGAAAGATAACATTTCATCTCTTAATTTATAAAATAATTTTAAAGTTTGTCCCTTTTTAACTTTAATATTTTAGCATGATTCTATATTTTAAAAAGTGAACTTTTAACCTTAATTTTAATTGATTAACTATTTTTAGAACTTGGCATCTTCAACTTAAATTACTAATACGCCATTGATTTTTCAATCCTTCAATTAAATTCTATCGACTGAGAAACAGATTATTAATATTGTTAAATTCTTTGAATATTAACTGGCACATAATTAAATAGATATAAGTCTTGCTTTCCCACCGTATGTGTCCCACTTAAAATTGATAATAATAAGTCTTGCTTTCAATTTCCAAATGCTTGACTTTGACTTGCATTTGGAATTTAGTTCAATATCGATTGAGAATTGTAGTGCAAGTCTTGCTTTTAATTTCCAAATGCTTGACTTGCTTTTAATAAGTCTTGGAATTTATTAAGAATTGATTGAGAATTGTAGTGGAATTCAAATAAACATGATTAAGAAACATGCAATTGAATTTCATGTGAAAATCCCTTTTGCCTACCTTTTATCATGATACATAGATTACTGTTATTATTGACTTCTAATAAAAGAATTATAGACAAGACTTGGTGAGTTACAACCCGTTTAAGTACTCCAGATGAAAA
The DNA here is from genome assembly GCA_022749755.1 of Azadirachta indica. Taxonomy (NCBI): domain Eukaryota; kingdom Viridiplantae; phylum Streptophyta; class Magnoliopsida; order Sapindales; family Meliaceae; genus Azadirachta; species Azadirachta indica. The sequence goes on from CM040443.1 coordinate 2,100,149, forward strand.
AAAAGGGTGAAAAGAAAAACCCAAAATTATTACATAATCTTTATTTAAAAGAGCCAAAATTCGGGAGAAAAAAAAGGATAATACCCACAACATCCTTATGAACCGTGAACATATACAATATCTTATGTAATATACCATGCATCATAGATGGCCAAAAACATGTGTTTTTTTTTTTTTTTTTGAAGTTAATGCAGTAAAAAAGCAACAAAAAGAAGAATTGAATAGAACAAAAGAGAAAATAGTGTTCAACATTTAGTTGCTAATCACATGTTATAGTTAATTTCACGGTTTAAAAAACAAATTATTCTTCACATAAACAAATAAAACAATTTTTATACAGTTGACTAGCTATTAATTAGCTACAGTATTTTAAACAAACAAACCAACAAAATAGAATAATAAAAAAAAACTCACCTTAATTGAGATTCACCAATTTTCCACCTAAGAGACAAGTGTCAATTATGAAACATAAAATAGAATATAAGATTTGACGATAGTAATTGTGAGAGAGAAGTTTATAATTCACTGAAATTAAATTACAAAAGAAAATTTGAGATTGATTAAAAGTCAATAGAAAACCTTCATAACTTATACAACTGATAAATTAAAAAAATATTATAATAATAATAATAATACAAAATAATATAATAACAATATAAAATTAAGAAAATCATTCCTAGTATCCGTCATACTTCATAGAAATTAAATTTCACACTTACGTAATTCTGAATTAATGTTGTAATTCATCTAGTCTACCTAAAACTTTCTCTTGTTTTATATTATGACAAAGACACTAAAAAAATAAATGTTATTAATTAACTCAAAAAATTAATTGCATTCTAGGCATATATGCCTGTACTCCATTATGTAAACTTAGCTGAGATGATAAAGTACATAAGTAAATTTATTTTATAACATAATATTTCATATATGAATTCGCCTTTGGCAACAATAAATTATGATAGTTACAAATGTACACTTGTGCACAATGAATTCAATCTTTGTTGTTGAGTTGACATTGATATCGCTCCTATTTTATATCACTCTTGTGAACAAGTATATAACAAATTATTGAATCAACATTACAAGAAAAATTACATATGGTAGCATCTGAAAAATGCTACCATATGTGAATGGTAGCATTTTGGCCTGTGCTATTTTAGCTAGTAGTATAACTAAAAATTTTTTTTTTTTGTAGCATTAATTGGATGTTATAATAATGATTTAATAGCATGTAAGAAAAGTTATGTAATCACCTCTAATTACATTGCATAAATGTTATGATTGGACTATATATAGCATTTTTAAAATGCTACCAAATTCAAGATATAGCATGAACAAAATGCTGCTACTAAAACTTCAGTTATAATTTATAATGATAATAACTTGTCTTTTGTAGCATTTAAAAAATACAAAAATTGTAAATAATAGTAACATTTTAGAAATGCTAACGTATCTTTATAAAATCTACAAATATATATTTATGGCTATTATAAAATGTTACTAAAATATTTTTTTGCTATTGTAATGTTCATATGTTTTTCTTTTAATTTGTAATTATCTTCAAAGCGTTCTGTTTAAATAAGTATCAAATATAAAATAATTTAATATAATCCAAAATTCAAATCATTGTATTTGAAATTATATGTAAATATTACACCCATCATCTATTGTATCACAATTAACATATTTCCAAATATGCGAAAAAAAAAAAAACAAATTACACAAGAAGATGAGGATGTATACTGGAATATAAGACATACGCAAAAGGCTAAGGGCAAGCCAAATGCAACTCCAAATACATATACAAAAAGCTGAGTTTGTTTTTTTTCATACTTGAATCTATTTTAACCAAACAAGAAAAGTAATATCATAACTTCAATTTATCTTCTCTTTATAATTAAGAATTCTGATCTCCGAAATCTATAATATCAATACAAAATAAATATGATTATAATATAAATTAATAAAACTAGCATATTAATAACATTGGAAACAATACTTAAAATGTAAGCAGAATATATCTGTAACAATTGTAGCTATGAGGAGGTGCTACACAGAAAAGTAACGATTTCCCAATCTAGAATTAAATCTCGATAATGCTCAAGTTTCAACTATGTTAAAAAAAATAACACAAGCAATGTATATAATGAAAACAAACAGTAGACACGTAACAAGCATTTCTCAACAGAAAAATGTCTGAAAACAGTAGCAAGTAAAATGTCTAAAATTGTAGCATAATTCCTACTATTTCATAGTGTGTTTCCGCATAAAAATTACTGACTTTTACATTCTAATTATCCAAAATTTGTGGCAACTCTCTCATCTAAATCTAAGATTGTAATTTGACATCAACTTTGCACTTAACATCTAATAGGATGCCCAAACAATGGTAAGCCACCAATATTCTTTTCTTTGTGTAAGAAACTATATGCATCTATTAGTTTACCCCTAAAGCAATTTAAGCATTTGGTTTGCAATCTGAAAAAAATTTAAAAATATTAAGATACAATACAAAAGCAGAATTACATACTCAATATTTGTAATAACCAAAAGTATGTTTAGTAGATAATATAAGCTTTTCTCAAAACAAACTATGGGAAACAACTTTGTTTCCCAGATTTTCAACTAGATGTTATGATTATATCAAAGATTATTCCTGAAAACATATTAACGAAACCTGTTTTCTAAAATTATGTGTATGCCATCTTAAAAACCTAGATATTTGATGCTATTTATAAACTAAAATAGCCTAGAAACTGCAGCAATTTTGCTGCTGTTTTGGTGCTGTTTATGCACTAACACAGCCCAGAAATTGCAGCAACGTTGCTGCTGTTTTGGTGCTATCTTAGGCACTAAAACATCCCCAAGAAATGCAACAATTTTGCTATTGTTTTATGCACAAAAATATCTCAGAAACTGCAACAATTATGTTGACAATTGTTGCTGCCTCTAAGGTTGTTTTCTGTACATTATAGCCAAAAATAATTGTTATTTTTTGTTTTTTTATCTCAAAAACAAAGAATAAAGTAACAGAAATATGCAGCTATTTTCTCTTAGAAAAAGAAACTATTTAGATTTCATATTCAAGGCTTTCATCGGAAAAATAAAACTTTTGTAATTCATCAAGTGAAAGACTCGCAATATCTAGTTCAAAATCATTTCAAAATCACTGGAAATAAAAAAAGAACCTTTTGCAATTAGGATTTTCATGAATTCATTTCATAAAGCACAAGCAATCATGTTAGAATATTATGGCAAAAACTACTCTTCACTTAAAGATAAAGACCAAACCTTAATAATTGAAGTTCTATGATGCAAACAAAAAGTTATTTCTTGCAAATGTTGACAGCTGAACAAATTGTCTTTTCCTTTCTTTGCATAAGAAACCTATTTTTCAATTGACCGCTCAACAAATTGGACTTCTGGTTTGAAAATATTAGGAATCTACAACCAAACATAATAGAATCTATAAGTTTAGTTAATAATCTAATAGTAAAGGATCTGGCCAAACAAACTTTTTGAATAAATCTCACCATCATTGGACTATGATGGAAATTGAAGTTGTTCAGCTCACATTTCACATATGTCTCTTAGTAGTCCTATTGCTGGCTTGTTTTCACAAATTTCCCTTCAATTTCTTACCCTTTTCAATCTTAAACTAATAAAACTTAACAAGGAACCACTGGAATAAACATTTAGAAATCATGAACAAATGAAGAGATTTACAGCATTCAAAAAGTAAATAAACAGACATAATAGAAGATATCATAAGGTCATTTCAAAGTGATTTGGATACAAGAATAACTGACTTAACCAAATGAAAAAAGGTATATCAAGTCATCCATCATGCTTCCTTCATGTTCTTCCCATTCATTGAATCATTCTCAAAGATGAAACATTAGCATAAAGACATATTACAAGATCAACTCCATTATAACGAGGCCTTCTTCACCAATTTATGCAGCAACAATCATCACATTGTATCCATGTACGAACTCAAAATTTCTGTAATAGAATGAAATAAGCTGACACATAAAACTAAAAAAATGTACAAGTAGCATAGTTACCTCTAGAACAACCTGTTGAACATTTTTTAAGATATATAATCTCCAAGCCAAAGCTTAGAGATATATTTTTAAAAAATAAAGTGTCCACAATTTGATGACGATTCAAATCTTCTACGTAGAAAAATATTGCAACATAATGAGAAAAATGCTAAACCTTAGAATTTATTAAATTGAATTGAATGGAATTCAAAGAGGGTAAATCAAATTACTTGTTAAAAAGCAAACAAGAAGAAGGAACACTAGGCAACTGTTAATGATTTGTGACTAATCGTATTAATTCATAATTCTTCAACTTCGCAACATTCTTATTCTTCGGAAAGATTAGGGATTTGTGATATAACTAAGCTACAATATAAACTCAGACAAAACAAGTAAAAAGTTAAGCAATTATGGGAACAAACAAAGATGAAATTGTACCTTACCTATACTAGAGAGGAAGGTTAACTTGCCAAAAGGAAGAGCCGTTGGCTGATGAATCGAAGGAATAATGCAAAATAAGGTGTTTAAGTATATTTAGAACTATTAAAGCCGCTAGGGAAAATGTTAATTTTTTTAATTTGTTAACTTGCGGAGAATTATTTCTTTTTTTTTTAACACAGAAATATAAAAATATTATCAGCCCTTTGATATTTAATATTACAAAATTTTTTGACGACTTTAAATTTTGGCGGCTTTAATACGATTTCCCCCTAAAAATTTAAGAAAATTTATAGCATTTACTCAATGTTACTAAAAGGTAATTGTTCGCTAACATTTTTATAATGCTATTTTAGTTAATATTAAACATAGCATTAATAAAATGTTACAAATTAAATATAAAATGTAATGAAATAAAAAGTGCTACTATTTTAATATTTAATAGTAGCATTTTTTTAAAAAATATTACAATAAATTAACAATTAGTAACATTATGAAAAAAATTGCTACCAAAAGTCATATTTGTTGTAGTGCAAATTAGTATTGCACAAGCAATTAACAAATACTTTTTGACGACGTAAATTCTGCTGCAATTTTAAAAGTGAAAACTAATCTGGAATAGTTATGATTAGTGATGGCACATTATAAAATTTTTTAAAGTTATGTATAAAATATTTGTAATTTACATAAAGTTATAGTTGATTTTGAAAGATGACAATTTATCTCTGAATTTATAAAATATTTTCAAAGTTTGTCCATTTTAACTTTAATTTTTTAGCATGATTCTATATTTTAAAATGTGAAATTTTAACCTTAATTTTAATTGATAAACTATTTTTAGAACTTCGCATCTTCAACTTAAATTACTAATACTGCATTGTGATCTCAATAATTTCCAATTATAACTCCACCCTGATAGTAACCGAAGTCCATTAATGATATTTAATAGGACAATGTTAATGGGATAATTATAATATAATGTAAGAACTAAAAATTTAGTAAAATAAAGATCGAAAGTAAACCGTTACTAATGGTGATAGATAGATGACTGGTGTTTTAAAAAAATGTGAGGGGTACATTCTATTTTTTTTTCTCCAAGTATTTTCAATATATTTTAGTTGTCCTACAACTCAAAGCTTGAACTTGGACTTCTTCTCCTTAAACGATTGTACAAATTAAGGATTAGTAGTTAAAGTTTTATTGATTGTACTCAAATACAAATTGATAATTAAAGCTTCTCCGTTCTTTCTATTATTAGTTTTCATGGAATGGGAAAAATGTTAAGGAAGCATAGGAAAAATAATCCTGCTGTCTGTACGCTTTGCTGGTAGCCTATATAGTTTTACCAATCTAGCCAAGCCAAAGCCATCCTGGAAACTCAGCTTACAAATTTAATTAAATCAAACCCACGATCATTCTAACGAAATTTGTACAACTATATTTTCTAACAAATAGGTCCCTACTCACTATTGAAAATGTCGGAATAAAAATTATTGCATTGAATTTTGAGATTGAAAATTTAGAGTGTGCATTCACTGCAATTTCTTTCTTGATTTTGGATAATTCTAAACTTGAATAGTTTATTATTACATGTCTCTCTGAGAACATTGCTAGCCATTATGTGTTACCGTGAGAATTTACTTATTTTTGATAGAAGGTGTGCATTACATATATCGTACATGAGCTACGTGTAAATCGAGAAGTTGGATAAACAAACCACGGGTAAGGACTTACTGATAAAAATAATGAAATTATGTTTCTATTTGTAAAAATGTAATAACTTAATTCTAGTTTATACCCTAAATTTATCCATTGATATTGATTCTATTATTAGTTGACTTTATTAATTTCTTCTCTAATATTGTACATTATTGTTGGTCTAACTTCCATAAAGTTCCATTGATCAAAGAACAAATGTACAGATATATAATTTACGTCATGCGACATCTCTGCTTTCTGTCTTTAAATTATCCAAATTAAAAGTTCGATCTCTCTTGCACTTTTTAAAATTAAATTAATCAAAAATTATAATTTATTCTAGTGATGGGTTACACAGGATATTACTTGTGTAGACGGATTAAATAATGAACAATTAGTTTAAAAAATAAAAGAGCTGTCGAGAATCAATTTAATTAAAGTAACGTTGGGGTCCCTACTTATTTAATTAGTATTCATAAATAAATGATATTTTTTGTCCATTTATAAGAAATAGGTTTATAATTGGGATGTTGTAATTTACCCTCCGACTTTTAGGGAAAAGCAACTTATTCCCAAAGTCCGTAACCTATGTGAAATATCCCTAAATATTAAAAAAAATGTGAAGATATAACTCTAGTTTTAGTAAAAGAAATACGAAGATACTATTGAAAGATTATTTTTATTTTAAATTGATTATTTTACCTCTCAAATGTTAGAAGGCATATAAAATGATCATATTTTTTTTTCTGTTTTTACAATAATCAATATAATTCTATTCTAACATCTAAATTTAAAAGTTGTAATAATATTTGACTCTTAATTTTTTTTTTCCTTTCAAATTTGCTATCAATTTCCTTTCAAATCTCCTTCCAAAAAATAATTAAGAGTAAAAAATTAATATAACTTTCAATTTAAATATTGGAATAAAATTATATTAGTAGTTAAAAATTAAAAATTGGACAATATAGTCATTTTATATATCTTTTAATAGTTTGCAAGGTAAAATAGTTAATTTATGATAAAAATCTTCACATTTCTTTAAAAGTTAAGGATATTTTATAAGTTAGAATTGCTCTTCTCATAAAAAATGAAGGGTAAAGTATAATATCCTATCTATAATTCCTATTGAAATAATAAAATAAACCTTATAATAGTGAATTTTAAGTAAGAATGTAACAACACGAAAGGGGATTTTAATATTCTAAAAGGAGTTAGAGACTTATTTATTAATTATTATGAATAAACAAATTATACCTTTATTTGTAAATGCTTTTAAAAATCATAGACCCAAAATATATTATTCATTGTACAAATATGTGAAGTACTGAAGTTCACTTTTGACTAGGACAATTCAAAGCTTGAATTATTGACTTTTTGTTTTTTTAATATTCAGTAATTGTATCTCTGGTTGCTACTTCTGTTTAAAAGTATTCACAGTTGATTGTCTATGGTGACGGAGCTTTTCAAGGGCTGAGGGCGCATGGCCCTCCGAGGCCCTACCAAAATTTTTAAATAAAATATTAATTTTTATTTTTTATCCTAATTAGAGGATGTAAAACATTTAGTTAGCCTCCCCTCAAAATTTTTTTTTAAAAGATTTGATGTTTTTTATATTAAAATTAATATCTTCTTTTTTATGTTTTTAATTGTTTATTTTGAAATTATGTAATGATAAATTAGTTAAACATAATTTTTATTAAATTTCAAACCTATTTAGTGATATTTATAAAATAATTTCTGTAAAAAATTACTTATTTAATTTTATTCCCCATAATTAAAAATTTGTTCTTTATAGAAAAACTATGTAATTTTGAAAACTTTTTCCTTATAAAAAATTATGTACTTAAAATCTTTTTCCTTATAAGAAAAGAATTTTGATGACTAGCATATATATATATATATATATATATCATAGACCTCTATGAAATAATCAACAACACAAAAAAATTGTTTATTTTTTTAATTTTCACTCTTTGTCAATTAAAAGTAGAAGTTTTTTTTAATTTTAAATAAATTGGTATATCCTAATAATTTTTTTATTTCTATGTATTATTAATGTTAAATAAAATATTATTTTTAGTATTTTAATTTTAATATTTATTTATTAATTTTTAAATTTAAAAAATTAAATTATTATTTGACCCTTCACCTCTTAAATTCTGGCTTTGCCCCTGATTGTTTCTATAAGGAGATTTTGAGAACTTAATTCTTTTGTTCAAAATGTCAAGGTACCACGGGAATAACGCTGCAGGTCTCTATTCTCTGCTCATCCGCTATCTTCTTTTATCAGCAACTTTAATATTTGAGGGGTAAAATAACTATCTGAGGAGGTATCTTAATATCCCTTTGATTTATAATATTCTTCTAGAACAAAAAACCCTAAAATTTACACCTATTTACCATATCTTAACGAATTAAGACTCTTTCATTCCAACTTTAACTTTCTTAAATCATTTAGACGACATCATTTCTTTCAACTTCAATTTTCCTTAAATCATTCAAAACAACATTGTTTTCCTACCTCAGTTTCCCTAAATCATTCAATATACGTACGGTGTCACCTGACAAGAACCACCAAATTCATTAGTCGATGCAAACTTTAATCATTTCCCAAACTCACTCCATTATATCACATGAAACTGATTCAGATTGAACAACAAAGAAAACTTTAGTTAAGGGCACATGAAGCATCCTTTAATTAAGATAGGAATTGTTGTTGGGTGCAAGCGGAAAGTAAGTGAGAAATTAAGGAAATCTTGTAGCCAAAAACTTTCTTGTTGATTAATTATTGGCTTAAGTAATTTGGTATATAAAGGAACTTAATTAACTTATTCATAAATATTAACCATTTGATTTTAATTGTAATTCTTACTTTATATTAATTTTCTAACAATATATACACCTACAGGCCAAATTAAAAATCTTCAATTAAGTTTTCTAAAATAAGATCTTAATTAATTTTGTTATATATATATATATACACACATGTTTGCAAGTTGCAAGCCTATGATGGTGCAACAAACTTTCAGAAAAACTTTCATTGTTCAAAAGTGTGTGTGTGTGTGTGTGTGTGTGTCTCTCTCTCTCTCTCTCTCTCTATATATATATATATATATATATATATATAAATTAATATCAATTTTCAAGTGAAGCGGCAACAGGATGGTACAAACATACTTTTTATTTTGCATGTCCGATAATCTCAGAAACATAGAATATGTATTAGACAATAGTGTATTTGGTCATAAGTCATATATAATTAATAGAGGGAAACTATTGTCAACCATGACTTCGGTCGACTAAGCTTTCTGCATGCAACCCACTAGTAATTAAAAGAAATAGTCATATATACATATATATATATTAAATACATATGCTAAAAAGAATGATACATTTTAATTAATTCATATATCTTGAAATGCTTTTTCAACATTTAAAATTAAGTTAAATTTTTTACTTATACGCTAATTTAGATCCATATTAAAAAGAAAGAGCTAAAAGATAAAAGATAAAGATGTAAATTCATAAAAATTTTAATTAAAATTTTTTATTAAGGTTAGGTTCAATGCAAAATCTTTTTGAAGAAATCTCATTTCATCAAAATCAAAAATAAACTAAAATTCTTAATTATTTTTAATTAAAATTAATATTTTAGAAAATTTAAGGAAATAAGGAGTATATAAGGAAAAGAATGAGAAACGAGAATGGTCTTTTTTTTCCCGCAAACAAATAAATTTACTAGTTAATATAAGGTGATAAATTTTGATATCAATAATATACACTAATAAGTATGATGAAATTGAAGTTAATTTGTGGATATTTACACACGTTGGATAGCCGAGAAATTCGGAATTTTGGCTTCTATTACTGAAGGCAGTGAACCTGAACTTAATGATAAAAGAGGGCAGACCAGTAGAGAATAGAAAGTTGCAGTAACACTGCTACTACGCCCATGGAGCCTGGACATTTTTAGTAAAATAAATATGCCAAAATGAAGAAATTATCTTCTCAAAATCAAATTGTATTTAGTTTATTATAAAGAAACCTTCAACGGTGAATCCTTTTATATGCAAGTATGGCAACCTGCAGAGATGATGTACTACAAGGCAGCAACATTTACAATTACATTTTTTCAAAGGAAAAAGAATACATTCAACAATTCCAGCTTTGAATTGTCCAAGACAGAAAAAGAATAGGGGCCTGAAATTATTAACCCTTTAAATTGATTTTTCAATCCTTTAATCAAATTCTGTTGACGAAAAACGTCCAACGCACCCTAGTTTTAGGTATACCTCTTCACCCATTAAATTTTTATTTTATCTATTACCTACTGCCATCATTTCCATTATCATAAAATTATTTTTGAATATCAAATAAGGGGATGATGAGTTATTAATCAAAATCTAGGGGGTTGTAAGGTGTTAGAACTAAAAGTAGAGGTATTGAATATTCTCCCTTTTGTTGACTCAGAAACAGATTATTGATATTGTCAAATTCTTTGAATATTATGTGACACATAATTAAATAGGTATACGTCTTACTTTTCCGCCATATATCTCCCACTTAAAATTGACGACAATAAGTCTTGCTTTTCCAAATGCTTGACTTGCATTTGCAATTTAGTTAATACCATACAGCTTCTCGGATATTTTTATTCCTTACCTTTAGACGTACGATGGATCACATTCATATGCTTCTCTTTCTTCTTAGTCATATGAAATAGAAAATGTCAACATCAACTTAACTTTGAACTTAAATATTATATATTCATTAATTGCTATAATTTATTACTACGATTTGCACTAATTATTTAAATAACAATTTTTTAATTGCACTAACTTCTTAATTAATTAATGTCGGTACTGTAGAGGTGCAAATGTTAATTTATTTATCTATACTTTACAATTTTAGCCGGCTCTTCTGGATAAGATGTCGATACCATGAAAGTATAAATATTTGTTCTTCTGAACTTGTGTAGTTTTAATAGTGTAAAACTACAATGTTTGAGCCTTCTTAGTGAGATGTCCATACTGTAGAGGTATAAGTGTTTTGGTCCTTTTGAGCATTGAAACTAGCACCACGAAATTGTATTGTTGGCTTTTTTAGTCTTCTTCAATTGAAAATAGTGAGCAGGTGAAATATTATACAATAGTAATATAAATTAATTAAATATAAACAAATAAATGATGACATATGTACTTAAAAGACATATTATATGCATAAATCAAATATGTCACTAAGTCATGATATATAAAAAGAGATTATAAGAGAGTATATCAAATTGTATTATATATACTCAGAACATACAGTTACATTCAGCGTAAACAAGTAAATGATAAAATATAATTCAGCACATGGTATTATATATATAAACTAAACATGTAACAAATTCATTATTAAATTCTTTGAATATTTGATCGATTCTATCTGAAACATAATTAAATAGATAGGTGACCAGGCCCAACACTTAAAATTGATAATAAATCTTGCTTTCCTAAATCCTGGCTTGCATTTGAAATTTAGTTAACACCACACAACTTTTAGGATATTTCCTCATATTTCTTGCCTTAATACGATCGATCACATTCGTATGCTCCTCTTTTCTCCTCAGTAATATGAAATAGAAAATGTAAACATCAACCGTGATTGACTTTGAACTTAAACATATTACATATTCGTTAATTGTTACAATTTATTACTACTGTTTGCACTAATTATTTAATCAATTATTTTTTAATTGCCCTAACTTCTTAATTAATTAATTAAAGATTATATATAATTGTGTCGTCTAACATTATAGCATTTGAAAATGCTAGACTTACAACCCTAGCTTGAACTCTCTGACCCAAATTTTTCAATGCCCTTGAAATTTCTAATGTTCCTTTTATTAATTAATATAAATCCTGATTCTTTCATTATAATTTATAATATATAAAAAAAACTTAAAAATAAAATTAGGAAGACCAAAAAGTCTAAAGAAAATTTAATAATTATAGCAAAAGAGTTGTTGGAGAGATTCACAATGATGGATGTAAGATGAGCTCAATCTCGCCTAATTCATTTTCTTGTGTCTAACATTTCTTGGAGAAATTAATAGGAGTTAAGTAAGCTTGTTCCTTGGCATGATAAATGCATGTACATCTTTTTTCAAGTGCTTGACTTTTATTGCCTACAAATATTACTGACTAGAAATTTAAACGACAACTAGTACAATCAACAATTGAAACTTTAAATAGTTAGTCATCACTCACCACGGTATATTGCCTCTACCCCCGGCCCAATCAAAATATTATGTCTAATTTTGAAAAACTAAATAAAAACTTTAATGACCTGAATCCATTAAAATGCAGTCATAGAAACTCAAGTTAAATTATTAACAAAAAATAAATCCGAAGTGTATCTAAATCCATTGAAATGTAGTAGATTAGAGTTGTTAGTTTTTCATGTCTAAACTTTTCTTTATAGAGAGAAAATACTAATTTCATTCCTGGAATATGAGTAAATGATATGATTTAGTATGGGAATCTCAACCTATCTATTTATATGTATTATTTTATTTTATTTTATTTTAACCCATCATGAAAATAAAATAAAATATTGGGTTTCTACATATTGTAAAGTTGATTATAATTAAGAGACAGATTTAAAAGTTCAATAACTTAATTAGTTTAATTAATCACTCTTAGTAGCTAATAATTAAGTTGCACACGTAATGTGCAATTAATATTAATATGTATGCTCACAATTAGAAATTTTTCAAAATTACTTGCTTGCTTCCTAGCTACATGTATTAATTGATTGTCGGATCTATATTTCTTGCATTAATCCCATCTCATCATCCATAGCTAGCTACCTTTTCTTTTTCTCCTCAGTAATCTGAATCAGAAAAATGTGAACATCAAACAGTTCTGACTAACGTTGAACGTGTGTGTGGATGTGTGTGTGTGTGTGTGTGTGTGTGTGTGTGTGTAGTTTTGAGATTCCGGCTTTTCCAAATGCTTGATTGAGACTTTACATGTTGCATAATTAATCAAATCAACAACACACCACTTTTAAGATATTTCCTTCAATGTTTTAGATACATACATATTCATTAATATTAATTGTTAGTGAAGGCAAATTTAGTCAGACAATTAAAACTTTAGTTCAATTGAGCTTATAGTAGCTAGGTGGAGGACTAAAATAACGTTGGTGGATAATGGGAAAATTTCAACGGTAACCAACTTTTAGATTCAATTGCCTTAAATAATCACTATTTAAAATATGTTTAAAAAATAACCAACTCAAACTTCTTTAGACCAAAATACTCTTATAAAAAAAAAATTTTAAAAATAACTAATTTTTTATTTTCTTCATGCTCTAAACTTCCTTTGTGCTCAAAAGTACCCTTTTGCACACCAAGAAAAGTTTCAATTTTTTCATGCTCGAAAGTGTCCTTCATGTTCGAAACAACACTTTTTGAGCTGCGATATTTTGATTCAAGAAAATTTGAGTTAGTCATTTTTTAATAGATTTTGAACAATAGTTATTTAAGAAAATTGGGTCTAAGAGTTGGTTACTGATGTTAATTTTTCATGGATTAATTTGTTAGAGTAGACTTCACGCGCGTCTGAGAGGAAAAAAACAAAACATATAACATATAGTTATAAATAGGGATATTGACAAATATCCTTGATGCTATGAAAAATAACTAAAACCTCTGAAGTTTGAAAGAAAGACAACTAACTTGTTAACTTTTACTTTGGTCAGTTAATTTGTTAGGTTATTACTATTTGTATCTTTAAACTTTTAAAATAACAAATTAAGGTATACTTTTTATAATAACAACAATTTAGTTCTATTTTAATATTTTTTTACAATATATTAAGGACTAAATAAATTTTTTTTAATTTATTATTTAAATAAAAATTTAGAAGAAAAATATTATTGTTAAATAATTTCTAACAATATGTTATATCAAATCCATATGCTCAAATATTTTTTTATACTTTTTTTTGGTAATAATTTAGTATTTAATTATAAAAAAGTTTAAATGAAATATTTTTTTAGTATTTAAATTAAAAAAAAAGCTTATTTTTCTTTTAAATATTTCATAGATGCTTATAAGCCTCTTTTGAAATATTTAAAATAAAATTCGAAATAAGGCAAGAGTAATAAATTACTATATATATATATATATATGTGAATTAAATTTGTTGTCACCTGTGAATAGAACTATTAAATAGAAATATTTTATATTTTTATTAAATAATTAATTTAATTCTAATTAAAATATAAAAAGAAAAAATTTTGATTATTTTTATTTGTAATAAATATAACATATATTTATTTTGTATATTAATTATAAATTTCATAATTTTTCTTATAAAAATACATTATAATTTTTTAAATATATGTTGTATATAAGGAATAAAATAGTAAAAATGTTTCATTTGATTTTTTTATAATACATATCAAATGATTATTAAAAAACTAAAAAATATAATATTTTAGCATATAAATTTGATCTAACTCATTATTTGAATTATTTTGATAATAGTGTTTCCCTTTATAAATTTCTATTGAAATAATAAATTAAAAATTCTAACGTTAATGTTTAAGTCCTTAGTATCTTGTAAAATATAAAGATTAAATTGTTATAATTAAAATAAGTATATCTTACTACACATTTTAAATTAAGTATTAAACAGTTGCCTACAATAGATAAAGAGAATGAAGACATGGAGAGTGTTCCTTATGCTTTAATGATTAGAAGGTTGAAGTATGCGATGGTATGCGCATGACCAAATATAACTCTTATAGTTGGTGTTATTAGTCAATTTATATCTAATATAGGAAAAGGGCATTGGAATGCAGTCAAGTGGATTATTAAATATCTTCAAGATATGTTCGATTTTATACTCACCTTTGGAAGTAGAAAACCGATGCTAATTGGCTACACAAATTCAAATATGACAGGAGATGTGGTTACCTAAAAGTCCATTATGGGTTACTTGATAACACTTTTAAACAGAGTTGTATAGCGATCAAAGCTACAAAAATGTGCTATATTTTTTAATGTAAAGATAAAATTTATTGCAGCAACTAAAGCATACAAAGAGTTATTATGGATAAAGAGATTCTGACAGGAGCTCAGTTTCAAGCAACAACAATATGGTTGTATTTTGTGATAACCAAAGTGTAATTCATCTTAATAAGAATTCCTCTTTCCATGCAAAATCAATGCACATTGATATGAGGTATCATTGGTTAAGAGATGCTTAGTCATAATACGTTTGAACTTGAAAATATTCATACTGATCACAATGCCTTTGATATGTTAACTAAGACTCTATTGAAAGTAAAAGCTTGAAGCTTGTTGTTCAACTACCAAGTTGGTGAATCCCTCCACATTGTTGGAAAATAGGAGATTTATTAGATTGAGTTTCCTCATTTGTAGAGATAGCCCAAAATTTTTAATAGTAATTAATCTCAAGGGTTTTTTTAATAATTTCTCAAATAAGGTTTTTCACTTTGTTCAAAAGGGATTGTTCACATAACGGATACTATTCACAAAAAGAGGAAGGAGGCATGTACTAATTACGAAACATAAATCAATACAGTTTTGAGCAAGTGGGTGATTGGAGGTAGATTCGTGCTCCAACTGAGCTAAAATTTTATCAGTATGTTCATAACTCATAGGACTACAATATAAAAAGGTGAAGATCAAATTTAGAGCGCCTTTTCATCAGAGTTCAAGGTTGGTAGTTGAACCACTAATTTTTAGTGAAATCTCTTCAACTCTTTTTAATTATATATAGTCTTTAATTAATGAAGAAGTTAGAGTAATTAAAAAATAATTAATTAAATAATTATTGCAAATAGTAGTAATAAATTGAAACAACTAATGGATAAATAATATTTAAATTCAACGTCAGTCACGGTTGATGTTTGCATTTTCTATTTCACATTACTGAAGACAAGAAGAGAAACATACGAAAATGATCAATCGTACTGAGGCAAGAAATAGAAATATTCTAGAAGTTGTTTGGTGTTAATTAAATTAATCCGAATGCAAGTCAAGCATTTGGAAAAGCAAGACATATTATCAATTTAAATTTTGTGCCAGATGGAAATGAACAAATGTTCAAAGAATTTAACAATATTAATAAGTTTTTTTTCAGTCAACAGAATTTAATTTAACAATATCAATTTGACAAACGGTTATTAATTACGGCCCGCCATTTGTTTCAACGAAGAAAAGCATGCACGTGTATATAATATTAGAAAATTAATATAAAAGGAGAATCACACTTAAAATCAAATGAAATCAAATGGTTAACAGTTATGAATAAGTTAAGTTCTTCTATATATATATATACATGTATATCAGATTAAACATACCAACAATTAATGAATAAGCTATAAGCTGGCTAGTTTTAATGAAGAGAAGAGAAGAGAATTCCTGTTTGTGCTTTGCTTGCAGTCTATGTCTGTGTATGTAGCATGAATGAGTTGATTACTATATCAGGTCCTTCGAACAGACATGGTTAGAAGACCAGCCCAAGTGTTGTGTTGGGTCATTAATTTGTAAGCAAGTGAATTTATTAATATTAATATTCAAAATCATCAAGTATTATCAAGAAGAAGAGTGGAATATGTACTTTTCTTCAATTTCTATGGGTCTAAGCTCAATGAAAGACATATTAATGGACAAAAAAACTTCTATAGTCATCTTTGTAATTATCGTGCTAATAGTGATAGCACAACCGTTAAATACTTTAATTACTTGATATGTTAATAACTGAAGTCCATTGATGTTTACATCTGAGGTCAGGAGACAAAGACACGAGATCAGAAAAGAAAAGCAAGCTATGATGTTAAATTACAAAATGCGAGGTGATTGAATTCAACACGTAATTAACTAAGCATTTGAAAAATATGAAATCTTATATTAAGTAAGCATCACTGCTAAGGTCAAATTCTCAGCTAATTAATGCATGATCCACACGGTGATATATACTAGCTATATGTAGGGGAATTAACGCGAGGCCAGTTCCTGGGATAATCCACCAATGTTATTTCAGTCCTCCATCTAGCTACTGTGAGATCGATCGATAAGATTTTTAATTTCCTGACTAAAGTTGCCTTAATAACAATTAATATTAATGAATATATACATAAGTACGTAAAATATTGAGAGAAATATCTTAGAAGTGGCGTGGTATTGATTGAATTAATTATGCAATATGTAAAGTCTCAGTCAAGCATTTGGAAAGCTGAAATCTCAAGATTATATATATTCTCAGTCAAGCATTTGGAAAAGCCGAAATCTCAAGACTATATATCTAGAGGTAAGTTGAATATTAGTCAGAATCGATTGATGTTCACATTTTTCTGATTCAGATTACTGAGCAGAAAAAGAGAAGGTGGCTAACCGTGGATGATGAGATGGGATTGATGCAAGAAATATGAATCGGACAATTAATACATGAAGCTAGGAAACAACACTTTGACTTCATTTTTTGAGTGGGCTAAGGTAGTAGGGGATATATAGTGCCTGTTAACAAGTTTAAGAAATATAAATAATAATAATCTAACAAGTCAATGGATGAAAGTAGAAGTTAACAAGGTCTTTTTCAAAATTTAGAGGTGCCCGTTAATTTTCCAAACGTCAAGGATATCTGTCAATATTCCTACTTATAACTCTTTGTTTTTGTGTTTTTCTCCCGGACATAAATGAAGTCTAGTCCAACAGAATTAATGCGAGGCCAGTTCTTGGAGTGAAATTGATCAAATGAGAGCTTTAATTGTCCAACTAAATTTGCTTCAATAACAATTAATATTAATGAATATGTACGTATGTAAAACGTTGAAAGAAATATCTTTCTTATAAGTGGTGTGGTGTTGATTGAATTAATCATGCAATATGTAAAGTCTCAGTCAAGCATTTGGAAAAGTCGAAATCTCGAGACTATGTTCAATGTTATTCAGAACCCATTGATGTTCACATTTTTTTCAGGAGAAAAAGAGAAGGCAGCTAGCTGTGGAAGATGAGATGAGATGAGATTGATGCAAGAAATATGAATCGGACAATTATTACATGCAGCTAGAAATCAAGACAGACTTAATAGTTTGAGTGGGCCGGGGGATGGCGGGGGATATACAGTAGTAAGTGATGATTGACTTATTCAAAGCTTGAATTGTTCACTGTATTAATTCTCTATACTTTTAAATCCCAGGTGTGAAAATCTTCACAAACTTCAATTTCATGAATAAATCCAAGTACAAGTTGATTTAATTAATATTTAAATGTGACACGTAATTAAAGTCAAGCACTTGAAAAGGGATATACATGCATGTATCATGCTAAGGAAAATTCTTACTCAATTCCTTTTATCAGTTTCTCCCAGTATTCTACCAACCAAAACGAACGAAAACTTATTTCTTATATCGTTGAACAACTTATTTTACACATATACACGAAATATTTGATACACAAGAAAATGAATTAAGGAGATTGAGCTCATCTTACGTTCATCGTAGATCTCTCCAATTCTTTCGTTATAATTTAGAAATTTTTTTAGACTTTTTTGTCTTCTTAATTTTATTTTTAAGTTCTTGTAAATTACAAATTATAATGAAGAATTAAGATTTACATTAATTAATGAAAGAAAAATTAGAAATTTCTAGGGCGTAGAAAATTTTGGGTCAAACAATTCAAGCTAGAGTCGTAAGTTTAGCATTTTGAAAAGTTGAAATCTTAGGTGGCATGATTATATATAGTCTTTAATTAATTAAGAAGTTAGAAACAATTAAAAAATAACTAATAATCAGAGCAAACAATTGTAATACATTATAACAATTGATGAATATGTAATATGTTTAAGTTCAAAGTTAATCACGGTTGATGTTTACATTTTCTATTTCATATTACTGAGGAGAAAAAGAGAAGCACACGAATGTGATCGATCATATTAATAAGAAAAGAAATATGATGAAATATTTTAAAAGTTGTGTGGTTATAACTAAATTTCAAATGCAAGTCAAGCATTTGGAAAGGCCAGACTTATTATCAATTTTAACTCGTGGGTCTATTTAATTATGTGTCAGATGGAATTGATCAAATATTGAAAGAATTTAATAATATCAATAAATTAAGTTGTTTCTCTGTCAACGAGCTTTAATTAAAGGATAGAAAATCAATTTTAACATAGGGTTAGCAACCACGGGCCCCTATTTGTTTAAGCTTTACTATAATGAAATAAAAATAAGTCTGCAATTTAAGTCCTGAACAAGGTGATTTTGAAGCCAGAAATGTAAAGTTTGTCACACCATCATAGGCTTGCAACTTGCTACACTATACATCTCGATAACAGAATTGCGATCTTCTCCTTTCAAAAATTTTATTTAATTTGGCATGCACATGTATATATTGTTAGAAAAATAATATTTATGAATAAGTTCTTCTATATATATAAACCGGTTAATTAATAAGCTATAAGCTGACTAGTTTCAATGAAGAGAAGAGAAGAGAAGAGAAGAGAAGAGAATTCATGTTTGTGCTTTGCTTGCAGTCTATGTCTATGTGTGTAGTATGAATGAGTTTATCACGGCATCTATCTAATCTAATTTGAAGTGCAATAAACGTTCGGCTGACTAAAAGAATTCCAGTAAATGGACATGTATTTCACAGTCAACAGAGTCTTGACTTTCTGCATGCATATATGCCTTCTATATATATATATATGACGAATGATATTGGTAGTTAAATATATATGTTTTAGCAGTAAATCAAATTAATTAGAAAAATGTCAAGGAGCCATACCATAAATATTGCTGTGATTCTTCTCATCTTCCTAGTGTTATCAACGATTTCATATCCTTCGCAATCAGAAGCAAGAATTCTGAATTTTCAAGCTATTCAAGGTGCAAATTAATTTTTCCTCACAATTTTATTATTTTATTAATTTCTTGATCAAAATAATCTCAATTTCAACTTCCTTAATTAATTTCTTTTTGCCATTACATGCGTTAATTCTTACAAAATCTCGATATGCAGAAAGTTTAATTCATCAGAGTTTGAGGGAAAAGTTAATCCATCGGACTCTCCGAGATGTTCCAGAAGGGCCACATAGTCCGCAGGCAAATAGCCTAAAGGGACAAAATAATTAACGATTTATTCCCTGTTGTTAATTACTTGGGATGATTTTGATATAAAATGTATCCTGTTGTCTACGCTTTGCCTGTAGCCTACATAGTTTTATCAATTAATGAATACGTTATACATCAATAAATGATCTGTACACTTTATTACATATTAACATTCTTGTTATGGAACCATTATATGGTTTAGTTTAATTAATCAATCGATGATATTTACACATACATACATACATACATACATATATATATATATATATATTTTAAGGTTTTGTCGACAAATCTAATCGTCAGCGGCAAACAGAAATTTTATTTCTGAAAATAATATTTTTGAGATAATATTTTAGGTGATATATTTCCCTACCATTTTCATCTCTTTTACCTCGGCCAATATGAGTTTACCTGGTACTAGCAGCTTTATCAGGGAATTTCTCATCTTAGGAGGAGCTTTCCAATGAAATAGCATGCTTGTATAAATTAATTAAGTCACCAATTATAAATCTAAACTGTTTATCACATAAATGTTTGTTTTCTAACAACATCAACCCAATGTTCACATGCTATTTCCTTTAACAATTTTTTTGAAAGCATATGAGGGAGAACGGGTCCAATAAATGGAAAAGAACTAAAATCATTAATTCTGCCCTTATTTAAAATTTTAAGGTGATACATAGAGATGACAAAAATTTCTGCAAGTGGACCTATTTGGGTCGAAATTGAAAAAAAACTAATTATAAAAAAAAAAAATTGAGGATAGGGCCGAATTTGGTAACAAATTTTTACGTTTGTTTAAAAAAAAATTCCTGGACATCTCGATTCCTTAATTTAAATTGAAATTTTTTTTAAATTCATTTTCTTACTAACGAAATTCACTAAAATAACAAAATTCATTTATGAAAATAATAAATTCATTTTCAATTTAGTTAATTTTAGAATTTTGTAAATTCATTTTCTTACTAACAAAACTCACTAAAATAATAAAAATTTAACAAAATTAAATTTAGAACAATTATTTTTTATAAAACAAAAATAATAAATTGATGTCAAACAAAATAATCAATTTGTAATAATTTAGTTGATTTTTATCTTTTGCAGTGAAATCAAGAGTTGTTATAAT
This sequence comes from Azadirachta indica, assembly GCA_022749755.1. NCBI lineage: Eukaryota > Viridiplantae > Streptophyta > Magnoliopsida > Sapindales > Meliaceae > Azadirachta > Azadirachta indica. The sequence continues at coordinate 2,121,593 of CM040443.1, forward strand.
TAATGGGTAAAAGATTTGTAAGTCCCTAAGATTTGGCCAATTGAATTGTTTAGTTTCAATAGTTTCAAAAATATCCATAAAAATCTTAATTTATTTTAAAAGGATAAATATGCGTCTATACAATAATAGTTATTTATCAAAAATAATTATTAAACTTTTAAAATTTAACAAAATACAATATATCTACGTAAAATACATTAATAAACTAAATAATAATATTATGTTATAGCACATTAATAGTATAATATTAATTCATAATTATTAACTTTATTTATTTTATAGACAATATATATTTTTATTTTTATTATATTATATATATTTTAGTTATATACGAATATATTTTATTTAGATTATAGTATAATCATAAAATATTTTATTAATAATCTTATTAATAAATATTTAAATTTCTAATATGTATTAATATTATATTGTTAATATATTGTAAAATAAATAAATTTATATTTTACTTCTATTATATGTATAACTTTTTAATTATCAGTATGTTATAAAATAATACTCTTAATTTCTTATATTTAGTTTTAATTAAAAGTTTAAAAATAATTTTTTTAGATAACTACAATTAAATAATCGTATGATCATTATTTTAAAATAAATTAGGATTTTTATGGGTATTTTTGAAACCATTGAAACTAATCAGTCCAATAGGTCAAATCTTAGAGGCCTAAAATCTTTTTCCCTAATTATTATCATAATGTTATATGATATAACCATACAACATTGTGTAAGCTTTTTGATATTTCTTTTTTTTTTAATATCAATTTTTTTCCCTAAAATAAGTCCCTTTTCTCAATTTAAAAACTCGATTCTTTTTTTTTTTTTAATATTTCTTTCATTTCTTGGCATAAGAAAAAAAAATAAAAGAGAGTTTTGGTTTTGACCTGAATGCATACTTGAAATTTGGGACAAGGTAAAAGTGCATAGTCTCAACATCCTCAATTTAGTGAATAACATATATGTGGAGTAAGCTTTGATGAAATTGGATTTGATTAATATATTTAAAAAAATATTTTGTACTTATTTTAGATGAATTGAATTAATTACCTTATATTATCTCAAATTTCTCAAGTTCCAATTCATTTATAATTTGATTTTAAGCCATTTCATTTTTTATTGAAAAAAGTTTTGGATTTATAACCATAAGTATTATTTATAATATAAAATAATAAAGAAATAATAACAATATTTTTTTTTGAGAATTTTATATTATATATATAAAAATAATTGTGTAATTTAAAATAATTTAAAAATTAATTATCTACATTTACTTTAAATTATTGTCTTAATGTTAAATAATAATAATTATGTGTAAAAGTTAAATACATTTTTGAAATTTTTAAAATTAATTTTTCAAAGAAAATAATTATATTTCTAATCAAATTTATTTTATTAGAATTTAAAAATTATAATATTAGAATAGAATTATTATTCCTTCAAATAATTATAAAGAAAATAAAATAATTAATTAGTATGTTTGTTGGTGATCAATGATTTCACATTTCTGATTAAAAAATTTTGTCTAAGGTAGCTAATCGTTAGAAAAACATGAAAACATAGAACATTACTAAATCTAGCCATCTGTCTTGGATCCAAAGGCCAAAAATGGATCAAAATGGGATAAAAAATGCCACGCGGGTCCACGTCGCATATGCGCAAAGGCTTGGCACGTGCACCACCTCCACAGCCAAAATGACCTGATGCTGATGTGTGCGCCACGCGTGCGCATAAGGAAGCTGCGCGTGTGCGCAGTCATTCTGCTAAGGGTTGTGCAAGGCGCTAAATTTCAATTAGGCCCTCCCTTCTTTGATTAGCTTCAATTGTGGCCCCTAATTTCGATTCTGTTGCATGTAGTCCTCCATTTCTTACATTTTGGTCCCCCAGAACAAAGCTTTGTGGTTTTCTTTGACAAGTAGTGGTCGATATCCACGAGGGCTAATGGACGCATTTTAATGCTTCGTTTTCATGTCTTTCACATTAAAAATACTTTAACATTTACAAAATAAAAATAAAATACTTAAAAAGAAAAATAAATGTTCAAAATAGACTAAATAATGTCAAATATGCTAATTAACAATGGATTAATTAAATATAATCATATAGTAAAAAATAAATATATCAATAATCAATTAATATCGAAAAAATAATTAATTTATAATTAGTGAATTCATTTTTTTTATATTTCATTTTTGCTATTAAGCGAACAAAATACTTTTTCTACAAAATTATCAAGAACCATTAAACTCAAAAATTGATTTAATATATTTTTTCTAACCTTCTGTCAATTCTATTAAAAATTAGATCATAATTTACTACTATATTTATTTATTTTTTTTTATTGACATATGTTAATAAAAAAAATTGAAGTAAATGTACTAATCAAATTTAATATTTTATTCTTAAAAAATTGTGATGAATGTTAATATTTTATATGAATTGTTTCAATAAAATTGATGATTGTTGCCGATTACTTTATTTTCATAAATTATTTTATAAAAAAATTAAATATTTATTTTCATTATATTATTTTGATGATATGTGAAATGGTTATTTTACATATAAAAAATTAATTTATTATTATGGAAAATATATAATTTATTTTTTGATATTACGAAATTTGATAAAAAATTAAAAATTGATGATAATTTCTTAATAATAAACTAAAAGATTAATAATTGTAGAAATTAATTTTTGTTTACTTTAAATGTATGTTCAAGTCAATAAATTTAATATTTTTTGAAATTTATTATTGAATGTAGCACTATTAAACTATTGCCGAATCAAATTATTATATATTTTTTAAATACTAAATAGTTAATTATACACATATATATTTATGAATATTTTAATAAGGTTTAATAATATTCTAGTTATATATATATATATCTCCTAAATACTTAATAAATTTAATAATATTTGTAATAATATAAATTAAATATGTATTATAGTTAAATAATTTTATTTACAATTTTTTTAATAAGTAGAAGTGGCCTAACAGTAAGTAGTGTTTTAAATTTTTTTTTTCTTTTAAGAATATTTACAATATATTTGAATTGTTCCACAATTCAAAACTCTGAACTTAGACTTTCTTCCTCTCAACCTATGCACTGAGCATGACCAATTAGTGTTATGGATTGCCTTTCTTGTGTCGTTAACCGAGTATTGTATTTCATTACTTCATACCAAAATTAGACTATATATAGAGCAATTTCGCTGGATTGAATTCGTAAACAGTAGAGCTGCACATATATATATATATATATATGCAATAAATTAAGTTGAAATCTACAATCCAGTAGCACCAAAATAATGTGGGGAGGAAGTTTCAGAAGTGCTAGAGAGATTGATATCCTGGATCTTGTTCAAAGCATAAATTAGCAAATTAAATGATATTAACCAATGCCCTGTTTTGTTTGGTGCAATACTCCAACACACCATATGTTTTGAAAGTATCCCATTATATCCATTCGTTATCCAAACTAAAAGTCAAATTGTCTTTTTAAAGGAATTTTACTAAACTTTAAAGAGCTTATTGATGAATGAATGAGTTCCATCAGTAGTAAGTGGATCCTATCAATAACTATTTCAAATTTATATACAATAAAATAATTGTAAAATTATGAGCTTGCCTATTATTTTTTACCATTTAAATTCTTTGTTTTAGGGATATTTGTTTATTTTATTTAATTACACTTAAAATAATAAAACAAATAAAAAAAATAAGATAAATCCTAAAATATTTTTTCTTTTTTCAAAACTAAATAAATAAAAAGATATGTCTTCTTATTAAAACCCATCTTTTTATCCAAATCAATTAAAAAGTAACAAATAAATAACAAGGAAAATTTAGCTATTTTATACATAAATTAAACCAAAAATTGGTGATAGCAATGCGTCGGGATGGGGCAGAGACCCCAATTCCCGCCGTCGGCCTCGATTGGGCCGTGGATCCCCATCCCCAGCCCATCCCCAATTTAGGCAAATTAGGGACAGGCTGGGGATCCCCATGGGGCCTCGGCCCCATATTAACCATATTTAACTTTTTGAAAAATAATAAAAATTTTATAAATTGACTATTATTGTATGATTACTTGAACACATTTATACAAATTGACTTAATTATATTTAATATATATATAATATAAAATTTTTTAAAATAAAGAGTATATTAATAAAAATTTTAAATATCACAAAAATATATTTAAAATATTAAATTTATTGACTTGATTATATACTTAAAATATTTAACAAAAATAATAGCTAATATAATTATCAATTTTTAATTTGTTGTTAAAAATATATTATTAAGTTTTAATATTTTATCAAATATCATAAAATAAATTAGATCTTTAGATTTTTTTAATAACAAATACATTAAATATTTATATGTGAATCACCATTTCACATATCATCAAAGTAATATAATAAAAATAAGTATTTGATTTCTTTTTAAATTAATTGTTAAAAATAAGATAAATAATAACAATTATCAATTTGATTGAGACAATTTATATAAAATATTACAGCTAACAAAATTTTGTTAACATAAAATATCAAATTTGATTGATACATTTATTATAATATTTTTACTAACCTCTATAAATAAAAAAATAAATAATTGTATTAGTAAATTATGATATAATTTTTTATAAAATTGATAAAGTTAGGAAAATATATTAAATTAGTTTTAGAAAATAAAATATAAAGAGAAAAATAAAATCTTAGAGGTTTTTTTTGTTAATGATTTTGTATAAGAATATTTTGTTTGGTAAAAGAGAAAATGAAATCTAAAGAGAAAAAGAAACTTTTTGAGAATTTATTTGTTTTTCTAATCTTATATAACTACATTACAACATATTAATTCATTAATTATAAATTAATTATTTTGTTTGATATTAATTTATTATTTTTATTTTATCAAAATTTGTTGTTCTAAATTTAACTATTAAATTTTTTATTAATTTTTAATTATTTTAGCCAATTTTTTTTATTGTGAAAATGATTTAAAAATAATTCTAAAATTGATTAAATTAAAATTTGGAAAATACTTATCATTTATCAAAAAAATAATTGACTAGATTAAAAAAATATAAACCTTTTTCAAGGACTTGTTTGACTAAAATAAAAAAAAAATAAGAATTTAGAATAACCTTAACAGCTACTATAAATATATGAAAACATACTGATTGTGTACTAAATGAATGAATCACAATTTTTGGAATTATCATCTTTCTTCTGTACTCTCCAAACACAATATCTTTGAACCATCGGCAATAACACATAAAAACACTAACATTTGGTATTAGAGCACGGGTCGATGGTTTCTTAAGCACTAGTTTGGCATCATTTTAGCACTACTCTAGAACTATTTTTTCATCCCCAAAATTCTGGAAACATTTCATCATCCAACAGCTCATAGCTAGGAGCAATTACTTCCAATCCGTGATGGAGAAAACTATGATTATTGAAGCGTCAAATTTCAAGTCATTCTTTGAGCCTTTGATCATTGAGAAATAGTGGAGCAAGGCATCCTTGCAACACCAGTAGTAACAAGCCCAAGCCACTGCAAAATTAACACCAACTCCACCATCTCCAACAAGTATCTCCACACAACCTAACACTTCTCTCTCAACTGATCAAATGAAGAAATGGCTCCAGAAAGACGCAGATGCTTTGGCAAAAATTCACCAAGTTGTGGTAGATCCAAATTTTCCAAGACTCATCAATGCTGCAATAGCCAAAGAAGCTTGGGAGATATTAAAAAATGAGTTTCAAGGCACAGCCAAGGTAAGAACTGTGAAACTCCAAACTTTCAGGATAGATTTTGAAAATTAAGGATGAGATAAGGTGAAAGCATAAAAAGTTACTTTTTTAGAGTAATTGAAGTAGTAAATCAAATAAAGGCATATGGTGAAGATATAACAGATCAAAAAATCACTCAAAAGTTGCTCATTTCAGTTGCAGAAAAATTTGATTCTATGGTTAATGTAATTGAATCAAAAAATATTGATGAACTTACTCTATGCTTGTGAACAAAAACAAGCAAGAAGGGCTAAAGTAGTTACTGATGCAATCCTCTCACAGAAACAACAATTCTTCTTCAAAACAAAATAAATAACAGAAGAAGAATTGGAAAAATAAATAACAGGAAGTTTAGTTCATCAGAATTTGAGGGAAAGGTTAGTCCATGGGACTCTCAGAGAAATCCTTCCAGTGATGAATACTCCACATGCATCTAGCCTCCACAAGTCAACCGTCATGCATAAATTACTTTACTACCCTTCACATCAACAATTCATTTTTTGCCGCAGCTAGTATATATGACGATAATACTAATAATATAAAATTAAGAAAATCATTCCCTTTATCTGTAATACTTTATAGAAATTAAATGTCACACTATATAATTTGAATAATTTCTTTAATGCTGCAATTTATATGTTTTACCTAAAACTTTCTCTCGTTTCATATTATGATGGAGATATAAAAGAACCAAACAGTATTAGCTCAATAAATTTATTGCATTTCTAGACATATATGCCTATACTCCATTATGTAAACTCAGCTGAGATGCTAAAGTAGATAAGTAAATTTATTTTATAACATAATATTTTATATATGAATTCGCCTTTGGCAGCATAAATTGTGATAGTTACAAATGTATTGTGCACAACGAATTTAATCTTTGTTGGTTAGTTGATTTTTGATATCGCTCCTATCTTATATGGCTCTTATGAACATATATAACAAATTATTGAATCAAATTAATATTGTGAAAGCAATTAACAAATATTTTTGACCATGTAAAATTTCCTCCGGTTTTGATAGTTAAAAGTAATCTAGAATAGTTATTATTAATGATGCCATGTTATAAAATTTTTAAAGTTATGTCTAAAATATTTATAATTTAATCCTAAAGTTACAGTCAGACTTTGAAAGATAACATTTTATCTCTTAATTTAAAAATATTTTAAAAGTTTGTCCCTTTTAACTTTAATATTTTAGCATGATTCTATATTTTAAAAAGTGAACTTTTAACCTTAATTTTAATTGACAAACTATTTTTTCAACTTGGCATATTCAACTTAAATTACTAATATGATCTCATTAATTTTCAATTATAACTCTACTCCTGATATTTAAATAAGACAATTTTAATGGGATAATTACAATGTAATGTAAGAATTAAAAATTTAGTAAAATAAAAAAAGTGGGTCGAAGGTAAGCCCTTACGGTGAAGATAGATTACTGGTGTTTTAAAAATTGTCAGGGCTACATTCTTCTTTTTTTACTAAGTATTTTCATAATATTTTAATTGTTCTGCAATTCAAAGCTTGACCTTAGACTTCTTTCCCTCAAAGATTGTAGAAATTAAGGAATACAGGTTAAATTTTTCATGAATGTACTCAAATAGAAATTGATAATTAAAGCTTCTCCCTTTTTTCTACTTTTTTGTTGTCATGGTGAATATTAAAAAAAAAAGTCAATAATTCAAGCTTTGAATTGTCCTACCTAGTCAAAAAGTAAACTTTTAGTACGTCACCTATTTGTACACTGAATAATAACTTTCGGGTCTATGATTTTTAAATTATTTATAAACAAAGATATAATTTGTTCATTCATAATAATTGATAAATAGGTCTCTAACCCCTATTAGAATATTAAAATCCCTCTTCGTGTTGTTACATTCTAACTTAAAATTCACTATTATAAGGTTTATTTTGTCATTTTAATAAGAATTATATATGCGATATTGTACTTTACCCTTTAGTTTTTGTGAGAAGAGCAATTCTAACCTATGAGATATCCTTAACTTTTAAAGAAATGTTAAGATTCTTATCATAAATTAATTATTTTACCCTTTAAAATATTAGAAGATATATATATAAAACAACTATATTGTCTAATTTAATTTTAGCTTTTAATTACTAATATAACTTTATTCTAATATTAAAATTTGAAAGTTATAATAATATTTGACCCTCAATTATTTTTTTGAAAGGAGATTTGAAAGAAAATTGGTAGCAAATTTGAAAGGAAAAAAATAAGTAAGGGTCAGAATATTATTATAATTGTTAAATTTAAATGTTAGAATAGAATTATACTGATTATTATAAAAATTAAAAAAAAGAACAATATGATCATTTTATATGACTTCTAATATATGAGAGGTAAAATAGTTAATTTAAAATAAAAATAATTTTTCTAAAATATTTTCCTTTTTCTTCTACTAAAACTAGAGATGTATATTCATATTTTTTTAAAATTTAGGGATATTTCACATAGGATACAAACTTAGAGAGTGAGTTATTTTTCTCTAAAAGTTGGAGGATAAAGTATAATATCCCAACTATAAACCTATTTCTTATAAATATATAAAAAAAATATTATTTATTTATGAAAACTAATTAAATAAGTAGAGACCTCTGTGTTACTGACCTTTTATTTTAATTAAATTAATTTTCATTAGCTTTTTTTATTTTTTACTAATTATTCATTATTCAATTTGTCTCCACAAGTAACACCGTGTATACGCCATCCCTAAAATAAATTATAATTTTTTATTAATTTAATTTTAGAAAGTGCAAGAGAGATCAAATTTTTAATTTGGACAACTTAAAGATAAAAACCAAAGATGTCGCATCACGTGAATTATATACCTGTACATTTGTTTTTCGATCAATGGAACTTTACGGTGGTTGGACCAACAGTAATGTACAATATTCGAGAAAAAAATTAAGAAAGTCAACTTATAATAGAATCAATATCAATGAATAAATTTAGGGTATGAAACAGAATTAAGTTATCACATTTTTACAAATAAAAAAATAATTTCATTATTTATATCAAATAAGTCCTTACCCATGGTTTGTTCATCTAACGTCTCGATTTACATGTATCTCATGTACAATATATGTAATGCACGCCTTCTATCACAAATAAGTAAATTCTGACACGGTAACACATAATGGCTAGCAATGTTCTCAGAGAGACATGTAATAATAAACTATTCAAGCATGGAATTATCCAAAATCAAGAAAGAAATTGCATTTGAATGCACACTCTAAATTTTCAAGGTCAAAATTCAATGCAATAATTGTTATTTCGACATTTTCAGTAGTGATTAGGGACCTATTTGCTAGAAAATATAGTTGTACAAATTTCGTTCAAATGAACTTGGGTTTGCTTTAATTAATTTGTAAGCTGAGTTTTCAGGATGGATTTGGCTTTGCTAGATTGATAAAAACTATATAGGCTGCAAGCAAAGCGTACAGACAGTAGGATTTTTGTTCCTATGCTTCCTTAACATTTTCATTCTGTAATATGTTGTCTCTGGTTTCTACTTGTATTTAACACTATTCACAGTTGATTGTTTCTATAAGGATATTTTGAGAACTTAATTGCCTTGTTCAAAATGTCAACATACCATGGGAATAATGCTGCAGGTCTCTAATCTGTGCTCGTCATGCCTATCTTCTTTTATCAACAACTTTAAGTTCACTACCTTCAATAACAGAAGCAAAAGTTCCAAATTTTTCACCTATCCAAGGTATTACATCTCCTAACAACTCCAATTCGATGACTAAACATCCCCACAATCTACCTTCTAATATGAACAAAAAATGCTTTTATATATATGTGTGTGCGTGCGAAGGATCAATAGCCTCGTTATTTTACGCATATCTTCACATTATTTGTAAATTGTTGTTTATTTATTGAATCTGAATACATCCAATGACTCGAATTAAATTTAACCACATAATTAATACATAATAATTAATAATTAATTATGATATATGTAAGATCCATCTATATAGATATCATCATCTACATTTAGAAAGGTGTATGCTTTAGAAGAAGCTTGTACAATTTGGAAAGGGGTTTTGATTGATCAAAAAGACAAATCTACTTCAACAGATATGACCTTAGGCACGGTTATACATAACATAGAAATCACTTAGAAAGCTTAGACTATTAGCTAAAGCGGTGGGTGCTGTAGCAAAATTGATTGCACAAAAGGAGAAATCACCACAATAGCATTTGTTAGAGTCAATTTCAACCGTTGTATGTGTTTAGATTCAATTACCTACAAATGGTGTAAAGATATGTATAAAATAATAAAACTATTGATCCTCTCTCTCTCTCTCTCTATATATATATATATATATATATATCTGTATATATACAATTTACCTTTCTGTTGACAATTGTTTTATTAATGGCAGAAAGTTTAGTCCATTGAAATATTATAGAAGGTATAGTGCTCCGCCGGAGCCTGCAGGAAGCTCCTCGTGGTTCAAATATTCCAGCACCAGGTTTAACCACCTAAACAAAATGTTTGAAGTTCAAGTACTTGCCTTCATAATGACTGTGTTATACATCAATAAATGATCTGTTACTACCCACCGATTTATCAATTTGTTATTTATAATGCATACTCTTTCATAATTTAGAAAGAAAAATGTGATTACATGTACACTTTATTATGTATTAATTAATATTCCTACTAAAGAATCAATAGAGATTAGATTGATTAATAGGTTACACTTATAATGTGTTATAAATTATTACGTTTTTGTATTCAATATATATAACAAATAAGAAATTATTGTATGCTAAAAGAAGGACATCTGCATTGCATAAATTTTTTGTCAATATCAAATTTCGTCACCTGATATTAGTAAAATTTATTGATATCAAAAAAAGAATTAGTGGCATCCACATTGCATAAATTTGGCAATCAAACGGCCTTCTATTATGAGATTATGGCAGTCATTTTGGCAATTAAGTTACCTTATGCCTGCGGGCGGCTACATCATTGGTTGGAGTATAATTCTCTTTTGATTATTCAACTTTTGCTAAAACCTTCTCTTCAGCTTCCTTGGCGTTTCCAAAACTGTTGTTTAAACTGCAAGATTCTGATTTCTAAGAAGAATATTCGATATTCCCATACATTTTGGGAAACAAACATAATCACTGATGCTTTAGCAAACCTTGGTATGCTTTGTGACTCTTTACAATGATGGTCTTCTTCTCCTTCGTCAATTGGGGGGTCTCTTATTTCATGATGCGAAACGGCTTTCCTTGCTACTATTTTAAGAAGAATTTTGTTTTCTTGATCTTTTTTGTTGTCTGTTTTTCAGTTAAGGGTTAGAATATCACGTCCCTCCCTTTTGTCTGCATTATTGTCCTTCTTTATTTTAATGAAATCGCCTGGCTAAGATTTTTTTCTTTCTGATTTTAAAAAAATAGTCTTGAGACTTCGATTTTTCCAAATATTGGACTGGGACTTTACATGTTGCATTAATTCAATCAACAACACACCACTTCTAAAATATTTCTTTCAACATTTTACATATGAGAGAAAAACACAAACATGCACGCAGTTACAAAAAGGAAACTCTAATAATAAATCACTCACCACCATTAATTCAATTATTATATATTTTCTTAAGTGCTATTATACTTAATCAATTTATTATCACATTAATATTATATACAATTTATTTGTTGGAAATTAAACTTAATTTGGTCTAAAATAAATTGGGTTTGTAAGATTTGGGTTTAGGAATACTGTGGCCCAATTTCTAAAAATTTAAAAGAAAATATTTAAATATTTATGGAATAAATATTTAGATATTTGGTAATAAAAATATATATATTTTTAAGAAATATGTACATATTTGTAGTAAATATCAAAATATTATTATGAATATTTGTAGAAAAAGATTTATAGCCATTAAATTATATGTGTGATGGCATAATCTTAACCATTGATTAAGGAGGTGTCATACTATAAATAAAGATGAGTTCTTCTATTGTATATCAAGTCAAAAATTAGAAATTAATAAAATTGTAAGTTTCTCCCTCCTTGTCTATAATTATCTTAGCAAATTTATTTCCTTTTATAATATAAGTCCTTCACCTTCCAACAAAGCAGTATTAGAGTTAAGGCATGAACGATCAAGGCAAGTAATAGAATGACTCTCTTTCAAGTTTCAATGCTCACTTAGAGTAATTACGATAATTAAAGCATCAAGATAAAGGCTTTGTTAGGAGTTTAAGATATGTGAGAAGTTGAAGATATGTGAGAAGTTGTAGAGAAAGGGTTTGATGTGCCAAAAGATGAGGTCACCCTTACTCAAGCTCAAAAAAATCTCTTCAAGAATTTTAAAAAGAGAGATAAAAAAGCTCTCTACCGTATCTATCAAGCATTGGATGAAGGTAGTTTTGATAAGATTTCAAATGCAATCACCGCCAAAGAAGCATGGGAGATGCTTCAAACTTCATACACATGTGTTGAAAGAGTGAAGAAGGTACATTTCCAAATTCTACAAGGTGAGTTTGAATCTTTATATATGAAAGAATGTGAATCAATTTTTGAGTACTTTTAAAGAGTTTTGGTGGTTGCTAATTAATTAAAAAGAAATGGAGAAAACTTAAGTAATGTTCGAATTATGGAGAAAATTTTTCATTCCATAGATTCAAAATTTGAGCATATTGTTTTAACAATTAAAGAAACAAAAGATTTAGAGTCCATAAGTATTGAAGAACTCATGGGCTCATTACAAGCATATGCAGAAAGGCAAAAGATAAAGCAAGAAACCTTGGAACAAGTTTTCCAAACAAAGCTCACATTCAAAGAAAAGGAAAAAACTTTCGACAATGAGAGAACCCAACGTGGAAGAGGAAATAGTCAAGGACGAGGCCATACATGTGGACGTAGATGGAAAAGACCTTTAAATTATAGCAACAACAACAATGATAAAGGAGAAGGCTTAACAAGAGGTCGTTGAAGAAGCAATCTGAACTCAAGGTACGATAAGTCTCAAGTTAGATGTTACAATTATAAAAAGTTTGGCCATTATGCTTTTGAGTGTAGAGCTTTCAATAATAAAGTTAATGAGAAGGTCAAATATATGGAGAACAAAAGTAAAGAAGAAGCAATATTATTGCTAGCTTTCAAGGACAATAATGGCAGCAGTACTAATACATGGTATCTTGATACTGGTACAAGCAATCATATGTGTGGAAGCAAAGATATATTTGTGAAGCTTGATGAATCGGTGAGTGACAATGTTTCCTTTAGGAATGAGTCCAAAATACTCATAAAATGCAAAGGTAACATCTTTATTCGCTTGAAAGATGAAAGTCATCAATTTATTTCAAATGTTTATTATGTACCCAAAATGAAAAATAATATTTTAAGTTAGGGACAACTCTTAGAAAGATTATAACCTTTCTATAAGAGATAATAAAAGTAATTTGATTGCAAAGGTGGCAATGTCAAAGAATAGAATGTTCTTGTTAAATATTCAAAATGATGTAGCAAAATATTTCAAGGCTTGCTACAAGGATATGTCATGGTTATGGCATCTTTGACTTGAGCATCTCAATTTTGGAGGTTTGGACCTGTTATCCAAGAATAAAATGGTAAGAGGACTACCTTGCATCAATCATCCAAACCAGCTATATGAAAGATGTCTACTTAGGAAGCAATTTAGAATGAGCTTTCCAAAGAAGTCTACTTTTAGAGCCAAGAAGCTACTTGAACTCATACACAGCGATGTATGTGGTCTTATCAAGCCAAGCTTCTTAGTTAAGAGTAATTACTTCCTTCTCTTCATTGATGATTATTCAAGAAAAACATGGGTGTATTTTTTGAAAGAAAAATTTGAAGTTTTTGGAGTGTTCAAAATGTTTAAAGTACTCATAGAGAATGAAAGTGGATGCAAAATCAAGGCCATGAAATCCGATCGTAAAGGATAATTTACCTTGAAAGAGTTTCGAAGTAAATAGAATTCATCGTCTTCTAACTATTTCGAGATCTCCGCAACAAAATGGTATTGCTAAGAGGAAAAATAGAACCATTCTCGATATGGTACAAAGTATGCTCCAAAGCAAGAAATTGTCAAAGGATTTTGGGTTAAAGCTGTGGCATGTGCGGTATATTTATCCAACTAATCTCCTACTCGAAATCTGTGAGGAAAGACGCCACAAGAAGCTTGAAGTGGAACTCGACATCTCTCATCTAAGAGTTTTTGGAAATATTGTTTATGCTCATATGCCAAAAAAAGAAAGAAGTAAGCTCGATAATCAAAGTGAGAAGTTTGTTTTCATTGGCTATGATTCAAATTCAAAAGGATACAAGCTTTACAATCCAAGCAATTGGAAGACCATCATCAGCCGACATGTAGAGTTTGATGAAGAAAGCTCATCAGAATGGGATGTTAAGGAAGAAGATTACAACCTCTTCCCTTACCTTGAAGATGAAGAAGTTACAAAAGATTCAACAATACAACAAGAAAGAGAAGTTCAAGAAGAGCTTGCTAGTTCGCCTACTTCACCAATAATAGCTGCTCATCAAGACTCACCACCATCATTTTTTAAATGAAAGGACCACATCGCACACAAGCAATTTGGAAGAAGTCTACAAGGTAAAAAATCAAAATGATTTAACACTGTTTTGTCTTTCTGCCAACTGTGAACAAGTAGGTTTTAAAGATGCAATTTAAGAACAAAAATCAAAGAAAGCCATGGATGAAGAAATAAAAGCCATCAAGAAGAATGATACGTGGGAGCTTGCAACACATTCTAAAGGACAAAAGGGCAAATGGGTCAACAAAGTGAAAAAGAATACGCATGGTAATGTGAAGCAGTACAAAGCAGGATTAGTGGCTAAATGTTGTAGCCAAAAGCGTGGCATTGACTATAAAGAAGACTTTGCACTTGTTGCAAGATTCGACTCATTATTTCCATGGCGACATAAAATAAATGGAAGAGTAACCAAATCAAGTTCAACAGAGGATGTTAAAAATTAAACTTGATTTGGTCTAAAATAAATTAGGTTTATAAGATTTGGGCTTAGGAATAGTGTTGCCTAATTTTTAAAAATTTGTAAGAAAATATCTACATATTTATGAAATAAATGTCTAGATATTTAGTAATAAAAATATAGATATTTGTAAGAAATATCTAAATATTATTATAGATATTTTTATAAAAAGATTTATAGCCATTAGATTAGATGTGTGTTGAAATAATCTTAACCGTTAGTTAATGAGGTGCCATAATATAAATAGGGATAAGTTCTTCCATTGTATATTAAGTCAAAAATTAGAAATTAATAAATTGTAAACTTCTCCCTCGTCCATAAATATCCTAGCAAATTTATTTTTTCTTGTAATATAAGCCCTCTACCTTCTGACATTATTTGCAGCCATAGTAAAAGATTGAAGATAAATTTAATGCTATTATTTATACATAATTTATAAAATAAATTATTTTTATTTTTATTTTAAAAAATTATACATAATTAATATTTTAAAAAAAAATTGATAACAAATTTAAAAATAAAAGATAAATAAGGGTCAGAATATTATTATAACTTTCAACTTTACATATTAAAATAAGATTATATTCATTATTACAAAATAAAAAATATATATATAATTGTTTACATATATTTTAATAGTTGAGGGATAAAATAAGTATTTGAGGAGGTATCTTAATATATTTTTAAAAGTGAAAATCAAAAGGGTAAGTTATTTTTCCCTCAAAACCTAGAAGGCTAAGTTACAATATCCCTTTTAATTTATAATGTTCTTTTAGAACACAAAACCTAAAATTTACACTTGTTTACCATATCTTAAGTACTTAAGACTCTTCCATTCCATCTTTAACTTCCCTAAAACATTCAGGCGATGTCGTTTCTTCCAACTTTAATTTTCCTAAATCGTTCAGAATGATATCGTTTTTCTATCTCAATTTCCCTAAATCATTCAATATACATATGGTGTCACCTGACATGAACCACGAAACTTAGGAGTCGGCGCAAACTTCAATTATTTCCCAAAATCACTCCATTGTGTCGCATGAAAACGATTCAGATTGAACAACAAACCAAACTTTAACTAAGGGTGCTTGAAGCATTCTTTAATCAAGGTAGGAATTGTTGTTAGGTGCAAGCGGAAATTAAGTGGGAAATTAAAGAAATCTTGTTGCCAAAAACTTTCTTGTTGATTAATTATTGGCTTAATTAATTTGGTTTATAAAAGAAATTCATAAATATTAACCATTTGATTTTAATTGTGATTCTTATTTCATATTAATTTTCTTACAATACATACGCCTGCATGCCAAATTAAAAATCTTCAATTAAGTTTTCTAAAAGAAGATGTTAATTAATTTTGTTACATATGTATACATAGTAGCAAGTTGCAAAATTATGATGGTGCTACAAACTTTCAGAAAAACATACGCTGAAGAGAAGGATAAAATTTAATTAATTCATTTATATTAATTATTATCATGAAATTGAAATTAATTTTTTGAGATTTGCACACTTTGGATAGCCGAGAAATTCGGAATTTTGGCTTCAGTTATCGAAGGCAGTGAACCTAAACTTATTGATAAAAGAAGGCAGACAAGAAGTAGAGAATAGACAGTTGCAGTACTACTACTATTACTCCCATGGAACCTTGACATTTTTAACAAAATAAATATGCCAAATTGAAGAAATTATGTTCTCAAAATCAAATTATACTTGGTTTATTATAAAGAAACCTCCAACTGTGAATCCTTTTATATGCAGGTATGGCAACCTGAGAGAAGATGTACTACAAGACAGAAAGATTTACAATTACTTAATTTTTTTTTTCAAAGGAAAAAAAAAATACATTCAATAACAATTTCAGCTTTGAATTATCAAAGTCAGAAAAAGAATAGGGGCCTGAAGTTATTAACCCTTTAAATTGATTTTTCAATCCTTTAATTAAATTCTATTGACTGAGAAACAGATTATTAATATTGTTAAATTCTTTGAATATTAACTGGCACATAATTTAATAGATATAAGTCTTGATTTCCACCGTCTATCTCCCACTTAAAAGTGGTAACAGTAAGTCTTGCTTTTAATTTCCAAATGCTTAACTTTGACCTGCATTTGGAGTTTAGTTCAATATCGATTAAGAATTGTAGTGCAAGACTTGCTTTTAATTTCCAAATGCTTCACTTGCTTTTAATAAGCTTGGAATTTATTAAGAATTGATTGATAATTGTAGTGGAATTGCTTGACTTGCGAATGTCCCATTATCTTTCTATATTTTTTGTATTATCTTATTACTCCCTTAAGTTTTAATTTTACATCTTAGTATTTTTAATATTTTCGATTTTACTATTTATAAATCAATTGAATTGAAAGGTAAAATCGAAAAAAAAAAGAATCAGAGGGTCATGAGATATTAGACAAAATATAGGGGTTAATAAAACATTACCTAAAATAGTAAGGGGTAATTAGGATTCTCCCAAAGATGGCAATAAATTTAATGCTATTATTTATACACAATTTTTAAAATAAATTATTTTAATTAAATAGTTTACTTTTAAAAAAACTATACATAATTAATATTGTAAAAAATTAATAACAAATTTAAGAGTAAAAAATAATTAAATGTCAAAATACTATTATAACTTTTAAATTTACATGTTACAATAAGATTATATTTATTATTACAAAATAAAAATAAGAAAAATATAATTGTTTATATGTATTTTAACAGGTGAGGGGTAAAATAAGTATTTGAGGAGGTACCTTAAATTTTTTTTTTTAAAAGTGAAAATCCTAGGGGTAAGTTATTTTTCACCCCAAAAGCTAGGAGTTTAAGGTTACAATATCCCCTTTAATTTATAATGTTCTTCTAGAACACAAAATCCTAAAATTTACATGTTATAATAAGATTATATTTGCTATAAGCTGGTTAGTTTCAATGAAGAGAAGAGAAGAGAAGAGAATTCCTGTTTGCTTTGCTTGCAGTCTATGTCTATGTATGCAGTATGAATGAGTTGATCACGGCATCTAATTTGAAGTGCAATAAACGTTCGGCTGACTAAAAAAATTCCAGTAAATCAAATTCCATATTGACTTTCTGCATGCATATATGCCCTCTATATATATATATATATATGACGAATGATATTGGTAGTTAAATATATATGTTTTAGCAGTAAATCAAATTAATTAGAAAAATGTCAAGGAGCCATACCATAAATATTGCTGTGATTCTTCTCATCTTCCTAGTGTTATCAACGATTTCATATCCTTCGCAATCAGAAGCAAGAATTCTGAATTTTCAAGCTATTCAAGGTGCAAATTAATTTATCCTCACAATTTTATTTTTTTATTAATTTCTTGATTTCAATAACCTTAATTTCTACTTTCTTAATTGATTTCTTCTTGCAATTGCATGCGTTAATTATTTCAAAATCTTGATATACAGAAAGTTTAGTTCATCAGAGTTTTAGAGAAAAGTTAGTCCATCGGACTCTCCGAGAACCACCTAAAGGGACAAATTCTCCGGTGCCGGATCCGGAATATAGACAAGATAATCAAGGCCATTAAGACTTTATCTAAGATTGCCTTTTGGGTTCATTATCTGCTGGACCTTTCTTTCTCCCAGAGCGGGTGCTCATGGAACCATGGGTCTGTATGGATCATGAACATCCCTCTTGTTAATTACTTGAGATGATTTTGATATCAAATGTATTCTATTGTCAACGCTTTGCCTGCATCCTACACAGTTTTATCAATTAATGAATAAGTTATACGTCAATAAATGATCTGTGCACTTTATTACATATTAACATGCTTGTTATGGAGCCATTATATGGTTTAATTTAATTAATCAATCAATGATATATACGTATTTATATATTTAATAAATAATTACGTGGACATCTATTTTATTTAATAAATAATTATAAAAAATTTATAATTTTTATTTTAGTCAACCAGGTTCTTTAGAAAAAGTTTATAATTTTTTAGTTTAGTCAATTAAGTTTTTCATAATTATTTACACATTTTCAATTTAACTAATTTTAGAATTTTTTAAATTCATTTTCAATAAAGAAATTCACTAAAATAATAAAAATTAACTAAATTAAATAATTTTTAATAATAAATTTGGAACAATAAATTTGATAAAATAAAAATAATAAATTGATGTTAAATAAAAAAATCAATTTGTAATCAATGAATGAGTTTATTGTAATATAATAATATAAGATTATGTGTAAAAATTTAAAACTAAAAGAAAGGATTTTAGTTATGTACTTGTTTTCTTGGGGTTTTAATGTGAAAACATAGTAGCTAAATAGTGTCGTTTTGTTTTCTCCAAAACATAGCTAATTGGTATCACCTTTTACTGCACTTATTTATTTATTTTTCGTTTAAGGTACTTAATAATTAATTTAGTTATGGTCCCAAAAGGATAATTCAGTTGATTTTTACGTTTTGCTATGAAATCAAGAACTGTTATAATTAATAGGTAAATAACTTGTAAGTCCTTAAGGTTTAATCTATTTGACTGATTAGTCTCAGTGGTTTTTAAAATATTCATAAAAATCCTAATTTATTTTAAAAGTTTAAGCACACCTCTACTCAATAACAGTTATTTATCAAAAATAATTATTAAACTTTTAAAATTTGACAAAATATAGTATATCTATGCAAAATAAATTAATAAACTAAATAATAGTATTATATTATAGCACATTAATACTATAATATTTATTAATATATTATCTTTATTTATTTTATAGATAATATATAATTTATTTTTGTTATATTATATATATTTTATTTATATACAAATATATTTTATTTAGATTATAGTATAAACATAAATATTTTATTAATAATCTTATTAATAGTTATTTAATTTCTAATATTATTCAATATTATATTATTAATATATTGTAAAATAAATAAATTTATATTTTACTTATATTATATGTATAACATTTTAATTATCAATATGTTATAAAGTAATACAAATTATTCTTATATGCAGTTTTAATTAAGTAAAAATAATTTTTTTACATAACTACAATTAAAGAAGGGTATGTTCATCATTTTAAAATAAATTAAGATTTTTATGAATATTTTTTAAATTATTAGAACTAATTAATCCAATAGGTCAAACCTTAAAGGCATAGAAGTCTTTTTCCCTAATTAATATCATAATGTTGAATGATATAATCATACAACGTTGCGCAAGTCTTTCGGTGCTAAAGTCTTTTTTCTCAATTTAAAAGCTAGATTCTTATATATATATATATATATATATATTTATATATCTTTCATTTCTTAGCATAAGAAAGAAAAAAGAAAGATAGGAGACTGTTGGTTTTTGACTTGAGTGCATGCTTTATATTTGGGCACAAGGTTAGAGTGCATAATCTCAATATCCTCAATTTAGTGAAAAACATTGTGCAGTAAGCTTTGATGAAATTGGATTTAATTAATGCATTTAAAAATTATTTTACATTTCATTTAGATGATTTTAATTAATTACCCTATATTATCTCAAATTTGCCGAGTACCAATTAATTTATAATTTGATTTTAAGCCATTTAATCTTTCATTGGAAAAAGTTTTGGATTTATAACCATAAATATTATCTGTAATATAATAATAAAGAAATAAAACAATATTTTTTAGAATTTTATATTTTTTATATATAAAAGTATAATTTAAAATAACTCAGATTTAATTATCGACATGTACTTTAAATTATTGACTTAATGTTAAATAATAACAATTATATGTAAAATTAAATACATTTTAAAAATTTTTTTACAATTAATATTTGAAAGAAAATAATTATATTTCTAATCAAATTTATTTTATTAGAATATAAAAGTTATAATATTATAAAAAAATTATTATTCCTTCAAATAATTATAAAGAAAATAAAATAATTAATAAATTATATTTAATAATTGTTAAAGATAAAATTATTTTTGCATTATACAATTATTTTATATTAAAACTAATAATTTTAAAATAATATTTTTAATAATATAAATTAAATATTTATTCTCTGTCAAATATATTTCATTTAAATGTTTTGATAATTAGTGGGGGTGGTTTAGTAGTAGGTTTGTTGGTTATAGTTGTTAAGTCCTAGAGTTTGAGTTCAAAGAATTCTAAATTTCTTATTTTTTAGGGTAAAGTTAAGCGGAGTTAACATTGGGTTAAGGACCGCGGGAATCCCCAATTTAAATTGGAGACATCTCTGATCCATCCCTAATTTGATTCAAATGGGGACGAACTAGGAATATGGATCCCCCGAGCTAATGGGAGACAGGCCTAAGGATTGTGGTCCTCTGCCCATTCTTCTTACCCTAGTAATGCATGTTTATAATAAAAAATTAAATGAAAAACTTTAATTTCATTATACTTAAAAAATAATTAGTTTGGCTTAAATCAAGACTATACCATTACTTGCATGACTATCAGTAATCGAAGGCTTCAATAGTTTACTGTTCGTAATTTCTGACAAAAAAATTTATCTAATTGCAATTATGAGGTTTATAATTGAATATAACAATTTGATAATGGAGACTAAAAGTGAAGTGATCAATGATTTCACATGAATGCATATATTATTTAATCCTCTTCGGAGTTGAAAGAGTTAGGCATGACACTCTCTTGAGAATACTAAACCTTAAAAAGTGTGCTATTATTAAAACTTTGATTATTTTCTTTAACTTGAACCAAAAAGAGCTAAATCAATATTAGTCGACCCAACTCACAATTTGTACATCAATGTATGGGAGCGAGTTAGATCTACTAGATAATAGAAGAAAACACTTTTGGATGGTGAGAGTTTGGGACTAGATTACAAACAAATCTTAATTTTTCTAGTGATATAGACAAGCGGCAACCTCCCTCTATCATTGTGATAGAGCCATTTACAATATAAGATTTTATTTATTGAGAAAACAACTTTTGAGTGAGTTATCCTGGCCAAGAGAGACAGTTTAAGGGTCTATTGTACCAAAAATTCTTGATTAGCAGGTTTAGGCCCATAACAAATAACTATAGAGGCTTCATCCTGTGGTAAAGCAATTTGAGAGTATAAGTTCATTAAGAAATAATTAAAAATTCAGAATCCGCGAATTTTAGTTCGATAGAAAACCCTTGCTAATGGCTTTAAGGAGAGGCTTTGTACCTAAAGGGATTAGAAAAATGGCAATTATAAAATAAATCCCACAGAGATTTGGTTACCTAAGGTATGTAAGTGAATAGTACAAAAACAGGAGAAGCTTATTTGATTGTAAAGTTCAATATCGCTTCTTGCTGGCATCTTGAAAACACTAATCGAAAAAGGAGAGGCGCCATCAAACTAATGACATATAAACTCTTGTTGAGTTTTTGCACTTGATGTGCAAGAATGCTTAAATAAGACAAGCAGTTTCTTTAAATGTGAAACTTATCACCATCTCCAAGCAAAATCATAAGAAGTAATGAATATACCATGTGGCATTTATACATTGACACTTGTGAAAAAAAATTATATGCTTTTTGGTGATTGACTTAATCGTTGGAAGGCTGACGCTGCAAAATAGTCCGACATCTCCTAACCAAGCTTTGTTTTGTAGGAGGGAGAGAGATGATCTACCACTCGAAGTATAACGCATAGATGGAGGATCCACATCATCAAGTTGAGTGAAAATTTGCATCAACAGGGTCAATCTTGATATCTCTATGTTATAAAAGATTGTTAGATCTATTTTTAGCAATTCATCAGATTTAATTAATATTCAAGTAATTAAATTGTCGAAAGCACAAGAAAAGATAAGAACATAGATAATTTTTTTGCGTGTTTAGAATCTACTTTACGGAGTGCATGCCTAACTTTCAAACAATCTAAAAAGCCATAAAAAGACTATGAATACCAGTCAAACTTAAATACTTTTTGTTTAATTTTGTCACTGCCTTGTACAAATCAACTAGTTGAACTTATTCACCTCATCTTGTTTATTTTGCTACAGTTGAATTACCTTCAAAACTGCAAAACTACTTCTTTTGAAGAACAAAGATTCCTTTCCCGAACAATCACAATCATAAAAGTTGAATCACGCCTGAAACACACCTGATTTCTACCATCTACGTCTATGTATGCAGTATGAATGAGTTGACGGCATCTGCACAATATGATTTGAAGTGGAATTCAACGTTCGGCTGAGTAGAACAAGCTAGTCCAGTAAATGAACATGTCTTTCACAGTCAACTGAAATATATATATATATATATATATAAAATTAATTGTGATATATACATATAATTAATGGACATGGTTTTTTACGGTCAACCGAATCTTGACTTTCTGCATGCATATATGGCTTCTGTATATACGTATAAGAGGATTGATATTGACAGTTAAATATATGGTTTTGGTAGTAAATCAAAATTAATTAGAAAGATGTCAAGGAGCGATACCAATACCATAAATATTGCCGCGATTCTTTTCGTCTTCCTAGTTTTATCGACGATTTTATATCCTTCACTAACAGAAGCAAGAATTATGAATTTTCAAGCTATCCAAGGTGCAAATAAATTTTATCTTCACAATTTTATTATTTTAATTAGTAATTTCTTGATCTCAATAATCTTAATTTCCACTTTCTTAATTAATTTCTTCTTACACTTGCATGCGTTAATTATTTTAAAATCTCAATAAACAGGAGGTTTAGTTCATTAGAATTTTAAGGAAAGTTTAGTCCATCAAACTCTTGGTGTAATTCCTCCTCCAAGCCCAAATACCCCAATTCCAGCTCCAGGTGGCCACATCGGCCTCTCGTAGAAGTTCCTACACGGAAGAATACTCCAAAGCCAGCGCCGGGAGTCGGGAACCGTAATGGTTAAATTACTTTACTACCCTTCATTTCAACAATTCAATTGTTGCCGCTATTAGCATATATAATAATAATAATAATAATAATAATAATAATAATAATAATAGTAATAATAATCATTCCCTTTATCTATAATACTTTATAGAAATTAAATGTAGTACTTATGTAATTTTGAATTATTTCTTCAACGTTATAATTCATCTATTTTACCTAAAACTTTCTCTTATTTCATATTATGATGGAGACACAACAAGCAAACGCTATTAATGCAACAAATATATCAATCGCATTTCTAGGCATATATGCCTGTATATGTAAACTCTGAGACGCCAAAGTAAACAAGTAAATTTATTTGATAACATAATATTTTATATATGAATTCACCTTTGCCAGCATAAATTATGATAATTACAATGTATTTGTGCACAAGGAATTTAATCATTGTTGTTACTTGAGATGATTTTGATATCAAAATATTTATATAATTAAAAATATTAATTTTGAATTAAATTACTGATATAAAATAATTGTATAATTTAAGAATAATTTTATTTTTAACAATTATTTAAATATAATTTTGTTACAATTATTTTCTTTATAATTGTTTGAAGTAACAATAATTTTATTTTAATATTATAATTTTTAAATTCTAATAAAATAATTTGATTAAAAAATTAATTATTTTCTTTTAAAATTTAATTTTAAAAAGTTTCAAAAAAATATTAATTTTTGCACATAATTGTTATTATTTAATATTATATCAATAATTTAAATTATATATTGATAATTAAATCTGAATTATTATATATATATGTAATACAATATAATATAAAATTCTCAAAAATAAAGATTATATTGATAAAAATCTTAAGTATAACAAAAAACATATTTAAAGTATTAAATTTATTGACTTAATTACATATTTAAAGTATTTGACAATAATTAACTTCTACAATTATCAATTTTTAATTTATTATTAAAAAATATATCATCAATATTTAATTTTTTATATGTAAAATAATTATTTCACATATTATCAAAATAATATAATAATAAAAAATATTTTATTTTTTTTTCATAAATTAATTGTTAAGAAAAATTGACAACAATCATCAATTTGATTACAACAAATTAATTCATTAATTACATATTGATTATTTTGTTCGACATCAATTTATTATTTTTATTTTATGAGAACTTATTATTCCAAGTATTAAAAATTATTTAGTTTTTGTTAGTTTTTTATTATTTTAACAAATTTCTTTATTAAGAAAATGAATTTAAAAAATTCAATAATTGATTATATTGAAAATTTAAAAATGATTATAAAGGACTAAGTTAACTAAATTAAAAAATTATAATTTGCATTGTTTTTGTGCTCCTAGGGGTAGGCAAAAATACTCAACCAAACTAAATCAAACCGTTTGGCTTGATTCGATTCGGTTTTAAAAGTAAGTTTGATTTTATTTGATTTTAAACTAATTGATTTGGTTTGAATTCGGTTAAATTTAAATTGAAACTAATTGTAAAATTTCATCTAAACTTATCATATTTACAAAAATCATAAATAAATAATAAATTGTTGACATAAACCTATATAAAACTAAGAGAAATATTATAATTTCTAAAAATTATTCTTTTTTTACAATTATTATATAATTTAGGGAATCATATAAAAATATTTAAAAAATCAAAAATTCAGAACCGAAACTCAGAACTTAAGTGGAATCGAAGTTCAATCGAGGAGTCGAACTTAGAACCGAACCGAACCGAACTAAATAGAATCAAATAGTTCAATTTGGTTTGGTTCGGTTTCTTATTTCATAGGTACTAAATGTGATTTTGCCCCACCCTATAACCCAACCCAACTTTAATAATTAGATTTGAAACAACATGATTTGATAAAACAAAAATACTCAATTGATATCAATAAAATAATAAACTTATAGTTATTGAATTCATTTATTTTTCTTTTCATATTTCATTTTTTCTATTTATGGAACAAAATATTTTTCTACAAAATTATCAAAAAACATTAAACTCAAAATTTGATTTAATATATTTTCTTTAACTTTTATTAATTCTATTAAAAATTGGATCATAATTTACTATTGTGTTTATTTATTTTTCTATTGACATATATTAATAAAAAAAAGAAGTAAATGTATTAATCAAATTTGATATTTTATTTTAATAAAATTATTATAAACTATAATATTTTATATGAATTGTTTCAATCAAATTGATGATTGTTGCAAATTAGTTTATTCTCATCAATTATTTTATGAAAAGATTAAATATTTATTTTCATTATATTATTTCGATGCTATGTGAAATGGTGATTCATATAAAAAAATTAATTATATTATTATTGATAAGATATAATTTGCTTTTTGATATTATGAAATTTGATGAGAAATCAACAATTGATGATAATTTTTTAATAATTAAAAAATTGATAATTGTAGAAGGTAATTTTTGTTAAATACTTTAAATATGTATTCAAGTCAATAAATTTAATATTTTCAAAATTTATTATTAAATTTAGTAATATTAAACTATTGTAGAATCAAATTATTATATATTTTTTAAAATCCTAAATAGTGAATTATATACATATATAAATTCATATTAAATATTTTAATAAGTTTTAATAATATTCTAGCGTTATATATATATATATCCTAAATACTTAATAAATTTAATAATATTTGTAATAATATAAATTGAATATGCATTCTAATTAAATAGTTTTATTTACTTATTTTATTTAATAAGTAAAAGTGGTCTAACATTAAGTAGTGTTTTAAATTTTCTTAAAGTCTTAAGTTCAAATCCTTAAATTTGTAATATTTGCATCTAATTTTTAAAGTCAAACGGGGTGAATGTTAGGCTCCCAATTTGGTAGGGATGACGATTTTCTCGACAGGGTAGTTTTTTAAAATATTCTGGGATCAGGTTAGGGATAGAGACGAAAATTCATCCTTGTTTAAAAACCAGGGCGAAGACGAGCATGGGCTTTTTCCCTCCGCCCATCCCCAATTCCCCAAATTTAAATTCAAATTTTACTTCGATAATTACGTAAATATTCATTTTATTTAGTAAATAATTATAAAATTTTTATAGTTTTCATTTTAATCAAACAAGTCTTTCAAATAAGTTTATAATTTTTTTAATTTAGTCAATTAATTCCTTGGTAAATGATAAATATTTACCAAAATTTTAATTTAATCAATTTTAAAATTATATTAAAATCATTTTCACAAGAAAAAAATTTGTTAAAAGAATTAAAAATTAATAAAAATTTAATAGTTAATTTAGAAAATAAATTTTGATAAATAAAAATAATAAATTAATATCAAATAAGATAATTAATTTGTAATTAATGAATTAATATGTTGTAATGTAGTAATATAAGATTAACAAACGAATAAATTCTTAAAATTTTCTTTTTCTCTTTTACCAAACAAAATATTCTTATACAAAATCATTTAAAAAAACTCTAAGATTTTCTCTTTTTCTTCATATTTCATTTTCTAAGAATAATTTAATATATTTTTCTAACTTTATCAATTTTATAAAAAATTATATCGTATTTTAATATTTTAAATATATTTTTGTGATACTTGGAATTTTTATTAATATACTCTTTATTTTGAAAATTTTATATTATATATATATTAACAAATATAACTAATTAAGTCAATTTTTATAAATGTATTCATGTAATCATACAATAGTAGTCAATTTTTATAAATTTTTATTTTTTTAAGAAGTCAAATGGGGTTAATCGAGGGCCGAGGGCTGGCAGGGATCCTCGGCCCGAATTGAGGACATCCCCACCCATCCTTGGTTTGCCTAAATTGGAGATGGGTCGAGGATGGGGATCCATGGCCCAACTAGAGCTGGCCCAATGAGGGTCGAAGGCGAGGATTGGAGGTGTCATCTCATCCTTAACCCGTTGCCATCCCTACAAATTGGTGAGTTGCCATGCAAGGTTTGTAGTGGCTAGGCTTTATGGTTTATGTTGGGCTTAAAATTTAAATAAATTCGGGTTGGTCCGACACGATTACTATACATGGCTGGACCACCTCAACTTAAAAAATTATTTCAGTTTACCATTTCTAAATGGCTGATTTAAAGTTTTGAAATGTGAGAGTTACTTTTTTTTTGGTGAGAATATTTTCAATATATTCGAATTGTTCTACAGCAAAATGGCATCTATGAAAGGAAAAATAGGACAATCATGGAGAATGCCAAATCAATACTAAAAGATAAGATAATGCCTAACAAGTTCTAAGCAAAAGCTATATACATAGCTGTATATCTTCAAAATCGGTATTGCATCAAGGCTCTTCAAGACAAGACTCCATTAGAAACATGGACAAGTAGCAAACCATCTGTTAAACACTTGAAAGTGTTTGGTTGCATCTGCTATATTCATATTCCTAATTAAAAGAGACAAAAATTGGAGTCAAAGGCAAGGACAGGCATCTTTATTAGCTATAACTTTCAATCTAAAGGATATAGAATTTATAACCTTGAAACTGAGAAAGTTGTAGTCAATTAAGATGTGATATTTGATGAAGGAGCAAGTTGGGATTGGGAAGAAATGAAAGAAGAGCAATAAATGGTGCAGCCGCAGTAGCCCAATATAGCACCATCTCAAAGGAATATAGAAGAATCAGATACAGAGTTGGTACCTGCCACTCCAATTCATAATCTTGATGATTCCTAACATGAACCCACAACTCTAATCAGTCTAATACCATGGAGGAGTATTTCATCATCACCATAATCTTCTACAAAATGCCCCACAAAGAGAGGATTTAAATTTCTTCAAGAGATTTATGAGCAATGTGAATAACGTCATGTTGTAGCAATAGAACCAACTTGGTTTGAAGAGGCAGTTCATCAAGAAGAATGAAGGCATTTATTGCAGGGAAAGATGAAAATGATAGAGAAAAATCAAACATGGGAGTTGAGAAATCTAGAGATAAAGACATTGTTGGAGTTAAATGTATTTTTAAAGCCACCAGATGGTTTTATCTAACAGCAAAAAGCAAGACTAGTAGCAAAGGGCTACCCTCAACAATTTGGAGTAGACTACAGTGACACTTTTGCTCCAGTCTCAAGAGAAGATGCTGTGAGACTTATTCTTCCACTTACAACTCAAAAGAAGTGGCCAGTATTTCAGCTTGATATTAAATCAACATTCCTCAATGGACTCCTTAAAAGAAGAAATTTTATATTGACCAGCCACCAGGATTTGAAGTGGAAAGCCAAGAGAACAAAGTTCTAAAACTGAAAAAGGCAATATATGGCCTTAAACAGGCACGAAGAGCCTGGGTACAGTAGGATAGTTTCCTACTTCCTACAACAAGCTTTTACAGGGAGCCCAAGTGAAGCCCAAGTGAACTTACACCATATGTCAAGGTTTGTGGAAGTTCTGACAGTATTATACTCTCATTATATGTTAATGACTTGATTGTGACAGGTAGCAATCTTGCTCAAATTCACGAATTCAAGCGACAAATGAAGGAGTTTGAAATAATAGATACGAGACTTCTATACTATTTTTCTTAGTATGGAGATCACACAAAACAATGAAGGCATTTTCATATGTCAAAAGAAATATGCATCCAAGTTGTTGGAAAGATTCAAAATGGAGGGTGCAAACTAATTGACACTCCATTAGCGGCAAATGAGAAGCTTTCAAAGGAAGGTGGCTCATTTAAAGTTGATGCAAGGCAATATAGATGTTTGGTAGGAAGCTTGCTTTATCTCATAGCTACTAGATCAGATATCATGTTTGCCTCAAGTCTTTTCCAGATTTATGCACCATCTAGATCAGTATCATCTTGCAACAGCTAAGAGAGTGCTAAGGTATGCCAAAGCAACTATTGATTATGGAATCAAGTACACTACTGTAGAAAATGTATAATTAGTGCGCTTCAATGACAATGATTGAGCTGGCTGCGTTGATAATATGAAAAGTACATCTGGTTATGCATTTACCGTTGGCAATGGGTTATTTTCTTGGCTCACACAGAAACAAGAAACTATTGCTTAATCTACTGCAGAAGCTGAATGTATAGCATTCTATACAGTTGTAAATCAAACTGTTTGGCTAAGAAGGATTCTGGAAAATATGGGAAAAGTTCAAGATCAACCCACAAAGCTGTATTGTGATAGCAAATTCGCTATGGCCATTGCCAAGAATCCAGTCCAGCACAAAAGAACCAGGCACATTATGATTAAATTCCATTTTATTAGAGAAGCATAAAGCATAAAGCAAGTCAGCTAGGAGCATTGTAGCAGTCAAGAGCAAATTGTTGACATATTTGCCAAGGATAAAATTTGAATACTTCAGAAATAAGCTTGGAGTTTGCAAGAAGAGCATCAAGGAGGAATGTTGAAATTGAGTCTCTTCTAGCAAATGTTAGAAATATCCAGAATTTTGACCAAGTTTAGGGATAATAATTCAGTAATTTGTTGTTCTGAATAATTTTAATTATAACTAGACTAAGATAGTCAAACTAGATAAATCTAGAGCTAGAATATTCAGGTAATAAAAAGGGAAGAAAAAGAAGAATCTAGAATAACCTTAACAGCTGGTATAAATATATCTAAACATGCTGATTGTGTATTGAATGAATGAATCACAATTTCCTGAATTATCATCTCTCTTTCTTACTCTCTAAACACAATAACTTTGCACCATTGGCAGTAACACACATAAAAACACTAAAAAGTTTAGACTAAATCGATTAGAGGGTTTTAGTTTTTTTTTAGGGATATTATAATCTAACCCTTAGCTTTTGAGAAAAGAGCAAATATTCCCTAGGTTTTTAGAGAGTGTTAGATACCGAGGTGTGACTATGTCACTATTATCATATTTGAATATCATAAAATGTGTCAATAGAGATACTAAACAAAATTTAGGTAAGCGGAGAATTTAAAGAGAGGAAGGATAAATCAGGGGAGTAGGGGATTCCAAAAGGGATTTCTGAAAACTCTTTTTGGATTTCTTACATATAATTAAGTAGTGGTAAAACAAAAAAAAACATAAATGAAAAAGAAATGGAAAGTTGTGCAAATAGAACTTCTTTAGTTTTGAGAAAATAAGAAGATTTGATATCCTTTACTTTAACCCCGTTAATTTAACTTCTTAAGATATTAACATTTTTATCCTAAATTTAATCAAAATAACAAAAGAGTATATACTTTTCTCACTATTAACAATCCAATACCCATCATTTTTAATATATTTGGCACTAAAATATTAATTTAGAAAGTTTATTCTATTTTACTATTTTCAATAAACATTTCAAAAATTATTTATTTAAATTAAAATATTAACAATTAATTTAGATAAAATTATATATTAAAATGCTTCTAAATCATAAGAATTTTTAAATTAAATATGTATAACATTTTATTTATATTAGTTTTATTGTATTTTCTTAAAAAAATTATCAAGCACATAATTGATGTAAATAAAAAAGTATATAAATACATACTGTTTTTATTACAAATAAAAATAATCAAAATTTTCTTTTAAAATTTTTAATCAAAATTATGTTAAACAATTAAAAAATATAAAAATATATATTATTCATTATATTGACACAATATTAAATTTAATTCATATATTATAATTTTTTATTTTTGTTTTATTGAAAATTTTCTGATATTCTATATTTTGTTAACTTATCGTTAATATTTTAATTTGAATAAAAAATTAAATATTTTTTCAAAAGTGAGAAAAATGTATAGGAATATTTAAATAAGTTAGGCTAAACCTATAAAAATATTTTGTGGTAAAAAAAGAGAATAATAAATTACAATATGTGAACTTAAATTTCTTATTGTGTCAATAAAAATAATATAAAAGAAAATACCCATTGCCCCCCTATATTTTTAGCTAATGTCCCATTACCCTCTTATATTTTCTGTAATACGCCATCACTCCCCCCCTGAATTTGATTTTGCCCTATAATATTTCTAATATTTTTTATTTTACCATTTATAAATTAATTGAACTGAAAAGTAAAATCAGAAAAAAAAATAAGAATTAGGAGGGTGATGGGATATTACAAAAAATATAGGGGGGTAATGAAATATTGGTTAAAAAATTAGGAGGGTAATGAGTATTCGCCTTAAAATAAACCCTTTTAAGTTTAACATTTTAGTACTAAATATTGAAATATCTTAGAAATAATGGGGACTGAATTGTCAATAATGAGACAAGTATATTCTGTTTTGTTATTTCAATTACATGTAAGGGTTACAATAATAGTACTTTAATAGGACAAACTAACTAAAATCTTATTTTATGGAATACTTTTTAAAAACTTAAGGGGTATTTGCTCTTTTTCTAAAAGTTAAAAAGGATATATTACAATGTCTTCTTTTTTTAATTTTTTATTTACGTCAATTAAATTACTATAATACTATTATACATTTAAAACTGTTATAAATTGTTTTAAAAACTCTTTTAAAACGTATTACAAACCGTTTTCTTTTGAGGTGTTTTAAAATATCAAAAATCGTTTTACTTTTGTTTTGATAAGAAGACTGTTTTATTAATTTTTAAATTTATAAAAAAACAGTTTTAAATAGTACTTGAATTTATAAGAGGACAATATTTAACAATTGTTAAAATTTTATAAAAAATTTACTTTTAATAATATTTAGATATATAAGAAGACAGTTTTTAACAGTTATTAAAATTTTTAAAATTATAATTCTTAAAATAACAATAAAAATGGTTATTATAACAATATTCGATTAAATAAAAATTAATTTATCAGAAAATAAACATATACATATATGTATATATGTATATATAATACATGTACAAGACAATAATATCACTTAATAGTTCATACATATGTCTATCTTATTAATTGTTAAAAATATATTAAAAATGGTTAAAAAAAAGTCTAAATAAAAGAGTTCGTATCATTACAAATTGCAAATATAAACAGTAGCACAACAAAAGTAGATCATGAACCAGAAACAACAGCAAGCTGATGTTAGATATCACATACATAACTGTTTTATCTACTAATTATAAAACTAAAAATAGTCGCTGTAAAAGAAACAAGTATCTCCCAACAACATTATTTACAGCAGTAAATTTACAACTTTATCAATAGTTAGCTGAAACAACAATAAACTATAGCAGAAACGGTTACAGCAAAGTAACATTAAGAGAAGAAAATAGCAGAAAAAGAAAAAACACATCTAATAACAGGAAGCAGAACCAGCAACAAGCAGTCAAGCAGTAGGGAGCTTGGTAATTAACAAGTAGCAACCTTGTCTTTCGTAGTCTTTACCATAGTTTTAAGTCAATGCACTTATCAATTAATTTATGACTTAATACATTGAATAAAAAGTAGATCAAGAGACCTATAACCAAATAAATCCATCAAAATTCATTGGGTAAAACTGAAAATATAATTAAAACAAAAGAATAAAAAAATACAATTATTTCAATTACAAAATTGACAAAATAAATTCAGCCCAATCTTTTCTCATCTCATCTATCTCTTCTTATTTGTATGAACATTTTTTTTTTTGGAACACACAAGATATTACACATAATGAAATTAAAATAAAATAACATTAGAAGTCATGCATGTTATAAAAAATTAATAAAATAGGTAAAATTAATAATTGCAAAGTTATAATTCTAACCTTTTATTGGATGAAAATATTTGGATCTTCAATAATATCTTTCATATACTTCATTACATAATACCCACACTCTGAATTTGTGGGTGATTATTAGGACACTACCAAAAATAAAAAAAAAACATAATAAAATCGAATATTTTTTAACAACATAAAACAACAAAAAAATATTGTTCAAATAGTAAAAATCTAAATTATTTTCTTTTAGAAAATCATATGAAGATGGTGTGTATATATATAGCATATTAGCATATTAGTTGGTAAATGTTGTACCGCGTGTGTTTGTTTTTTTTTTTTTAATGTGTAAGTACTAATTTGATTGATATATGAAATGAAAAAATTCAAAGTACATACCAATTATAATTATATCATTCATTGGATTATTCTTAAAATGATTCAAATGATTGATGAGTTACTTCAATTTTGGACCTAACTCTAGTTTTAAAGAATTCCTAGTTTTCAATTCCATTCATTTAATATTTCATGCTAATTTAAATTGATCAATAATCAATAATATTTTTCTTTTGAGACATTTGCAATAAACAATGATAGACCATTGTTTAACAACTCATATTTATGGAATTATTGCCATATGAATAGATACACGTATATTTTCATTTAATGGAATTCTGTGTATAGTGGCTTTTGGATCATTTGTTGGCATAATTGCACCATGAGCTACTATATTCTCTTTGTTGCCAATAGTAAGCTTGCATAATTTTTCCTTTCAAATGTCACATTCATTTCATTAAAAAGATGTTATACAACAAGATACAAATATTATATATATATATAGTGAATAAGTAAAAATTTATTACCCTTATAGTTATATCACCATTAGCTTGATATTGTACTTCCATGTTTGTCTCATGACTAGTCATCTTGACGGTTGTATCACAATTAGCTTGATTAGAACTCTTGATTTTTGGGTTACTTGTTTTTAATGCTTCTAATTCACTTTGTATTGATTTCAACTTTTCTTGCATTTGTTGATTTTCTTCCAACATCCTCTTATTTTGTTCAATCAACAAATGCACAGCTCTTGCATTATCTTTTGTTGCTCCTCAAACTAATGATTACATTTTGGCATGTAAAAATAACTAGATTGAGTGATGGAATAACCAACTCCTCTAACACTTCCTGAATGCTCAAGAGTTTGTAATGCCATTGTAAGAATGTCATTGTTGCCATCAACATAAACATTCCTCAATTTAACTTGTTCCATAATTTTTTCCTATCAAAAGTATAGACAAATAGTTTATTTTTTAAAAAAAAGAATTAAGATGAAAGCCAATATAAATAAAAACTTTTAATGAAAATTAAATACTTTTTATTTAATTATTAATATAAATTATATATAAATAAGTGCAACATTAATAATAAACTTACAATTCTTTCTGCACATAATTTGACATTCTCGTTATCATATTCTCTTTTATTTTTATGAGCAAGCATTCAAATAACGGAACGGTTAATTTGTTCATTTGTTTCAAGTTCACGTATCTGTAGACATTCAAATCCAAATTTGTAAAATACTTTACATTAAATAAATTGATCAACAATTTAAACACTAACCAATTCATCTTCCTTATTTGCATATCAAGACCTGAAAGTCGATATCTATACTTGTTTTGTCTCTGCCTCTCTTGTTGAACTTTTCTACTCTTTACAAATGATTGCCAATGTGATTGTTCAATAAATTTATAGTGTGTTGGTGATTTTTTTAAACTAGCAGGGTCATTTCTGTGTGGCAATATATATTTCGATTTAAGACAATTTTTAAAAGTTTTCCATCTTCTTGTTGTTCTAGATAAAGCCTTTTTCTTATAAGCTTTATCAATACCACACGCCATCTACAAACAATAGCATGAAATAAAAATTTAAAATAAATTAATTATTATAAAAAATAATAACGAAAAAATGATAATTAAGAATTGACATATGTCAAACCTCAATGCAGGGATCACTTGATAGTAGACAAAACCTGTCTATACTAATCTTCGCAACCACCTAACATAGGGTCAGTGAGCCAGGTAGGATCACATGATATTTGAAAAGGTTTTGGACCTATAACAAAGGCTCAATGGTTAACTAACATGTGTCATTGTAAGGATAAGGTAATTCTAAAGCATATAAAGAAGTGACACATGGTGGGATATCTTAGATAAGCCATTCACAATCTGCCACGTGTCTTAGGGTTTGACCAACCTCAAAGGGAACACTCTCAAATTTAACCTACTGGAAACTAAGGGTATAGATTAAGGTTTCCTTGTCTTGGCCAATCATGGCCAAGGCTCCCCTATATAATCATACTTTTTTTCCAAGCCTCAAGACATCCTAAGAGACATCTTGGGGGGAGCATTTTGGAGACCATAGTAGGAATCATCCTCTTGTCACTTTCTTCATTTCTCTCCATAGAAACCTTAAACATACTGAAGCTTCAAGTCCTATTCATGGGTTATTGTTGAGATTGCCCACTGTTATTACCTTTGCTCCATTAATTAGTTGTCAATTCTCCACTGTCAACCTTAGTAACTCCAACATGTGGAGTCCCCCTTGAGCTTGGTAAATGCTCCCACGTTTTAGCCATTTCTCATGGTTTTTATTATATTAAAGCCTTTATGTCCATTATTTACCTTCTCCCTAACTTAAGCTTCGAAAAAGCGTCGCCGTAGGGCGACCCCGCTCTGACCTTATTTTTTGATCACAAGAGGGACAAGGTTCTAAGGAGTGGAAAAGAGAGACACCATATGAGACTAGACACCTTTTGGGTTTGGACTTGCGCATATCAATTTGCATAGCTAGAAGCTGGGAGATGCAAGCTTCATCATCAGAAGCAAGCCCTAAAGACAATATTGGGCCTAGCTTAGGAGCATTTGGTATAACCTGAGCTTGGATTGAGCACTAAATAATCCCTCATTATCTAGTTTGTGAATTGGGATATTTTCCCGTATCAACAATAACAATTAATGAATATGTAATATGTTTATGTTCAAAGTTAATCACGGTTGATGTTTATATTTTTCTATTTCATATTACTGAGGAGAAAAAGAGCAGCATATAAATGTGATCGATCTTATTACTAAGGCAAGAAATATGAAGAAATATCCTAGAAGTTGTGTATTGAATTAACTATATTCCAAATGCAAGTCCGCATTTGGAAAAGCAAGACTTATTATCAATTTCAAATGCAAATCACTTAAGATCTATTTAATTAAATATTGAAATAATTGAATAATATTAATAATTAAGTTGTTTCTCTGTCAACGGAATTTAATTAAAGGATTGAAAATCAATTTAACATAGGTTTAGTAACTTCGGGCCCCCTATTTATTATACAATTCAAAGCTTAAATTTGGACTTTCTTCCCCTCAACCTTTGTACAAATTAAGTAGTTAAATTTTTTTTTATTATACTCAAATACAAATTGATAATTAAAGCTTCTCCATTCTTTTTACATTTTGTTTTCATGGTATGAGAAAAATGTCAAGGAAGTATAAGAAAAATAATCCTGCTGTCTATGCTTCGCTTGTAGCCTATATAGCTTTATCAATCTGTTTATGGCCATTAGTAATAGAAAAAAAAATTCCAAATTTCTACAGTTATCCATGGTGAAAAATCTTCACAATTTAAGTTTCTTTATAAATATATATATATATATTTCCAGAATTAGCAAATACCTAATTAATTACATATGAAATTATTTAATAATTAGAGTTTATCTTTCAACATGTACGTATACGTTCGTTTAGTTTATTCATTTCTATAATTTAAACTAAGTTTAATTCTGGAACTCTCAATGACAAGAAGTTTATTCCATCAAAGTATGAAAGAAGGCTTAGTTCATCGGAAACTGAGGGAACCTACAGACGATAATAATTCTCCAGTGCCAGCTAACAGCGGCAGACAAATTAATTAAAGCAATCCCATGCACGATAATTGGAACGAAATTTATACAAACTATTTTGTTTCTAATAAATAGGTCCCTAATCTCTGTAACTGTCTCATTCTAAAACAGTACGAGAGAGAATAAAATATTATCATGAGTAAGTTGTTAAAGATATTTATACCACTCTCAAAGAGCACAATGAAGAACAATAATTTGTTCTACCCAAAAGGAAAAGTGGGAAAGAGAATATTGTTTTGCCAAAAAAAATACTAATTAATTTTATTTTATTAAAATGGTTTTATGAAATATACACCAAACCCGCAGCATGGCGTATGTAAATTTTTTTATTCTCTTGCTATTTTTTTATTCTCATAATTGTAATTTATGTAGGCAAAACAAAAAAGAAATTAAAAATATAAAATTAATAAAAATTATTATTGTCAATAATACATATTTTATTGTTTTCCCCTGTGTTAATTATAATTTAATATTTTGGACAAGCTTCTAACTCGCATTGTCATTAATTCTTGTCAATTTTTAATTGTCTTTTATTTTTGGCATTTTATGCATCTTAGTTTCTTTAACTATTTATTCATATAATTTTCAGTTTAATATACTTTATTATGTTTGAATGGAAATTTTATGTAACAAATTAAGTTTGGGCATTCTAAACAATGCAAGTAGCATTGTCTTCATATATAATGGTCTTCATATAAAATGGTTAGAACATCTATTGTAGAAGATAAATTGCATGTAATATGAATGTCATGGATAATAGATTGTAACCTTATATATTAGTGACTATCTTTGTACATAGCAAGAATCTTAGAGTAATAATAGAAGTGGTTCATAAACTGGCACGATCGAGAGGGAAATATTATTATAAGTGAACATATATCCCGTTTGTGAAGGACCATTATGACGATTAGAAAGATAACTAGCATCTGTATAACTAGCAAGTTCTGGGTTTCAAGTTGGTTCATTGGGATTAAATAAACCTAAATCTATCATCCATGAACATAACAAAGATTATGTTTGATGTCAATTCAATGTCACCGTGTTGGCTCGAAATTAAATATGGTTAATAACTTCAAAAAGAATGCTATGTCTAGTTTGTACATTATGCCAAATACAATAAAGTTTCAATAACATTAAGATATTATACTTCTGGACAAAGTACCTATTCTTGTTGTTCATTAGTCCAAAAAAGATAATTTTTAGGATGAAGAGACCTAATAACCATAGGGATTCTTAATGAATGAGCTGTGCAAATTGTATCACTTCAAAATCTTTTCAACGTAAACAAATTGATGGATAAGTATTCTATTAGATTTATGCTCGATTTGTGTGCTAAGAAAATAGTTGGTTTTCCCAAATCTTTTATTTCAAATTCTATTTTCAAGTATCTACAATGGCAAATACAAATTTGGATATCTTATAAATATGTATAGGCATATAAGATTATAACTTATCCTTCTTTTATCTACGGGTGGCAATTTGGGACATGATACGATCATCCAACATGAATTCGATGTCATTAAATGAATTTGAATTTGAAAAATTTGACACAAATAATTGTATCCTAAATGAATAATCGTGTCTTATACAAGTAATCGTGTTTTACATGAATAATCATATTTTAAACAAATAATCGTATCTTAAATGAATAATTATATTTTAAACAAATAATAGTATCCTAAACAAATAATCGTATTTTAAACAAATAATCATGTCTTAAATTAATCGTATCTAAGTAAGTCGAATTTGAATTGAGCAAAATTTCGAACAATAAACAAATTATATTTATGTGAAACAAATAATAAACAAATTATATTCGTGTGAAACTAATAATAAATTAACTGCATTCGTGTTGATCCAAATACAATTCATTTATTGAAATTGGCACCCCTAAATTTTATCAAATATTTGCTCTAATGATTATACCATATGCGCCCAGATTGCTTCAATACATACAAGCATTGTTGTAACTTCACTGAATACAAATTACGATTTATTTAATTATATAATTTAGGCATTTTAAATCTTTCAGAAATATTCATATAAATATCAGCGTTAAGTGACCTATATAAATAAATTATCACTATATTCATAAGAGGTATATATCAATTCTTTATTACACAGTTGAACTTATCAAAATAACAAACGTAATCATATCTATTATAAGAGAATATTTCATCAATGTCAATATCATGTCTCTATAAGAAACCTTAAGCAATGAGTTGTGCTATATATCTTATAATCTCATTGCTTTCATTACTTTGTCTTACAAATACCCATTTGTATCCAATTGTTTTTATATCTTCAAGTGTTTGAATTATAAATCCAAATACTCAATGTTTGGCAAGAGAAGTCAATTCTATTTGAATTGCTACTTTCAATTTGTTGAATGAGAAAGCAAGCAATTCTATATATTTCATCTAATAGTAATAGTGCAATGTTTATATAGGTTTAAGAACTAATATTCTATTGAAATTAGGAAAATACAATTCCTATCATACCACAAATCCTAATCAAACAAGAATTAATAAAAATAACTTCCTATTAGGTTTTAACACTCCCCTTCAAGTTGAAGATAGACATTAATCATGCTCAGCTTGGAAAAAAGATATAAGAATATTCCTTTAGCACTACTTTGGTAAATATGCCTCTAACTTGATCATCTCACTTTATATATAGAGTTACAACTTTTCCCAAAGAAACGATTTCCCTTAAAAAATGACAATCCACCTTTATATATTTCATTTGCTTATGAAACGCAGGATTGCTAGTGACATATATTGCAGCCTAATTATCACAATATATTACTAAAGGACTTTTCACTTCAATGTCAAGTTCTTTTAACATATTTTTAATCCGCATAAGTTCACAAGTAATGTGGGCCATAGCTCAATATTCAACTTCAGCACTAGACCTACCATAACATTTGCTTCTTACTCTTCCAAGTCACTAAATTACCACCAAGAAAAGTACAATAGCCACTAGTAAATCTCCTGGCAGTTTTCGATCCAGTCCAAGCTACATTGAAAAGCTCACAATTTCTAACTTGCTATTTTTCTTATATAAAATTCCCATGCTAATCATTTGTTTAAGATATCTAAAAGTTCTACTTACAACTACCTAATAAATCTTCTTCGGATTTTTCATATATTGACTAACAAAACCAATTGCAAATGTGATATCAGGTCTAGTTACTGTTAAATAAATCGACTTCCCCTTAGGGTTTCTAAATCTTTGTCTGTCTTCAAACTTAAAGCTATCTTCACCATCCAACTTCAAAGCTAGGATTATCAACTAGTTTGGACCCTAATATTCTTGTTTCTGCTAGCAAATCTTGAACATATTTCTTTTAAGACAATACTAGCCCCTTATTCCCTTTTGCTACTTCAGTACCCAAAATGTATCTGAGTTGGCGGAAGTCTTTAGTTTAGAAATTCTACTTTAGTTGTTTTTCACTTCTTCAATAGTTGTTTTTTCACTTCTTCAATGCCACACAAATCACTTCTAGATGTAGATTACAAGAATAATTAATCAAGACAAAGTTTTCTTCACAAAAATTGAATGATCTGACTGACATCTCTTAGAATTAAGAGATAATAGCACCACACTTAGTTTCTCAAACCATGTCGTTGGAGATTGTTTAAGACCATAAATTGTCTTATTCAATCGACACACCAAGCCAGACTTCCCCTGAGCAATAAAACCAAGAGGTTGCTCC
This sequence comes from Azadirachta indica, assembly GCA_022749755.1. Lineage (NCBI taxonomy): Eukaryota > Viridiplantae > Streptophyta > Magnoliopsida > Sapindales > Meliaceae > Azadirachta > Azadirachta indica. The sequence continues at coordinate 2,162,638 of CM040443.1, forward strand.
ATATAAACATTTTCCTATAAATCTCCATGCAAAAAGACATTTTTGAAATCAAGTTGAAAGATAGGCCAATTATAAAAAATAGTTGACGATATAAGAATTCAAACAGAATTAAGCTAAGTAATAGGAGAAAATGTCTTAAGATAATCAACATCATAGGTTTGAGTAAATCCTTAGCTGCCAAATGGGCTTTTAGTCTCTCAATAATGCCATTAGGTTATACTTAATTGTAAATACCCACTTGCAAACTATAGTCTTCTTACCATCTGGCAGGTTTTGTAGCTTTAAAGTGCCATGATCACAAAGGGCTTTCATCTCTTCTTCTATGGCCAACCTTCAACCAGGGTAAGCCATAGCCTCTTGAAAATTCCTAAGCAAGGAAGTACTAGACAAAGACAAAGCAAAGGCGCAAAAAAAGGATGACAAAGAATCATAAGAGACAAATTAAGCAATAGGGTATTTTGTAGTATTTCTCTTACCTTTCTGAAGGGCAATGGGAAGATTGAGATCCAAACAATCAATTGTCGAACTAGGATCTTGACTAGAGGTCATTGTTTGGATAGAGAATGCATATGAAGGAGTGGTATCACCCTACTGATCATTTTGATGATTCTTTTTCCAATGTACATATACCTGTATAGGCTTACCATGAAGAGGCAAAGAAGTAAGGATAGGTATAGTAGGTGTAACATTATCAGACTCTAGACTAGAGCCTCTTTCTAAAAAATAAATAATAGATTCAAAGAAAGTGACGTCAGTACTAAGGTAGGTTTTTCAAAGATTGGATTTAGACATTTATACCCTTTTTTAGTTCTAAAATAACAAAAAAAAAAAAAAACATTTAATGGACAGAGCTGAAAAACTTATCAAAAAGGTTAAATGTGTGAACAAAACAAACACAACCAACCATGCGAGGTGGAAGGGAAAAAAGAGGTTTGCTAGGAAATAAAATAGGGTGTGGTGATTTAAATTTAAGAAGGGAAGAAGGAATTTGATTTATAAGATAGCATGCAATAAGAATAGCCTCCCCCCAAAACTTAAATGAAACTTTCATAAGAAAAATAATTGTTCTAGCAACGTCTAACATGTGCTTATTTTTCCTTTCAACCACCCCATTATGTTGAGGTGTATAAGGACATGAGGTTTGATGAATAATTTCTTATTTCTTACAAAACCATAAAGTGTAGAATGATGATATTCTAAGGCACTATCAGAACAAATTGTTTAAATAGAAACACCAAATTGAGTTTTTATGTCATTAAAAAATAATTCAAATATATGAGCAACTTTTAATCGTTCTTTTAAAAGATACAACCATATAACATGAGAACAATCATTAACATATGACATAAAGTACTTAAAATCATAACCATTAAGGATTTGACATAAACCTAAACATCATAATGAACTAACTGAAAATGATGCAAACTTAATTTATTGAATCATAAAGGAAAAAAGACATGATGATGTTTATCAAGTTGACAAGACTTACACTCAATACTAGAGGTAATACTAACTAGTAGACCTATATGTTTAACAAGTTGAGAGGTAGGATGTCCTAATCTTTAGTGCCATTGCTCTGTAGAGACTAATATAGTAGTGCACAATTAGGGGAAGGTTGGCCAAAAAGGTGATAAACTCTATTTGTCTTACATCCTCCACCAAGATCTTGAAAAACACAATGAAATGGAAAAAATGTAACTGAACAACTAAGATTTTTGGTTAATTGACTAACAGATAAAAGATTAATAGGAAATTTAGGAATATGAAGAACTGATGAAACAGTAAGATTAGAATTTGTAGAAACAATTCTTAAACCCTTAACTTGGGTTTTTATGCCTTTGTTGAGAGTATTGAAGATGGTTTATAAGCTAAAGAATAAGATTTAAAGATAGAATGATCACTAGTCATATAAGATGAGGCTTTAGAATCAATGATCCAAAAAAAATGGAGTTAGAAATAAATAAACAAGCATTTGAGATACCTGATTGGGTTAAGGCTGATGACCTTTTAGTTAGTGGAGTACCTGGAATATGCTGATGATTAGCTTCTTCGGATGATGGCAAATGGGTGTTAGAAGAAGGTGTAAGTGCATATGAGTTCTTTCCTTGATTAAAAAAATTTGATTAGGCACTATGATTTACCACACTTTTTTTAACATTGTTATAAAAGATGATTAATACGTCTACAATGTGTACATGGCTTTCCAAACTTTTACAAACATTTTTCTAAAGAATGATCAATACGTCTACAATGTGTCAATAATTTGTTGACCTTTCTCCATTTCTAGATTTTTGTGCCTCTTTGGGGCTAATGCTACTTTAGGAGCATATGTCGTCTTAGGGAAATACCTTACTTCGAGAACTTGTGTCTTTTTAGAGACTATTACCTCTTATGGGTTAGTAATTCAAAAAATATAGGTACTTTTGTAACTGAAGCATTATTTCAATATAATCACGATTCTTTAATTTTGTGTAAAGCAGTATCTTTATAACCAAATAGTTTATCATGCTTTTGGCATTTAACAAATATCCATTTGCTACTCTTTGATTAGATTGTTCTTCAAGAACAATCACCTAGGTCGGTATATTAATAGCTATTATACATGATTTTGTAACTTTGCCACATCAGTAAATGCATTTGGTAATTGAATTTCAATTTATTGAAGTTGCACTAACCATCACACATCATTTATTCATTGATTAGTGCTAGGATCGAAATGAGATATAGTAGGCATTTTGTTTTTTCCTAACGGTAGAAATACCGCCCCATTCAAGTGACAATCTATAAATCATACAATAAATAAACCACCTGTCAAAGGTTCAGTATATCTAATAATAGATGGCAAAGTTACCAGCAACATAAACATATCTTTTCCATATATGTAACACCAATTAGTGCACAAGATATTACAAACAATTCAAATACTTATTAACAAATGGATAAACTGCAGCTAGTTGGAGAAACTTTAGACAACTTAAATACTACTGATATCTTCATTTTACTAGATGATTATGCCTGATTTTTCTATCATTAAGTAGAACACTTAATATTTTTTTTAGTCTATTTTTGTTTGTTTACTTTTATTTCGTAGGTATTAAGGTGTTTCAATGAAAAAACATGAAAAGGAAGCACAAGTGCACATCCGCGAGCCTCTTTATTGATCTTCAGCTAAAGCAATAATAAGTATGGTCTACTAAAATAATGATAACTTCATTTACAAGCCTCAGAATCACGATCCGTTTGCTGCAATAGAAACTAGACATTCAAAATTTTGCAATCATATATTACTATAACCAAGGAGGCAATAGTTAGAGTACACCTATGCGTAGCTTTTGAAATGAAAAGAGTTGGAGTTGTAAGTTAGACGCGGTGGTGCCCTACGTACCCTCCAAACACCCTTCGTACAAATATGCTGAGCTCTATGCATCCATGCCATTAGCCATGTGCCCACTCCATCTTGGTTACTAAGTAATGTCCAAAATCATTTTTTGGCCCTTGGATCTGAAAAGGATGAGTTGATTTAAGTCTTAGGTTTTTATTGTCATCAGTTTTCATTAGCCACTTTTGAATAGGGAATTTTAAAGACAAAATTGAGAGTAATTAGAGATAATCTAGTAAAAGAAAATGAGGGATTTAGCAACTCTTGGTGGATTTCATGAAAAAACACGCAGATTAGTGGATTAATCACGGCATCAAACTATTTTTACCTCTTCTAACTCTTCAATTTCATCTTGAATTTAATTGTCTTTGGATTATTGTAATTATAATGATGATTATGATTGATTTTGTGGAACTGACGATGGATTGTGTTAGTATAGGCTAATTTCCTTATCTTACGGTCTTGATGTGGTCTATTCAAATCATGTTTTGATATATTTTAATGTTGTTAATGTTTATGCCTCATTAACTTTTATTTGTCCTTGTTCTTAATGTTTTCAATTTGTTGTTTCAATAAGTTGATTAATTTATATTGAATGAGTTAAACAACTCATTTACTTAGGAAAGTTTAATTTATCTGCCAAAATAAGAAAAATACAATTCAGATTTCTATAAATACAGGAGAACCTCATAGGCTAGATAATCTTATTAACTTTTAAAATTACAATATTATCTGAAAGTAATTGGATTTTGAATAGTTAATAACATATCATTTTTTATGCATGTTTAAGTGAACAAATTTGATAGGGATATCAAACTCAGGTAGATTTAATGTAGGATCGCCTTTGGCACCTGAGGGAGGTAGCAAGATCAATGATGAGCTTGTGATTAGTGAACTAAACTTGAAAACATTAATAGCACCTGTTTAGGATAAACATGAGAATGAATAGATGAAGTCAAGACCCTAGAACTATTTTACTGCATAATCTATATTATTCGCTTTATTTTGTCTTCTAATTTGGCTTAATTTTAGTTAGTTCTTTGTTATTAATGTCAAAAAGCACTAGATTATAATATATGTAATTTAATTTTTATCAAACGTAAATTTAATAAAAAATTTATTTATTTTTTTCAATAAGAATTTCAATGTACCTTAGCTAAACAGCGAATATGAATATCTGTTATTCTTGTATGTACGTATCATTCTAGATCATGTTGTCTCTGCCTTTTCACTTTTTGGTCATTGCTTGTGAGTGTGCAAAATCCTACTGCACTATTATCTTGGTTTCCTCCAGGGCTTTTTTTTCTTTTTTCTTTCTAGATCATTTCTGAAAATTCTATCGATATAATTTTTTTCAAAGAAAATTATTTTAAAAAAGAATAAAAATGATCAAAATATGACAAAAAGTTAAAAATTGTTAATGGTGATACATCGTAACATAGACTTATAATACATGTTAGGTATATGATTTATTTTTCAACGAGAATTGATATTTCAAAATTAAAAATTTGTGGGATTTAATATGGTTCAAGGTGGAATTCAAATTCTATAAAATAAAAGAAATAATATTCATAGGTTATTGTTCACTATGTGTGGGGAGGTTCAGTTCACTTTTTTCATAATCTAAAATAATCCTAACATAAATCCGTGGAGTAGACAAATTTTTGTGAAAGACATGATGAGGTCTATTTGGAATTGAGTGTGATTAGAATTTGTATTGTGAGAAAAAATTACTAAAAGTATGGTGTAATAATTTTCAGCATAGTAAATTTTTCTCTTGTCATTCTTAACAGTCGTAACTTTTCTATAAGGTAGGAGTTCTTCATGTAAACAAAAATTTGTTGTGCGGATAATATTTTACTCCATCTATATTTTTTTTATTATTTATTTGGTATTTTTATTTTGCAGGATATTATGTCGGAGTTAAATAACCAACAATATAATTACAAATTTATGAATTTTATTAGTGTTTTAACACCAGTTAAAAACCCTATTAGTTATGACCATGGAGAGAGGATACAAGTATCCAAATAAATATCTCAAGTTATCTTTAAGTGGCGATATAACTTTTGTCAATTGAAAGAAATCACTTAAATATTAAATTTTATAATTTTCAAACAACTAATTAACCATCCCATTATTCAATAAAAGTTGAAACACAAATTGAGAAACCTTATAGGCTAATATTATTCTTCTATTAAAACATCACACCCACGATCAAGACATCAAAAGCCTCAAGAGAAAACAGAAATATTATTTTAAAACAGAAGGCAAACAAGCAAAAGCTGAAATACAACAAGAAAACAAAACAAACAAATCAAAATATTGTACTTAAGTTTATTCTCGATGGCGTCGTGTTGTAAATTCAGAAGTTGATGAAGCTTCTTAACATTTTTTAGTGCAAAAGCATCGACGACGGAAGCCTTTGCAATGTCCACCATGGAAACCTTCAGTTTGGCAAACAGCAGCACAGTTGCTATTCCTCACGCATATGCCCTTGAACCTATGACTCTGAGACTCACATGTTCTTCCCTCTGCTATCATCAGCCCCATTTCTAATATCAATAATCAATCAAATTAATCAGTTCATAAATTTAAAAAAGGGAAAGAGAAATTAAGAATGTTAGTTAATTAATTTTACCAGCGGCGAAAAGCAGCAGCAGCATAAGAAGAACAGTTGAGAACAAACGAACTGGACGCTCCATTATATCTTCACAGAACTGAATGACTGCAGAGAGAGAGCAAAGGATATGTCGAGAAGAACTAGAGATCAATGGTGCAACAAAGAAATTATGCAATGGCCATATATATATATATATATATATATACACGTAGTCTTGTGGGACAAATCACAGCCCTATGTGTTCCTTTCTGTAAAGAGTGATAATGCAGGCCAAGTCAGGACGCACTAGGGTTTGTTATCTTTTGAATTTTTTTTGACAAATTATTGCTGCTCCTTTTGTCTGCCTTCCTGTTAATAATTCTTACCTTCACATTTATGACAAATCCTTACCCATACCACTTTTGCTTTTCCCGATGCTTTAATTCTGTAGGCATTTCTGGATCATTCTAAAGCAGCATAATGCTTTGTCAATTACCTATGGATTGCGATTGCCTTTAATTAATGCCCTATTGGATTCTGCCGCTGATTTGGGTTCCTGTTTTTGGATATGTTGATTCGAGTTTAACTTTATTTTATCAAAATTATTGTGAAATGAAAACTTGTCACATTGAAATATATGTATATGTATATATATATATATATATAGTTAGTTAATTTACAATTTTGTAGAATTTGTTTGTTTGCTTCAATTTTGGAGCTAGCTCTTATTAGACACAAACAAATGTAACTCGATTTGGTGAGAATAAAAAAGGAGAGAGGGTTGTACTTAATTGATCATATAGACTAGACGGAAGGGGTTAACGTAGGTAGAACCATGCTTTGAGAAGATGAATAGGTGTATTATTTGTAAAAACCAAGAAGGGTGAGCAGTACCCAATGCAGTAGGTTCCCTGTGTACACTCTAACGCTCAACCTTCTAATAAAAAAATACTCGTTAGTGGTCTATACTAGAGAAAGAGATAATAAATTTGGGTTAGGTTGGGATAGCTATAAATTATATAATATGCTTTCACTGTACCTAAAAAAAATCAGTGTAAAAAGAATAAATTAATAGTGTTTTTGGTTAAAAGAATTGAGGGGAATGAAAAGGAATGGAAGGAGGACGAGGATTAACATGTTTGGTCCACTGGTGGAATTAGAATACCTAAAGTATCCTCATTCCCTCAAATGAGAGAATCATTGTGATTCTAACCGTGACAATACTTTAATTTTTTATTTTTCCCTTTCTTAAGATGCTTTATCGTAATTTTAATTTAAATTAATTATTTTAACCTATTTAAAATTAAATTTCATTATTACTGTAATTTTTGTGAATAATTTTATTATTTTTAATTTTAATTTTATAAGAATAAGTTATTAAATATATTGATGTTCTAATATTGAAATTTTAAGAGTAAAATAAATTACATTTAAAAATAAAATTAATAAGTAGTTCAAATTTTATTAAGAAATACAATTAATTTCTAAATAAAAAATGTATTTTTGTCTAAAAGAAATATAATGAATTTCTTTCCGTTCACAATTCCTTTTCCTTATTCCTACTAAATAAAAGAATACTCTTTCTTTCTCCACTTCTTTGTTATTGCTTTCTTCATTCCTTTCCTCATTTCTTTCAATTCCTCCAACCAAACATTCAGGTTTTTGGTAAGTATTATTTTTAAAAAGTATCGAGAGTTTTGAAAACAGTTTTTGTGTGTCTATAGATTTTATTGTTAGAATAATATATTGATGCAAATACCCAAAATGTATATAGTAATAAATAAAAATTAATTTTGACTAAGCATTTGTCTTTATTTATTTTATAAATATGGTAATTTAAAATAATTCATAAAAAAATGTAAAATCTTTTATATTTCTCAAAGAATAAAAAAAAATTAAAGTAGTTAAAAAGTAAATAAAAAATATTTATATTTTAACAATTTTATTTTCTAATTAAAGTACAATTTAATAATTATTTTAGAATTAATTTCAAATTTTATAATTTGAAGAAGATTTGTTTGGTTTTTTATGTAAAGGTAAAACAATTTTAATTCAAAAAAAAGGTAAAAACAACTTTCTCAAATCAGATTTTGAAATTCTTTTTCTTTTCAAAATTTATTGTAAAATAAATTCATTTTGCTACAAGTTTAAAAAAAAAAATAAACATTTTAAAATTTTTTTTGCATTTTTCAACAGCAAACATGGTCTTCTTGTTCTTCTTCAAATCTTAACATAAAGTATATGCTCCTTTTAAAATTAAAAAAAAAATGAATTGAAGTGAGAAACTTCACTCATAAAATATTAAATTCTTATTCAAGTCTCTAGTATTACTGAAATTTGAAATGATTTGGGAGCATCACGTATGCCCAAAACTAAAAGTGTATACTCCTCTCCCCGAAGAGTAGCGTGATTATTCTTTCTCACGTGTTTACTATCTGTTGGAAGCTATAAACACGTGCCAAAAGTGAAAGGCCAGCTTCGCTCTTCTAAATTAGGGTTTTCTAATATGAATATTATCTTTACATATTATATCTTTTGAATAATTATGTGTAATTTTCAATTATCTTGAAAATATAAACAAAATTTGTTTTATTAAAGGAGATTAAACAATTAATTTAAGTAATTCTTATGAAATGTCCTTGAAAAATAATCAAATTGGTTTTGCCTTTTATCTCAAAGGGAAAAGAGATTAAACGATGGATTCTCATTCACGTACAGCAATCTTCAGGTAGGTAAATTAAAATGAAAGTAATATTTCTAATTTGATGTTCGTCTACTTAGTTAAGAAATGTGTCTAGTATTTTTCTTGAAAATTATATTCTAAAAATAAAAATTGCAAAAGTTATTTAGTAAAAACATTCAAAAAAATAGAATAGTTATCATTTGATTAATCTTAATTGTTTAAAAAATACACTAAATGAAGTTGTAATTTTTATTTTTTAAACTTAACTTAGTTTTAGTTTTAATATTGTTGAATCTCTCAAATTTAACAAATATATAAGTGCCATCCAGCTTTTGACTAGATGGCGAAACACAGTCTTTCTATTAGGAGAAAATGTGTATGAGTTTTGTCTTGAGGCAAGATTTCTTCCACTTTAATGTGTATTGGGTTTCTAATCTCTTGTATAGGTACATATCCCTCTACTTTAACTGTCATATATAAGTGGCGTTCCCACTTCTTGTCTGAGAAGATACCCCTTAACTTCAACTGTCACATCTAAATTTTAAGTAGACACCTGATATAAATACTAGTAGATTATAAAAATTATAATGTTAATATATATGTATGTATGTATGTATATATGTATGTATGTATGTATGTATGAAAATAAAGTTTACTAAGGTTGAATATTTTAATCGTTCACGTACATATATACATAGATACATGCACACATACACACTGTTGATATCAACTAGTAAAATTTGTTTATAAACGAAGAGAAGACCCCATTTCCTTTTCTTTATTTTTGTTTTATTTAAAATTTTTCATTTTCTTTCTAATATTCTATAAATATTCTTAACCCATTTTTCTCACAAAATAATTATTTACATTTCTTTCTACTTATTGTTAATACTTAATTTGAATAAAAATTTAGTATTTTTTTCAACAATTAGAAGAATATATAGAAATATCTAAATAAGTTGGACCTACATAAATCTTTTATGATAAAAACAAGAATAATAAATTATAATATATGAATAAAATTTATTATTGTATTAATAATAAATCATATTTAAAAATTGATATTATTGTGTAAATAATATAAATTTTTTTAATATATATTAAATAAAATATTATACATGTTTTCTTTAAAAAATTTTATGATCAATACATACTAAATGATTACCAAAAAATTTTAAAGAAAAAAAAAAAGTCACGGTCATTTTAATATATAATTTTATCCAAATTTATTATGACATTTTAATTTAAATAAATAATATTTTTATTACAAATTTTTTAAAAAAAATAATAAAATAAAACGAATATTTTTAAGTTTAACACTTTACTGTCATGCATGTTTAGTGAAGATGACTGTGTATTATCTTGTAAAAAATAAGTGAGTGAGTAGTACCGTCAATAACAAGGTCAATGTATATACTCTGATGCTCAAACCAACCTCTAATAAAAAAAAATACTCACTAGTAGTCTACCGTAGAGAGGAAAAGGAGAGAATAAGAGATAACAAGTTTAAGTCAATTTAGGATTATTGTAAATTCTATAATATATTTTTACTGTGTCAAACCAATAATCATGTATATAATAGAAAATAAATTAAGGATGTGTTTGGTTAAAAGAATTGATGGGAAATGAAAAGGAATAATGAAGGGAGAGTGAGGATTAACATGTTTGGTCGACTAAATTAGGGCGTAATAAGGATGCCCAAGGGCGAGGAACATCATGATTCCAACCGTGACAATATTTTAATTTTTCATTTTATCCCCTTCTTTATATGTTTCATTGTAATTTTATTTTAAATTAATTATTTTAACTTATTATTTTTAATTAATTATCATATTATTTTAATTATTTATGAAATTAATTTTATAATATTATTTAAAAATTAAAGTTTTATTATTTAAATAATTTTTTTTTAAAAAAAATGATTTGTAAAATATTATTGTAATATTGATTTTAGTTTCTAAATTTAACATCACCTTATCATAAATTTATTTCTTAAAAATTTTTTAATTATGAGTGTAATATTTATTTTTATTTTTATTTATACATTTAAGGTGAGTTTGGCAATGCTACTAAGTAGTCTATAAGTGCTAATTAGCGCTTGTAAAGTGCTAAATCATGTATTTGACAAATTTTGATAAAAGTGTTTATTAAAAAGATATTTAGCAGTTGAAGTGATTATTTACTTAGCAAAAATTTAGTGTTTTCTCAAATTAGCACTTTAAGTGCTTAAGAGGGTAACATTTGTATAGTTAATGAAAATTTTATTTTTTCAAAATATCCGTAAACAAATTTAAAAAATTACATTTCTCAAATATTTGATTTTTTTGGGTTAAATAGATTTTAATTTAGATAATTATATATATGAATATATGATGAATTATATTAGATATTTGGAGATATATTATTTGTTATATTTTTTTTTTTTCTTTTCAAATGAATAAATTATTAAAATTGATATATTATTTGTGTTCATGATATTTATAATTTTATTTAATTTTAATGTATAATAGATAATTAATATTATTAAGATTGTAGCTATTTTTATAATAAAAAATATTATTTTTTATTTTTTAGATTATTGAAGCTGTAAATTATTTTCATAACAAATTTCTTATTCACTTTTTTAGAAATTTTATAAAACAAAAATATTATATACATATGTAATATTTGTTTTTTTATTGAAAATATCGCTATATGGATATATTACTTATTTTAATATATGTCTATTTTATTAATTTGTCAATACAAAATTACCTTTTTAGTTACATCTCCAAATATCTAATTTAACACTAATAAGTATTTTTATAGATTATTAACCAAACTCTTAAATGCTTTTCAAAAACTGCTAAAAGAAAAGGTGATAAAAAATTATTTTAATACTTATTCTTTAACACTGCCGAACTAATCTTCAATATAATCTTATTATTATTATTATATTTATTATTTTTTAGTCCATTAAGTTTATTATATACTATCTTTTCATATATTTATTTTTTACAGTAATTTATTTATATTTTATGCTCATTGTATATATATCTAGTTATATTTATTTGATAATTGTAATTTTAGTTTGTGATATATAATCATCTACTAAAGATAACTATAATTTTATGGTTAAAATTAAATACATTATTATTGTAAATATTTTTGGAATAATGTTACTATTTTTATTTTAATTTATGATATGAAATATATTGATTTTTAAAACTAAAATTTTAAGAATAAATTAATTATATTCTAAAATAAAATTAATAGGTAATTCAAATTTTATTAAATAATATAACTAATTTCTAAATAAAGAGTTTTTGTCCAAAAGAAATATAATGAATTTCTTTCCCTTAACAATTCCTTGTTCCAACCAAATAAAAAAGAATACTATTTCTTTCTCCATTCCTTTCCCATCCCCATTTCCTTTCCTCATTTCTTTCTATTCCTCCAACTAAACACCCGCTTGTTTGGTAAATGTCATTTTCAAAAGTATTGAGAGTTTTGAAAATAATTTCTATCTCATAAATTTTATTATTAGAATATTTTACTTATGTAAATACCCAAAAATATATAATTTTGATTAAGTTTTTGTCCTTATTTATTTTATAAATATAATAACTTAAAATAATTTATAAAAAATAATTTTTTAATATTTTTCAAAAAATGAAAAGTAAAATAAAGAAGTAGAAAAGTAATTAAAAGAAAAAATTGTTTACGTTTTAACAATTTTTTTAATGAAAGTTATCATTTAATAATTATTTTAAAATTAATTTTAAATTTTATAATTTGAATCTGATACGTTTGATATTATATGTAAAGATAAAACAGTTTTAAAAAATCAAATTTTAAAAAATATTTTTTTTTCTTTTTAAAATTTATTGTAAAATGAATTCATTATGTTATAAGTAATTTTTAAAAAATTATCAAATATTTAAAAATAATTTTTAACTATTTAAAATTATTTTTACATTTTTCAATACCAATCACAGTCTTCTTTTTATTTTTCATCATATATTAACAGAAAGTATATGCTCCTATCCCCGAAGAGCAGCTCAATTCAAGCACCCTTCCTCGCGTGTGTTAACCATCTGTTGGAAGCTGTGAACACGTGCCAGACGTGGGGCCAGCCTCACTCCTCTGAATTAGGGTTATAAGTAAGAATATTATCTTTATATATTAAATCTCTTGAATAATTAGGTGTAATTTTCAATAATCTTCAAAATATAAAAAATCTCATTTTATTCAGAAAGATCAAACATTGTACATGTAATATTTAATATTTTTTTTAAAAAAAAAAGAGGGCAAAACAATTAATTTACTTAATTTTTGTGAAATGTCCTTGAAAATTAAATAATCAAATTAATTTGGCCTTTTATCTAAAAGTAACTATATTCTAAAAGTTAAAATAAAAGTAATGTTTCTAATTTGATATTCGTATACTAAGGAAATATGTCTAGTACCATTTCTTGAAAACTATATTCTAAAAATAAAAATTATAAAATTCATTTAATAAAAATAAAAAAATAGTTATCGTTTGAGTACAAAAATTAATTTGATCAATCTTAATTGCTCAAGAAATACATAAAGCGAAGTTGTATTTTTTATTTTTTAAACTTTAACTTAGTTCTAATAATGTTTAATCTACCAAATTTAGAAACATATATATGCCATCTAGCTTTGAACACAATCCTTTTATGAGGAGAAGTGTGTACGGAGTTTCTTTCTTTCTATATGTGAAAATACTCTAAAACTTTAACTATCATATATAAACTTTAAGTAAATACCTCATATAAATATTAATAGATTGTAAAAATTATAATATTTAAATAAATAATTTACATATATTTATTTATTTATTTATATAAAAGATTAAAATATACAACCTTCATAAACTTCATTTATATTGACAGTTTGATGACTAACGAAAACTCAATAATGATAACGATAACAATAAAAGTATCATTATTGATTACAATTACATAAATTTATTATTTATTTTACTTTTTAAATAAAATAATAACAATTATTCCACTTAAAATTTTAACACTGTCTTATCATAATAAATTTATAAAATTTTTTAATTTTTAAATAAAAATCGAGCTATTAGAGTTTATTTGTAAATATTGAAAATTTTAAAAATTAAGTATATCCTATTAACAATAGAATCGATTCTAAGTTAAAGAAGTGATCACATTTGAATGATTCACAACCCATATGATTGCTCATACTGAAACTTATAAAAGGCCAATTATTGTTCTAGATTGTAAAATAATCCACTTATGCTGTTTTGTAAAAATAATTAGTTTTAAAAGAATCAGTTTACTATTTAATAAATTTTATTTTTAAAAGTGATATAAATTTCAAAATAATTTTGTGCGTTTATTTTATTATTAAAATATACATAATAAATAGAAATGAATAATATTTAATTTAAGTATATATTTATATATATATACCCACATGATACCTTAAAATAATCAATAGTAAAAAATACAAAATTTTTCATTATATTATCAAAAAATAAAAAGTAATAAGTAATAAAAAGAAACAAAATATTTTGAGTTTAACAATTTGATTTCCTAATTAAATTTGAAATGTAATAATTATTTTATAATTAATTTTGAGTTTTTATAAGTTTAAATAAATATATTTGGTATTATATTATTACAAATAAAACTGTTTTTTAAAAATTAGATTTAAAAAAGCAACTGTTTTTTTTTTTTTACTTTTCAAAATTTGTTGTAAAATGAAGTAATTTTGTCTAGAAGTGATTATGAAAAATTTTATCAAATACCTAAAATAACTTTTAATTATTCAAAATCATATTTACTTTTCCAACAACAATCTTAAATGAGCTCATAGTTTTCTTTCGAAGATTCAAGACATTAAATCCCCCATGTAGGACTTTGGATAACTCTTTTTTTGTTTATTCCAACTCATAAAAAATGAGCAATTATCCCGACTCATCAAAAATAAACATTTTCTAATTTTAAAAATTTCTAAGAATTTTTTTGGCATCAGTTTATTTTATAATTGCAAATAATCATGTAAATGAGATTTTAATTCCTTTGTTTGATCTAGAAAAGAACGAAAAAAACATAATTTTCCTTTCCAACGGTTAAGCATTTAGATTAAGATACGTTTTAGTCATGAATGATAACCATAAAGTATTATAACATATTATAAGATGATTCTCATCATAGTTCTCCCAACGCAAAAAACAGATGGAATTTTAGGATTACTCCTTGAAGCATTAACTTTTATATATATATCTCTGCCAGTTTATCTAAACCATACTCTATTGTCATAAGATAATATACATTTACTAACAAATCCGCTTGAGAACGTAGAGTACATAATTATAATTACGTGTCATAATTCGGGTTAGCATGTTGTATTTATGTTATACCAAATAAATAAAAAAATAATAATAAATAACTAACCCGAACTTGACTCATTTAATAATCGTGTCAAACATTAAATCCTAGTTTAGCTCATTTATTTAATGAATTATCCCTTCAATAATCGTGTTATCCATTTAACATAGTTTTTTAATATATTTTAATATATATTATAAAATATTTACAATATTAGTTATACAAATATTAATAAATTTTATTCTAAATAATATTAAATACTTTGTAAATATTAAAAATATAATTAAGCACTTTTGAAATATCGAAAATATAAAATAAATATATTAAATTATAATTAAATTAATATAAAATTATTATTTAATTAGTAATTATATTAAATTATTTAATATCATAAATAGATTCATGCATGAAAACCTTCAAACTCAAACACGTTCTAATTATTAATCATGCCAAATCATTATTACTATTTATTAATCATGTTATTTTAAATTAACCAAACCTGCCAACTTCGTGTCATATTTTGTCATTTAAGAAAGTTGGAAACATTGATCACAAGAGTTTGAATTCAAAAAAATTGGATGGACATGATAGGGTGTGCCCCTCCCTTTCACTTTCATATTGAAGTTAGTTTATTAGAAATAACTTGCGTCCCATATTTAGTTAAATTTTCAAGGATTCACTCTAAACTGAAGTGCGAAATCCTTTATATTTCCTATCTTTTCCTTTTTAAAAAGACAATTCAATTATTCTCCTTTCATTTATAATTTCTAAACAAGAAGGTATTCTTGATACTAATCGAATTCGGAATTAAGTCTCTTAAAACTAAGATTCAGTTAGGTTAAAATTAAAAAAAAAAAAGATAAAGAAACAATAACTTAATCTGGATCTTTTTGTCTTTGTATGCATAGAAAATAGTCTTACACCTCATGAAATAGGGTTTTTTTTAATTTTATTTAGGATTCATCATCCCCACAAAATGAATTGAGCATATGAATAGATAAGAGTTAGTGCGAAATAGAAGATATCGGTTTGATTAGATGTGGCTATCCAAATCTCCTTAACCAATAATTCAATTTCATATAGATTGGATTTTCTTTGACCCTCTTTTTAAACTATTTTCTCTTTGGTTTTAATGAATAATTTAGACAGGAAATCATACATCTTATTCATTTATTTTTCTAGTTTTCATATTTGGAAAAGATTTAAGATTCTTGAATCTCAAGCACAAGCAACAGAAACTATGAATAAATTGAAAAAATGCTTACATACATGGATTTCTATCCTTCTTGTTTCATTGATAGCGTTCTTTTGCTTGTTTTTGTTTTTTTTTTGAAAAAAGATTTGTGAGCCTTTGCCTTATAATCTTATGTATGAGGTTAGCAAATCCTGTTTCAGGTCATATTGCTCGGTATCAAAGCCCACAGATCTTTGATCTAGCCCATGTTTGCCTATCCACCAAGCAAGCAAACAAACGAACAACCCAGAATCCTTTTTATCTCCGACGTATTTCTATATTTATTTCACATTGACAATGAAATTTTTAAATGTTCTCTATACGTATTGTTTCATATTTACCATGAAATTTTAGAAGATATTCCTGTAAAATAATTTTATGTATGTATGTTGAATTTTCTAAAATTTGCCTTCTGTAGCCCCTAATAACTGTTAGTGCTAACAGCATCCATCACTTTCTCAAATTTTATAGGTTATAATTCCCTTAATAAAGTAAAAATGCACAATCTAAATGTTCATCACGAACGCAAAATTTCCTACTCAAAATTTATAAAATAAGAAAATACAAAAAAAAAAAATTACAATCGGAATATTCGACCTCAGATTCCATAATGTTTAAGCTTTAATTGTTTCTTCTTACACATTTTCTTAAAACAATATTTTCAATATATATATATATATATGTATGAATTATATAAATTATCATCACATAAACAGACTGAGGAATAATATAACATAAAAGCAGTGATTCTAGGCCCAAACACTGGATGTCTAGATAGTATATACATGATTGATAAATAAAGCAAATTTGAATAAGTATCTATCCAAACTCCTGGTAAAGCAACAAAAAGAAACCCAGAATATGCAAGCATGGATGCATATAAGAAACAGAAATAAAAAAATCTTAGCCAGCGGTTGGAAGAAACTTGGTCAAAATAAGGACCGAACAAGACCGTTTTTCATCCCCAAGTAACCGAGATCATAGAGTTGGCAAGCCCCGATTCCTCGAAGGTCAATTTGCTATCGTAATCCAGAGACTTTGAGGCCCCCGGGATAGCGTGTGTCAAGCGAAATGGCTTTGTCTCAGCTGCCTCTAGTTGGGAGTAGCAGAAAGACCATAGCAGCTGCAAATACCGACTATCAGCAGGCTAATTCATATCGTACTTGTTTAAGTATCCAAGCAAAAACAGAACAGCGAAATTCAAACTCGTAGAATATCCCTATATATTTTGCCATGCAACACCATAAACAATTAACATTCAAACCTTCATGTGTAATTAACAACCAATATATCAAATATTTAAAGTGTGTACCTGCAAACAGATTTTATGAAGTGTAGATAAAAATAATATGTGGATCTTGTCAAACTTTTGTGATTGATTAACACATTCAAACATTTGCAAAAGAACAATGTATCCTCTATGGAATGACCAATGTACCCATCTACAATATAAAATATTAACAGCAGAAACTGCAAAAAGAGTACAGTCGACACTAAGTTTGCAAAAGAGGGTCAGAGAGTTAAAAAATCCAAGCAGTGGGGGCCACTTGTCATTTGCCTATACCAAAATATGTTCAGCATTATGTTGAATTTACAAGTATGTTTCAGGACTGCATTGGATTAGATTGTATATATACAGTGGTCTTTTGTTCATTTTCGTATTGAACCGGACTAAATTATGATAATGAAAATTTAAAATTTCACTAGTTAATCTAAATAAAATTAAGTTAAAAGAAAATTAAATGATATTTGACTTACTAAATGAAAATTTAACAAATATGATATTAAATACACTAAATTGAATTATTAATTAATAAATTAATTGTTAATATTTAAATATGTTATTTATGACAACAAATTAATAAATAATATACATAAAGTTAGTTGTAAGCAATTATTTATCGCAATATTCGTATTTTTATTGCATTAATAGCTAATAAATTTCATACAAACTATCAATTCAAACTAATATTTAAACATTTCACTATGAATTTGTCAGTAATACTTTTACTTTAATTGATTATTTTTACTATCAGTTCTAATAGGTAAACTACTTTGTTAAAAAGTCAATTTACTGTTAATTACTAATTTAAATTAATTATTCAATAATTTAAATGTTAATAACTGAATAAAATATAATACTGCTTAAATTTTAATCATTTAATATTATTAATAGTTATAATGTTTATAACGGTATAATTAAGACATGATTCTATAAATAAGCTTTTCTGGACTAATAACTTAATTTTGAAGGAGAAATATAAAATGTTAAGTTTAAGAAACTTTAAAGATTTTAATTAATTTATTTCATAAATTAATTGGTAAATAATTAATTCATTTAAAATTTTAATTTCTTTAACCATATTAAAGTACACAGAGCTGTATTAGTCTGGTCCCAAGTTGTCCCATGAATTTGGGACAAAAACTTATCAATAGACAGATATTCCCAGGTCAAGTAGCAGACCCGAAATAATATTTCCAACATTATTGAGCATTATATATCAAGGGGATGCATATCCAAATGAATAATCAAAATACGCACAAAAAACAATTCACGCAAAAGCAAATTTGAACTTTCAAACTATCCTAACCTGTATCGGGTCTTTACGCAAGAAATTTCGCTGCATCCTGCGACCATCAGGGAGACGAACTCCAACCCTGCAAAGGAGGTTCCTATCACCCTTGGGTTCTTCAGGAAGTGGTGGATATGCAGGTTTCTGAGGGGTGCTTGTGTTGTCCTCTTTGTCACCGGTGGTTGCACCTGTATCACTGGGAGTCAACCCACTAGATTCCTTAATGTTTTCCATGGAAGCTGCCAGTGCTTGCTGCAATTCCTCACTCTCAACATCGGTTTTATCTGGGGACACTAGGGCAAGTAAACTCAAATTTGTGTTGCCAAACATAATACAACATTATTCTAACGCAATTATCAACATGTATTTTATATCCTGAGAGATTGAAAATTATCTAAAACCTATTTTTGTTCATGCCAACAAAGACCAAACTGTTATAAGTCAATTTTCTGTTTTTTTTTTAATTCTTTATCTTACACCCCACACACAAGTATGAAATTGAAAAATTGCCTCTCCAAGGTTGGTGTGAGGGGAATCGACAAAACCAACTCAGTTATACCCTTAGGAACACATAATGTTGAGTTAATCTAATATTTCTCCTTGCACACATAGCAATCCAGAAACTACGTAGCAGGCTTTGCATAATAAATTGCAGCAATAACCGAAAACTACGAATTTTTGCAGTGAAATTATAGTAGTCGAATAAATCGACCTTCCACCAGTTGATATTATGCACAATAAAATGTAACGGTAACATGGCAGAAGAACAAGAGGATCATATTTTACCTTTAATTTTTTGTTGAGGAGTCGTAGAACTTCCTCTGGGGCGTTTATGAGACAAAGTTGCATGTTGATCCCTTGGGCCACCATCCATGAACGTTACTAGATCCTAAAATTGCAGACATGTATTCTAGTGTCAGCAAGGCAATACATTCAGAGTCATCATTGAGAACAACAATAATAAACTCAACATTAACTTGTCCTTTGTTCCAATGTTATTTAACATTTTTTAATTTGCTATAGAGATGCAACAAAATACATGGTTGGTATGTACCTCTAGCAAATTCTCTGGTTGAACCATTCCACACCATGAACGCATTTTCTGACCTGTGATTGGATCAATGACAAGCACTACAGGAATAGAATCCAATTTATAATAGGTGCAAACTTTTCTTCCCTCACTTGTATCATCATAAACCTAAAGCCAAAATCCAAAATCAGTTGTATGAAGAAGATGGTAATACAGAATTGGCATCCATTGAAACAGTACTAAAACTGGGATGACCAGGTATAGTAGGAAGTCATTTGTTGCAGATATATTTTCATTAACTTGCTATAACTTTGTACAAACAATGTCTTCTAGGTTTCTAGATGTCTTAGATGTCTAAAGAAATTTATGATCGGGAAAACAATTAGGATTTCAGCAAAGATAGATTTATATATCATAGTGAACTAGATGAAAATGTAGAACCACGTAGTGTGTCACTTGGCCATACACAAGTATATGAAATATAACAGGTGTGATTTTGAAGTACACGGCTTCAATTGCATGAATTTTAGATTAAGGTTATTAGTTTTAAACCATAAGGACCAAGAAAAGTAAATCAGTGAGAAAAAAGTACAAGCAAAAAAATTAAATAAACTTTAGAAATGAGAGAAATATGACAAAACAACTAGAAGAATCACAAATGTACGCTCTTCTTCAACAGTTTAATAATAACTTAAAATCTCAAATCTGAACTCCAGTGACTATTAAAGCCTATTTCTAAACTAGAAAACAAAAAATTTTGGGGACTGGCTAATATGTTACAACAATTAACATAAAACTTGAAACCTTGTCCATAAAACTTGAAAACTTAACAATAAAGTTGAAATCTGAACTTCAACCACAGAGTCAAAAGTTGAAATATCTAACGTAAAATTGGAAACGTCTAACACAAAAATTGAAATCTCAGCTAGAAGGTAGTGAATACCAATATCGTTTACTGAAAGAGGTCAAACTAATCAAATAAGGATAACCTCCATTTAGACTCCATTAATGACTCATGTTTCTTAACTACAGTTGGAAAAATAATAGTAATAATAATAATAATGCCAGATAACCCCAAAGATAAGGATTACCAGCTGGAAAACGTTGGAAAATTTTGCTAAACCACAAATTCTTCTTCGCTGTTAAGTGGACCAGAGTCTTCATATTTTGCTTCCAGAGGAGATTTCTTGTCCACTGATACCATAGATTCCACAATATTATTACAAAGGACATGAACCTATTAGCCATACAGTCAATAAACCTAACTTTAATATTTCCTTCCTAAGACTAATAGCTCCAATATTTCCTCCCCACAATGGTTAATTCAAAGCAAACTTTAGTTAACTCTCACACTAGATGCCTCCAAAATTTGCCTTCAGATAATCCAATTTTTTGGCATTACACGGACAAATTTATGCACTAACCAAACTAGCAGTCAATCAGATGATCGATGGCAGCAAAGACCCAGAAAGAACTGATCAAGAACTTATTGCACCAAACTCTAAAAGAAATTACAATATCAGGTTAAGATGACAGCAAATAAATTCATGCAGCAGTAACATTTTCTTTATTCTTTTCGGTAAGGGGAGGGGGGAACCAAAAACGTAATAAACACCATGCTATGCAATCTATTTGTAAGAAGATGCCAATTGTAAACTATAACATGGGAAAAGTAAGGCTGGAGAATGCATATAACTACACAGCAATTATCAAAGGGTTGAGAGTTTACCATCTATAGATAGAGTTACAAGAACTTGTAGCACTCTGCTGAGGGAACCCAATTCATACAAAGATAGAAGAGTACTTAAAGACATAAAAGACTAAAAACTTATACTAACCTGCCAGAAGATAAAGTTAGTACTAATAGTTTGGGAAACGGCTTCATTTGCCCATGTATCCCTATTAAGCTTCATACAGCAATATATATAACATGAATTAGGACCTTTGGTTAAAAAAAAAATAGATTAAATCAAGGAAGCCAAGAGAAAGAGAGCATTACCATATGAGAACTAAACTCCTTTGTAGATTGCAAGTTCACAAGAAGCCATTTGTCCTGAATAGATGCAGCATCTTTTGCCTGGATTAATGCAAGTATTTAAATTAAAGTTTGGTTTAATAATAACAGCTAGATAAACACAAGAAACAGCATCAAGCATTCAGACAAATCAAGATTTAACACTGAGTCTTCAACACTTTAAGTATGTCAACATCAACTCTGTTATTTATCAAAAAGGGGGGAAAAATAAACCCTAAAATTTGTTGATGTTCCATCTGGGTGACAAAGATCTGGAAAAGCTTCTAATGTGAATTATATAACCAGCTTTCAAGCATGGGTTCGGATGACTTACAAACTCAAATGAGACTTGTTATGAACTTTCTAGTAGGGAAAAATCCCACCAGGTTTTTTGAAGCAAACCAAGGCTAATTGAAATAGCTAGAAATGAATCACAATTTTTTCTGTCCACAGAATATTAGCAGTTCAAATGTCCTAAAATTCCTAAAATTCCAAACAAGGCAGCAAACAAGTTAGCATGTGTCGTGAACAGCTTATAGAGCTGGGAGACAAAGAAAGGAGGGTTGGGTGAGGGCCTGATCAGTTGATTTTCATATGGGAACATAACAAATGATAAGCATGCTAAAAGCTGATGCAATTAGTATCATATAAATCCATCAACATTACATCGATTGTAGAAATTAAAATACAGAAAGGGAAAACCATTATAGGCCATTTCAGGAAAGATTTCTTAGATTCTTCAACATTACCCTAATCGTAGAAATGTAATTTTATTTCCAAAACAAAAAAAGAAAAGATTATATTCGC
The DNA here is from genome assembly GCA_022749755.1 of Azadirachta indica. Taxonomy (NCBI): domain Eukaryota; kingdom Viridiplantae; phylum Streptophyta; class Magnoliopsida; order Sapindales; family Meliaceae; genus Azadirachta; species Azadirachta indica. Next base: position 2,185,325 of record CM040443.1, read on the forward strand.
AAAACTACCTACAAATACTTCTTAGCCAAAAGCAGCTAGCAGTTAATAATTGATATAATGGACTACTGTGAACTGCACACTTGTAATCAGTTGATTTTCAAATAGAATAACACCTGTGTACCTCCAAACTGCACACTTGTAATCTTCAAAAAAATTTAAATAAAGTTATTTATAGTTTCTTATTTAACAAGAAACCAGAAGGGTAAAAGATGATAGTTTTATACTGTATAAAAAACATGGTAAGAGATGTTATGAAGGTACGCAGCTACCTTTTCAAATGAGCCATTGAACATCAGATGAAATGGAGGCCGGTATAAAGAAGCAAGATTGTCTCGTGAAGCTTCTGTTGTAGATGCAGCTCCTTGGTCAGATTCCCAAACCCCAGGACGTTTCGTTTCCTCGTCAAAATTACGGAATGCAATCAATGAACTTGGTTCATGATGTGGATATCCTGCCCGTGACCCTCTAAATAAAGATAAAGAAATCAACCAATTATAAGAAGTGCAAAAATCCAACATAAAATATATAGCAAATTGTCCCAATAACAATTAAAAAACAAATAAGATTCAAGAGCTGCATTGCATTTTCAGTTATGCCTCAATCAAAGTGGCAGAAATGCTTAGCAAAGATGCGATTAAAATCATATAAATCCCTCCCACTGAAGTTATAAATGAAAAAATTGAGAAAGAATACATACCCGTAAAACATTGCATCATCATAAAGAGTCTCCCTTACAACAGGAAGAGGAGGACGAACTTCATCTGCAACATCTTGTCCAGCAGCTCTGGGACAATATAGAAAGATGATGTCAAAAACTAAACCAAAACAAATTAAACACCATCAAACTAGATGAATGTACTAAGCTTTCTAACGTACACTAAATTCTGGTCAGCTTTAGAATCAAGATTTTCCTCTGGTGAAGAATGAGAAGCTGATGCACCTGCCCCACCCTCATTACCCACATAGAACAACTGAAGAGCTTCATCAAGCTTCCAACTTGTGGCCTGATTATACCACCATTGGGTTCAGAAACACAACCATGGAAACCTCAATCCAGTATCACAATATCAATATAGCTTGAAGTTACTGAAAATCAACATTTATCAAGAAAAACATCCCATAAAATAATATGATCTTATTTCCCAAAAATAAAATTAAAATTTTTCAATCAATGATACCACTAAAGTCACAATACAGTCAAGTATACAACATCAGGTTCCTGACTAGCAAAAACTAGCAAACAACCAGAAAACCCAAATCATAACTATCATAACATGAACTCATAGTTTTTGCAAATAAAAATTGCTAAATCAAAAGCCACCTTCGATCAGTTACATAATCGTTTCTAATAAAATAGAATGCAGATGGAAGTTTAAACTAACAAAAAATAAACTATATTCTTATACAATCAAAACATCAAAAATTGCCAACAACCCCACTACAATGTCACCGAAATTGAACCTCAATAAATAGGGAAAAAAATTGAAACTTTCATAAGGAAAACACAGAAAGAGGTCGATAAAAGAAAAGGGAAAGAGACAGAAACCTGTAAAAATTGCATAGCAGTCTCAGCGGTTTGGCCAACAGCGATCTCGAGAAAAGAAGAGACCATGCTCTGCTTGTCATTCGCTGATAATACTGACTCCATTGCTTCGCTATAGAGGAAGACAAGCAAATCCCAGCACTAAAATGCCAAGTGCTTTAATGGGAGCAACGAGAACTCCTTCATCCACCACCAATATATATGATTAGTTGGGAAATTTATCAGTATTTTTTATTTATTTTGGTTTTCTTTCAGATTAGCACAGGATTTATTTACATTGTTTATGTAGAGTTGGGAAGTCGATTGCGCTTTCACTGGCCGTTTGTTATTGTGAACAAATATCTTCTGTCAATGGGCTATTTCTTTGGGCTGCAAAAGCCCACTTATTCAATGAAAATGAAGTAATAACATTTTCATCCTTAATCTTTTATAAAATTAATAATGTACTCAGATAGTTTCGTACATGTCAACAGTTTCGTCCATTGTTTGTTGGTATGTTTGTGAGATGCGAAACTGGGACTAAATTGTTAAAATAAAAAGTTATATATTCGTTTTATTATTTCTGTAAAGTTGAGGATGATATTATTATTATACTAAAAGGATATTGAAAGATACTTTGAGATATTGAAAAACGGCGGACATCTTTAACGTTCTGAAAATAGTAGATACCTCTCAACTAACAGCAAATATCCTATGAAGTTATTGGGCATTTATACAAAATCAGTATTTTATTTTTATATATTTAAAAGGTGTATTAATTATTAAAATAATTATTAATATATAATAAGTAATATATTCTTATGTTTTTTTATAATAATATATTTAATACTTTTGATCATTAGTCTCTAACTTATCATTATATTAATTTATAATGCAATCAACTAAAATAAATTCTAAATAATATTTGAATTATACGAATTATATTATTTATATTTTTGAGAATATTTTTGATAAATAAATATATCATATTGAATATTTAGAATTTAGAATTTATATATCAAAAACATTATAAATAATATATTTATGAATCCAAATATTAGTTTAGATTTATTTTAATTGTTTGTATAATTTATAATTTTGAGAATATTTATATAATTTATACATAATTGTATTAATTTATAAATAAAATAAGTTAAATAATTTATGCAATTTATAATTAGATATACTTAATTTATAACACAATCAATTAAAATAAAACCTAAATAATATTTGTAATATATGAATTATATTATTTATAATTTTAAGAATATTTATATTAATTTATAAATAAAATAATTTATATAATTTAATATCAAACATTCTCAAAAAATATTGAATATTATTAATGTAATATAAAAAATTATTTAAAATATTAATAATAATTTAGAGAGTAATTAGAAAAAATATTAATACATCAATATAAAAAAATAAACCATAAAGGTATATTAGTTATTATGTATTAATAAGTGGGCTAAATGGTTAATTAATATGCATTCTAAATATATAAAGATAAAATAATTATTTTGCATGAATGTATAGTAACTTCAAGAGATTACTTACCGTTTGCCAATATTTGAGGGCAATATCTACTGTTTTCAAAACACCAAAAAGGCATCTACCATTTCCTAATATCCCAACAAATACCTACCAATTTCCCTTATAGGAAAATAAAACCTTTATTATTTTATTATAATGATGATATAATCCTTTGTTTTTTAAGAAAAGGGATAAAAACAATTTGAAGAATATTATTTTTGTTAAAATATTTTTAAAATTTGTTTTTTAGTGGAATTCTAAAATTTAGTACAATTTTAAAAACCACAAAATACCATTCGTTGAGTTTTGCATTTAAGCTGAACTCAAATTCTGAGTTAAGACTAAAAAATTTATGTGAAATAGTATTTTAATAAATTTTAAGATATTAAAAATAATAAGAATATAACTCAAATTTTCTATTATTACAGCTTGAAGTTTGAACACGATAATAATATAATTCAAATTTTTGTATAACAGATCAAATGGTCTCTAAATTGTTTTTTTTAAACAAATTCAAAAGAGATTTAGAATAATTAAGCAAAAAGTATAGCTGAATAAAAAGTTGCAGGTAACTGTTTTTTTTTAAATTTATTTTAGAATTAGAAATGTGACTGATAGTATGTGTATAAATTTAAAATAAAAAAAAAAACATGTTTAAAATCAAAAAATTAAAGAAAAAAACGTGTATTTTGTAGAATATTTAAGAAAGTGATGGAACATAAAAATGTAAAAACCGTAAGAAAATAAAGACAAAGAAGAATAATTACTAACACAAATGATCTTATCATCTTATTTGTAGTATTCATCTTTTTCAAATATACAAATGATAAGAAAATATACCCTTTCATGGACTTTCAATTATAATTTGGCATCATTTTTCAATGCCTAGCTTTTGTTTTCAAATATAAAAATGAAAAATAAATAATTTTTCAATTATAATCATTGAAAATAAAAATAATTTTTAATATTTAAAAGAAAAAAGGAAATTGAAACACCACTTATTTCCCTTCACATCCCTATTTTCAAATTATTAAATTGTCTTTTAATTTTTAAAAATAAATTTAGCAATAATATCTAAAAAATAATATCATATAGGTTCTTTAACTAGGAAAAGGACATATAAGTTTCTAAAGTTTGGCTTAATGTACTGATTAATTTTTATAATATAAAAAATACCCATAAAAAATCTCAAAATAATGATTATGCCCTTATGAATAATAGTTATTCAATAAAAATGATTATTATATTTCTAAATTTTGATAAAATATAATATATTTATAAAAATTACATTAATAAATAATAAATACAATATTATTAAAATAATATAATTTTTTTAGCTATACATAAATATAAATTATTATATAATCATATGTGTTGTACTATAGTATATTTTATTTATAGATTAATATTTACTGATAATTTATTTTATTTATTTTCTAATAATTAACTAATATTGAATTGTTAATATATTGTAAAATAAAATAAATTTCATATATTTTTATTGCAAATATTAAATTTTATCAAATTTAAAAATTTACTAGATATAATTTTATTTTGGTATTAAAAATAAATGAAAAAGCAATACTAAAATTATTTAAATTTGCAATTATTTTCTTTCCAAACTAACCAAAACAAAAAACTATTTCATATCAAAATTATGATTTTATTAGTTCAATCTTATGAAAAATTGTGAACTATTAGATACTTCTTAACAAATTCTCTTAAAGAAATTTTTTTGACACCAAAATTTTCTAACAACAATAAAAACTAACTTTTACTAATCTTTTAGTGGGAAGACAACTTGATGGTCATAAATAAATACTTGAAAATTATATTTTATTTATTTTATCCAACATTATTGAGTACATTGTGGAAAAATTTTATAATAATATTTCTATATTTGTTTTTGCAAAATAGGTGTGGTATGTATGGGATATTATCATTTTCCTCTCCTCAGGTATCTCATATTATCAATAAGATGCTCGAAATTAGAAAATAGACGAAGTCGTCCACTCTCAAATGGCCTTTTGTTAGTGTGTTTAACGAATTTAAGGGCAATTACTGAAATGACCGTCTAGTACCTATAAAAAACCTAACATTAGCAAAGCACAATCTGAAGAGGTGTGCATGAGAAGAAACTAAAATGGCATAAACAAAATGGCTTAAACCTCCTATGAGCTTGACAAGGCCTTGTGAAAATTGAAATAGCCCATTTGGAGGAGGTCAATTTACCTCCACCGATCAGAAAAAGCACAAAAAGTTCATAACAAAACCAACCTATGGCCATAAGCTTCGACACATATCCTTATCCCTTATATCTTCACTTAAAACTATAAGACCTGTAAAGAAAAATCATATCATCTTCCTCAAATGCGAGGAGCAGTATCAATGAAGATGTGATTTTTATGTGTACAACACGTGTGGAGAGAAAGCAATAATCAAAGTGTCTGAAAATGGTAAAAGTTCAATAAGATATACTTTGTTTGCCAAACTGGGAAGTGTTATTTCTTTGAGTGGTGGAGACCAAGTAAAGATGAATATATGTAAAGCCACCATGATGATAACTTAGAAAGCTTAGTGGAAAATTTGAAGCAAATTTTAGGGAATTGATGTTGAGTACAAGCAACATGCAGATGTATCGAAAAGAGGCAGAATGGAATGAAAATGGTTATATTAGTAAGTGTTTTATTTTTCTTTGCCTTAATATGTAATCTTATAGTAGCTACAATTGTTAGGAAATAAAGGGATGTTAACATGAAATACTTGATGATTTCATGTCTGATGATTCTATTTATGCACTTAATCATGGGCTACTTCTGATGCATAGTAACCAATGTGGTAAGCACTATTTCTGTGCTGATTCTATATTTCATTTTGGAATGTTTGGTATATTTTTGGGCCTGGTAGTTTGGCATTTAGAGTAAAAAGACTTATGCCATGTAAAGTTAGTTCATTGTGATATATAGATGATCTTAATTCCAACTTTTGTTAATAAATATGCCCAAAATTCTTGTTAACATATTAAAAAATTTTGATTTATATGCCCAAAATTCTTGTTGTAATTCAGGAAAATAATTAATGAAAACTATTACACTAACCCTTGTTTAAATGAGTGGCTAATAAGGCATTATTGGCCTTGCAAAAGAGAGGAAGAAGTTTAAAATATTGTTGTGCAATTTTAGAAAATAATTGAGAAAACTATTATGCTAAACCCTGTTTGAATGAGTGGTGAATAAGGCATTATTGGCCTTGAAAAAGAGAAGAAGAAGTCCGAAACATTCCTATGCATCTTTCCCACGCATGTAATAGAATTATTATTAACTTGCATGTCGTTCTGACTCTAAAGAATTTAAATTTCACGAGATCCTCAGGTTTGCTCATGCTTGTTTTTTGAATATTTGAGGTTTTTCTTTCATTAATTCTGTGTAAGAATCATCTTGCAGTGGTTTACTATGCATGGTGGTTATTTGAAGTATACATTTATTAGGTTCCTTGAGTATAAGATTCATACGCTATAAATTATGCATTGTATTTATATTTTTTGTTGAACAAAATGCTTTCATTTATTGGTTTGTATGTGTCAATTTTCTGGTTTGCCAATGCTATTCAAAATCAACTTCCATAGCCTTGATTATGAAAAGATTATTGCATTGTGCAATTAAATTAACAAACTATAATAATTAGTTTCTTCTTAACATGAAAAGGAGACAATAAAAGAAATGAACATTAACAAATATTACATGGATATAAGTCAAATCCTTTTCTGATTTTGTAGACAGAATTTGATTTTCATATTTATTATATCATTTAAAAAATTTATCAATTAAATAAAGAAGTGCAATAAAATTATAAGTTATATATTGAAATGTTAAATCTCTTTTCTTGTAAGGTAGTAATTGATTGATTTCTTGTACTCTATTATGTCTCAAAATAAATTAAAATAAGGAAGATATTAAAAGAGAAATACATCAGATGGAAAAAGATCATATTTTTGATCTGGACATTTTGAGTGTGGATGTAGCCTTCAGAGATTTTTAATCACCTAAGAGACATGTATTGTCGATTTGTCTTTATTTGATTTATATTAAGAGTTAGGGATTCATCCATCTAATTGGTGCCTAAACAAAGATGTTGATTATCATTTTCTTAATTAATGTTCTTGTGATACATTTGAACTTTCCTTTTGAACTCTCATAGTGTAATATTCACATTTTGGTGCTTCCTCAATGTGAAAGGACCTAATAACATGTCTAGATAGTAAGTCTCTCCCTCACTTTCTCTTAAGGTGCATACATGTGCACCACTAGCGCTTGCTCTCTATTTTATAATAATTCTTCTAGTAAGTGATGATCTTACAATAGCCTAGAAATGAGTGTAAGCTTAATTAACAAAGCAAGCAAATGATTAGTTGTTAATGGCTTTATTGTTTTCTGTTTAAAGAGAAATCATCTAAAATGATGTTATTCTTTTCATCATCTATATAACTATTTAATTGTGTTTAATTAATATATAGAAATGTAAAGGTTCATGATAAATTAATTTTGAACACAAGCTTATCACAACATTGTCATATATGTACATCCCAAAAGCATGGCATTTATATTTCAAAGTTTTATGTTGCAAATGAGTCCAAAAAATAAGACGTAATTAGTTCATTGTTTTTCATCATCAAGTTGCAGAATTTTCGTGAGATATGAGTCTCAAAAAAACTTCATGTAATTAGTTCATCGATATCTATCATATGATTGGTAAAATTTCTTTTCATGATATGTTTGTGAATATCTTCTAATCCTTTAGGTTTTTTATCCATTTTTTCTCCCTTAAATTTTGAACCTCTTTTACTTTTTTAAGAACTTTCACAAACTAATAACAAAAAATAACTCTCCCAACACAACCCAATAGCAGGGTCAGATCTAAAACTTGTCTTCAACTTGAATCAAATCAAAGTTTTTCAAGACTCAACGAAGTCAAAACTCAATGTTTGCAAACTAATTAATTACAACACCTCCAAAAATTCTTTCTCATATCTAAATCATAAACAAAAAATAAATAAATAAAACACTCCTCAAAAAGTCACACATCATTCTCCAATCATATCAAACCCATTACAAGAACCAAAACCAAAAATCGAGTTTGGCTGTGGTGAGTGATGACTTGCTAGCAATGATGGTCTTCTATGAATAAATACATAAGAAAAAAAAGCATAATTTCCATCGAATAAAAATTAAAAAAAAAAAGGCCTTTGTAATTTCCCTCGAGTACAGATATTTGAATGGATGAAATAAAAAATTTAAAAAATTATAACAAAGAATTAAAAAATTTGCACGATATATAATTGTAGTATAGCTAGTCGAATTCTTAATTTCTAAGTAGTTTCGAAATAATTAATGACTAAATTTAAAAATCATGTCTCATGATTCACTTCTTTATCAAGCATGCATATATATATATATATAAAGAAGGAATCATATCTCATCATTCACTTACACTTAACCCCTTCCTCTTAATCAATCTCTGCTTCCTTCCTTCCCTTCCCTTCCCTTCCCTTAATTTTACATACATACATACATACATATATATATATATATATATTGTCATGATGATGTTTGCGTAGTAATTTTAAATTTTTGAAAGTAAAAGATTTTGACCTTTTAAATTTTAAAAGATTAAATTGCTCTAGTACTCTTATCTTATAAATTTTACTTTATTTCTCTTATAATATAAGCTTAAAAAATTTTTGACTGTTTAAATAATTACACAATTTTACTATAAAGTTTGTTTCCTAAACATATGTAGCATTTATTATTATTATTATTATCATTATTGCGTCTCAATTCTGAATTGAAGTGTATGTACACATAATTTGTTTTTTCATAAAAAAAAAATTTAAAATTGCAATGTGATCAAGAGTGCAATGGTTATCTTAAGATACCATATGCAGCCGAAGCTTAAAAGAATCTTAATTACAGTGTCTTGAAAAGGAATGATTCATGGGAACAAAGAAGTCATAAACTACTGATATTTTGGCATCCTATAGAACAATGCAGTAGCAGTAATCGGTTTTGTGATGCATCATTATGAAAGGAGAATCAACAATCACTATCAACCGTAACATTTTTTTATCGGTAGATACATACATCAGGACTCGGGAACACATTTGCTGTGTGTGCTGTGGCAAAATATTACATTAGCAGGATAACAGAAATGAAAAGTTAGCAATTGCTTACCCCAAAAAGAGAAGCCTCGAAGTCTTACTAATCACAGAATGGTGTGAGATCAATGTTATGTTCATCCGTTGCTTCCCCTTGCTTGCTTACCCTCTTTAAACACACAGTAGCAAAACATCCAGGTCAATGTTTAATATGTGAATTACAAGATGTAGTATTAAATAAGAATGTCATGTACAAAAACAAAATGAAATGTCCTCCTTGCTGTTAAATTTTCCCCAACCAAACCCCAACGGTAGAATGAGGCATCCAGCTAGAGAGAAACAAATTTTTCTAATTCAATTTTACATAGTATGTGAATTGAGCTTGTTTTATTTTATGAAACAAACGAAATAATTCCATTCAAAGATGGGTAAAGAACTTATTTACCTACAACTATTTTGTTTGACAGTTGCTCAATTTCCGTAGTCTAACACAAGATATCATGATTATGGTGCAAAAACTAATACTAAAAATAAAAATCTCTTCCAGCAGATTCTCCATACCTCCATAAAAATTCCGACCATGCCGACAGAAACTGCTGTCCTTGCAATGCATGGTATCAATTAAAAAAGACCTCCACTAGCAACACCTCCTCCATCCAACTATAAAATAAAGCTTGAGTTCATCATTCTGTATGAAAAAGAAAACTCGAACAGCGATAATTTAGAGATGGTATAGAAATCAAGAAAGCTAGTCATGAAGTAACAGCTTAGAAAATAGGACATATAGCATGCTATGGGAGAAAAAGCTTGAAGAATGGATAATCTGGAAATCAAGCAGATATATCAGGAAGGATCTCTCTTAACTTCTAATGCAAATGGTAGTTTTGTTACAATATAAATGCCGCAAAGGTCAAATGGAATGCAACAATTGTGGATAATTAACTCTTCTATATAACAAATCTGGCAACACTTGTTATGAAATATAAAATATACAAACCACGCCTTCTTCGCAGCAGGGTGTTGTAATGAGTCTGTGAAATCTGCCACCTGCAGTGAAATACTATCAGTAATCACACTTGATAAGAAGTATAATTTCAAGGAGTAAATTGACCAACTTGCTTTACATAATTAAGTCTTGTATTCTAGTTTTGTAGTTGTTACTGCAGTTTGGCGCAGGTTCCACATTTCTAACCAGTGCTTATTCTTCATAATTTAAAACCAAAAACCAAATTTGCTTAAGTTAGAAAATGAAGGTGCAAAACACAAGTGAGGAATCACTTACAACGGGACAATTAGCTTCCCTCATCCACTCCAATTTCCGTTGATCAAGGATCAGATCATCTGCAAGCCAAGCGCAAATGGACGATAAGTCCAACTTCATAAGGAAACATGTAAAGATGACTTCAATGGGAGTAAAAAATCAAAGTTATGATTTAACTCAATAACGTTAAGCCAACAAATAAAAGAAGCATGGCATAACAAAAACGAAATTTAACTTTAGACTTGGGACATGCCAGATGGCCAATGGGAGTACCACATTTATGTTGTAAAATCAAATTTCATTTTAAAGCTTTTAAAGTTAATCAGAATGTTGAGATATTAGAGAACTTCCATATTTAAACCAATTTGCCTATAGCCCAGAAACAAGAAAACTTTCAGAAACTGAAGCATACAACGTTTGAACATAAATCGTGCAGTAACTTACAATAGCAAAACATGGTTCCCCTCTCACATACCATCACATTTGGATTTCCAGCCAATCTAATTTTCTCTGCAGAGTTTACCATTGCCTGCAAATTTGCACTTTCATGAATGGCAGGTAAAGATGTTTAACTATACATCAAAAGTTTGCAATCCAAACATGTTAATGGACCACACAATTGCTCTTTCTTAATATTTATAATTTTACCAGTGCTGGCTGCTGCAACTAGTAGATCTGTTTGTTATAGAGAGGTCAACAATGAGATTAATTATTTCGACAGAAATGAATTCTTTAAAGTCAATGCATTGAATCCTGGAAGCAAATTCCACTAAAGAAAATAACTTAACCTGCTGGCATAAAAATGCTGGGATTTGTATAATATCTGCAACTCTGCCAACCACTTCACACCGGCCAAAGAAAGAAGAAAAGGTACATCACATGTTGAATCCAGTTTTAAACTTAATATTTTAGGGTAATGGCTAAAAGTCAATTGTGACAAAATGGGATGTAAAAATATACATGAATCGAGTAGGCCATCATTATTTTCTCAATCATCTGGAAAAAAGCTGTTCATCACAGCTAAACATAAAGGGACTCACTAATCATATACCTAAACAGAGATTTCTGACTAACAGAGTAAACTATTGAAAGGGCATCCTTGACTTTATTATCATTGCCTAAGTAATTGTAAAGTTCACATGTTACAGAAGCAGCAGTGCACGATAATCAGACAATATTCACTCAGCATGGATTTGTTTTCTTCTTCATTCCTTTTCCCCAGCTCATCAAAATACCAGACTTAGTTACATAAACAATGATTTACACCAAGAGTTAGTAAATGGTTTTTCACTTTAGCATACTTGCATTAATCAAGGGATCAAATGGGCCTGAACAGAAAAAGAAGAATAAAATTATAGAACAGATGTTCTTAGAAAGAGAAGAAAAAAACTACCTGAACAGTTTGTGGACATCAGTTATGATAGGAATATCCTATGCTATTCTAACCTTCTCTAAGATCTGCCACCAAATAGGAGAAAAATGAAATTTTACTTAAGTGTGACGTCCAACCTTAGCAAGATCTAAAATTCCGTAAATCAACACTGCACAAAACAGGTATAATAACAATCAGTAAACACCTTCAAGCTTTCAATCATGCCTGGACCACAAAATGATATTTTGAGGATGTTTTATTAGCTTTGTCAAAAGCTTGACTTGAAAACCAAAGGCTGCCCAACTCGACAAGACAGAAAGAAAAACCTCTTTCAGAGTCAAGATCTACAAGATAAGCAAAAAATTCTTAATTTTCAACGGAAAAAAGAAAAAAAAGTCCTACTCTTCATCATTTAAGTTCATTTTATAAAGTAAGGAATACATTGTGATGGAAACCAGAATGAACCCACTTGGTAGAGATCTCTTAATGTGCTTAGCCATGAGTGTTCCTCTGATTCAATCACATTTGGACACGACAACAGGAAAAACAGTTCTGCTGCCTGTCAGCATAAATTCTATCACATACATTATCAATCACAGACAATTAAATGCCAAAATTCACTCCTTTTAACCCTTGATCTGTCAAGATGAGCTCACAATTCAAAACTATTAGCCTCAGCATCTGCAGAAGGCTAGAACTCTGTGCTACAATATCTAACGATCTTGGAATCTTGCAGAATACTAATCACCAATTGGGCAATGGCAGCAAAATGAACTCAGGTTGCCTAACCTAAAACAATTAAACAGTTGGTCAATATCCTCACAAGAGCACGTTTGCTTGGAAGCTCCTATATACAAAACTTAAATGCTACCACTCATATTTGAATATGTTGAGGTACGTCAACATGAGAGAGAGATCATAAATGTAGCACACCTGTCAGTCCTCCATCATTGTTGGACATGCATCCTTCAAATCAATCACAGCAATGCCCTCTGGAAATTTTCGAATTAAGACAAGTAATTGACTCTTGTCCTTCGGATCATGCTTGGACTGTGAAAATGTCAAACAAAATGTCTCCTTCTAGGGAAGAAAAAGAAAGCCAATAATTAGCCCATTAATAGTCATTTGACTAGTGATTCTGAAATCTCCAATCCACAAAATTTGTGTGGGTACAGAATTGAGAATTACCTTGTATGAGAAACGCCTCCCATCATAGCTCACTTTTGGGTTATTTCTCAAGCTATCAAAGACAGCTTGTTGGAATTGTTATCAACATAGCATACAGATAAACTTAGGAGATAGTTATTTCTTTGCAATTGTCAGCAAAGTGAGCAGATTCGCCTTAAAATGAAAAATGCCATAAGAAAATGATGAAAGGGAGCTTTTAACACTGGGGGGCGTTAGAAAATGTGAACAAAACTGAGCAAGGGGGGAAGAACACGCTATACCTAACCACAAATGCATTTGGGGTTTAAGGCTATAAATTCTTGCGACTGACCAAAAGTTTGAAATCAATGTATTATTATCAAGTATTATCACAAAAGCAACAGATCAACAATTGGCAATGTTGAAAGCACTAGATAGCATTGCTATTAATCATACATCATCCATTCTGAAAACCTCAAATTCCCAACAATAATGGAAGAACCATCCCACTTAGACACTTAAAATTCTATCATGCCTCTAACTGCCCACCGTTCTTTCTTAAAGTGGTCTCAAAAGCCCCAAACACTTCAAACAAGAGACACTTCTTGTCCAAATGTGCCTCATACTCACCTACACCGAATATTTGTAGTATGTCAGCCCCACCCTCCTTCAGTCACGTTACTGTAAAAAGGATTTTTCCTCAAAATAGTGTTTTGCTCTTTGGCTATAATATGAAGCAAGCAGAATCAACAGTATTTCGAAGACCTTGTGAACTAGCAAAAAGCAAAATGAATAAAGGTCATGTCGTCAATAACACTCACTTACAATTAAGAATAGCTATTGGAAGCATAACAGCAACAACCTGCAAAATTAAACAAGGAACTATGCAATTATAAAGTCAAAAATCAATACCCAAACAAAACCTCACTCCCTTTCCCTTTATTTTTGTTACATTTTCATCCTTGTTGAGATTGTTTGACAAGTACAACTTTGCCATCAACAGACTAATCCTTAACCTCATTCTATTTCTAAAACATGCAACTGAGGTTCAATCAAGTCCCAGGCAAATGATCCTTCTCCTGTACTTTTGTTGAAGGTCAATAACTTTCCAAGCAGTTTGACAAATCAGGCTACAGGTTACAAACCAGCTTCATTTGTAGAAAGCTGTAAACAATGTATAGTGCTCTTTTGATTCATTTGTAAATACGTAAACAATAAAATTGTTTTTATTATATATCGTCTCTCTCAATCGAGCAATACAAAGGAAACTACACAAATTATGAATGAATCTCCTCCTTTCAATCTGTACTGAATATAAAAATCTGAATTACTATCTCTTTACCATCCATCCAAGTGTAAATTATCAAAATTTGACTCCATTATATTACAAACAAGCTGAAGCTGCTGCTGGACAAAATGCAGCTTGATGGCACACAACCAAAAAGGAGAATATATTTACAATTGCCAACTAATCATCGGATTTCTTTCTCTTTTTACTTTTCTTCTTCAATAATCCCTTATCCGCTAGTGTTTTCAATTTCTGTTTCTTGCGTTCTTTTGCTTTCTCCTCAAAGCCATCGTCCATCAACTTCATTGTTGCCACACGTCTGGCCTTGTAAACCTGCAAAATCAAGTTTCATCGCATAGCCAAATTGGAGTAAGGAGAGAGACCAATTACCACAGTGCAACACTGTTTATGAAAACCCAAGTCTAGCTTGAAAATTATTTTCACAACTCTAAGAAAGCAACATATTCCATGTAGCTTACCCTTGTAATATCAGAAAGTACTTCTTGCTCTTTACATTCAAATTCTTCCAGTTGTTTACCAACTACAGCTTCTATTTCATGAATGAGATCTACATCGTTCTGCAAAAAATCACAGATGTCCAATGTAAGAAAAAAAATGAACAAAATTTAGCATTACAGATCTCACATTGAATTTTTGAAATGTAAATTCAATTCCTAAACTATTGCATAAATACAGTTCAAATATCATTGCCAGTACATTTCTACTACTTACTTGGGTAATAAAGCTCACAGCTAGTCCACCTCTACCTGCTCTTGCAGTACGTCCAACACGATGAACATAATCTCTAGGATATCTGAAATGAGCCAACAGTCATATTCTACAGCATGAAACTTCTGCTGAAATTATAAATTAATAATTTTTTATATATAACCTTGGAATATCATAATTTACAACAAGATCAACTGTAGGAATATCCAAACCACGACTGGCAACATCAGTTGCCAGCAGTATAGAAACTTGTCCTGATTTGAACCGATGCAGAGCAGAAAGCCTTTGAGACTGGGATTTGAATGAATGCAAAGCTGCAGCCTCCTGATCCAGCTCTTCTAGTAGTAGACTTAAAAGGTGACAACTTCTGATCAACAGTTAAACAGAAATGTAAAGAGCCTGACTCAACATAGATATTAATGTAGGAATATAAAGTTAACATGCCTCCAACACTAAACCAATCAAAAAATACACATAAAAGTATATATAGCGCAATGTTGTGAAAGTCAGTGAAATATATTATACTGCAATGCCAAAACTAGCAAAATCCATCAACTAAGATCTAAAATAAAAAAGAAAAGTGCATAAATATCATGTCTAGAGGTATTATTCCTCACATGGAACTGTATTTCCACAGGTGCATACGAAAGAAGTTAGTAAGAATAATGAAGCTCCAACTTATACGGTAGGGAAGTTCCTATGTAATCACATAACCACTAGAATCTCATTTGTAAGTCATTGAACGTTAAAACTACCAATGACATCCATTAAGTAGCACAAACCAGAACAATAAATATTATCCAAACGTCAATCAACTGGGTACATTTTCTCCCAAAATCCAAGCTATATTGCTTAAAAGACTAGATACCTGCAGGTAGAGACAAATATGATTGCTGAGCGAATACCCATATCTTCCAAATTAGATAAAATGTGTGCAAGATAAACATCCTTAACATTTTTTGGGATGAAAATATATTGCTGTTTCAGAGTTTCGACCGTCTTGAAGCCTTCATATGCCTCATAAAAGTATGCTTTATTTGCAGAAAGCTCAAGCAAGGTTTGCAAGTCACTGGTCATTGTGGCAGAAAATAACAGAGTCTGTCGATTTTTTGGCAAGCACTGAAAAACTACTCTCAGTTCCTCTTCAAATCCAACATCCAACACTCTATCTGCTTCATCCAAAACCAAAAACTAAATACAAAACAAAAAATACTAGTTAGAAATTGTGAAATAATTGCCAAAAAACTGCTATTCTCTGTTCCAAGACAGCACAGAAAAATAGAGAACTAAGATAGAGGAACAATAACCAAAGGAATGAAAAGACACTCTTTGAATACAAAATGATAAAATTCAAGGTTTTGATGCTTTATTCCTCCACATCTGGGAACTAAACCACAATACTAAAATGCCAAGGCATTATGCTAAAACCATTACAATACCTCTTCAACTTCATCGCTTAAATTTCTACAAACCCTTTCAGTTCATCTTAGTAATGGCAACTAATAATCCACCAAGATGATGAAGTTACCAATCAACTTTGATGAAAAACTGTTTCATACCCCAATATCGAGCAGGATGAAACATGAATGTTAAATAAACAGAATTATGCCAATTACAACTAGTATTTAAGATGAGGTAAACAATATTGCAACATTTGAGAATGTATTTTCTAGGCAATTTTGATAATGGCACCAAAATCCCAGGATGAACAATATGCCAAAAGCAATGATGCTAAAAAATTCCAGGACAAAAAAAAATTCTCATCTGCTTGCACTTTATGTCCCTACAAATTAAATTCTCTTCACCAACTAAAATTTATCAAGGTTTAAATTATATATCAATATTCTTCAATAACCCTATATCCCCTTATCAGAAACTAAATCGAACTCATTTCACAATCTATCACTGTGATCCTAATTCTTCAGGAATCCCATTACTAACAATACGTATAACAGAAAACACAAAACACAAAACAAAAAGGCAAAATACCTTGGTTCTAGAAAACACAGGAGGAATATCAGGATCCTCCTGAAGCAGAACCTTAATCCTTCCCGGTGTAGCAATAACAATATGAGGTCTATTCATTAAGCTCTTAGCTTGGCTCAACATGTCCATACCTCCAACCACAACCTCACACCTCAAATGCAAGCACGAACCAAGGGCTTTAAACTGCTCTGCCAGTTGATATGCCAGCTCCCTCGTGGGCGTTATCACGAGAGCCAACACCCCATACGGGTCCTCCGCCAGACGGTGTAGTATAGGCAGTGCAAACGCAGCCGTTTTCCCACTCCCGGTCTGAGCTAAGCCCAGAACGTCCCTGCCCTCCAGAATCTTCGGTATGCAGTGGGACTGGACCGGTGTGGGCCGCCGCATACCGAGCTCCTTGCATGTTCGAACTGCCCATTCCGCCAGCCCGAGATCGGCGAAAGTGGTGTTGGTGGTGGTCGAAGAATTAGTGTTAGAAGTTGTGAACTTTTCGAGTTGAACGGTATCCGGAACAACTTTAGGATTTTGTGGCGGAGGTAGTTCGGGTTCGGGTTCGGGTTTTTGGATCTCCGTCTCGAGAAGAGAGGAAACGGTGCAGTAACTTCCATGAAGTGAATTCGTCCACAATCACTGGCCTGAGTTTCAGCTCAAGACTATCAAATTGTAAAAGAAGAAGAAGAAGCGGCGGCGGCGGCAAAAGCAGGGCGAGAAAGACGGTCAACGGAGACAATATGGTAAACGGAGTGGGAGAGTGTTTGCGAGGCTTAGGCAGCGGCTGTAAACCGAAAACAAGAAGAGTGCGTTTTTAAGTTGTGAAATATATACGTTATTAACATTAAGGTCCCTATGATATTACAAAATAACGTATGGTTTTAAACATCAAATACATATAATAATTAGGTCCTTGTATAATGTATAATATTTATGTTTATATATTTATTACATTAACAACAACCATTACTTTTACTATTTCTCTATTACTATTATTACTTCATTAATTATTAGAAAGCTTTTTTTTATAGATAAATTTTATTATATTATTTTTATTTTATTCATAGATAAGGATCCGTACATTATTGTTCACTTCAATTAATATTACAATTTAATAAATTATTTTACTAATTAATATATTAGGTAACTCATTTTTTCGATTTTATTACCATTTTAATTTCATATATTATTTTAATAGTATAATTTTCATGTTTGATTAAGGTAATAATTTTGTATTTAAGAATATTTTTCTTAATAATTATTTATAAAATTATAATTATTATAGAACTTTAATATAGTAATTTTTATTTCTTTTATTGTCAATAAAAGATATAATTAATATCTATAATAACAAAAGTACAATAAATATAATAGTGCATTAAATTAAATAAAAGAATAAAGAAACAAGTTAAATAAATAAAACTAATTTTGATTATTTTATTTTGAACAGAGAAGAATATTAAGCCGATTGGGTCAAACAATGTTTTCACCCTTTCACTAATATTTTTAGTTTACTCTTCCAATTATAAATAACTAATAGTAATTTTTTATCACAATAAACATGATTTAAAAATCATGAAATTTTATATTAAATTAAAATATAAATAAATTTAGTATAAATTTAATAAAATAGTGATAGACATAAAATTTAAATAATACTAAAATTATTAACAGTTAACAATAATATTAAAAAAATATAAAGTACTATATTTTAGCAGCTGAAAATTAACGAAAAAGAAAATGGGGAAGAAGTTGAAATATTGATAGACATATAAGTCGATCTTAGAGTCCAATAATTAAGCATTTAATTATGATTTTTCTGTTAATTTTTGTAAATAATAATAATAATTGGTAGACAAATTTACATACAAATGTGTCATTCTTCACTAAAATTTGTGCTTTTTTAATTACAAAATAGCTTTGTAACAAATTTTATTTCTTTATGATTGGTCCTAAATTGTTTTGTTTTAAGTTAACACTCTTAGAACAACAACATCATAATAAAAATAAAAGAATTGTATCCACAATTATAACAACAAAATGAGTAATTATATTATTATATATTATATTATAATTATTGTTACATTATTAATTGTTTTATATATATGTGTGTGTAAGAAATATTAAAGATTTTAAATCACATCAAACTTCGCCCCTAAAATATTTTCAAACAACAAATTGCTAGTTATTAAAAGTCTATTTGTAGCAATAAAATTATCGTCGCTATAAAGTAAAATATTTTAATAATCTTTTTTTGTTTATGTTTTAGCAACAACATGACAAACGTTCTTGCTAAATAAGTTTTTAAAACCAAAATGTTTGTCGTCATTAAAAGTTAAAATTTTTTTAATAATATTTTTGTTTATATTTTGGTGACGACAATGCAAACATTGTCACTAAAAGAGTTTGTAGTGATGAAATGTCAATTGCCGCTAAAAGTTAAAATTGTAATAAATTTTTGTTGTAGTTAAAATTTAATAATTTTTAATAATTTTTTGTTTATATTTTTGCGACGATAGTACAAATGTCGTTGCTAAAAATTAGAATTTCTTAATAATTTTTTTATGTTTTTATGACAACAACACATATAATAAGATTTAAGATGTGTTGCATCATTTGAAAGTTGTTAAAAGTAAGATTAATGGCCCTTTAACTACATAGTTTTTATATTATTCGTAAATTATTAGATTTAAATATTCAATAAGTAAGATTATATATCACATGTGCATTAGTTATTATGTATGAATTATATAAATTAAATTTAACCCCAATTGTTGAAAATTCTAGATCTAATGATTTATTAATGGTGTAAGAAATTATACAAAGTTTAGGAGCGAATGATTAGTATATATATATATATTGTAAAACTTAACACTCAATAAAATTCATCAAACAGATGGAGTTGAAAAAAGTTTGAATTTAAAACTTCAGTTACGCTATTGAAATGCTCTTTGGCTTAATGGCTACAATCGATGCATATTTACGGTTGAAGAAAATTATGAAAAAATTATAATTAACTTTGATTCATTATCACTAGATTAAGAAAAGTTCCCATGTCAAACTTTCTACTAAATTAGAAATAAGAAGTATTTAAATCTAATAGAAAAGAGGTCAAATTAAATACATAAATAAGACATAAATATTTTTCCCACTGGTTTATATTAAAGAAATATTATGTATTATGTTTAAAACAATTATAGTGTTAAAATATCATCAAAAATATAAAAAGGGAAAAACTGTAGAACAAAAGTTAAAAATTGAACTTTATAATCTAAAATTTAGTGTATTTCCGTTCAGTACATATAATTTATTTCATAATTTTAAGACAAATTCCCAAAATTGGTCATTATTAAATAAAATATGAATTTTCCACTCTTCGTATGATGCTATGATTTTTTTCGTTTTTCTTTTGCCAAAAAAAAAAATTAATATTTTATATCATTTTATTATTTTTGATGTACAATAAATTCTAGCTATGATATTAAAATTAAAGATATAATTTTAAAGATAAATATAAAAATTTATATATGCAATATTCTTATATTTTATAAGCTACAAACACTAAATTCCCAATTACAATATACACAATTGGTAGAAAATTTCAAGTCAAAAGCAAATATTACAGTAACTTTTTAAAACAGAAAATAAGACATATTTTGTCAATCACTTTCATTTTGATCAATATACAACTTTTTTGAAGAAAACTGATATCAGTCTCATTGAAACAAAAGGTTAGATCCAAGATAAAATTTTTCAAGAGCCATTGAGGTCCTTGAAAAGCTCAGGAAGATGGGCATTGGTTAGCTTGGTCCTCTTGCTGATCTCATGCTTCTTCTTCTTTGGCTTGTTCTTGGTAGAAATGCCCTGAATCTGTGCTGCAGCCCTCCTCTTTGCAGTGTTTGTAGCAGGCTTCATCCCATTCTTCTGAAGATCTTTCTCGATTACAATCATGTCATTAGGTAATTCAATCCCTCGAAAAAGCTGTTTAAGGTCATCATCCACTATTATAGGGACCCTCGGATCATTTGGATAAGCGATGTCTTCCTGTGAATCAAAGTTTGATAACAGCCATATTTGACCCGCAGCTTTTAATGCCTGTAAGAAAAACCAAATTCCCATAAAAAACAATTAAACGGAAAAAAAAAACACAAGATCTCAAAAGCCAGGTTTCGGCCTCAGGCCAGCACAAGTCAAAGATGCACATAATCAACGAATTATAAGTAAACATGAAGTAGTTGTAGAGAAATCAAACAATAAAACAGTTATCTGAAACCAAAGTCTGGAAGAGAGAAGAAACCCACAAATATCACATATTGACAATGGACACACGATTTGCAGCTTTTTTTAAGTCAACAAGCTTGTAAAATTGCTGGCACCAAACAAAAGGGAATCCCAAAATTGTAATGCCAGTTTCAAAGTCTGATAAGGCTCATGAAGGTCAAACTTAATGCATTTGATTAAATATATAGAACTACAAATTTTCAATAATCTTTTATGGCCAGTCCATGCCATGCTTAATGAATTTTATCAAAAACCAAACTAGCTTTGTTCATAAAAGGCTATTGACATTCACTCTTTTTTACCCTTGAGCTGTCAAGATGAGCTCAGAATTCAAAACTATGAGCTGTCAAGATGAGCTCAGAATTCAAAACTATTAGCCTCGGCATCCAGAGAAGGCTAACAAACTGTGCCACAATATCTAAACATCTAGGAAATTTGCACAGTACCAATCACCAATTGGGCAATGGCACTAAAATACACTCAGGTTGCCAAACTTAAAACAATTAAATGACCAGTCAATATCCTCACCAGAGCATGAAACTTTTCCTTGGAAGCTGCAATATACAAAACTTAAATGCAACCACTGATATTTGAATATGGTGAGGTACATCAAAATGAGTGAGAGATCATAGGTAGCACACCTGTAAGTCCTCCATCACTGTTGGATATGCATCCTTCAAATCAATCACAGCAATGCCCTCTGGAAATTTTCGAATTAAGACAAGTAATTGACTCTTGTCCTTCACATCATGCTTGGACTGTGAAAATATTAAACAAAAATGTCACCTTCTAGGGAAGATAAAGAAAGCCAATAATTAGCCCATTAATAATCATTTGACTAGTGATTCTGAAATCTCCAATCCACAAAATTTTTGTGGGCACAGAATTGAAAAATTACCTTGTAAGAGAAACGCCTCCCATCATAGCTCACTTTTGGGTTATTTCTCAAGCTGTCAAAGACAGCTTTGTTGGAATTGATATCAACATAGCATGCATCATTTATTTGTTCTGGTGTGAAGGCTTGCCTTGTCTGCAAAAACATACAGATAAACTCATGAGATGGTTATCTTTTTGCAATTGTCATAGCAAAGTCAGCAGATTCTCCTTGAAATTTAAAAAGCCATAAGAAAAGGATGAAAGGAAGCTTTTAAGACAGGGGGAGTTAAAAAATGTGAACAAAACTGAGCAAGGAGGGAAGAACGCCCTATACTTAACCAGAAATGCATTTGACCTTTAAGACTATAAATTCCTTGCGACTGATCAAAAAAAGAAACCAATGCTCGATATTATGAAGTATTATCACGTAAGCAACAGATCAACAATTGGCAATCTTGACAACCACTAGATAGCATTGCTATTAATCATACATCATACGTCATCCATCCCCAAAAACTTGAATTCCTAACAATAACGAAAGAACCATTCAACTTTAAAACTTAGACACTCAAAATTCTATAATGCGTCTAACTGCCTACCATTCTTTCGTAAGGTGATCTTAAAAGCCCCAAACACTTCAAACAAATAACTCCACTTATCCAAATTTGCCTCATACTCACCGACACCAAACATTTGTATTATGTCAGCCCCACCCTCCTCCAGTCATGTTACTCTAAAAAGGAGTTTTCCTTGAAATAGTGTTTTGCTCTTTGGTTATAATATGAAGGAAGCAGAATAAAGAGTATTCCAAAGACTATGAGAACTAGCCAAAAAGCAAAATGGATAAAGATCATGTTGTCAATAACATTCACTTACAATTAAGAATAGCTATTGGAAGCATAACATACCAAAAATTTACAGATTCCCATCATAAAGCCCAAAGTAGAAAAGGTTAGATTAAAACCTCCAGTAGCAGGTCTATAACACGCTTGATCTGAGCTCCCACAGGAGCTTTACGGATACTATTGATGTGTTGAAGTCTCTCCGTATCATTTGAAAACTTAACAGCAGGAGGAGGAGGTCTTGCAACAGGTGATGCAGTGACAGGTGTGGATTTTGAAGTGGTTGTGGCCTTTGAAGGTCCTGCTTTGGCTGCAATGCTGCTGAGAGTTGACTGGCACTTCTCTTGCTGCTTCTTGAACTTGTCTAATTTTTCTTGCAAGGCCATCTGTAGATAAAAATGTTTAGCTAAAACCCAATGACTTAAAAAGGTAACAGTTATGGTTCTGCTATCCCATCAAGCGATAAATACAGAATATTGTTCCTAAAACATGATTAACAGCTTTAATCAATCCATAGAAAGCAAAATACAGTAAACTAATCAAATTTCCAAGGCATACCAAAATGAAGAAACTTAATCAAAACCAATGAATCTATGAAACCAAAATATACTAGGCAGAATAAATCATTCATTCAGACAGAATTTTGGTTTAATTCTTCAATTTTAAAAGGTTTAAATATATCATCTTCCTTGCATTCTGGCTGATGGAAAAATATAAATAAAACAAAGAATTAAGATTATAATTGCATTATGCAGGCCACAGCATCATACAGATTCAAAATGGAAAGATTACCTGGGTTCATCCTACCACAATATATCAAATTACATCCGGATTGCAAAACCACTGTCTCTATTACGAGATACAAACACTGTTCTTTCCCAAGTATAATATGCAAGATAAGAGAAATAAAATCTCAAGGGACAAAGTGCACAATGTTTAAATTACAAAATAGTAAAATATATCACCAACACATGTGGATGTGCCACTTTAAAAGGCCAGAAGTTTTTGTCCCCATAAAATTCCCTGTAGCCTAAGATCCTCTTTCAATTTTCAAAAATAGCATTATCTTCACAGAAAACAATTTTTGTACTAAAGCATAGACTCTTTCCACGAATTACTAATGCAAAAGATAAATATATAGATTGCAAGAACCCCAAATTTATCCTTTTAATTAATGATAGAAACTGATACTACTACATACGACAAGCCAGCTGTAGCAATTAACCAATAATTTTAAACATGTCATAAAGGCAAACTTTTCTTCTCTCACAGCCAATATTTAAAGATAAAAAAAATGATCACCTCTGCAAAACGAGGCTATCCCAATTCTATCATCTCTTTATAATTCAGGGATAGTTGGCATCAGATTCATTCATATAAAGATGCACCTTTAATTAAGATGTGCCTCTATGTAAATTTTATATTTTTGTTCAAATTTGAAACTCACTCCATACATAAATTGAAACTAGAGGCTATTAATACAAGACAACTTATTTATACTTAATAACGGAAATGGAAATGGAAATGGAAACGGAATCATCAATCAGTCTTAGAGGAAACTGACTGACAAGCTTATGGATGTTTAACCCTTATCAATAAAAAGAAAAAAAAAATTCTATATGGTAGATTACAATATTAGAATTGTATTTGAATATGAACTCAGGAGACAAACAAACAATAGAAACACCATTTTTAAAAAAATTTTACTTCACCAGACTCAAATTCGTTTTCGACCGCAATTTCACCCGCCGGAAAAGCAATTACAGTCTGGTTAAGGACACTGGAAAACCAATTCGTTTTCAAGCGTGATTTGAGCACGCTCGAAAAAGAATTCGACTACATCACAACCTACTCGGAAGCAAATTCGCTGTGACTAAACTCGAATTGTTTTTCCAGTGTGTTCAAATCGCGCTCAAAAACGAATTCGACCCTGTACAGTCGCGTTCCATTTCATTCAAGGCAAACAACACTTCAATAATTATCACAGACACCCAAACTACCTCCCAATCAGCTCAAAGATCAACATATTCATCTCATACCGTTGAATTAAGCTCTAAAATCGATTAAGAAAATGGAAAGCCTTACCGTTCGTCACCAACCTTCCCCGCAGTCGATTGCCGCCAAATAGAGAACGAATGAATGCCGGTGACTGCTTCTAGGCCGTCTACTCCACCGTCCACGCCGAGAAACTCTTGAATACCGTTCGTCGGTTTAGGAAGCTTTTGATATTTTGGGATTTAGGGTTTTCAAAGTAATTGAATCGATAAATCAGGTTATTTCCAAGCAACTTTGCCTTTCAACACATCTGCCTTGAATGGCGATTCCACAGTCATCACTTGGCCATCTCCCGGCCTAATTTTTTTATTTTTTATTTTTTATTTTTTATTTTTATATTGTATTTCTCGCCGAGAGGAAAAGGTGAATGTACTCTACTCCTTACTTCAATAGAAATACTCAATCAAATAACTATTTTTATTTTAAATTAATTATTTTATCTTCAATTATTAAATGACAATAAAATAAATTATATTATTTTTATACAAAAATTAATATAATTTTTTTTTAATATTTAAATTTTAAAAAATTATAATAATACTATAACTCTTAATTTTTAAAAATAAAAACTCTTAATTTTTAAAAATAAAATATTTAATTAAAATAATTATTTTTAAAATTATGTATTAATATTTTTCAATTTACCGTCAATTTTTATAAAATTGATTGTCAAATTTTTTACAATATAAAATTTATTGTCAAAATTTATTAAAAATTTTTTAATTAATTATTCTATTTAAAAAATTATATAATTAATTTTATAAAATAATTAATGACAAATTAAAAAATTTAAAAAATCAAAATATTACAACTTTTAAAAGTAAATAATAGAATAAGATTATATTGATTATTATAAAAATAAAAATAAAAAGATAACATATTTATTTTATATATTTTTTAATAATTAAAAAGTAAAATAATCTATTTTAAATAAAAATAATTATGTAACCCTTATTTTTTAATTACATCTTAAACCACTCAGAGGAATTCACTTAATGGAAGTAATTGCACCGTTGACAATTTAGTATCACGGGATTTTTGGCCCAACACGCTTATAAAAGTGGGCCTTTTGGCCCAGTAAGCTTATAAAAATGGGCCTCTGCTCAAAGAAGGTTGTAAGTGTTTTACGTATTTGGTTAGTATTTATACTGCACTTCATTTCTTTCTACAATTAATTATCTATAGATATTTGCAAATGTCGTGTAACTAGGAAATCGTAAGGGGTCTGTTTAGTGATGTTGAAACCCTTGGTAGGGCTGTTCAGTGGATTAAATTAAAAGATTTCGACCATAATGGATTATAATTTTTTCAATTTAACTTTAATAGAATCTTATCTGATATGATTTATTAAAAAAATTTTAAATACAATCTAATTCAAATAAATTAAAATTATATAATTTTATTATCAAAATTTTATTTTAACAAAAAATAAATATATCGTAAACAAAAAATATTGATCATCTAAAAAAATTAAAAAATAAAATTAAAATATTTTTTTTTTTTGTCTGAACTCTAAATGTGACTGAAGTTTAAATTTAATTGAAATTTAAATTTAAATAATATGTTTATTTTTTTATAAAATATTTAAAAATAAATATTAAATTATTTGTTTTTATAAAAATAAAAAATTTAATAATTAATATTCGACAACCAATTGCAAGGGACTATTGTCATTTGGTGGCTAATAAACGAGGAGCCAACAATTTCTTTAACAATTTGGTTTATTAATTTGGATTTTGGTTGTAACGATGGTTTGTGTATAAAATAATATAAAGAGAATACAATTTTTGGGAACTTCAAATTGACAATTCAGGTTTGGCATGTCCTAGAAGTAAAATATTATTTATTCATCTTCATAAAAAATTTGATAACATCATTGCGATAATTAATACCAATTAAAACTTTTACAAGTATCGTTATTTTTTTCTATAGTTAAGAATTTAACTATATTAATAGCCATTATCATAATAATAACTATATAATATGAATTGAAATTTCCAAACTCCACCAATAAAACACATATTATATTATACATAAAAAAATCTTAATTATATAAGAGAAAAATTAACTCACAAGTGAAAATTGAGAAGAGAGCTGAGAAGACAGAGGAAAATTAACTTATAAGTAAAAATTGAGAAGAAATTTGTTTAATCTAATATTTGAAAACTATTTTTAAATTTTAATATAATATATAGAAAACATGTTTGATATAATATCTAAAAATAAAACAAAAAATATATTTGTTTGATTGAATATATTTTTGAAAATAATTTTGTATCAAAATTTTAAAAGTGACCAACAGTTAATTACTCTAACTATTATTTTAAATATAATAATGTGAAATATTGTACAAAAAATTTGTCACGTTTTAATTTTACTATAATAAAATTATATGAAGTACTACGATATATATATTTTTAATTGAATAGGTTGTCAATAAATTCGGTAATTTGTTATCAATTCAATAATCAAATCAAATCTTATATACTCTAAAACTTCACTAAAATTATATAAAATAAAGGGAATTAACACGTAACTTCCCTGAAGTTTGAAAAACCTTGCATAGATGAAAGATTTGAAAAAATTCATACATACTTAGCCTGAATCGTTAATTGACTATCCATTTTTATTATAAAAACTAAAATACCCTTAAAATTTAACTCTACATAAAAAGACAATATAAGAAATTAAATAATTAAATAACTACAAAAATTTTGAATATTAGATTTTGAATTATTTTTTCATATCCTTTTACAATATTTAGAATTATTTGTCGAAGTCTTTTATAATATTTGAATTATGTATATTTAAAATATAAATAAAATAATAAAAATAAAATACTAACAAAATAAAAATTAAATGAATTTATGATATATTAATAAATATTTATATTATCAATGTGTTATAAAATAATAATATTATTTTAATGTATTTTACATAAATATATTATATCTTATCAAATTTTAGAGATTTATTGTTTATTTTTGTAAATAACTATCATTTTATAGGAGTATAGTTGCTATTTTAGAGATATATTTTCAACAATTAGGACTAATAAAGGTATTAAACTAAGTCTTTGAGACTAAAAGAGGCATTATCCAAAAAAAAATAATAATTATCATGTGTTTAAAGAAATTTATTGGTTTACTAATATACCCATATGTTTAATGATCAATTAATTGTCCAAAAGAGATATGTGTGAGTTTTCTCAAACTTAATGAGTGGACTTCATATTTTTAGCATTAGTTATTATAGTCCTAAGGATTCAAAACCAAGACTTTATTGAAATCAACACACGGCTTATCACTGTACCACTAAACTTATTCAATGAAATATATAAATAAAAAAATATATAATAATTTAATTTTATAATAGTTTAATAGAGCTAAACTTAATATGAGTTTTAAAAAAATATTAAAATTTATTTTGAATGTATATTTAAAGTATCTAAACAAAATTACTTCTACAATTATCAAAATTTTAATTTATTATTAAAAAATGTATCATCAATTTTTAATTTTTCATCAAATCTCATAATATAAATCGAATTTATTTATCTTTATAGTAATAATAAATTAACTTTTCATATGTGAAATTACCATTTTCATATCTTGAAAATAACATAATACAAATAAATATTTGATTTTTTAAAAAATAATTGATGAAAACAAAGTAATTGACAACAATTATCAATTTAATTCAGACAAATTATATAAGATAAAACAATTTATAATAATTTTATTGAAACAAAAAATTAAATTTGATTGATAGATCTACTTCAACTTCTTTATTAACCTATACAAATAAAAGAAATAAACTATTTGTTTCAATAAAATTATGATCCAATTTTTTAATATAATTAATAAAAGTTAGAGAAAATATATTTTATCAACCTTAGAGTTTAATGTTCCTTGATAATTTTCCCAAAAAAAAAAAAATTTTGTTTCGTAAATAAGAAAATAAAATATGAAAACAAAAATAAGGGATCATTTAGTTTGTGATTTGCAAACCATTTTTAAAAAATTGGTAATGAAAATATAGAGTATGATTAATATATTTGTCTAATAATAGGATTTTAAAGTAACTTAAGATATGAAGGTTAGAATGGATCTTTAACCATTAAATTGATTTTTAGGGATAAATAATCTTTTTAAATGTTTACTATCATTTATAGTAATTATCCTTAATGATCAAAGTAAATAAAGAATTTGAATGAAATAAGAAGAAAGTAAGGAGGATTCAACTTATGTAATTTTAAAATTTATATTTTTAAAAATTCTGATTTTTGAATTTATTTCTAAAAAAATGAGGACTCAAATAATATAACCTACATTTTTAAACCAGTATCCTACTTTGTATGTATATTATATTTGATTTTGTCTAATAAATAAGATACTACTTGAGTAATATATATATATATATATATTCACATTATTTATCCATATCACTTGACGTAATTACAAATTATATATCAAACTAGTTAATGAGCGCAGATTTTTCAAGCATAATTAATGAACACTATAATTAATTTTCATTACAAAATTTATATTTGTTATTATCAAAATTTAGCCCCAATGAAGTTTTATTAAATTTATTGGTTTAAGTGGTTTTAAAAATATTCCATTGGACAAATTTCCTTATTAGTAATTAGATGGATCCTATCACTTATCTCAAAAAATGAATAGTTTTATAACTTTCTAACATAAATTTAGTAAGTTTGAATTAAAATCAAAATATGATACTACAAAATAAAAATAAAATATTTATAATAATTTATAATTAATATTTTTTTATAAATAAAATATTGATTAAATCAATATTTTTGTATAATTAATATTATAAATTTTATTAGTAATAATATACAACAAAAATGTTATTTCAATTTTTATAATCCATTGAATATATTTAATAATTGAATTTGAATAATCATTCAAATATTCAGTCTACTTATTTAAATAATTTGTCTAAATTAATAATTAAATAAACAATTAATAGAAATTTATTTTAAATAAATATTTAACTAATTAATTATTTTGTTTAATATTTTAATAATTTCAATAATAAAAATATATACACCATTTAATCCCATTCTAAACCACAAAATAAATGCCCTTAAATTCATTTTAAGTGTGTGGAAGTATATGATCACATTTGAAAATAATAATTACATAACTTGTAAAGGAATAAAAAATATATATATATATATTTAATTTGGTATGGAATATTGATTTATATTGTTGTTCTCAGTTTCACATTATTATTCAATGATCAAATCAATAAAAAATTTTTTTAGCAAAGTTATAATCAATATTAAGTAAAATGTTTATTAAAATTGAGATTTCTTGAGATTAATGTAATTTGTTTTTTTATTAATTTGGTGTGTATCTTTTATTAAAAAGTAAAATTAAAATTAAAATTAATATATATTTCGATTTTTTTTATCAATATCATATAAGATTTTCTTATTTATTAAAATTTTAATTTAATTTTTAAGTATAAAGTAATATAATATTTGAAAATCCTAGAATGTCTAATTTTCTTACATAAATTTAGTTTAAACTCTAAATTACAAAGTGCATCTCTTATGTTCATTCATAATCAAATTAAACATGAAGTAACTCATAAATTGTTGTTGTTGTTGTCGTTATTATTATTATTATTAAGATTTTTAAAAATTTTTTCCTTTGAAAATTTTTCTGTCCTCTCTTTTTACTAGAAAAGCAAAAATGATACTATTTTGATTCGTTCTAAATAACATAAAAAATAAAATAAAGACAAAATAATTTTACATTTTAGGTTTGATATAGTTTTATGACATTAATAACGAAATCGAATCGAATATTTCGATCTTTTAAAGAAAAAAAAGGAAAATCAGACCACATAAATAAGAATTTGACCAACATCATCGGGTTTGATTTGATTTTTCAAGTCTCGATCGGTTTTTTTGTCCCCACCTTTATTTAAGTCGTACAAAGCTCCATGAGAATTGGTAAAATCTCCCCAACTAGGTGATCAGTATTCATCAGTCAATAGCATTGAATTTACAAAATCAATTCTGTAACTTCCCCTTAATGGAAATGCATATGATACCATTCAGTTCAGCTGCTTTTGGCTAGTATTTTTTGCCTGTAATTTTATTGCAGGTCACCACTCCCTAAAGTAGATTTATATTGGAAATATCATTTTTTGAGTATAATCTTACCCTTAGAAGGTCTAGGCCCTAGAAACCATAACCATAGCTAATCTTATTGAAGAGTTAATATATGACTTCCTGTAGGATGAATTACTAGCCATGGAAGAAACTGTGGAAGAGCTTGCATTTGGTTTTCCAATGATAAGAAGTGCAACAAGGAATGGCTTCTTTTGTTTCACAATTTGTGTAAAGTTGGAGAGTTGTTTTTCATCATATGGTGATAAATATAGTTGGTTGGTGGTGGGACAAACAAAAGCAGAAGAGCAAATTAAATGGGTAAAAAGAGAAGAGTTGATGCTTGAAATAGGGATTCATCTCTTGAATACCAAAAACCTACCTTTACCCATGTTTTTGCTTTTACAGAATCTAAGAAGAGAAAAATATGAAAAATAAATAAAACTAATAAATATAAATGCTATTCGAATTAAGAGTCTGTTTATTTTTTTATCTAAAATATGAATATAATTATTCAGATATTTAAAACCTGTTTATTTTTTAATTTATATCTGAATATTTGTTAAAAATATCTGAATATAATTAAATTAAAAAATTTGACTAATTACAGAATTTAAGAAGAGAAAAATATGAAAAATAAAACTAATTAATAAATATAGATGCCCTTCGGATTAAGTTGGAGATGAAAAATAAGGTTGATTAAGTTGGAGATATAAAAAAAAGGCTGATTGGACAAACCAAGATAAAAATGATAGAAGCTTTTTTAAGGAAATTTACTTTATACAAATCATTGGAAATGGGAAGAAAGAACTGTTAGTTCCTAGTCAATCAAAGCACACGATTGTTATTTAATGGAGAGAGTAGCAGGAAAAGGAAAAGAATTAATAGTAGGGATGACAAAATTTTGGTTCAAGTGAACTCAGAATTAGAATAAATTGACTATTACTAGAATCAGAATTGCATAAAAACTAGATCACACTAGAGGACAGTTCGGTCCGATTCTAAAATCATATGAATTTTTATAAGATCGGATTGAAACGAAGTAACTGATTATCTCAATAAATATTTATATTTATTTTATTTTATTTTTTACTTTTTATTTGCACTTCACAGTGTCTTTTTTTTTGGTTAATTTCATTTATTTTTGTTGTACTATTTTTAATTTATAAAAAAAATGTCAATTTAAATAATAATAATAATTGATATTTTAATATATATACATGTATATTGATTTATGTATAATTCATTAAAAAAAAAAATGGAAATCGCATTTCCAACTTATGACAAACTACCTATATGATTTCATCCCTAGTTAATAAACAGGGAGAGCAGTAAGAAAAGGAAAGGAATTAATAGATAGAGCAACAAGAAAAGGAAAAGATTGTTGCTCAATAACTACAATTTTGACCAATACCATTGAAAGAGCAGAGATGCAAATTTTTGGAACTTTTTTTCTATGGCAAGCAAATATTCCTTCTTGCATAATATATATAATTTGTATAGTCTCTTTAGAGAATAACGAGTTGCAATAAATAGCCGCAAGGGTTGATCATTCTCTATATGACCCAAATTCAAATTGGATTCTTAATGGATAATTAGTGGTGTAAGTATGTTTGCCTAATTTTAATGGCTATGCAGTTGAAATTTGTGAATCCTGAGGATATATAGCTAATGAATGGTAATGCATCAATAACAGGATTGGCAATTACAAGAAATTGATTAAGATAGCGTTTATTTTTTTATTTGAATTTTCAACATAAATGAAATTTAAATTTAACTGAAATTTGAATTTAAATGATATATTTGTTTTTTATTTTAAAATATTTAAAAATAAATATTAAATTTTTTGTTTTGACAAAATAAAAAGTATGAAAATTGATATTTTAACTTATATACTCTTTTAAATAATATACTTATATTTAAATAATTTTGATTATATTGGTATAATAATAAATAAAAAAATTAATAAATTATATTAGTATGTATATATTATTTATTTACTTGATATATGTTTTTTTAAGAAAATAATTTCTAATTAATGATATAAAGTTCAATAAAAATAAAAAAAATAAATCATGTTATAATATAGTTGTGTGATTATATAAAATATATAAATTTATTGTAATAATTAAAGTATAAAATAAGTAGAATTGAGAAGACAAGTAGAGACGACCCACAATAGAGAAGAGATAACTTAAAAATAGTTAACCAGCGTTTTAATTTTATTAATAAATAATTTAATAAAATAGGGATATTTTTTAAAAATAAAAATATTAAATTAATCATATATTTACTAATTTAAATTTAAGTCAAAATTTTTAATTTAATTATATTAAGATATTTTTACCAAATATTCATACATAAATGAAAAAACAAACGATTTTCAAATATCTGAATAATTATATTTAGACTTCAACCAGAAAAACAAACAACCGCTAAGACAATCAAGAATTATATAATATTAAAAAATATGATGCTAATATTAGTTTAGTGTCAAGGGTTATTTGTTTTTTTAACTGAAATCTAAATATATTTATTCAGATATTTAAGAGTTATTTTTTTTTTAAGTTATGTATGAATTTTTGTTTAAAAATATCTAAATATAATTAAGTTAAAAATTTTAACTTACATTTGAATAAGCAAATCTCTGAATAATTTCATATTTTTATTTTCTAAAAATATCTTTATTTTATTAATTTATTTATTAATAAATTTAAAATCATATTTAACTATTTTTAACGTATTTTTTTTTATTATGAGTCCCTTCTACTTGTCTTCTTAATTTTATTTATTTTATACTTTAATTATTACAATAAATTTATATGTTTATATAATTACAACTATATTATAATATGACATTATTTTTATTTAATTTTTATTGATCTTTATATTATTGATTACAATTTTTTTTAAAAAAAATTATAGATCAAATAAATAAATAATGTATATACTAACATAATCTATTAATTTTTTTTATTTATATTGTGTTAATATAATCAAAATTATTATAAATATAAGTATATTATTCAAAATGGTATATATGCAAAATATCAATTTTTAGACTTTTTATTTTATCAAAACAAATAATTTAATAATTATTTTTAGATATTTTAAAATAAAAAACAAATATATCATTCAGATTCATATTTCAGTTAAATTTAGATTCACTTATATTCAAAGTTTAGATTAAAAAAAAAAAAAACAAACGCTACCTCAATCTATTTTATAATAAATAAAGGTGGAAGAAAAAAAATCGAGATCTGAAAAGTTGAATTGAACCAATTACAGGTGATAGTTTTGATCCTGAAATTAACTTAGTAGTCTAATTTTTGTTTTTCTATTTTAAAAGACCAATTTTTTTATCCTTTTTGGTTTTGGTGTCATAAAACCAGTCCGTACCAAAAATTAAACTATTTTATATTTATTTTATTCTCTTTAATATGCTGCTGATATCATTTTTGTTTTTCAAGAAAAAGAGAGAAGAGAGAAAAATTCTAAAAAACTGGATCGAAACTGACTAGTACATTTCTGATTCGGTGCTATTTCTTTACTATTAGTCTTGTTCTTACTCGATCATTTTTGACCAGTTCATTTATGATTCATCTTAACTGTTTCACATATGTCTAAGAAAACAGCTAAATCACATTGGAATCTTCATAAGATAACCCTCCATATTGATTTTGGTAGACATGTTGATTAATGCTGGCTTCAACTCGAAGTTGTCTGCATTTACAACTCGGTGGCAAATCCCAAAATAGTTATCAGTTACCACTGGCTTGAAATAGTCTCGAAAAGCCCGTTGTTGTTGAAGTTGTGGTGGTGGATTATTGCTAGCACCATTAGTCATAGTTCTAGCTTGATTCCTTCTTTCTCTCCTTAGTTGCTACAAAGTTCATTCAATCTCATGATCAAATTTAACAAGTTCCAAACTCCTTATTCTTAGCATAAACTTTCAAAACAAAATAAAATAAATTTTAACAAAATTAAAAGAAAATAAAAGCCTAAATTAAGATTAAGTTACTCAACTACAATATTAGCAAAAATTTAAAAGTTTTAATCCTTGGCAACAACGTCAAAAACTTGTTCGTGATAATGCTAGTATATGCGTATTACCCCAGTGCACGGATCGTGAAAAGTAATACAGTGAAAAGTGAAAGTATTATCCCACAAGAATTGAAATTTCAAATTAGAAAATAAGTACTGTAGCTATTGTAACATAATTTTATCTAGGCAATTAAAATTTTCAAAAGTAATAATAATAAAAATAAATCAAAAATTAAATGTTAATCCATTGACAAAAACATTAACACAGAAATTGGGATTAATTAGCAAGTGAGTGGAAAATGCTATGACAATGGTTCTAGGGTCTTGATTTCACTTGATCCCCATGTTCTCCTATTTAGCCTTTATTAGTGCATTTTGATTCAATTCACTACTTATGAGTTGAAAACTAACCTCGTTACCTCTACCTAGTGTCAAATAAGGTCCTATGTATAACTAATCCAGTCAATATTCCTATCTAACTTGATTAATTACACGTTCATTATGCTTTACCCATCTTTAAGTACTAAGGACTTAATTACCTCCTAATCTCTCAATATCTTAAGTATTAATGCGATTATTTAGGTGTTGATCTCCTCCCAAACTTACAATTGCCCAAATTGTATTCCCCATATTGATAAATGACTTAATCTTTCCCAAGCATCAAATCATTAATCAACAATCAATTAATTCATCATACAACAAATTAGAGGCATTAAGCAAGGAGGAATACAAGTGAATTGAATCATAGTACCATTAACAAAGTACCAAACAATCAAAACATGGTTTGAATAAGCTATATCAAGTCCTTAGAATATGAAATTTAGCATAACCTAGTAAAATCCAATAAATAAAATATCAACAAATTCATAATTCCAAATATATGTTTAAGCAATAATAAAAATACAAATTTCAAGATAAAAATTAAGAGACAAAGCTAGAATAGATGATGCTTCCAATCCATAATCTTTAAGAAATCTTATGAATGCTTCCAAAATTGTAGATTTTTAGCCTCTTTCTCTAAAAATCCACTCTCTCCTCTCGTGTTTCTCACTCTCAAAATTTCTCTTTCTATAATTGGTATGGTTGTTGATGTGAAAGAAATAGAAGACCTTTAGTTTTATCTAAATCTGGCAATCAAAACTTGATCCAAGTGCTGAAAATGGCCCTTGCATGTACTTAAACTCATGGAGGAGCGTAGGGGCGCAAGGGGGTGGTGCCTTTTGTTGAGGAAGAGTTGCTAGTAGTGCAGTCTGGAGCTTGAGATGGTGCGTGCGTGCCATACGCTCACTTTCAAGGAGGAATATATAGGACATGGCACGGCCGCACCATCCTTGTTGTTTGTGCGGCTGTGCCATGGCTACTATCCCTATGGTTTTTCTTGTTCCTTTGCTTCTTCTTCCTTCACCTTTCCTTTGTTACATCCTTTCACACCAAATTTGTCTAATTTCCATTCTTTTCTTACCTTCTTATACAAAATACAAAAATTCATCAAATAACATAAGGACTTGAGGATATTCTCAAATATTTAAGTTCGGAAGTGGTTGATTTATGAGTAAAATACTCACTTATCAGACGCATAATTTTTAATTTATTATCTAGAGTGTATCAAGCAGAACCATGAGATTATTTGCGCCTTCATCTATCACGACTTTGTACGGAGACACTGGAATAGAGTGAGATCTAAGTAAACAATTATTGCATCCCAAAAAGGCAAATGGCAAGATTAACTTCTTTTATTTCAAGAGTTGGGATGAAAATAATTCCGCTCCCGAAGCTAGCTCCTTGTGAACACAACGTTCTTCCCCAGCAAGAAATGTACCTATGATAGAGGGAGTAGCTTAAAGTAGCGCTTTAAAAATTTTGAAATCTAAATATCAACGTTATGTCGCAACTTCCATCCTTTGAGTGTCGCAATGCTTAACATACATAACACGAACTTTTCTCGCTCTTGGGTGTGATGGTACTTAACTCTTAGGAAATTGGCTAGGGGGTTGCTTTGAATTTGGCATTGTAGTTTTCATGCAACACGGTTGCAACGCTACCAAAATGAAGTCGCAGCACTACCAAAGTGAAGCCACGGTGCTTACCTAAATTTTAAAACTCAAACTTCTTTTTTTTTGCACAAATTTTTGTCTTTCTTCATCAAAACGAATCCAGTCACTTCCAAAGTTACTTAAATAAATACAAACACACTAAAATAAAATAAATACTTAAAAATTAGCAAATTAATAAATAAGACAGTAATCAATTAATGGGTATAAACCACATTATCAAAAAATAATTATTTTTATTATCAAATAATGTAATGGAACTTGCTTAAAATAAAAATCAAATAACATCACAAAGATTAGGAAAGTAATAAAATAAATTAATAGGCATTAAAATACTGATCTTGATGATAGTTGTGCATAATGCTTCAAGAAAAAAACTCTATTTTAAGAAAATCAAAATTTACTTAAAAGAAAACAAATAAAAGAAATTGTTTAAGTACTTAAAATTTTATTAAGGACAATTTGGGTATATAAAACTTATGCCAGGACATAAATGAAATTATAAGTGTAGATAAAATAGATTTGAAAATTATATTTTAAAAAGCAGGTAAAAACCTGCTTCACAAACTCGGTTGTGAGATAATAAATTTTAGATAAAAGAAATTTTGAAAATACCACACACCCAAAATAGATTTTGACGGAGGAAAATCACTTTTTAAGCTTCCCAAATGGGCTTGAAGTACTTAAATGTGGGCACATTGTGGATCCATCACAGTCTATATACTGTTCACGTGGCAATAAGTCCACAAGAGAAATTGTTGACATGTCAGATTAATATTTACAACATAATAATAATGGTAACAAAAAATTTACTAAAATATGTAAAAGTAAAAGAGGAATTTCAAAAATATCTAATAGTAACTTTTATTTTGAAAACTATCAAAAAAGTTGAAAAATAGATTATTTTACCCTGATATTAATAGATGCCAATCTTTTGCCCCAAATTCCCAAACTTTCCCACTAATTAAACCCTAAATCTAATTTCACCTAATCTAGTCATAAATCCTTAAAAAATGAGAGTTTTTCTATCTCCCATCACAAAATAAGGTAAGAAGTTTCAAATTTGTTAATTTAGATATTTGATTAATGCAAAGGTAAAATATATCATTCTTTTATTTTTATTTTGTTCAATGTAATTAGCAAGAAGAATGTGTTGAAGTGCTATTTTTAAGTTTGCGTGTTTATTATACTATATTATTGAATTGGAATGTTGTTAAAAGGATCTATATAAGTTTGAAGCATGAAATAGAACAATGTTATTCTTCAATATCACGGTTGACACTCATTGTTAACTAGTGGATATTAGGTCTTAATCGGTCAAAACTCATCGTTTATGAGTTAACAGTGAGTTTTTATTGCAGTTATTAATGTTTAATTTAGTTTGTATACCACCAAATTCATCCATTATCAAGATTTTCAATTTTTAATTAGTTCGTGTGCTATTTAATATCAATTATACTTATGTTTATGTTTTTATTTTGACTTAGATTATGGATGACAGTAGTTTGATAATTATTCATAATAGAGGATCTTGATAAGGTCGTCAAACACTGTTAAAACATATATAAGTAGAGAGTTAGATAACTTTAATGTGCCATAGAATATTAAGTACGAAGAATTTTTACATATGTTGTATGATTGACTTGAGATAAATCCAGTTGGATTCACTATTAGGAAGAGATCAACATATAAAGATTCCATAAATCCTTTTGTGGCACCTTCTAAGTCGATTGATATAAAAAATGATAAGGGTCTCGGCTTTTTCCTTAGTGTAAATACAAAGCATTCTGCCCCTTTAGAAGGGTTTATTCCAATATTCATAAGTTTGGATCGAAGAGGTATAGACATCACATTACCATACATTGAACATTGTGCCAACATTATTTGTGACAATTAATATGCACTCGTTTGCTTCTTTAATTGCAAGTAATCAAGCCAGTGATACACTTCCTCCAACGTAGATAGTCATTGGACATGCCACTTCAAGAATTGTTGAACATTATTCCCAACATTACAATAATGAAGACCCTTTAGATGCTCAACATTACTTTTCATTACAATAA
Organism: Azadirachta indica; assembly: GCA_022749755.1. Taxonomy (NCBI): domain Eukaryota; kingdom Viridiplantae; phylum Streptophyta; class Magnoliopsida; order Sapindales; family Meliaceae; genus Azadirachta; species Azadirachta indica. The sequence goes on from CM040443.1 coordinate 2,224,667, forward strand.
AGACCCCACCTTTTCCCTCTCCCCCTTCCCCCCCCACCCTTTCATATAATTAGTTTAATAGTGAACTACTCATGCTTGGTGATGATATTTTTAGTGAAGAATGTCATAGGAATGATTATGAGGAGTCATTAAATGATGCAGATACATTTATTGAGGATGTAGGCAGTCACAAGCAAACTGTAGGCAAAAAAGTAGCTTACTAGGATTCTAATAAGACATTCTATCTGTATTAGATCCTTTTTTATATATACCTCTATTTTACCATCATTGAGCATAGCTTTCAAATCACACTTAAGATATACAAGTGGTGAAATTTTTTTCGGCCATATTTTTAGGAACAAGCAAGAGCTATGTAAGGAATTGAGCATAATGGCACTGAAGAAATGTTTTCAATTCAAAGTTACGAGGTACTCACCAGATCAGTTTAAGGCAACATATGTGAGCGACCAATGTAACTGGTGAATTCGGGGGACTCTACTTAGAGATAATGGTTAATTTTAGGTTACACATATTGACACAGGTCATACATGTAAGATCGATCAATTGGAAGTTGGCTATCATCAAGTATATAGTTGACTTATTGGTGAAGTTGTGAAAGACAAATTCTAGCAAAAAATTTACATAGCAATGAACATTCAAGCCGACATGCAAAATGAATATGGAGTGTGCATATCGTATATGAAAGCATGGCATTTTAAGGAATAAGCACTTATATTGGTTACTAGAGGTATAAAGCAATCACTTAAATTGCTCTCATTATATTTATGTATTAGAAGACAAGATCCTGGGGACTATGACATATATAAAAAAGAATAATGACAGTCATTTCATGTACTTCAAAAGGATAGTGACAATCGTTTCATGTACTTTTCCATGGCACTTAGTGATGCAAGCCCCACAATGAAACTTGAAAGCCCGGCTCAATTTTAAGTTTCAATTACTCAAAAAAGTGCTTAACAGATTTAGGGCAAACAAACCTTGACCTAATGTTTAAGGAAAACATGAACTAGAGGAATAAAAGAATGATAGGTGACGCCACACTCAACATATAGATGAGAAGGTAAATGATAAGTCAGAATTAGAACGCCAAAAAAATATAATTTTTGATAAGTTCACAAGTTTTCAAAAGAATCAAAGAAAGAATTTTTTTATTAATAATAAAAAAATAATGCTATTATTTTATAGGTAGGAAAATACTTATGACCCCCGAAGGTTTGAATTAAATACTCACTTCCCTCTACTATTTCAAAAATGCCCTTTACCCTCCTAATTCTAAGTTTTGTTCTGATTTTACCTTCAAGCTGAATCAAAGAGAACTATTATTTGGTTTGTTTGAATTGATCTTTTTTAATTATAAAATAATTTAAAAAAATTTGTAATTTATCATACTCTTATTAATATCATATCATACATTAAACTATATTTCTAAGATTAATTGAAAATTAAATTTATTTTCTTTAATAATAATATATAATTTTATTATTATTTAAATATTTTATTATTATTTTTTATAATTATTTTTACAACAATAAATCTATTTTAAAATTTTAATATATTAATTTTATTAAAATTATTTTATTATAAACATACTTATTTTTTTAAATAATTATTATTAATAATATAAAAAAATTTACAATTTTAAAAATTGTTGTATAATCATTCATAATTTAAAATAATTCAAATTTTATTATTATTATTATTATTATTATTATTATTATTATCATTATCATTATTATTATTATTATTATTATTATTATTATTATTATTATTATTATTATAGTTTTTACTTGATAATAATTATAAAACTTAATAAATTGATTTATTTTATTTTAAAAAAATTACAACAGAACTAATTTTTAAAAATAAAGTAAGAAAATTTATAATAAAAATAATTTTATTAGGATTAGCAAATTTAATTTAAAAAATAATTTTGTAATTTTTTTAGTATATTTAATGTATGATGTGATGTTAATAAAAGAGTATAATAAATTAAAATTTTCTCTTGATTATTTTATAATTAAAAAAGAAGCAGTTCAAACATATCGAACAATAATTTTTTTTTTTTAGTTTAAGGGTAAAATAAAAAAAAAAACTAGAATTAAGGGGTAAAGGGCATTTTTGAAACAATATAAATGAAGTAGATATTTAACTCAAACCTTAGGGGGTCATGGGCATTTTTCCTATATTGGCTAATAAAAATCCTGAATTAAGTAGTAATAAGAATCTTAAATTAAGTAGGAAAACTATAATTCTAATATAATTAAATTAGGAAACTATAATTCTAATCTAATTAGGAATGACAAATTTTGTTTAACATAAAAATAGTAATCCCAAATAAACTAAGAAACTAATTTTATATAAAGTAAATAATTTAAACGAACAAGAAATCTGTAAAACCCAAATTAACCATACAGTATTAATATTTAGTAGCGTAGAGGGTTACTTTATTCTTCGACATGCAGCTCACTTAAATTCTTATTATGCATTCAGCCCAACTGTTTATTTGACTGTCCAATAACTTGAATAATACTCACAAATTCTTGTGTTTCTTTTAAGCCTAATTCTTTGTGTCTTACACTTTTAATTATGCTTGAAGCTATATCGTCTCAATTAATTCATTTAAGACAGCTTGTAACTTCTTGCCTCTAGCTCTTGTAATTGGCTTTCCATGTATGTGCTTTAAATAGTTCCTTCTTGATGGCTCTCATCACTTAGCCTTTGTATTAGAGGATTCTGATTGTCTAGCTGGCCAATGATTGCTGTTGATAGAGCTTTTATGAAGGGTAATACCAAGAAACATTATTCATGGTCACTTGTCTTAATGGAAATAACCAAATATTGCCATTGGCCTTTAATATAGCAGACCTAAAAAATGATGCATCGTGGGAATATTTTTTTTATCAAACTTCGGGGTGCTATCAATGATGTATTGAGAAAAGAATTAGTACAATCTTTCTAAAACCGACACAAGGTTTCTGGAAGAGAAATCCATCGTTAAGGAATCCCAACGATAATACATAGCGTCTAAGTCGTCTTCTGATATATCCTTCCTCCCATTGAAATATGTATCTCGGAGTCGATCATCCCCCTCCGTTTTCTCCTTCAGATAATGTCCAAAATCTAAGCCTGTAATCAATCCAAACTCTATACGTGAAAAACGAATAGGCATATCTACCACGAGAAACCATAACTCTTCATGCACATCATCTGTCTATATCTCGCTAAGAAACATATTATATACAGGAGTTCCTGAAAGTTTAATATTTGTATATCTAAAAACTATTCAGTACATGTTTCTGGGAACATCTTATGTTGGGTCTTTGTCAATTTCTTGCCAATCATGTCAACTGCCCTCGTGTGATAGGCTGATTTGGATGCATCGAAAAAGGCAAGGCGAGGCAATGCTTTCAATTAAGAATTGATATCATGTGTGATAGGCACTATGTATCTCGTTTTAAAATTCATAGAAGAGTAAAATTTGGCTGACTAATGTTTTATGAAATTATTTTTAAAAACGTGTAAAATGTTTTAGGTGTTGTTCAAAATTACTCAAATAAATAATTTTTTATTCTTATTACAGGAATTGACAGTAACTTATCATTGTCGGTAACAGCTAGTTTTTAGTTTTTATTACAAGTTTACAGTCCTATTCTTACTATTCAAATTTCGAATAAATAAATAAATCATCGATATTCGACTATATTATAATTAAAATTTCAAAAATAAAGTAAAAAGATAACACAACTAATTTCAATAATTTTTTCGGAAAATATGATTATTTATATTTATTAATTATATATTAAAGAGATTAACATTACATTGTATATAATTATTTAAAGTTTTTAAGAGTGGTTAAAATTTTGTGATGTTATTTGCTTTTATGATATTTAAATTAGGCAATTATTGAAAAGATTATCATTACATGGTATATAATTAATTAAATTTATTAAAAATAGTTAAAAATTTGTGGTGCTATTTGTTTTTATGATATTTAAATTATGAAAATTTTAAATATTAAATATTCAAATAAAATTATTAATTAATTAATTATTATTGTTATAATTAGTTAAAAACTTATTAAAAAATAATTTTCGTATCACTTTGCCGAACATGTTTTATAATTATTATTTTCGGGATACAGTTTGTAATAAAATGTTACCAAACGCGTTTTATAGGTCTTAAACTTAAGAAACATCAAATCACAAAACGCTATTTTCATTTTTATTTTTATTCATAAAAATACTAATCGAAAAACAACATTAAATATATCTTAAATTTTTAAAATTTGTCAAATTAGTTCAAGTATTAAATTATAAAATAAATTATTATTTCATGGTGTAATATAATACTAAAAATATACTTAATAACATTATATACATGATTTTAAATTTACAGTGTTAATTATTTCATAAAAGAATTTATAATTTTGACGTTAAAGATTATAAATTACATAGTCTAATTTAGAAATTAAACATTGCAAATCATATAAATAATATAGCTACAAATCAATGCCTTATTTACATCATAATCAATATTAGGATTTGTTTATATAACTCTATCTCTCTTTTTTTTTTTTTTTAAAAAAAATTGAAGTACTATTTCTATTTCTCTAAAATGATATATTTAGAGGATATTCATTCATTCATGTACCTGTCATTGTCTAAATCAAACATTTTTGTTTATTCTTTTTCTTTTAACCACAGCCATAAGTTATATATGGTGCAAGTACTTTTCTTAATATAGTTGAAATATAATTGACTTTAACCAATAGATATGACAAATACTCAAAAATAAATTGAAAAAAATTGTTACAAAATTACAAGCACATATATATATTATATAATATTAAAGTAGGTCACATACACACACGCACACACGCACACACGCGCATACAATTTGTAAATTATTTAATTTGTTCCCTTTTCAATTAATATTAAAATAAATCAGTTGTCAAGTTCATAAAAAGTTGGGGCCCTCGTAGATAGGACTAGTGCATGAATCTTTTAAGCAATGTGCACAATATATATGCATTTAAATTAATAGATTTGTGACTTAGCAAGCTATTTCAAGTGGTACCTAACTAATTACAAATTTAAGTCATGGGTATAATTTCATTTCTTCTCATAACCTTAATATATATATATATATATATATATATAACTTCCACTTATAATTTTAGAACTATAATTTTATCCTAGATTTGTGAGGGTGTATTGCTGTAAATTTGTTCATTATTAGTTAAATTCTATTGTTATAACTTTCAGTTTTAAATAAATTTTTATTTTATGATCAATAAAAAATGGTCGTTATAATATAAAATAAAGTAGTACATATTGAGTTTTAATGTGAGTTTATTGAGTGGTTTTACTCTTATAAATAATTAAAAAGAGATTTAGCGAGTTTTGTGACTCGGACTCTAATAAAAATTTCACTTAAGAAATTGATTTATTACTTAAACTATAATGTTCAAACAATAATTTTTAACGTGAGTTTTGGAGTAAATTTTTATTTATAATAGAGCATGTTCATTGTAATATAAAATAAAGTAGTATTTGATTTCAGTATAAGTTTATTAAGCGTTTGTTATCCTTAAAAATAAATAAAGAGAAAATAGCAACCATTATAACTCAAATCTTAGTAGAACACTCTAATTTGAAAGGTCAGTTTATTACTTAAGTGATGATGATTTTGTCAATTCAAAAGATGATTTTTAATGTGAACTTAATAATTTTTGAGTTTACTGATTAAATTATTTTTGATATAATGCTATTTAGCAATATCTAGCTAATTTTACAACTACTTTCGACGTTATTCTACTAAACAATTTCGAGGTGCGTTCACAAATTGGGTTATAGTAGTTTTCCAAAAGGTCAATTTATGACCTAAACTAGTGTAATTGCAAGGATTTAAGAAAAAAATAGTAAAGTTGACAATATTTTAGAGGATTGATATCAAATCAAGGGAAAGGGACCACAAATTAGTAGTGGAGTTGGACTTGTAAGAAAAAGTGTCGAGAAATCCCAAACCCACACCCATATCCAACTAATTAATTAAATAATTAAAATAAGTTAAGAAAGCCGTGCTTGATTACTCTTTATTTAACCATAGGTCAACATGAATTATTTTATCCTCTATTAATTAAAAAGAAAAGTTGCTAGTTATGTGTAAACAAACCAACACCACTCACTGCTAAATTAAACACTTAATTAATTAATTACTTTTATCATTCTTTTTTTTAATTGATTATAAAATGTCGCGTGCATTTGCACGATCCCATCTCATCCATAAAATATATTAATTTATTATTAATAAAGTAGGAGACTCGTGCTTTCTTCTCTTCCCTTTGACACTTGTCGAGAAACAATCGCCATTCACGACGCTTTCTCGTCGGAAAGTTAAAAGCAATGCAATTGCTTCGTATAGGACAATGGCTCCCACTAACACTAACTTAATGCACTTCTTATCTTATATTTTGCAATGTGTCTTTAATTCACCTAACTTATTTCTTTTTATTTTAGAAACTTTTCGAAGTTGAGGTGCTAAACATGTTAATAAATTTGGATACTTGGCAAAATTTTATTGGATGGTACTAAATTTATATAATGTATTTACCTTTAACTAACTAAAATATTTATATTTTTAAAGAAAAAATAGATGTAAAAGGTCAAGGCCAATTGCCATCATAAACCCACAAAGATTAGTTTATAACAATTTATTTAATTTAATTATCGTTATTTGGGTAAAGCACTTTCTTGATGGCTAAATGTTTATTTGGGTTTGGTTGGTCTTAAATTTATAGTATAGTATTATCATCATTATTATTATAATACATAGGGCAGGCAGTCACAAGGGTTGCGGACAAAGCAAACCTCCTTTAATGTGTCTGCTTCAATTTATGTATAAAAAATTATATGGCTTGAATGTCTTCTTAATGGGGAAATTCTTGGGAAATTTCATGGAATGTATAGGTAGCTAGATTGATTGGTTAAACACCATAAATTAGGAAGACTAAAGACACAACTTTTAATGGTTCTACTTGGCTTTTATAATTTTTAACGTAATTAGAATCTACGTGATATAATTTTTCAAGTTAAATTTTTAAAAATAAACTTTATATAAATAGAATTTTTATAAGTAGAGTTTTTAATAAAAATTTATTGATTATTTAATTGTTAAAAATTTTTTTTAAGAAAAATAGAATAATTATTTTAATAGATAAGCTTTTAATAATATATTATAAAAAAATAATATAAAATTTTTAAAAATAAAATAAAAATATTTTAAACAATTCAATTTTTAAAAAAATCTCAAAAATTTTACCTTCAAAATTTTAAATTGAGCTTCTTTGTGTATAAGAAAAAATAACTATTTAGTTCTTATAATCCTTTTTTTACGATATCAAAAAAACTGAAAGAATTTTTAACATTAAAAAAAAATCTTTTTGATCATTGAAAAAGCAGAACAGAACAGATACTCAGTCATGTTGGAAACTTAAGTGAAACCTGCCTTATCATGTTATCTATTAATTGGTGGCAAAAGAATAATTAAAAAAATAGTTACATGTTTGTTTTAAAAAGTTAATTAATAATGTTAAATAAATTAAAACAAATGATATGTCATTTTATTGTTAACAGCGACAACCATGGAATGAGTGCGAGGCGTTAGAGAATTTCCTATAACCATAATTATATGCCTATTACTAATTTACATATTAAATTAATTTTTATAAATTAATTAATAATATAAATAATTATTTATATGTAATCATACCAATGACAAGATTAATTATTATCTTTATAGTTCGTTTAGAAATTTTTTGTGAATTGCAATTTTAATTTTTCATTTATCAAACCTTATCAAAATTTGGATTATTTTAATTAAGTATTATTATGTTCAATATAAAAAATATATTAATAAAATGGATTAAATGTTTTTTAATAGGATGGAGGAGTAAATAGATTAAATTTATAAATAAGTTGTATTGTATCACAACATATATAGGATACGTGCTTATTAAGCAAATTCGCCAATTGTATTATGTTTCTTTCAATAATATATAATGTTTGTATGTTGACTCTTAGCATGATTAACTAAATAAATTATTTTTTGTAAATTTGTTAAAATTTTAGTTTATGTACATTAAATATGACTAAGGGTATATTCAATATTGAGGTGTTACATAACTGTTGTTGAATGAAAGTGCAAATTATCAAATACTAAAAACAAATGAATAGCTTTCTCTAAAAACTAATATTTACTAAATATTTTTTAAAATTTTCTTTTTAAAATCAATTAGACCTTAATAATACTAAACAACAGTTTGTTAATTGGTGAGTGCTAAAACGATTATGTTGAATTTTCAAGTTTTGATTAAGTATTCAACTTCTGTGTAAAATATTTTAAGTTTTATGTTGTGAAAAAGATTGAAGGTAACATTAATTGATACATCCAATATATTTTATAGCCAAGCGTCAGTGAAGTTAGTTAATGTTTCTCTTCATATATAATAGCTTATGGTTAATACAAAAAAAATGATAATATTAATACTCAAGTTTCAAAGTGCTTTAAAATTTATAACTAAATAGTATTACACTTTCCAAGTGTCGTATCTCAAATTTTTTACTATAAGTGATTAGACATAATATTAATTATTCATTTAAAATAATTTATTTATGATTAATAAAAATAATTTAAACATTATGCATATGATGTCTAATGAAACATTAGAATTTCTATTATAATCTTAATACTATAAAAATATCAGTTATAATTTTATATCGTTAAAAATTTGAAGATTTTATTTAATCATACATTTTTCCTGGGCCAACATCAAAATTTTTATCTTGTAATTGTATTCAGTTTGATACTACACTCATATCTCGAAATTTTCAATTATTTATTTTTCGAAAGCATATATATAGTTATTCTTTTTAGTATTTTATTACTATATAAAAATTAAGGGTGACTATTTGTGTAAATGAATCATATTCATATTCTTTTATTAGTGGATATAACAAAATTTTCAATCAACATGAATTCGATTTGTTTATTAATCGTGTCAAAAATTTAAATATGGATATGTCTCATTCATTAATTGTGTATAAATGAATAATATTTATATTAAGACATGATTATTTGTTCAAATACAATTATTTGTTTAGATACAAATTATATAAAATTAGAGTTTTTAACTTTTTATTTTTGTTTCTTCAGTATTTTTTTTGACATTTATATACTGAGTTTGTTTGGACATTAAATTTGCGTAGGATAATATCAATATTTTTTATTTTAAATATTTTACAAATATAATAAAAATTAGTAATAATTTTTAAACAAATTACGAATCAAGAAGATCGAACATAAATAAAACATAATTATTATTGATATCAATTTTTTTAAACCCAAATCCATTTAATTGCATTGAATAATTGTGTCGTGTTCTAATCTATCACCGTTAATCAAAATTCTTCATTATTGATCTTGGCACTTAAAATAAAATTATATATTAAAAACTAAAAAAATGTGTACAGTTTTGACATATGTGGATTCATATGGCTATTATATATTTTAAACTCAACACTATCAATTGATAATTTTTCATATATTCAATTGTATTTTTTTTTTCAGTATCATAGAAATTATACAAAAATACCCATGGTGATCTAGGAAACTAGACAAATAGAAATTAATTGGTACTTTTATTTTAGTAATTTTTGTAATTTTAGTTTTATCATGATGTGAATTAATCATATTTTTGATAGAATTAAAAATTAATGTCATATGACATGGGTTGGTGGATGAAAATATAAAATTAATTAATACAAATAAATAATGTAGACAAATAACAACTAATACGGTAATAGCATGTCAATTTATACATAATAATTTTGAAAAGGAATTTATATTTGTAGAATTATTTTAATTTATAACTCAATATAAGATAAAATATTTTTAATAAGCTCAATAGTACTAAAAATGAAGCAAATCAATCTTTCAAATTGAAAAACTATTTCTATTAGATCAGGGGTGACAATTCGAGTTGATGTATTGCATTTGTATTGTATCAAATAAAATATAATATATTTTAAACTAACTTAAGGCCAATTTAATAACGGTGTTAACAATTAAAACCCTAACTGAACCTATTTATCAAATGAATTACCTATTTAATAATTATGTCACCCATTTAATGTAATTTTTATATATTTTAATAAATATTCTAAAATATTTATAATATTATTTACGCAAATGTTAATAAATTTTATTTTAAATATTATTAAATACTTTTTAAAATATGAAAAAAATATAAAATGAATATATTAGATTGTAAAAAAATTAGCATAAAATGATTATTTAAATAATTAATTATATTATAAATAGGTTCACGTGTCAAGACTTTTAAACCTAAATCCGATCCAATTAATAATCATGTCAAATTATTATAAATCATTTATTAATGATGCTATTTTATGTTAATCTACTAACTTTGTATCATATTCGTATTAGATTGACGAGTCATCTTATAAATTGCAACCCCTACATTAGACTATTGTTTGTTATTATTTGAAATGACGACAAAAAGAATGCTATTATTTGATCATTCTTACAACTTTGAAAAATTGTTTATATTTTTGGTTTTAGAAACAATAATACTATTGTCACCCTTTCAAAAATTTTATAAAACTCATTTTGTTTATTTACCTCATAAAACACCCTATCAATTTAAAAAATAATCTCATTGTCTTACTATTTTACAAATCCCCAATGTTTTTTTTAAAAACTTAAAACGGTTAACTAAATATTTTTCTTCAAATTACGCTCAATTAATTCGTAGCAAAGAAATTCTTATCTCTTCTACATTGTTTTTGAAAATTTCTTGTTCATGATTAATTTTCTCTTTAAACTTTTTTTATCAATTTAACGCTCGAAAAATAAAAATTTGCGGTTTAAAATGGTAAGTAAAATTTGAAATTTAGTAAAAATAGTAATGAATTATATATATAATATATATTTATATAATAGGGGTTAGAGATACATAGTAACGAAACAGTAGCTAAAAGGCGGTTAGCAAGTGAAGTGAACTAATAATATCTATCTAATAGCTCATTAATAAGATATAAAGAGTGCATTTGGCAAGATGCATTAGAATGTATTGGATTTTAATAGAGTGGATTAGATTGGATTGTATTGTATTGATTATAATAGATTGTACTGGATAAAATTTAATACTATTATGTTTGTTGCAAAATTATATTATAATATATTAATTGTACAAAATATTATTTAATTATTTAATTATAAATTATTGTTTTTAGTTAATAATTAAATAATTTAAAAAATTATTATTTTAAAAAAATTATTTTTCTAAAAGAATAAATAAAAATAGTACACTATAAGTTTGACTCAGAGGGAGAGGTGAGTCAAATTTGAAAGGTTTGAACTTTATTATTTTTAGTTTTTATATAGTTTAGTTCCTACATTAAATACTAGACAAAAAAAAAATAGTTTCTAACAATAAAATAGTGCAGTCCAAACCCAACTGTCAATCATGCCCAAAGAGTATTTAATTTATTCTCTTCTTTTTTTAGTTATAAATTAAGTATAAACACCTTTTTTTTTTCTTGAAAAATTACTCTCTTTATCCATAGCTCTTTCTCTAAAAATTAAATAATGGTAATTTAATCTTGAGATTATATTTTTTTATTATATTTAATTCAAATTAAAGCTTTTACAAGTCTTTTATAGATGAAAACAAAAAAACTACAAAGAAAATAATTCAAATTTACATAACCGTGAGATTCAATTTTCATAAATTGTTTGAATAATTTACGAAAGATTTTGATTTTGACTAATATCTTCATTTTTTCCAAATAAATCAGCTAATAGATTTTGAGAATGATAGTCCCTTTTCAAATGCTATTTTTATTTTATTTTATTTGATATATTTAACAATATTAGAAATAAAATAATTTTTAAAGTAAAGAATAAAATTACTATATTTACTTTTACTTCTTCGAACAATTAAGATTATTCATATTAAATTATTACAAAATATTAGTTATTACATGACATTTAATTAATAAAATTATTGAAGTTTTTCTTTTCAAAATATTTCTACTAGACATATTTTACTATTCTCATTTTCAGAAAAATATGTTATCAAACATATTCTTAAATTTCGATGAAAAATAAATATGTTTTATTTTCACATTTAATAAAAAAATCAATTTCGGAATAGGGCTATAGAAGGAAACCCAATTTCTGACTTTGCTTGAAACGTAAACAAGAGATGAAAAATAGATTAACCTTGAACTTATATGACTAGATAGGTTTCAACACCTAATAAAATTTTCAATTAAGGCGAAATTTCATCTAATAATAATGTGACATGTGATTTAATATTTATTAAATGGATAATATAATTTTATAATTTTTAAAATTATTTACAAGGGATAATGTGTTTTGCTTCCCTCACTTTTAAAGAAAAAGAAAATACCTCTCTGAATTTTTGGCCAGTTTTAAATACCCTTCACTTTTGAAGAAATATTGAGATACCCATTGAGATACTATTTTAGACACTTTAAATTTAAATTAACTATTTTACCTCTTATTATTGAGAAACATATAAAATAATTCAATTATCCATATTCTTACTTTGTAATAATTAATATAATTTTATTATATTATTTAAATTTAAAAACTGTAATAATATTTTAATTCTTAATTATTATTTTAAATTTGTTATTATTTTTTAATAATATTAATTATACATATTTTAAAAATTGATCATTTTATTAAAATGGTGTATTTTAAAAAATTGTGTATAATTAATATGACTAAAAACCTTCCTTATTGTCAATTTTTTATAGCATTATTCGTAAGCGAATTTTAACAACATTCATTGTAAAATTTTTTACAACATAAAATTTGTTATAAGAAATTTTTAGTTAGTTGTAAAAAATTAATTGTAAGAATTTTACAATAAATTTTTTTACTATTAATATTATAGAAAATTGTCAATGAGTTTTGATAATATTAATCATACATAATTTTTAAGATATACTATTTTAATAAAATAGTCAATTTTAAAAAATATGTATAATTAATATTGTTAAAAAAATAACAAATTTAAAGAAAAATAATTAAGAATTAAAATATTATTATAACTTTCAAATCTAAATATTATAATAAAATTATATTGGTTATTATAAAATAAAAATGAAGATAATTGAATTATTTTATATGTTTTTTATAATTGATGGATAAAATAGTTAATTCAAGTTCAAATAATATCTAAGACAGTATTTCAGGAGTATTACAATATTTTTTCAAAAGTGAAGTTACTATTTGGGACTGGCCAAAAGTTGAGAGAAGATTTTCCTTTTTCCCAAAAGTGAGGGGGTGAAATACATTATCCCTATTTATAATTATATTGCATGAGCTCACCTGATAAATGTCATGTCATTTACAATACAAAATTTCAAATAAAATTATTTAGTCGAATATTGTTTGCATATATTAGGGCCGATGGGAATTGTTGTTAGATTGATCAGATTTTGAGCAGTATAACTTTATTTTAAGTATTTAGAGAAACATTTTCAAAATCATTTTTGACAAAGTCAACATATCTTATAATATATTTTGATAAATAAGGAATTTTTTGAAGTAAGCAAAATGTAATTTCAAAAGCAGTTTTATTTTAAAGTAGTCTAAAATATATCCCATGTAGATTACATAAACTCAACATTGACTTAACCGAATGGATTCGAATTCTAATCAGGAAAAGAAATCATTGTAACCTAAATAAAACATAATTGAAAGATAGATAATATCTTTTGCTGTAAATTATTTTAAGATGGCAAATTAAATATTGTAATTACTGTATACACACATGTAGAAATATGCTTTTGTAAAGTATTTTTCACTCAACATAACATAGTTTAATTATTTACTAAATACTTGACTTTTTTTTTTTTTAATAGTCTATTGTTTCTTCGGTATGACAGAAGTATAGTATTTTATAATTTATGGCAACCTTAAACTTGCTCTTGTGAGAAAGTTTTAAGTAGAACAATTCTAATAACATCATCCAAAATCTAATGTATTGTAATAAGCATTACCCTTTATTTTATTTTCATAATCACTTTTATAATCAGTTAATTTTAAATTAGATACATATGAATTAGATAAGCATCCAACTAACCTAGAATATTTGTCCACCTAAAACTTTGTCAATCATTGTAATATGTAAAATATTAGAATCTTTTATAATAATTCTCATACTTATTGATTGGTAAAATTCTCTTAACCTCTTATTGGTTATCTTTTTAATTTCTTAATTAGTGATGTCCTTTTATATATATAAAATTCACCCCCTTATATTCTAAAAATTGTTCTCTAAAATTTACTTATAGTGCAAGATATCCTTCTCACATGCTTTCGGAAAGTTAAATATGTAATTACTTTGATAGCATACCCCAAAGATAAATGTTTATTAAGCATTTATATAATTACTTTGATAGGGTACCCTATATATGTCTACCCACACAAAAGTTGGAAAGAGCTCTATTAACCAATTGGTAACAATTTTGGTATTCGAATAGTTAGATAGTGGGTTAAACTGATTTTTATATCATATTAATTAAGAATTTGACCCAAAATTTAAAATTTTAAATTTAAATTAAAGAGTTTGGGTAATAGTATTTAAACTATTTATTATATATTCGAGTAGGGTGTATTAATTACGTCTAATTAATTAGACATTTCAAATTTATTAGATTGTGAATAAATTTCAGTATCTCTAATTAAGAACTTGGCATAGCGTCACCTAACTTTTTATTTTTAAAATTTTAAAAATAAAAAGTTAGGTGACGCTATATCTGAGATGTGTTATAACTATGATAATATGGAATCTCAATAAAAATCTTAATCTGTAATTACAATATATAAATAATTATGATTGATCAACAAGTAAAAATTGTAATAAAGTAATAGATTTTGATCATATAAATGAAACAAAAATGTAGAAACAGATGGATAATTAAATTGATTGGATCTAATTTATTGATGGACAAAATAGAAATTATATGTGAAAAAAGAAAAACGGAAGCATTGCCTTGACAAACATTTATGTTATTCTTTAATTCAATGAAATTTTTTACATAAATTTAAATAATTATTTTAATTTTTGATATTCGTGAAAACTGAAAACAAGATATAAATTTAACTACAGAATATCTTTTTTCTTTCAGCTAATTATGAAAAAGTTAATACACATGATATGAATTTAACATGATATAAATTTAATAAAGCAGGTCCAATGTATCTAGAGACCCGTTCACCTCAACTATAGTTCAAAAACTTTTTAGTAAATAAGAAAAGCGTATAATAAAAGCAAAGTGAAAATCAAAGAAAATTAGGAAAAAAAAGTTGAAACAGCTTAACATTTCAGGTATTTCTTATTGGTAGTTACCACTTATTCTAAAATTTAAATCAAAAAATAAAGATTTAAATAATTTTATTTAAGTAGCTTAACATTTCTTCTCACCAGTGAACATATATATAATTTAATTTGTATTGATTTTTGATGAGAATCTAAATAATTATTTTAATTTTAATATGATTTTATTTAGTGAATTTTTTCATGTGATTTATTTTAACTTTTGATATTTACACAGATTTGAATACAAGATCATGAGATTTAGTCTATTATAATATTGAGTCAATTATTACTTGCTAAAAAATTCAAACTTGAATAAAACTCCTAAATCAAACAGCTATCGTCTATATTCAATATTGACACTTTTGAATTAAATTTATATTACCTGAATCTCTTAACAAAAAAGATGATCATATACACGATGTATATCTCTTGACCAGTTATGAAAAAGTTAATATGCACGTCATATAAATATAATAAAGAAAGTCCAATGTATCCTGAGACCCCTTTACCTCTAATACAATTCAAAACTTTTTGGTAAATAACAAAAAATGTATAAAAAAAAGCACATGAAAATCAATGAAAATTAAGAAGAAAAAAGTTGGAAGGGAGAATTAGTTGAACCATTGATTTCTACAATTCCATTTGCAGACATTTTATAAACTTTAACCCCCTACTTTAGTGTTTTATATATCAACCGTTAGTGTATATGCAAGTAACTTTATAATAAAACAAACTTCCTTTTAACAAAAATTGTAATATACAGTGTCCAATAACAATATAAAGCCTCAACAAATTAGCCCACCAATATAAATTAATTAAATAAGCCAAACTCATCCCGGGGCCAGTCTCTTATATAATAATTTCCCACGAACCAAAGTGGAAAATTTCAGGCTTGCATATTTTATTGTCTCCCTCACATATAATTGATGTATAGAAATTAAATACGTCACTACCAACACATCGTTATATCACTACACAGACATACAAATCCCTCCTTAAATTCCCACCCAAGGCAGAGAAAATTAAAGAGAAAGCCAATAGAGAAACTATTAACTGATCATCATCGTCAACATTATGGCTAAAGAAAGCACAGAGAGTTCAGTTGCTACTGCTCCTTCTACCCCATCAAATTGGTGGGAGCTTCATCATCATGCAGCTAGCTCTCTTTCTGCTTCCACTTGGACCAACTCTAGTTGCAGCCCTTGGAACCAACAAAACCCTAATTCTAATAACTCTTCTTGTGATCAGGAGGAAGTTTCCATCTCTACTACCTTTACTTATGCCTCTAATCAGTCAGGTCTTACTGTTGAGTCTGCTCATCGGCTTGTCGAACCCTCAGCTTCTTCCAGTGAGTTGATGGGAGAACATGCTCCTGATAATCATCAGCTTTGGAGCCATGTCTTATTGTAAGTCTAACTTCATCTTCTAAGTGCTTTTTTCTTTCTTCTTTACGTTTATATGTTTTAATTATGTTGAGTGGAGAGAAGAGTATCTCTTTTGCTGAAAAGGAAAAAAAAGATGAGGAAAATAATGTTATAATGGGTAGGTATGCAGATAGTGCATAGCTGCTTAGCTTTATCTCTTTTTATTTTTTGAAACAATTAAGTCTCATGAAATTAAGAAGTTAGCTAATTAAGACTAAGAAAGTTTCAGTACTTGCTATGTAAGTTGTTACTTTGATTTAAATAATTAATTATGATGAAGTCAATATATACATGATGGCAATTATTAGAAGGCTGTATTCCATTATGAGTCTTAAAAATATAGGTTCAAATATTGTAAAAGATCTCCTAACATCTTCACTTGGTTTATGTTCTTTTCAATTGTTGTCTATTTTGTCTACGATTTTCTCTATAAATATCCAATTGATAATAACATATTACTATTTTGATTTCTTATCGTATAAATCAGCTCTATGAATCTTGAGAATGATTGTCTCGGATATGTTTATTAATTCATATTTCTGGTTATATAAGAGCATATGGTGAGTTTGTTTTGCAGAAGTGATGGAAGCAACAATGGAGATTTACACAACAGCACTCAAGATGTTGGAGAGAACTTACTTGATCCTCTCTCGTCCAAGACCATATCAACAACTGGGATATTTGATCCTGCACCCTTCGACTACTTGAAGAAAATGGACAGCAATTGGGAATTCACAAACTCATCATCCTTCAACAACTTGGAAAAGCACTTGAATGGAATTAACGAAAGCTTGAATGAAAATGAAAGGTTAAACAAGCTATCAAACTTAGTCAGCCATTGGTCTATTGCTCCACCTGACCCTGAAATCAGTCGTCAATTCAATCCACAAACATGTCATATATCTCTAAATTCTTCAATGGATGATCATCAGTACAATTCGCAGGCCAGAAATTCAGGGCTTTTATCTTATTATGGTCATGATTTAAAGATGGAAAATGATGATCATACACCATTATCGTTCTTCAGAAAACCAATGTTTAACAATAGTAGTGCCCTCGGATACCATGTTGGTTTCAACTGTAGTTCCAACATCTCAATGGTGGAAGCTTCTGACAACAAATTCTACTACGGAATGTCGTCTCCTCATTCTCATCAATCTAGAAATTTTGCAGACACCATGAATCTCAGCAGTCGATTGACGAAACCATTGATTGATATCCATGTCCCAAAACCCTATTACAAATCATTTAACTTATCAGACTGTAAGAAGCAAGGCCTCAGAACTTCTACCCCGGTAGTTATATACAATCTCTTTCTCTTTCTGTGTTTACAGGAGCTTCAGGGCCGGTGAATGATTAATATTACTGTTTCTTTTTACGTAAAATTTAACATGCAGACGAGAATAAGTACTGCAAAGGAGCGTGGAGCTTCAAACGAAGGAAAGAAGAAAAGGCCTGAAGAAAATTCAGAAGGGGCTGTAAAGAAACCCAAGACTGAGAGTTCGACAGCTTCATCTGCAAAGGTACATGAATAGAAAATGAAACTCCATGAAAGCTCAATCTTACTTTAGAGAGAAGCTTCCACTATTAATTTAATGGTAATCAATGGATGTTGATGATGTTGCAGGCACCAAAAGTCAAGCTTGGAGAGAGGATCACGGCTCTTCAGCAAATTGTTTCGCCCTTTGGAAAGGTAGATCAATACAATAAAAAGAACAAACAGAAACTATTTTGTCTTTAATCAACCTTTTTTAATATTAATTTCTTCAAACTTCTGCTTTGTTTTCAGACTGATACAGCCTCTGTGCTATACGAAGCAATTGGATATATAAAGTTTCTACAAGAACAAGTGCAGGTAATAATATATATTATCATTCAAATCTCCTTCATTCTCATATCCTTGACTTTTAACGAGCATCTCTCTTCTTCTTCTTTTTTTTTTTATTTGCAGCTGTTGAGTAATCCTTACATGAAGTGTCATTCACATAAGGTAATTAATTAAGCAATCTTCCTTTTTTTTTTTAAGAAAAAAAGAAAAGAAAAGAAGAAGAGCATTAAGAGATGGGATTAGTTAATGGAATTGAATATAATTAATTGTGGGTGGATGGTGATTTCAGGATCCATGGGGAGGGCTGGAGAGAAAAGAGAAGGGAGATTTGAAGGCTGATTTAAGGAGCAGAGGGCTTTGTTTAGTTCCAATTTCATGTACACCTAAAATATATCATGAGAACACTGGATCAGACTACTGGACACCTGCATACAGAGGATGTTTGTATAGATAAAACTATTAATTAATTAATGTTTTATATATCTTTTTTGATATATATACATAGTAATTTCTTACAAACAGAAATATATATATATATATATATATATATTTATGTGTAGTTTTATTGGTTATAAATATGCTCAGCTATATTTCAGGGCCATAGCAGCACAAACCATATGAATATATATAACATGGCTGTGTTGTTTATAGCTTATAGTGTTAATTCGATTGTAATTTTAGAAAGTGCTTTTATTTTTTGAAAAAATAAAAAATTGTGAAAGAATATGTTGGGTATTGCATGTTTTGTAGAATTTATTTTTAAAAACAAAAAAATAGTATATATTCCAATTTCAACTACAAGTCAATAATTTGTTGTTATTTGTCACTATTTTTAAAAATGTGTTTTTAATGTTAATTACAAATTTTTTAAATCCTCAAAATAATTGTAGTTCTCATGTTTAAAGGCGAAGCCAAATTGACTATCATTATTTTTCATTTTAAAAAATTATTTTTAAGCAATACCAGTGGATACTTTTTTATTTTAAAAAATATTAATTTATAGTTTTAAAAAAGAATAATGTTGGAGATACAAATTTTTTTTGTTCAAATTATTATATGCTAATTCAAAAATAATTCTATATTATTACTTTTACATCAGTCAATAATTATAAAGTCAAAATCAACTACTTGTATAAACAAATTCTCCTTATATCTTATAAAAAATAACTCTATATTATTACTCTTACATTAGTCAACAATTGGAAAGTCAAAATCAACTACTTGGTTAAGCAAATTCTCCTTTTTTCTTATCAAATTAATCAAAAGAATGCCCACAAAATGTTAAACAAAAAATTAATTAATTAATTAATTAATCGTGCCACAAAGTTACGTGCTTTTCTAAGTGGCCACTCACTTAATGAACGAAGTAGAATTTTCCAAACCGATGAAGTTGATTTTGTAGAGGAAATATAATTAATATATAATGGAGGGAAAAAGTGAATGTCCAAAAGATATATATAATAGAAGTTAAAATGGTCAAAGGAGAGATGAGCATAAAGCACAACACTGAGGGTAGTGGTGGTGGTGCACTTAGAAGAAGTGTCGTTTCTAATGAGAGCTAATGAGACTTCTTTTGACTCTTGTATTCTACATATTACATATTACATATGATGAGCCTTCAAGTGGCTGAGAATTACTAGCAACTTCGAGTGGTTTTGGTAATGGTTTTATAAGGATGTTTTTGAAAATTATAAAATATTTTAAAATAATATTTTAAAAATAAAAAATTACTATTAAAAAATTTACGAGGTTTTATTGACTGTGAAAAACAGTTAAAAAGCACCTTACTTGACAGATTATAAATTATAATTGAAATTTTATTTATTAATTATTGACTATTTTTCTCTCGTGATTAAACTTGAGCTTCATGTATATTGTAAAAAACTTTTGAAAAAAAAAAATTCATTCTATGTTTTGAAGAGAGAGATAGGAAAAGAAAGAGAAAGAGAGGAAGAAGAAGAAGAAGGGAGAAGAGGAGAAAGAAATAGGAAGAAAATGGTGAGAATGAGAAGGAAGAAAATGTGAAGAAAAACAAATAGAGAAAAGAGAGTGAGAGTGTGTGTATTTAGAGAGAGAAATATTCAGTTATCTCTAGATGGAGAATATGGAAATTTAGCTTGAATATTATTAGTTTTGTCTACACCAGCCTTCATGATAGGCAAAACTAGCCAGAATTACAAGTTGGTAAATTAACCATTTTGGTCAATGTGTTTACTAACAAAGCTTTTGAAATTGAGATAATATTTTTAGGACCTCTGCAAGACTTGAATTGACAGTTGAAGAGACCAATTCAGGAGTGACATAGATAACGAATCAATAACAAATGGTTATCGATAATTAAATATACACCAAATAGAGATTGCAGGAACTAAGGTTGGTTTGCCAATGTTAATTAACACTTTAAAACTATTTGTTGACATATTTAGTAATTTTAATAAAAAATAATCATTCAAATAAAATTAACACTTAGGGTGACTTTTAGATTAACACTTAGTAAAGTATTTTATGAAAATTTTATCATTCCCAATGTGCTTCTAACTAGTAACTTAAAAATTTTCAAAACTTATCTTATTTTATTATATTTATATTATAAAATTTACAATTATTTTTATAACAAATATATTGATTATTTTAATAGTAATCATGACAATATATAATAATAATTTTTAGATATATTTATAAAAATAAAAATCTTATTAAATAATTATTTTATTTTTTAGTACATATATTATTATTAAATATTAAATATAAAAATTATGACTAATACATAGATATTTTTTATGTTTTAATTAAATCTTATATAATTGTTAATTTAAAGAATATAGAATCTCAATTTATTTTTATTTTTAAAAATATTTGTTTTTATAATTTAATTTTATATATTATTTAATTTGAAAATTGTTATTAATTTATATATTGCATAATTTGACAAATATCATAATTTCCATTTTAATAATTTTTTAATATTAAAATATTTTTTTAATTACAAATCCAAACACCTAATTTAGTGCTAAAAACATAACATAAGTACTCTTGGTAACTGATAGCTAAATAATAACTATTTTTTCTAAAAATTGCTAAAAATAAATTATCAAAGAGTATATGCCTTCATGATCGGCAAAACTAGCCAGAATTACCAATTGGTAAATTAACCATTTTGGTCAATGAGTTTATTTGCAGAGTTTTTGAAATTGAGATAATACTTTTAGGACCTCTACACAATTTACCACTTTGAAGAGACCAATTGAGGAGTAACTTAGATAATGAATCAATAACAAATCTTTATGGATAATTAAATATGGGTAGGATTAGTAGTTCCTTTATTTTATACAAAATTTTACATCAATTGTAAACCGTTGGATATAAACACATCAACAATTAAGATTGTATTTATCATATAATTAATGCATAATTAATATATTCATAATTAATGCATATGTTAGATACAATATCAACCGTTACATCTGCCGATATCAAATAGTTTATAATTGATATAAGATTTTGTATAAAATAAAGGGGCTGTTGATCCCACTTCATTTAATATAGGCAAGAATGAGATTGCAAGAATTAGATTTCATTTAGCAATGTCAATTAGCAGTTCAAACATATTTATTGACATATTTGATAATTTTAATAAAAAGTACTCATTCAAATAAAATTAACACTTAAGGTGAGTTTTGAATTAATACTTGGTGAAGTGTTTTCTGAAATTAGTTTTCAAAGTGCTTTAACAGGTTTGCACCTCAATTTCAATGAAAGTATTGTCATTCTCAAAATACGCTTAACAAAATTTGAAAATTCTATCCAAATTTAATGAAAATTTTATCATTCTCAATATGCCTCTAACTAATAACTTAAAAATTTTCAATTCTTTTATCTTATTTTGTTATATTTTATATAAAATTTACAATTATTTTTGTAACGAATATATTTACTTGTTCTTTTTAATAGTAATCAAGACAATAACTAATAATAATAATATTTAGATATATTTATAAAATAAAAATATTATTAAATAATTATGTTTATTTTTTAGTACATTTATTATATTAAAATGTTAATTATAAAATATGATTATTATATGTATGTTTTTTATATCTTTTTATTAAATTTTATATTAAAGTTAACTTAAAGAGCATAGAATGTCAATTTCTTTTTATAATTTTTATTTTTTATTTTTAAAAAATATTTGTTTTTATTAAAAATAATAATGCATAAATATTAATTTTATATATTATTTGATTTAAAAATTGTTATTAATTTTATATATTCCATAATTTGAGAAATATTATAATGTTCATTTTAATAATTTATTAGTACCAAAATACTTTTTAAATTACAAATCCAAACACCTAATTTAGTGCTAAAAAAATAATATAAATACTTTTGACAACTGTTAGTTAAATAATAACTATTTTTTAAAAAATTGCTAAAAATAAATTATAAAAGAGTATATGCGCTAGGCATATTAGTTAGTATTTTTCTTTTCACACGACCAAATGGACCCTTAGTATACTCAATGGCGATTTTAATCAAAAGTGTATTTAGTGATCATAAATTTATTTATTTAGTGTATTCACAGAAGTTTTGTTTAAAATTTGAAATAAATAGGTCGTCAGATTTTTCTTATATGTTTTATTAGATCTTTGGATATATTTGTATATTATACTAGAGTTGGATGTTTCAAATTAATTTATCATATTGGTTTTGATTTATGATTAGCAACAATGCAATCAATATATATATATATATTTGATTTTACAAAAAGATAGAAAAGATTCACCTTTTTTATTTTAGAAAAATATTTTCTACAAATATTACCAAACACATTTTTTTAAACAATTTGCCTAAATTCTTAGAGAATGTGGTACTATCTTTTAAAATGAATAAGAAAATTATTTTGAAAAAAAAAATTATAATTAACTTTAAAAGTTATTTCTTAATTTTTAGTTAAAATTTTAAAAATAATATTTTTATTTTTTAAAATATATTTACAAAATATGCAACTAAAACAGGATTTAATAACAAGTAGTAGGGTAAATTAAAATTGATTAATGTTATTTTCCTAAATAACCATTAAGTTCAAACTCATTTTATATAGTGTCGATTCTTTCTAAAAAAATTAGAGAAATAAATTATATATATATGTACATATATGTATATATAGTTACAAGGCTTTGCTACAGGATTTTCGCTTTAAGGCCACAACTTTTTTAGAGCATGTAGTTCTTAACTAATTAATATTGTTGTTTATCAAATATTTTTTTAACTATTAACCGTAATTGTATTTTTTTTTTTAAGAAATTGCTTCTCATATTATTTAATTTTAAAGAATTCTTTTTGTTCATTTGGAATCGTGAATAAGGAGAATATATGGTTTGCAATTGAAATGTATGATAACTTAAAAATCTAAAAATTATTATGATTAAATTTGGAGTTTTGGCTATAAGACCAGGTATATACAAATGCCGACTATGATCTTACTTATAACAAATTAAACACATTATAAATTTATGTTATAATGTCATAAGTTGTTTGATTGGGTAAATATAATTAGAAAATTAAGGAATCTTTGCTCCATAGGAATGACTTTTTCTTTGTTTAGTTTTGTAAAAGTACTGATATATCTAGGATCACTATAAAAAATTATAGTTTTAGCAAGAACACTGTTTGGTCAAGACAAAAAATTTAATACAAATTTATTTTTGTAATTAAAAAAGTAAAAATTTTTGGTTAAGAAGGACATATTTGTATGTAAAATCACTAATAGTTAATTAATAATTACAAGAGAACTAAAAATATTAGTTAAAGAGAAGAAGAACATTCGACCCAATTCACTTAATATTCTTCTTTATTCAAAATAAATAAACAAAATTTGTTTTATTTATTTAATTTATTTCTTTATTTGTTTATTTAATTTAATTTACTATTCGATTTATTATACTTCTATTAGTATATATATTAATAATCTAAAAGAAAAAATTATTATATTAAAGTATTATAATATTTATATTTTTTATGAATAATATATTAAGAAAAATATTATTAATAAAAAAATATTTATATTAATATAACATGATAATTATATTATTTAAGTAATATATTAAATTGAAATGGCTATAAAATTGAAAAAATATGTTACTTAATATATAAATTATTTAAATAATTTACTAATTATAATATTAATTGAAGTGAAAAGTAATGTATGATCCTTATGTTTTAATAATATAAATTTATTTATAACAAAGACTTCCTAACATGATAATTTTTAATGTAATAAAAATGAAGATTTAATTATTTTATACGTATACATATATGATGTTTAATAAAATACGTTATTTGTTAATATTATAGGGATCTTAATGTTAATAACCAACACACTGCAATCCTAAAACACACTTTCATCGTTTTCCACTTACAGACGCCGCCGAGGCCGCCCAAACACTCTCCCACTCTGTTCACCGTCTTTTCTCCGTTCGTCGTCTTTCTCGCCCTGCTTTTGCCTCTGCTTCTTCTTCTTCTTCTTCGACAAGCCAGATTGTTGAGGGTTAAAAGGTATTATGGTTTCTTCCTGTCATTAATTTTTAGTTTCTTTCAGTATATCTGCTTGCTTAAGAGATTGATGAAAGATTGTTTTTTCTTTATGAAATAGATAAGTTAAATGCTGTTCTGAATAATGTTTGGTTTCTGTTTTAGTGGGCTTATTTTGCTGTTCTGAATAATTTAGGTTCTGTCCAAGATGAAATTTTGTGTCAAAATTTTGTTTTGGGTCTTAATTATTAATAGCTAATACGTTTTTGGGGAAGCACTTTATATTAATTGGAATTTATAGAGAGAATATGAAGTGGAAGACAACCATGAAGAAACATTTAGCATCAGAAAAAATTTAAGCAGTCCCTGGTTATGGAAAAGCTTAAGCCAACGTGAAAAAGAAGGAAAATAAAACAACTTAATAATTTGTTAGATGGAAAGGAAAATAATGTCCATTTCTAATTCCCCACTTGTGTTTAGTACAAAGCACTTATCCCGCTTAACAGATCCCCCAGCAAATGCTTTCCCATCAAAATTTACTAATTCATGTCCAAATTTCAAAATTTACTAATCAAACGATACTTTTCCCATCAAAATGGAATATAACATAATTGTGAAAGAAATTGATAAGAGAAACAAATTTTTTTATAATTTTTTGTTTTTGGATAGTGTAGAAATTAGTAGGAGGCAGTGATGACTTAAAATTTATACCACCAAACTCTGAAAACTCTTGAAGAAGAGCTTTGTTGATGTTAATAATTTTTTATTTTGAGTCTTTCAATTATTTTCTCATTTTGCTTTCAATTAATGATAGAGACAAAGAAAAAGGCAATAAATTAGAGTCTCTGATGTGCTTTTGTCAATAGCATTTTCAGCGCTGTATGTTGTCGATAATGATTGGGATTGAGATTCTGGCACTCTGCTTTCCTTCTGAGTTTTGTGCATCCAGACATCCCCATATTTCTTCAAATCTTGAAAAAAAAAATTATGCTTTTTTTGAACTATTTATTTATAAAAGATAGCATTTTGGTCTTAGAACATGATAATGAGAGTGACGAAGAATATGAAAGATGGATGATGATCGCCTAGCAAATACTTTCCTATGAAAATTTACTAATCAAATAATGCTTTTCCCATCAAAATGGAATATAAGATAATGTTGAAAGAAGATTAATGAAAATGACTTAACAAAGCATATAAATTGCTGAATAGAAATGAGAAGATAGGATAGCCTACTCTCTTCAATCAATAATATAAAATAATGCTGATATTGTGGAATTGGTAGCAAAATAATGTCTTAATCAGCCTTACGGAGAAACCTCTCTTATCTTAAACATTTCATACGCTTACAAATTAGAATAAGAGGTATATACACCTAATTAATGAAGTATAAGATATTAAAGTAATCACCTTAATTTTAGAAATAAAATTGTTCTAATTAATTGATATATGTTTAACTAAGTAAATAAATTATGCTAAAGGAAAATAAGCATGAGCAATTAGGTCAAACACAGACATTGAACAAAACTTGGAATAAGACCAAATATTAATCATTTCAAGAATGTAAGCTTGAATAGATGATATAACATGTCTCTTTTAACTATCTAGTATTTCCTTCAAGCATATTTTGTATTAGTTCTATGTCTATTATCTTTTTATTGCACTATATGTGAATTATTATTTTGTAGAATGATAAAGAACAATTAACTTGTTACTAGTTGTATGCTTGACATCACATTGAAAAACCTCAAACCGGTTTACGAAACATTGCTTGATGTTTTCTCTCATTTGTCATGTCACATATATGTGATAAATGGGACTACATATCAAGTAATGTTTCTTAAATTGTCCAGATTTGGACAGTTTGAGAATATGTAATTCCATATCGGGGATTGTTAGTTCCTTTATTGTTCCATTGATAGAAATTCTATAGCTATCTCCCTTTTGTTCTCCAAGTGCATACAAGGTTTACGAACTTGCGTTGTCTACATATTTACGTAAATCTTTGTTGTGTACTTGGAGAACTAAAGGGAGATGATGTCAGAATTTCTAAACTTTGAAATGTCTTATGGAGCTACTATATCCAATATGGAATATATTTTCTTGAATGGGATAGGGCCTTACCCTTTAGAATAGAGAATGGGATAGATTTCATATTGCATGTCTTTAATTCGTAGATTTTTATTGAAACGATAATAAAAAATGTTGTCAGGAAGTTATCAATGGATAGGAGTTGGATGCAACTCCAAGATAGACTTTCTCAAGAATACCTTGATGGTATCAACTCATTCATGAAAGTAGCAAAGAAATGTGCAGATGCTACTAATTGCATTCGCTGTCCATGCATCAGGTGCCTAAATGTACTTATACATCCATTGGACATCGTTGATCATCATTTGTACCAATTTGGAATCTCCCCTACATATCGTACGTGGGTTTATCACGGTGAAAATTATGGACCCAATTCTAGAGGTGGAGGGAAACATTTCCACTCTTTAATTTAACAGGTCAACTATCTACTCCCCAAGTAAATGAAGAAAAAAAGTTTTATATTGGTTTGACAATTTTATACTGTTCTTGTTTTTGCATTTTTTTTGGCAAAATTGTTTTTACTTTTATAAAACATGATCATGCAATGTAGGTTAGGTGGCATATAACTGCAGGGAAATTTGGTGGGTTCAGTTGAATATTTCATGTAGTAATGTTGATTGGCTAATACTAATCTATATATTCTTAGTCTATAAATTAATCAATGGAGTAAACCTTTTCTGTGGTTGATGTGGACAAGTGTTCAATAGACATCTATCTCCATGGATGGTTGATTGTCGTCTTAATTGTTTTCTTCTGTTTTATTAGAAATCAAATCATAATTCTTGAGCTCATGATTCTGGTATTTTCTTCTTGAATTGAATATAGAAATATTTCAATGAACCGATTTTCTAGGCCAAACTTTGTGAGTTTGTTTAAGTTTAAAAGTGAAGTTGATAAAATGACATGGGTTAACATTTGAAGGTTCTCTTGCAATCTATAAGCTCTTTCATTTTCGGGATACCAAAACAATTCCCTTATGTAAACAATCTTGTGGAGCATATACTAAAAATTCTTATAGTTGAGTTTGTTTAAGTTTTATTTTAGGGCTGTGCTATGTATCATAATTTCAGTCGAGTACAGTTCTTATAATGATGAAACTTCTTAGTACATTGCTTTGGATAGCCAAGGGATTTTGAAATGACTAATATTAAAATCAAAAGTGGTGATTGGCTTTTTCTTTTTCCTTTTTACTATTTTCTGAACCTTTCTTTGTTTATGTACTTATGTTTCTGTTCTACTTCGTGGGTTTTATCTTTACGATTATATTATTTATGGTCATGTTTAAGGAAAACTGTGAAAAGAATTCTAAAAATGGGAGCAGACTTTCATCCAATCATTATGCTGGATCAAAACCTTTTCACGCTCATTGTACAGAACAGTTTCAGGTTCTTACTAGAACAAAATTACATTAAACTTGATTTAATTTATTATTATTTTAATTATCATGTTAAAGAACATAATATGTGATGCTTTTTCAGCCTTGTATTGTAACAGAGTGATGATTCTGATGAATGCCAAAGTTTTCCTAATCATTTTCGTACAATGCATTACAGTGAAGGAAATGGATGTATTAATTTAAATACACAAGTTGTGCATGTAAGTTCATTATTTATTTGTCAATTTTTTAAAATCAAATTTGTTTTTAAATTTAAAATTGTTGTGCTTTTAATTTAATTTATTTTGAAACAGGAAAAAATAGTGAAGATACAACGATCATCCATTGAGAAGGAATATCAACCAATTAGTAATGAGATGTCTTGTTAAGTATTCGGCGATCAATCATGCTATTCTAGAGGGCTTGCCAAACGCAGACGAACGCATGATATTGATCGAGGTTCTTCGTGCAACGACACAAGTTTACGTAGTGAGTTAAAGTCCATTTCACTTCAGTCGCAACTTGCAAAATCTCACTTACAGTCTATTAAAAGTGAGCTGCAGACTATTAAAGATGAATTAGAAAGTATTAAAGATCGAGTAAAAACTATTGAAGATCGGTTGGTTAATCTGCAAACTACCCGAAATGAGATTATGGATTTCTTGGCAGAGTTGGCACCAAATCGGTTTTGTTCTTCAAAATCTTAGTTGTATTAATACTTCTTTTTCTGTTAAACATTTATGATGATGTTTGAATTACTGACTTGTCGATTAATTTGAATTTGGTCTTCCCTATTAGTAAAATTTTTGAGTTATTTCATTAATTTTTGAGTTCAATTTTTGTGCTTGTTCATTTGTATGACAAGTTTTCAACTAATACCATAATCAATTCAAACAAAAAAAAAAAAAAATTAACATAAGTAAGTATAAGTAGAACGTAAGCTAGTGCAATGTGGTTTCCAATTCATTTTCTTTAATAAAGGCTTATCAAATTAAATACCATAAACCTGAATATGACTAAACTCACAAACTCAATTGTGATTAAATATAATAACACTTTAAAATGAAACAAACACACAACAAGAGCCTTAAATTAGTTCATCATGATTAAATATAATACCATATTGGAATCCTAAATCAATTAATTAATCAAATAAAAAAATATAAACCACTACACGAAAAAGGGATACCTTCACGTAGATTCTGCATCAAGTGGATCCTTTCTTGACTTTTATTTTTATTTTATTATAGATTAGCTCAAGAATAGGTAACACATTTAAAATGTCATTATGACTCTATACATGTATCAAGAACTGTCGAGCAAATTCGTGATTTTTGATATTTATTTATCATAAATTTATTTATTTATTTATCTAATTCTTGTTTTCTGTCATGATAATTTTAGACCTATCATATGAATTTTACAACCATTAAATTTATATTAATTGATTTTATACTTGATATCCAGAATCTAGAACAAGTAATCATAGAAATAAAAAAAATAATTATATTAATAACTTTTATTATAAATAATATATTGAATTATATAAATATTCAAAACACATCCATCAAGTGCATAATATTCAAAATGTACCACAATTAACTTATTAATATACCCATAAATCTAATAAATTATACCAAAGAAATAAGTTGCAGCGATTAAAAGAGAGAAGTTGTAGTGAACACGTTAAAGACAAGTAACACCAACAAAATCTATAGAAGAATTGCCCAAATCTCGTTTGGAGGACAGAAGTATTCTTATAATTAAGCCCTCTGATTCTGCATATTATAATCCCTTAGTTTTAGGAGTTGATTTATTCTTGCTATATATAATCTAGAAAATATTATAATTTTGTACTCTTGTAATTCTTCCTATTATAGATAGTATAACAACATCAATCTTCTATACATGGTATCAGAGCCCTAGTGCTCCAAGGAGGTTGGTTTTTTTTTTTTTTTTTTTTTTTTTTTTTGGGATTGATTAGTGTCTTTCATTGTCATGGTAGAGGATTCTCCCTCCAATAACCAGGCTCATCAGTCATTTGCCAGTATTGTGGGAAATTAGGCCATGTTCTGCAAAAATGATTTAAATTGTCTCCACATTTTCAGCCCAGACCTGTAGCCAATTGTATCACTACCCAAGCGTCTACTCAACCCAACTAGCTTGTTGATTCTGCTGCTGCTTATCATGTTAAAGCTGACTTTGCAAAATCTCTCTCCGTATCAACCATACGAAGGACCTGATGATATCCTAATTGGAGATGGTACAAATATCCAAATTACAAATATAGGCTCTACAAATCTCCCTCTTCTTATTAAAATTTCTCTTTTCTAAGTTTTATGTGCTCCATCCATTAAGTAGAATTTTACTCCCTCTTCTTGTTGATTTTTTTAATTGTAGCCACCTTACCCCCACATGTCCAGATATCTACCTCTTTACCTAGCAACTTACCCCTTCCACTACTCCATTGACAATTTCTTACCCATCTCACAGATCGGCTGCCACAACTCAAGAAACACTTTCTGGCTCCATTGTTCCCATGCTCAAGAGCTTTATTGTTGAACAAATAGATGCTGGAGGTAATTCTTTTCCTTGCAGCACTACAAATGTTATACCCACAAATACTAGAATTCACCCTATGATTACCAGTTCTTAGCACAACATATATAAGCAGAAAAAGATTTTTACTACAACTAAACACCCACTTCCTAACTCTCTAGAACTCACTTGCGTGGCCCAAGCAGTAAAAAGTCCTCATTGGCGTGCAACCATAACTAAGGAGATCAATTTTCTCCTTCAAAATGGTACATAGGAAATTAGTTCCTCCTTATTCCTCTCAAAATGTAGTTGGGTGCAAATGGAGTTTCAGGTTAAAAGAAATGCATATGGTAGTCTTGATTATTATAGAGCTCTAATTGTTGCCAACGACTTTCATCAGAGGTTAGGAGTTGATTATTATGCTACTTTCAATTTAGTTGTTAAACCAACAATAATTCGCATTGTTTTGACCATTGCTTGAACAAAGGATAGCACGTCAATTGGATGTCATAGAAGGAGTTTTCATGCAACAATCACTTGCCTTCGTTGACTCATCTAATCCTACTCATGTTTGTTGGTTGCGCAAGGCCATTTATGGGTTGAAATAGGCACCTCGTGCTTGGTACATAGAACTAAAATAATTTTTATTACCTTTTGATTTGTAAACTTCAAATTTGATTCTTCTCTCTTTGTTAATAGTCATCTAGGTAAAATAATTTTTATTGTTATAAAGAGTGATGCTTTATTTATTGATCAATTTCTACATGATCTGTAGGTTTTTAAAAATACTGAATCTTCTCAATAACCAAAATTTAAAAATATAATTTAGAATTTATTCTGAAAACAAGGTTATAAACAATTATTTAATGAAAAAATTAGGACTCAAATGAGATGATAGTTTTTAGAGTATTAAAAGTAACAGTCAAAACTTCTCTAATAAATTTTTTTCTAGGAGAACTAAAATGGACAAAAGCACAAACCTTTCACATATTTGGAGGACATGCTTGCATCCATGGAGCAATTTGCAAATTCATAGCAAAGAAAGATTGTTATTCTCCCTGCTTTTTATCCTAAGATATAGTTGTTGAAAATGTAAAAGTAGATTGTACCATATCATAGAAAATATTGATGATACATACTTTAACTTTATTTAACAAGCATTCATTTAAGACATAGATGAACACTCCCGCTTCTATAACTTCGTAATAGTAGCAATTTTCATCTAGCATATGTATATAAAATACATCATGTACATAGATGAGAGAAAGTACTCTTTCTATGAAACAGATTTGAAACAGATTTCATTACTTCAAACTTAATATAAAAATAAAAAACATACTTAACAACATTAGCCTTCTTTAAATAAACACTGTCTAATAAAAAATTTTTTTCAAAAGTATAAATTAGATAAAATTTTTAGCAAACCAATAGATATGAAATATTTTAGGCATAGTTAAAGATAAAATATATATTGTTCATCTCATCTATCCAACCGACCAAAAATTCACCAAAATCTTTCAAATTGAATCAATATCAAGCAATGCAATAACTTTACCAACAAAGTAATCTAGTGTATGCTTGCTTCATTGACAAATTAAGCAACCCTAATAAGGAAAATTGTAAGGAGATTATACAACTAAAAGGCAATCTTTTATCAATTTAAACAAAATTGAAATATATACCTGAATTAATTAACTAAAGTTTGAAATATATTATTGTAACAAGTCAATGTAATCTAAGAGTTTATGCAAAGGAGATGAAGGCTGAAGGCTTGAAGCATACATGATAAGGTGTTGTATAGAAGAAGAGCAGAGAGAATTGCGAGTAATCTTACCTTAAGCACACCTAGTCCATAAAAGCAAATGAACCTATATTGCAAGTGATAATGACTTGCCTCATGTAATTTCTATCTTGTTAAAAAATGTATCTAGCTGCTTACAAGTATGCTTATAGAAAATGTACAAAAATAAGTTCAACACCAATAAAGAATTGAGATAGAGTTTGGAAAGAATTGAGATAGAGTTTGGTAAGAATTGTAAACAATTATTTTAAGAAAAAACAATTCCATATGTCATATTAATTTGACTATAAGATGGATAGTTTGAATATAATATTATAATATTGCATACCAACCTCTATAAGACATTATTACATTTACATTACATGGAGGTATAAGATTTGTGCAAATTTATTCATTTTATTTATAAATATAAACAGACAATTTCAACTTTGTTTTTTGAGCAACTTTTCTTTAGTGGGTGGGAATATCTACAGTATTCTTTATTGGATTTGAATTTCTATTCTTTTAGATCCTCATTCCTTCCAATTATTCAAAAATAAATAGAATTAGCCAAAAATATTGTTTGAATAAGCATTCTAAACAATTTAGAGATAGAGTTCCATAATAAACTGAGAGATTGACATCTGTAGGATTGATATAGTGTAAAACCTTAATGCTAACTAAATTAAATGAAATTAAATAAAGAATCACTTGGGCATTTTACTGAACAACTTAATTATAAAATCTTAGCATACTAAATTGCAATTATAGCATTGATAACTTTCCCTCCACTAATTATTCTCTTGCTTGAAAGTTCTAAAAGAACAAACAAAAATAAATTAACAACTAATTATTTATGCATAAAATCCAAGGTATCACTTTCTAGAATTAAATTGAACAAGTTAATTGCAATATCTTTTTACTTCAAAAAATAAAATTTCCCTTTGAATCATGTTGAATGCTTGCATACTTAAATTGAATGAAAATAATGTAACTTATTCCAAATGTAGTAAATATATTTAAATCTTATAAATAAAATAAACGAGTACCAAGAACTAACCTCTCCCATGTCAAGCACTTCCAATGCATTCTCATACATTTGCTTCTTGATAAGTTTCTTTGTATTTTTATAAAGCATCAAACCTTTAAAATGACAACTCAAATCTTAAGTTAAGAGATCAACACCAATAAAACCAAAATCTTTCTCATTAACAAGTAAAATAAAAAACAAGTAATGTATCATACTATCAATTAGTTTCAAGATCCAAATTGTGCTTTCTCATCATTATGATCTTCAAGTTCTAACTTGAAGTCCTCAATTGGAAAAGAACACTGTGAATGTCTATTGACAAGTACAGTTGCAACCCTATCAATTGGATTTAAATGGTAGTATATTAGTACATGGTGAATCATAAAAGAAAGTTAATTATGTTAATTAAAAAATTATCTGCTTATCAATTTGTATCAGTTATAATTAATTCATATTACTTGTCTAAAAAGTAAATTAATGCTTTTTTCACCAGCTCTCTCAACAACAAAAAATAAACACATAAAGCAATACAAATTTACATTTTTATAAAAAAATTTCTCTGTAACCAAATAAATGACCTCATTTAAAAAAAAAACAAAGGGTTTATCATAAATAGAACTCCAAAAATAAAAACAAAAATAAAACAATAATTCACCTTAATGATAGTTTCATCTCCACCAACTCTAATTGATTCAAAACTATTAAAAAAATGAAAAATAGTTTTAAATAGAACGAGATGATTGTGAGAGAGAGAAGTTTCATTGTAATATAAGCTAATATGAGTTAATTAGCAAGAAAATGTTTAGAAAAATTATACCTTCATCATCACAATTGTTGTCTTTATTAGAGGCCAAGTCATTGCTAAAGCAAATAATTAACTCCTTTGAACTGTCTAGCTAAGTGTTAAGAGGAAATTGTAAGCGTGATGGATAGGTATAAAGAAGAGAGCAAACCCTAAAAGATAAGATTATGTGATTGTGAAATCTGATGATTTATATTTAGTTAAGTTGGTGAATGTCGGGTGATCAATTATATGCATGAAAGCTGCAGAACTAGAAAAGAGTTGCACAGGTATATAACCAATTTTAGATTTTGGTAAAGTTATTGATTTTTTCTTAAGTAAAGGATAGTCATTTTTTTCCTTTTACTGTTTTGAGAGGATAAAAAGCATGCAATAGTGAAGCATTTTTTCAGTTGTAGTTTAAAGGGGTCATACTAGATCTCTTGGTTGACATTATATCTTTAGATTTTCTTTATTATTCATAAAATAAAAGCTTAGCTCTTTGTTGGCTTTCTAAGACAAACCACATATTCTTTATTATTTTCTCTACAATTCTTTCTTCTTCCTTTTCTTTATCTACTAAGAATCCAAATTCTTGATTTATTTTTTTATTATGTTGTATGCTTTAAACTAATCTTTAAATTGTTTGATCTTAGAAGATTTTATTAGAACTCCTAACAAATTAGTGTAAGAGCTGTGGTTAAGTATGAGATGACAACTTTAAAGTTTGAGATAAAGAAATTTATAAGAGAAAACAATTTCAGCTTGTGGAGAATCGAGATGAGAGCTTTGCTAGTGTATTAGGGGCTTGAAGAAGCCTTTAATAGTGTAGATAACTTGCCTAACACATAGAGTAGAAAGAGAAGAGAGATATGCTAAGGAATAGTTATTGTGCAATTGTATTTAATTTTGGTGACAAAGTGTTGAGAGAAGTCTCAAATTGAAGACTGTAGTAGAAAAAAGTACTTAATAGCTAATACATGAAGAAGTTTCTTGCTAATAAACTATAAATGAAGAGAAGGTTGTATACACTTGCTATGCAAGAAGGAACTTCACTTGATGAACATCTAAATAGTTTAATAAGATCATCTTGAATCTTGAAAACATTGACATAAAGATTAATGAAGAAGATCATACTTTACTGTTGTTAAGTTCGTTGCCAAGCTTTTATGAGCATCTTATGGATACTCTGTCATATGGTAGAAATAATATGTCAGTGAAGAATGTAAAGGTTGTTTTAACCTCAAAAGAACTGAATAAAAGAATAGAAAAAGAAAGAGAAGAAAGAGAGGGATTGAATGCACGATAAAGACTAGAAATAAGAATCAAGATAGATCAAAGTCTAAAACTAAGAAGAGGAAATATCTCTTTATTGTAAAGGACACTTAATTAGAGAATGTCTTGAAAGAAAGAAGAAAAAAGAAAAAC
Source organism: Azadirachta indica (assembly GCA_022749755.1). NCBI lineage: Eukaryota > Viridiplantae > Streptophyta > Magnoliopsida > Sapindales > Meliaceae > Azadirachta > Azadirachta indica. The sequence goes on from CM040443.1 coordinate 2,260,915, forward strand.
AAAGTCAAAATAGTGATGGAGTTATAACTTTTGATGTATCTAATGATGGTTATCTTAATGCTAATTTATTAATTATTTATTGTGACAAATTTGAAGGTGAGTGAATTCTTGATTTTAGTTGCTCGTTTTATATGAGTGCTAATAAAAACTTTTTTGATTCCTTAAACTATATTGATGGTGGTAGAGTTCAAATAGAAAATAATACGGCTTGCAAAGTTTCTAGTATTAGGAATATTAAAATAAGAATGTGCAATGGTTTTGTAAGACAACTACAATGAATTAGATATGTGCCTAACCTTAAGAGAAACTTGATTTCTTCGGGAATGTTTCATAAGTCCATATGTCTTTTTAAGGTATAAAATTGACTGTCAATAATGGTGAAAAGATCACTTGTGATCATGAAAGATGAAAGAAGGAATACCTTGTATATTTTGCAAAGTATGGCACTATTTAGAAATTTAGTAGAATCAACAAACATTACAGGAAATAAGACCCAACTTTAACATCTTAGGTTAGCGCACATGAGTGAAAAAGAATTAAAGGAACTTAATAAACAAGGGCTCTTAGTAAGATGAAATTAGGATTCTTGAGTTTTGTGAAAAATGCGTTTTGGGCAAGTCTAGTAGAGTTAGATTTAGTATAACAACTCAAAGAACAAATAGAACCTTGACTATATACATGCTAATTATAAACCCTAATTCTTACTAAGAAGCCATGAAGAAAGCAAAAATCAACCCTAGAAACTTGTACGCAAGCCAAAAGATTGGAAAATTGTTGGCTATAAATGGATTTTTAAAATAAAAGAAGGCATCCCTAGTGTTGAACCATTATAATTCAAAGTTAGATTAATAACAAAGAGTTTTACTTAATATGAACAAGTTGATTTCACTTAGGTATTTTCACCTGTAGTTAAACAAAACTTTATAAGGGTCTTGCTTGCTATTGTTATTGAAAGAAACCTTAAATTACAGCAACTAGATGCCAAAGCAAACTTTTTACATGGTGACTAGATGAAAAAATTTTAATGGCACAACCTAAAGGGTTTAAAGCACTAAGGGAAGAGGAGAAAGTATATTTACTAAGAAAGTCATTATACGGTCTTAAGCAATCACCTACATAATGGTATAAAAGGTTTCATATGTTTATGATAAAAAATGATTATCGTAAAAGTGATTTTGATAGTTGTGTATACTTTAGGAAGTTCTTAAAAGATTTTATGTAAATGTTATGCTTGAAGCATGTGAAGATAAGGCTGAAATTTAGAACTTAGAGAGTGAGCTAAATGATGAGTTTGAAATGAAAGATTTAGGGAATGCTATAAAAATTATGGGTATGCAAATTAGTAGAAATAGAGATCAGGACACATTATTTCTTACACAAGAAGAGTATATTCAACAAATAGTTGAAAAGTTTAAAATAAAAGATTCAAAACTTGTTTTAGCTTTTTTGGCATAACACTTCAAGCTTTCTAAAGCTTAAGCACTATAAGTATTACAGAACTTCATAACCCACCAGTATACAAGGTCGTACAAATAATATAATGATAAATAAGGTTGTCGTACTCACAAAGACTGAGTTTTTCAAATTTTAAACTAAGTATTGCAATTATGGTGAATTTTTTTTATCTAGAAACACAATAATTGTATAGGCAAGAAAATATGAAATATAAAAAAATATAAACAATTAATTTAATCAACCAAAAATAGAAATCAAAAATTGAAGCTAATAGCGAGAGTGTGGAATTTGATACAGAAATGGTCCTAGGATCTCAATTTCATTTAACCTTCAGCATATTTCTCCTAATTAGGAATTTGCAATGCTTTCATTTTTAGTTGTCATCATGGGTTCTAATTGATCTTGTTTCCTCTCCCAAGTGTTGAACTAAGTCTTATATATACTTAACGTAGTTGATATCCCTATCAAACTTAATTAACTACACATTCTTTTAGCCTAACATGTTACTAATTCTTAAAAATTCACTCACCTCTCAGTTAATTGATTCCCAATGTCAATATGATTATCTAATTTTTAAGGTTCTCTTAGACTCTTAGCATACTAAAATTATGTTTTCCAAACCCCATAAATAAATTTAACTATCCCTAGTACTCATTCATTCATAATTAGTTAAATAATTCATCAAGTAACAAATTATTAGCATTAAGTGCAAGAAAAATGCAAATAACTAAAAATTAATAACATTGACAAATTCCAAAATTAATCAAAATATGGTTTAATTGGGTTACATCAAGATCCTAGGATATAAAAATCTAGTATAACATATCAATAACCAACAACAAGTTCATAATCCTTAAAATGATTAAACAATAAAATCAAAATGAAATTCAAGATAAATAATAGAGTTGAAGAGAATAAACTAGTGATGAAGAGGCTTTAATCCATTTATCTTCAAGTCTTCTCCCAAATTCTTAAGATGATGATTTCTACCAACTTCTCTCTCTAAAATTTTTCTCTCTATTTCCTCTTTTTTACTGTACAAACTTCACTTTCTAAATGTGAATAATAATCATTAATGATTAGAAATGATGAAAACTTAGGACTACACCAAATATAGCCATTCATAGGAGATCCAAGGGTAAAAAATAAGTCAAATCGCATAAAAAAAGTCAATTGAGTCATGAATAGTATGCGCGTGTAGTTAGAGGTGTAAAAGTCAACTGGGTCATGATAGTATGCTCTAGAAATTGGATTGGGTAGTGCGCGCATGCGCCACCTTCTCAGCGTGTAAAAGTTGAGGTGCGGGCGACACGCGCGCCTTCTTCTCTATTAGTCATGATTCTCATGGTGCGTGAAAAACTACTTAGTGCACCTACACCATGCTTGCTGTCTCTCTATTTCGCTTTCTTTGTGCTTTAGTCTACATTTTCTTGAATTTAGTCCCCACTTTGATGCTCTTGCGATTTGGGTCCTTGTTTTCATGTCTTTCTCGCTTAGCTTTTTACTCTTTTTTCACTTTTTAATTCACTTTGGATTAGTGTTCACTACCTTCCTGCACATGAATATGAAAACCATCAAATAAGAACATAGCTTGAGGATCTTTGTATAAGTCTGAAGTTTGATGATTAGTAAGTAAAATACTCGATTATCAAGAAATTGATGAAGAAAAGAATGAAATGGACAAGATACCATATCCTATGGTTTGTTCAAGTCCTGATATGTCTCATGTTATTATTGTAGTGAGTAGATTCATGGCAAATCCAGGCAAAGAGCAGTAGAAAATTATGAAGTGGATACTCAAGTATCTAAATGTTATAAGAAAATATGATTTTATGTATGGAAATAAGAATGCATCAATTAAAGGAGTTGTGGTCTATGTGGATTTTGATTATGCAGGGATTTGGATAGGAGAACTAATAAGTGAATATTTTACTTATAAATTAATAACTTTATAGTTAGATATTTGTGAAAATCCTCAAGCTAAAGTGTTCTTTGACAATTTGTATATTTTTGTGTAGTGTAAAGAAGTAAGAAAAGTAGATTTAAGGAAAATTTGGTGCCAATTGTGCCAAGGAAACTGGAAAAATGACCAAAGATGGGTGAAGAAAGCCTTCAATATAGCATCTCAGGCGTGTTCCAGCAATGTAACACTTGCCCAAAATGAAGAAACAAGCTTTCAAGGCAACAAGTATAGCATAGTCGCCCTACCTAAGTTTACGTCTGCACTACCCCAAGTCTCTTAGCTTAAGTTGGCAATAACCTTGGCACAGTTATGCTACCCAAGCACATGTTCGTTCCTTTCAATGCAACAACCTTGGCACGCCTATGCCACTCTCTAGATTGAATGACATACAAGGGTTATTTTTTGGCTGTTAGATAAGGATAAATAATGAGATTTGCCTAATTTTGGAGGGTTTTATGTTTTTCCATTTGAGCAATTTTTTCCAAGAAGAAAAGAGGGAAAGGAGGAGAAAAATACATATAATCCAAAGAGATTCTAAAAGAAGAAACACTAGAAGGCCACATTTTCTTGAAGATTTGTTGGTGGATTCTTGAAGACGTGGAGTTTTCGAATATCTCTCAACCCTAGTTTTTATTTCTCTTCTTTATTTTATCTATTGAAATTTGTATTTGTAATATTGTTTGAGACAATGTTTGCATTTATGAATTTCTTGACAATTATTGCTATGGATTTGCCTTTATTGAAGTACAAATGATCTATTTCGGGATTTCCTAAGAATCAACTTAGTGAAATCCTAGATTTTGTATATCAAAGACAAGAATCATCGATTATCCTAATAGGCCACAATTCCCACAAGCAAACATGTTAATGACGAGGAACGCATTTTGGCTATGCTACTAATACTTTCTCTCCTATTCTATCCAAGCCTGGCAGGGAAAAAGTTACGAGGAGTAAAGGAAAAAAAATATGCTGATTCAGGGCAGGAATACTATATTTAAATTATTAAAAATAGTGGTAAATTAAAAAAAAGAAAAAGAAAAAGTAAGGCTACTTCATTTCAACAGAAAACCTACACCCATGTTTCATATCTTTGGGTTCGCTATCCTGATCATGGTCTTCTTACCTCTAGAGGGAAGAGTTCTTCCTTTTTATATTTGGGAGTGTACTCTTATAGAACTAACAACCAATATATTGTATTTTAGAGAAAAGACTGCCATAAAAATCTATTTTATACCAAGACATTATTTTAAACAGGTAAAAATTTTCTTTAAGGATAATGCATTTATGCATGCCTTAGCTGCAAGCTTCTTATTATTATTATTATTTGCATCATCAATTTTATTAGAAATTCTCAACAATCTTAAAAAAAACTAATTTGATGATGTACTACAAAATAGTTGAAAGTAGTATCGGATGATTTCGTGTGTAGATTCAAGTTGCCAATACTCTGAGATTTGCAAGGAACTATGCAATATTAGGGCATTCAAGAATGTGTTGTCTCTCTTGCAAGAACGATTGAAAATTAATAAGTAGAACTTTGTAATATTTTGCCATTTTCAACATTGTGAAACAACTAAACCTTAATTTTTATACTTCCATTTGCCAAGAACTTTATCATCGAAAATAGTGTTTCATTTCTCAAAGCATGAATTTTGAGTTATTATGTGTTAAATCTTTGGAGCCTTTTAACAAATAAGTTGTGTGCAGAATCAAGGAAGTAATTATGCAAACTCGAAATTAATGGCTTTTATGAATGAAAACCTTGGAAGTTATTGGACCACAGAATGACTTCAAAATTCTCTAGAATTTCATGGGCACTTCGATGATAATTCTGCCACCAATTAAGTTTAAGGATGAAAGTTTGAATTTTTTAATTCTTTGATAGGTTTTGCGTTCATTTATCCTTGTTTCTTCTCATTGATTGCTTCTTGGATTAAGTTATATTTGAGTATAAACAAGATTATTCATTTGTTCGACATGATTCGTTAATTTGAGAGTAAGAAAAAGGATCCGAGTTAACCGATTCCACGAACAATATTGGCGTTTGTTGGAAGGTTCAATATGGTAAAAATTATCTAAGTCAGTTTATGGAATTATCTTGGAGGTCGTTATCTATTGATTAATTATGCATTTTGATATGAATTTTAGATATTTATTTTGGTACTTAACTTTTCTAAAATGTTATTATTTGATCCTGAAAATTTACTAAATAATATTAATATGACCTTAATAACTTTTAATAGTTTATAATAGCCTAGAAAAGTCTTTATTAAATAATTTATTTTTTTGAGCATATTGGGCACAATATTTGTGCATTGATGTGAATATCTTATGATATATAATTCATAATTGTATGTTGGCGTGACTTTGAATTGTATTAATAAATTTATTTAACACCAATTTATTATTGTAAATTATTTTATATGTGAGTACTATTTGTTCCCAAGGGTCTGAATTATTTAAAAATATTGAATTGATTACTGGCATGGATGATATAAAAGAAACTATGGTTTATCACTCCTAGTTAAATTATGAGAGGTTATCTTAAATTATATATTAAATTAAACATTAGTCTCATTTTATTAAAAGAAATATACATTATAGTAGCGTTTTATATATACTTAATAAAAAGTTATATGTAAGTATGATTTCATTTATTATATGCATTGCTATTATATTTTTGATAATTTTATAAATACATATATTTTCCCCATGTTAGATATGAAAATCTATATTTTCCTCCTTATTAGATAAAAATACCCAAATTTCTCCCTACTATTATTTTTTTCTATTAATTTTTTAAAAAATTTCAAGTTTACCATATTGGGTTGGCTTAAGTTAGGTTCATTTAAATTGAATAAGAGAACTACAATTTCTCACTTGTTAGATCTTAAAACCTATCTTTTCTCCCTTATTAAATAAAATACCCAAATTTCTCCCTACCATCATTTATTGTTTGTTAATTTTTTAAAAAATTTCAAGTTTACCCCTGAGTTAGTTGAATTTGGGTCCATTTAAACTAAACGAGATAGGATTTAAAATTTTAAAAAATATGATAATAAAATAGTTTGAATCCTTGCACTCTTACATCATTACAAGAGCTTAAACCATCAAATTACATGTATTAATCTAAATGTATATACATATTTTATTATATTATCTCCGTAGACCCTCGACCCAATTTTGACTCCAATTTGAGGTTCATAAATAAATAAAAATTTTACAATTCTAAGAATTTGAACAGTAAACTTGGAGGAGATAAACAATAACTTTACCATCGCATCATTTGTATTTATGTATTAAAATATGTAAATAAAAAAATTTAACTAACAATACATATTTATTTATATTATTAACAATATTTTTAAAACTATTATATTAATATAAAAAAATTTTATAATCTAATACAATTCAAACTTACTAATTATAACTATATCATTAAAAATAGTTTAACAACAATTTTATCTTTAATAATTATTTAAAAACTAATTTTAAATTATTATATTGATATAAAATAATTTTATAATCTAAATTATTTTAAATTATAAAATTATTATATATATTAACTATAAAATTCTACAAAATGAAAAATATAGTGATCAAAATCTCAAATATCACAAAAATAATATTAAAAGTTTGTAAACCAGTAAAAATAAAAAGTTTTGTACATAACATTAACAATTATCCAAGTAATTTATGTTTGTGAGAATCATTTGTAAGCTATAATACAGAACATGTGATTGTGAGGAGAATATGGAGCGATGGACGTGACTCACTTTATTTTTAAATTTAGGATTTAAAAATATATAAAATAATTTTATTTTACAATAGTTTAATAGAACAAATTTTAATATAAATTTAAAAAAAAAATGATAAATTTATTGATTTGAATATTATTTAAAGTATTTAATAAAAATTAGTTTTTAGAATTATCAATTTGATTATTTTACTATTAAAAACATATCATTAATTTTTAATTTTTCATTAAATCTCATAATATAAATTGATTTGATTATGCCTTTTCAATAATAATAAATTAACTTTTCATTTGTGAAATCACTATTTCATGTATCATGAAAATAACATAATAAAAAATAGATATTTAATTTTTTATAAAATAATTGACAACAATAATTAATTTAATTAATTTTGACAATTTACATAAAATATTACAATTTCATAATAATTTTATTAGAACGAACTATCAAATTTGATTTATACATTTATTTCAACGTTTTTATTAACTTATATAAATAGAAAAATAAATAATGTAGTAACAAATTATGTTCTATTTTTTTTATCTTAGAGTTTAATCTATTTTGATAATTTTACAAAAAATATTTTATTTAGTAAATAAGAAAATAAAATATGAAAAAGAAAACAAAATTTTTTAGAAGTTCTTTGTTTTGTTAATCTTATAATACTATACTAAAACAAATTAATTTATTAATTATAAATTAATTATTTTTATTTTATTTAAACTCATTATTCCAAATTTAATTATTAAAATTATTGAATTTTTTTAGTTTTCGATTATTTCAAAAAAAAATTATTAAAAAATAAATTTAAAAAATTTTTAAAACTAATTAAATTTAAATATTTTAAAAGATTATGAACTCAATTGATTAAATTAAAAAAATTTAAATTTTTTTTAACGAGTTGAGTGATTAAAATGAACAATATATAACTTTTATAATTATTTATTAATAATTGGGATATATATATATATATAATATATATTAAAAACATATAAAATTTGAAGTTGGCAACCTACGTGGGTGTTGAGGGACGGGCAAGCTAGGAATAGACCCTCATCCCTACCCGATTTTAAAATAGGGATGAGTTTTTATTTCCATCCCCAGCCTAAATACCCAATTTGACTAGAACTCTACTACTTGGATCAGTTTTCTGGGCCCCTAATCCCACCGAAAAAAGTTGTCATCTCCACTACTATTTATTTTTTATCCTTCTTTCTTACAATATCTTTTAAGGACTAAATATTAAATCCAAAAAAATATCTCCTAATTTGTTACTACCAAAGTTCAAGGATGAAAATGATATTACCCATTAAAAACCTCATGTCACTTCTATTAATTTATCTAAAATATTATTATACCTTAAATCTTATACTTTTATTTAATTACTTTATTTTAAAAAGTGAGAATATCTAATACTCCAATTTTTAGGCCTAATATCTCATAATTTAATTAAAATTTCTTAATATCTCACACCTCTTACCGTAAGCTCTATCAATAAAATCTATTAAGTTCTTAGTGCATTTACTCAATTGTCCTCTTGTCACAATGATTTTTATCGTCAATTTACTTTATCTTGCTGTCAAAAAAAAAAATTATATTAATATCGTCGAATATAAGAAAAAGTACAAATGAGATTGATGTTGACATAATTATTATTTATCTCTTTAATCTTGTAAAAAATAAATTATTATTTTTCTTATTCTTAAATAATTTTTTTTAATAAATTAATTTTATAATTTTATTATATATTAAATTTTTAATTAATTTTTATCCTCTTATTCCTCTCTCCTTAGCAGTTTTTCTCTTCCTTTCAATTTAAAATTCAAATAAGAAATTTTTTTAAAAAATAAAACAAAATAGTAAGAATTGGATTTAAAACGCTTGCAAATAGATTTGAAAGATAAAAATTAAAACAAAACAATATTCCACCAAAACAATAGTGAAAAAAATGCAAACACATCCCATAGAAATAAACCAATTTGATTTAATAGAAAATATAAACAACAAACCATAATCTCATTAGCTAAAATTAAACACCAAGAACAATTTAATAAAAGAATAATACAATTTCTATCACAAATAACTTCCTCAAGCACTCTTTTTCACTCTAAAAATCACAAACTTTCTTTAGTAGAACTACATTTTGGCTCCAATAATTCCTTTCATCCTTTCTATCCTTTCAATCAAGACACCAATCTTTCCAAGTCTCTATAAGATCGCAAATTCTGAAATAATATCTATTAGAAATAATATAAATTCCTAAATACCTAAAAAAATAAAATCAACAATAACGAATTCCTTAATTGCTCCACCTTGGTCTCCACCATCTTCCCCAACTACACCAATGACTTCAAATTTTGCAACAAATTCAGCAAGCAAATCTAAAGGAGAAAGCCAAGATTTTGTAATTGGCGGTTAATGGTAGACCTCATGAAGGATGATGGTGGTGGTGTGGTGGAGAGATGACGACGGTAAACTAGCAGCAGTGATGTAAAGGTGGTTGTGGATTTACTTTGGAATAAATTATATTTTTTTAGAAAAATACATTGAAGAGAAAAGATAGGAGAGAAGAAGCACATAAGAAGTTTAAAGGCAATGAAAGATGGTGGTGGTAGCGACGACTAGTAGTTTTAGATTTGTAATTTCTTTTATTTTCAACAAAAAATTAAAAACCTATTTATTTGGTCATAAGCGAAAATTTATTAATAATAAAACATTACTTTAAGCCTTAAGGATTTAAGTGCTGACTTTTGTTTTTTAATTTTTCTTAAAATGTTATTTTTAATTAAAAAATATTTCTTATTTAGATTTTTTTTAAAAAAAACACAGACACATTTATTGTGTACATGTCATTTTATATACGTTTATACATATAATCGTCTAAATGTATAAAAAAGCCCCTTAAAAGTAATAGATTTCATTGACAAAGTTGATAGTAAGGGGGAAATATGATATTAAAAAAATTTTAAAAATATAATAATGGCTAAATGTTAAAAAAAATACAAATTACATTAATTTTTGTCTTATAGCTAGCTAGTGTTTTACCAAATGCTCCCACCAACTTTCATTTGATAGCTAGTGCTTTCGTCTAATAGTATTTGTAATTACAAAGTCATAAGACCTCAATATTAAATGTACCCTTAGTCATCGACAACTAGTAGTTTAGATGCAAATAGTTTTATAGTAAATAATTATTGTTTAAAAAATCAATCAATTTAAGCAGTGCAATTTATGGTAACAGAGTAATTCATATACTGAATATTTGCTAGATAGGTCTTTAAATTGCCAAAACTTGTGCAAAGATCAAATCATTTGTTGGAATAATCTTTATCTCAACCATTCGTTGTAACAAAACTACAACTTTGTTGTAACAATCAACTGCAAATTTCTAATACAATCTTGTAATGTCAAAGCATGCAAAGCATTATCTTGAAAGTTATTTATGATCTTTTAGGAATATATTCTATTATAAAAAGAATGGATGGTAGTATAGCTCCAAAATACCATGACAAATTTGTTGTAAGGCTGTACTCCAAATACGATAAATCTTGAATAATTGAGAAGGAACAAGAATAATATGATAATTTCGTATTTAGAGTAAAACATTAGAGAGCAACAAGAATGAAAGGATTAAAAGATTATAGAAATTCTCTGCTAAGACATGTATTTATAAGCAAAAGATGATTACTCAGACAGTCACGTAAACTACCCAAAACTATCTTAATGTCTTTTTGACTAAAGTAGTCATGTCATTTCATTATCAAATGATCAAATAATTTGGAATTTTGAACAATATACAACAATTCCCCACTTATTTCAAAATAAACAATACAAGACCTTTGCACACCATCATTTGATAACAAATTTAATGCCAACGAATTAATGTTTATTAGGTTATGAACCAAAGATTGAGTAATTAATTGTGTCTCACAAGAACTAACTAAAACATAATAAGTTTCTATGAACTATAACCGTTTAGAGATGCTTTGCTAACTCTCATACAAATTAACCCAATTCTAAACTCATTTAGATAAATCTTCATCAAATGTGCCTTAGAGTTTAAAAACACTATTATGTATAAATAAAGTTATGAAGTTCATTAAGAACCTTAGTTTAACCTATTCACTATAGTGTTTATTGTTTAGTCATAGGAAAGACTTAAATATTTTAAACGAAAGAAACCGAAGACAAGAAGTAACTTCTTATTCCCTTATGAACCCACTTTATGGGATGTCCAATAAATGGGGTTACATCACTTTTGCCTTATGTTCTAGGCAAAAATCCCATCTCCTTCAACACTTGTTCCGCTAACCCTTTTTGTAGTGATTTAATCAAAAGATCAGTCGAATTCAAATTTTGACTTTAAAAAATCTAGGCTTGCTACACCAAATTCCAATACTACTTAGTAATATATAATATCTCTTAAATATATTTTTATACTTTTCCTATTATATATCTTACTCTTGACTTCATGGATCAAGAATCTGTATGAAGAGTACTTTGAACATATCTTATAAACATGCTATCAACTATTTTATGTTCTATTATATTTCTCTTAGAATCATGTATTAGGACCTCTACGAGTATGCCCACACTTTGAGATATGTTAAATTAGGCTTATAACTTTTTTATAACTCACAAACAATTTTCTTATAAGATATTCTATCTCGTAGGTGACAAGTTGTCATAATTGCTCCCTCTTACAAATTCAATGGTGTTTCAGAACTTACTAACAATGCATTCATCATTTCTTTTAAAGTTCTATTTTTTCTTTTCAACTATTCCATTTGATTTTGGAGAATAAGAAAGTGTAACTTTATGTATTATATAATGAGAACCATCAAATATGTACCACTAAAGCTTCAAGTGACCTTTTACACATTCATAGAGGGCCAATTACAAGAGTAAAAGCTAAGAAATTGTAAGTTGCTTTGACACAAGAGTGTCCACATGCCTTAATGTACAAGTATATATGTTCATGGGTGGACAGTAACTAACATATAAACAATAAACCGAGAGTTGACATTGTAGATAAAGTTCGTATAAGGGTTGATTACGGGTGTGGAGGGGTATGTGCAAGATTAAAAGGCATTAATAAATGTGTTAGGTTGATTAAAGATGTAAACAAGTAGGCAAAATGCAATATGACATTTCTGTAACGGTTAAGGAAACTTAGAGGTTTGAAGAACGTTATAGAATTCTCTAGATTTGATTAGCTTTATATTACATCATCTAGATAGTTTTTATTCTAGAATCCTTAATTCTATAAGTATTTTGCTTGTTAGAATTTGACTTTGTAGAAACATCCTAAAATAGTCAAATTGTATAGGTAATCGGTTACCAATTTGTATTTGAGAACATCCAATGTGTTATATATTTTTTCTCTCTTTCACTTCAAATGATTCCCTCCAAATGTTTGGATCTTGGGGATATTTGAAATGGATTTAATATAAGCAAACAAGGTAGCATCTGTGGTAAAGGTGGCAAAAATTATTGATATAGACATAATAAGCTTTTAGATTGTCGGAATAATTTTTATCTCAACCTTTCATTGTAACAAAAGAATTTATTTTTTTATTATAACAAATTGCTTACTCTTTTGTTGTAACAAACGACTTACTTTTTATTGTAACAAACTGCAACTTTGCTATAACAATGTCAAGGCATGCAAAACACTATCTTCAAAGCTATTTTTGACCCTTTAAGATAATAGTCGGCTGCATAAAGAATAAATAATAGTATAAACCCAAGATATAATGAAAAATTTGTTGTAAGGCTACACTCCAAATACAACAAATGTAGAACAACTGAGAAATAATAAGAATAACGTAGTGATTTCATATTTGGAGTAGAAAATTAAAAAGAAAATAGAATGAAAAGATTAAAGGATTATGGAAACGCTCTACTAAGGCATATATTTATAAGCAAAAGATGACCATTCAAACAATCACCTAAGTTACCTAAATTGTTTTAACATTTTTTCACTCAAGTAGTCATGCCGTTTCATTCTCAAATGATCAAATAACTAGGTATTTTGAAATACCACAATAATATGCATCACCATTATCTGTTAAGAAAAGTAACCAATTACATAGGTAATGCAAGTGAGTAGAATGTACAAAAATTATTATAAAAGAGAATAAGAAAGAAATAATATGTATAGTGCAAAAGATACTATTAATACCAAAGAATGATGGAGACACGTAGTGACATAAGATTCTTATGATATAGAGTATTGTCAATAATATGGTGAGTAAGATCATTGTAAATAATGGTAGTAATGAGCATTATTGTAATGTTTAAACTTGGGCAAATTTTCAATCCTCACTTATCAATCAATAATTGTTCAAACAAAAAAGATGTTGCACAAATTGGGTATTTTCTCAAATGTGGACTCCAACAATATTGATGATAACTTTATTAGATCTTACCATCGCTAGTGATGAAAAAATAATCGATTAATGATAAACTATAAAAAAAAGTAGTTGGATTCAAAATAAATTTAAACCTTAAATTTATAACTCAAAGCACATCATTAATCATTTTATCCTAAACCGGTTAATCTTAGCAGCAGAGTTCAACAATTAGAGAGTAAATTGTTCACTTTTAAAAATCGAGGGATGTTTAGAAGTTCTTTAAAGATAATTGGTGTGGAGTGAATTTAACCGTTTTTATTTAATAGTTTTGGAGGACAAAATAAATAAAAAATACTTGTATTTATTTAAAAGTATAATATAATAAGTTGCTTGACAAATAAATAAATATAAATAAATAAATAAAAAATCTAATTTTTTGACCAAACAACACTGACCAAATGTGTCTCTGGCCCGCGCTCAGCAATCGCTTTGTACCGCCTTTTTTTCATTTTCTGAAGTACGGCTTCTCTTAGATCATCTGTGTGACATCAACTTAACCCTTTATAAAAGGCCTTCATACAGACGTACTCATTCCCTTCCAATTCTCTCTCTAGGGCTCTTCCTCAATAAGCCTTCGAAATAATGATTAAATTCGTTCATAAAACGAAATAATGAAGCGTGAATTCGCTGAAATTTCGGACGACGAGTGGGAAAATCACTCCTTCAAGCCCTCTCGAGTCCTCAAAATCAAATCACAATCACCAAAACCGCCTCCTTCAATCGAATCATTCGCCTATAAATCCGATAATCGAAGCCGTAATTTTGACGAAAATCTCGAGGATGATGACGTGGAGGAGGTCCGGCCGGTGGCGACTGGCAACAGTCGCGGCCGTCGATTCATCGTCGATGATGACGAGGAAGAGGAGGAGGAGGAGGAGGAGGAGGAGGGGAGTGAGAGAGATTTAGCTGAGGTTTATGAAATAAAGTCGTCGAGTGAAGAAGAGGAATTGGTAGAAGAGGAAAATGATGATGACGATGATGTGGTTGGAAAGGCTTTGCAAAAATGCGCGAAGATATCAGCTGAGCTTAAGAGAGAGTTGTATGGGACAAATGTTACTGCTTGTGATCGTTATGCTGAAGTTGAAGCTTCTTCAGTTAGGATTATCACTCAGGTACTTTTTTTATTTGTTAAATTCTGTTATCATTGTGTCTGTTTCCTTTGAATGTAATGTTCTATGTTACTTGGAACTGCGCCAGGCTTATTCCTCCTACGGATATTATAAATTGTATGCTAACAGTTTGCATTTCTTTATTTTTTTTAAGTTTTGGATGGGACTGAGAAACCTTACCCACGAAACCTACTGTTACTATAACTCAAGACGGTCTGGGAGCGTGGAGCGTGCCTCCCAGACCACATGAGCTATTGCCTAGGGGGCAGCTTGATTTCTTCCTTTGGTATCAATATTTGGAACATTTTATTGCCGAGAAAATTTAAGAAAAAAGATGGAAAGTTTGTCTAGCGTGGTTATCTGAATAATGATGATTCTAAGAATTTATTTGACGACTGAATGCCGTATATTGCTATTTTATGTTCATTAGGTGTCCCAACTAAGTGGTTGAAAACCTGCTTTTGTATTTTGTTTTTTTTTGAGGGGTTGATTGCACTTCTTGATGTGATTGTTGTTGCATTACTTTATTTCAGAATGATATTGATGATGCATGTGGGGCCGAGGATTCAGATTTCCAGCCAATTCTTAAGCCCTATCAGCTCGTTGGCGTCAACTTTCTTCTACTGATGTATAGGAAGCGCCTTGGAGGAGGTAGGCTTTGTGTACTTTATAATTAATCTTGCAGTTTACTACTGTAAAATATCTGATTTGCTATGCCTTGTAATTACTTTCATACCTTTAGTAAAAATTCAGTTCATTGTGCTGATTGATTTAAGGTAACATTTTACTTTCTATTCGTCTACATATCTTTCAAGTAGCCTAGGACCTCAGTTATTTGGAATTCAACTCGACTGTCTCCATTTTTGAATGTTGTCTGATAGGTTTTATCCTGGTGGCAAAGCAGGCTATTAATGAGAAATACGATGACATATGAGGTGTCTTTGGTGGCAAAGATTGTTGCTCCAGCATTTGTAGTTCTGAATTTTTATTGGATACTAAGGAAAGCAAGAAAACTAATCTAACATTTATCTAGATGCAAAGCGTCAATGTTTTTGTATTTCATAAAAACTCGATTAATTTGGCTTCCAGTGCTTTGTTGAAATGCATCCTTAATTTTTGAGGAAAAAATGGGTGAACTTTTATACCAGATAACCTACCTTAGAAATTTAAGGAGTTTGCACACAAACTATTGTGAGAAAATAATGTTGAAATGACCCTACTAAAATAGCCAAATGCACTTTGAAAGCAGCTGAAAATTTGAGCTTCTTTGAGAAGAAAGTAAAACAGTTTTTTAATTACTGTAAAAGCTCCTCTATTTGTGGCCAAATGGTGCAAAATAATAGATTGGGCCAATAGAGGAGTTATGCCAAACATGAACTTATTCTATCTGTGTAGGACCTTAACAAAAATTCGAAAGTTTAGTTATCATCAGCTGCAATTAGTTAAAGCCCACTTTCTTGTAATGCTAAATAAAGTTACTGCCACTTAATGGTAGGATGTTGTTTCTGTTATTTAAAATTTTTTTGAGCATGGATTCCATCAAACACAATTTATTATTTAAGCTCCAAAGCTGGCTCAGTTGGATAATTGGCAAATTTGTAGAAAATTTGGTTTTCAAGCTATTTTTTGAACTGATATCTACCACATAACCCAAATTTTTAGCGGGCTTCTATTTTTTCATAACTTGATAAATGTTGTCAATTAACTGTTTACATGGAGTTTCACATTTGAAATCGTTGTGGAGAAGGTAACCAAGTGGGTGGTTTCTTAAGAGATCCAAAATTTTATAATTGCAACCAATTTATCTGTTATTTTTTATTTAGTGTGATTTTATTTAAATACCTCTGAGAATTAGCATATATGTAATTAGATCTTGATTTCTTTCAGAATCTATATCTACTCATAGGATAAAATTCTTTTAAGATGTTAAGCATGAATGCAGAATAATCCAGAATTTTAGAAACTCTTCCGCCTCAATTACCTTATGGCAACAAAAATTGCCTACATTTAAGTTGGAGTGGTAGGTACTAATAATATGTAAAGCTGTTGATATAAAGTTTCTTTTTAGAGGTGGTCTTCTAGGGCATGATGGATTTACATAGCTGTTTTACAAGTTTACAAGAAAGTTTTCTATTTTCATAATTATTTCTTTTGCATTCCCTTTTATAGTTGTATTTATTAATAAAAAAAAGTAGATGCAATCCAATAAAATTTGAAAATCCTAAGCACACCATAAAACAACTTCAAACAGAATTACTAATGATGTAAAATAGCACTACTAAACCGAAAGTTGCTTTCTATGTTTACTTTGCAGCTGTTGGATCTCATAACTTTAATTAGAATACTGTGATCCTTTTTGTCTTTAAGTTTCATTTATGTTATATGTATAGTTTGGATTCTAGGTGTGATTTGAAATGACCACTGTTGAACCCAATTTTGTTTTCAATGCAGCCATATTGGCAGATGAGATGGGTCTTGGGAAGACCATTCAGGTATGTCAGGCTTTATTAATTGTCTTATGCAATGATATAATGACATTTATAGTATTCTTTGAACTGAAAGTGTAATGTTGCTATTCTTTTACAGGCTATAACATATTTAATGTTGCTGAAACACTTGAATGATGATCCTGGTCCCCATTTAATTGTCTGTCCTGCCTCAGTTTTGGAAAACTGGGAAAGGGAACTTAAGAAGTGGTGTCCATCATTTTCTGTACTCCATTATCACGGGGCTGGGCGAACAGCCTACTCAAAAGAGTTGAGCTCTTTAGCCAAAGCTGGATTGCCGCCTCCTTTTAATGTGCTTTTAGTCTGTTATTCACTTTTTGAACGGCACAGGTTTGTTTGTTGTGTATCAGACCATATCTGTGTATTCAGTGCATGTTAAGTTTAATTCTTATGATTGATGGTCTTTACAGTGTGCAGCAGAAAGATGACCGTAAGATTCTGAAACGGTGGCATTGGAGCTGTGTGCTTATGGATGAGGCCCATGCTTTGAAGGACAAAAACAGTTACAGGTGGAAAAACCTGATGTCTGTTGCCCGAAATGCAAACCAGCGTCTAATGCTGACAGGAACTCCATTGCAAAATGATTTACATGTACTATCTTTAAGCAGCTTTCCCTTTTCTTTTCCTCTCTCCATTTTCTTTTTTTGTTTAAAACAGGTCATTATATTATTTATGTACTTGCTGATGAAATGAGGGTTGCTTTTTGTTGCATTTGTATAATGCAGCTCGCATCTGAAGATTCATACTGAACAAAGCTAAAATAAGCCATTGCAGTGCCATGGCTTATTTTTCTTAGGCCTGAAACTTACGGTTCAGTTAATGTAGTCAGTTCACTTATCGTAGTCAAGTATGAGTGTCTGATATGTTTATAAGGTTAAATATATACTGCATGTTGTAGGCTTTAGTCTTGACTGACAATATGTTGCAGGTACCATTCTAGAAGAGGAAGAAAAGCTAAAGAAAAACAAAAACAAAAACACAATTGAATAACAGATATGGCACTGCAAAATAAAAGTGAAGCCCATTATCGGGCTTCACGCACTGTTCATGTTGAATTTGTGTTTTATGTATGATGCTTGAGCTGAACTAGTTCCTTCTAAGAGATATAGGACTTATAACTTAAATTCTTAATTGCCTGAGCATTACAATTTTGTTGCACATTACGTATTGGCAGTTGGACTTTGGTTTGTTATGGTTAACTCTGAAGGCAGTACAGGTTTGTTATGGATTTGTTATGCATCTGGTATCAATATGGATTTGGATGTATCTATTGTTAAGTTTGATTGGGGCAGTGCAGGGTTCTTATGGATTTGTTATGCATCTGGTATCAATATGGATTGGATGTATCTATTTTTAAGTTTGATTGGATTGTTGAGTAACAAATATGTACCCTGCTTGTTGCATAGGCGATTGTCGCTGTTGAGGAAGATGTGTTTATATACATGTATATGGCTTTTCAAGTGGTCTTTAGTTGAGATTACTTAATTGACTTTCTTCTCTTTCATTTCTATATCTTATTTGCTTGATGGCTGACCTTCTCCTTTTAGCTGGTTATCTTCAGTTTTCTTACAAAAGATTTTGGGCTAGTGGTCGCTAGCAACTCCTTGTAACAAGTTCAATTGACTTGGGAAAAAATATTGTTCTTTGCTTGATTTGCTTTATAATGTCAGATGTTCAAATTATTGCAGGAGCTCTGGTCATTGTTGGAGTTCATGATGCCCGATCTTTTTGCCACCGAGGATGTAGATTTGAAGAAGCTGCTCAATGCAGAAGATAATAGAGATTTAATTGGTCGAATGAAGTCTATTTTAGGACCATTTATCTTGAGGCGTTTAAAGTCTGATGTTATGCAGCAACTTGTCCCCAAGATACAACGGGTATATTTGATGTTTCACATTTCCTTTCTGATTCTGAATTTTCCAACATATCTCTTTCTTGGGGTTAGGAATAGTGATGTGCTTTCCTTACAATGGCCATCAATGTAATGCAGAGATAACTAATGTTTTGCAGGTTGAGTATGTTATAATGGAAAAGCAGCAGGAAGACGCATATAGAGAAGCCATAGAGGAGTATCGAGCTGTGTCACGAGCTCGCATTGCTAAGCTTTCTGACACCAACTTGACTAACCTTGTTGGAGTTCTTCCACGACGTCAAATTTCCAACTATTTTGTTCAGTTTCGTAAGGTGCTGCAGATTTGTGTAACCTTTTTCACAATAGAATTATCTCATACCCATTATATTCCTTGTGCTTATTTGATCTATTTGCTAAAGTTTATGCTTTTTGCAGATTGCAAATCATCCATTACTGGTAAGGCGAATTTATAGTGATGATGATGTTGTTCGCTTTGCTAAAATGTTGCATCCTATGGGAGCATTTGGTTATGAATGTACCTTAGACCGAGTAATAGAGGAGCTCAAGAGTTACAATGATTTTTCTATTCACCGGGTAAGTGCTGACCCTTGGTCAAGTTGTGCTAAAAATTTGATGGATTATCGTTGTACAGGGGCATACCTATTTCCTTATTATTTCACTGATGTCATAATTGGAATTGCATGCTTATTTTAGAGTTAATGATGCCATATTTTAGACCATTCTCTTTGTGAATGAGATTGTTGATAATAGAGATCATATGTGTGATGTAACATAATAAAAAGAATAGAAGGCGGACAAAATTCAGAAGAAATCTTTATTAATATTCTTCAAATTCTGACTCTAAAACTCAAAATAACCCCATATTTATAGTGTTCATAAACCTAATCAGAAGAGGGGAAAAAAATGTACTTCCACTTAGGAAATAAAAATCATATTCGACAAACAAAATCAAATGGACTTTATCGGCTAGATATCACAAAAGAAAACAATAGACTAGAAGTTTTCTAGGTTAGGTAACAAATATGCTTTGCTAAGTGCCTATCTAAGAGTCAAATTTGTAGACCAGTTAAGTAAATGTGCATCCAATCTATTGTCTTTGTTAAATAAAGATGGGTAGCTTCAATATTTTTTGCAATGATGGTGGAATTCTTGTTTTGTGGTAATGCTTTATAGGAAAACACTAACAATATCTCTTTGACATGGATTAGATTATGCTTGGCAAAAGGGATTCACTCCAAATTGATGGGGAACTATCAAAAAAAAAAAAAAATCATTAATAATTGGGGATATCAGGTTTGCTCTATGATATGAAGAACTTTTGGGGCATAAGTTAAGTGTTGGATCCAATACAATGTATATGGGTGATTGAGCTCTAGATGCTTTTGTGAATGTTAGTCATGCAATTAGTGGTGTCTAATTTTGGGGATGGATTATCTTGTAGAAATAGAATTTACTTAGAACACTTGATAGGTGTGGGTTTTTCCATATCAATGTACTTTCTTTGCTTTTGGTTTTCACTACTAAAAGTAAAACAGAAGTGAAACTTGCCAAATTTTAGGAGATAACCTGAAATTAGTTACAGGGCAGTATGTGCTATAAGAGATAACAAGCACATGATATTTTCTTGCTTCGGCTAATGATGAGAGGTTAGAGAACAAACGATTTGGTATCTAGTGATAGCACGAAAATCTTTACCTTTTTTCCTTTATCAGATATTACACAGATGAAAACCAGACCTATTCCACTTTAATATGAGCGGGTAACCAGTCTTCTAAATTTTATTTAATCTTGGAAATCTAGTTAGTTGAACCAACTAGTATCCATAAATATAGATTTTATGAGAAGGTTGATACAAGACCCTAGTGTTCTAAAGTTCTATTTAATACTTTTTCAACTTTTATCCTCTGTTAATGATTACTTGATTTCTCATGTTTTATGTTGATGAAATTAAGGGTGAGCTCTGCATTGTATTCTAATTTTGCTGGCCTTTTTTTCTCTCAATTTTGTTAAACCTGACCGGGCAATGAAATTTATTTAATTCAAATTATATTTTAAAATTGCATGTCTGTTCAGACTTGAACGTAAGATTTAATATCAAAATACAAAATTCATTCTTAAAAAACTAATGCTGTAAATAAACTGCTGAAATGTAAAAATATCTAGACTACATACGACGTTATGTATATGAAGCCTTAAAATAAAAGCACTTAGGGATGTAAAAGTAAACTTGGCGATGTGGGACATTTACATCAATTGGTGGAAGACAATTGATCAATTGATCTAGGTGGAACATTGTATTAGAAGATAAGTTGCATGTACCGTGAATGTAATGGATGACAGATCAATTTTTCTTTTATCCATGCGAATCTTTGAGAAAGGTGGAAAGTTTAACATTTTTTTTCCTCATTGATCAATTGCTTTAGGACTACACTGTGAAATATTCAATGAAGGTAAAAATTTTCAGGTGGTATTTGTTTCCTGTACATCGTTATTTATTGAGGATTGTATGCCTATTTATGCAAATGTTGAATGTTGTGAAAACTTTTTTGAATATTTAACATTAAAAAGAATAGAAAATTTTCAAAGATTTTAGGTTGGAGGTTGAGTTCTTGTGGGGTAGAGTTCCATGATCGCATATCTATGGGCCAGTATGTGTGTCCGCTGTGCCCTTATATTTTTATTTTTTGTTGTCCATCCACAGGTCTTTGTATGTTTTTCCTTGGATTTAATAAAATTTGAATCCCATTTCTCATGCAAAAATTATTCTGGCATTTGTAAACAGTATTGTTGATCATCGTATGAGATCAAGTAAATTTGGTCAATAAACAATCAATTCATTGGTAGTCAGTTTGAAGATTTTATGATCCAGACCAAATTGATCCTACACTGAAATCTAGTGCAATTCAAATGTATCTCAAAAATATATTCCAATCTGATATATTCATTCTTTCATTACTCAGTGTTCTTTTGGGCATCGTGAAAGAGATTATTCAAGTTTATGATTGGGACCTTTATGCAAATATGAATCTCATGTCCTAATCACGATATTAGAAAATTCTTCTGTTTTATACTTCTAGGAATTGTTTCATACTTAGTACATAGAAGAACCATTTATCCTATCTTAATGTTCAAATTTGCTCTTAAAAACCTTGTTCCAGCTTTTACTCTCTTATGGTCGCCCTGATACCAAAGGAATTCTTGCAGACAAAGATGTTATGCTTTCAGCAAAGTGTCGGGTATGGTTTCAGTAATGTCTTGTAAATTTCTTTTAATTGAAATATGAGAAGTACTCTGGTCATAATATGAACTGATTAGCACTATGTACGTTGCAGGCATTAGCTGAACTTCTTCCTTCACTGAAAAAAGCTGGTCATCGAGTTTTGATTTTTAGCCAATGGACATCAATGCTTGATATCTTGGAGTGGACTTTGGATGTGATTGGCGCTACATATAGACGTCTCGATGGAAGGTAATTCTCCTTCTCATGTCAATTATGGTCTAGTGTCTGGCACTATTTCTACATTAATAATATTTACAAGGTCATGGACTTCTGTACTAGTTGGGAAGTACTGTTTTATACTGCAAAATAGCGCATAAAACTGTTTTCTTTTGATGGGGAGCACATTTCAAGTAACTGATGACTCTGTTCTGAGGATATCATTTTCTAATAGTTTTCCATTATATATAATATACATTTAATTTATTTATGTATAAAGGTGATCGAGATTTTTGTTACCTTTTTAATTGGATAAAACTGTAAATTCCAGTAACAAACTGCAAGATAACTCTTGCTCTTTTGTTTGATAAGTTTGTTCTGCTTGACTGTGTCGTGTTCGAGAAAATTTCTTTAACCTGCTTGTTATCTCTGCCTCTTAATGTGTTTGTCTTGTACTTCATTGCATCATTTTTTGGTGTATGTCTATATTTTATGTCTGCATTAATCGATTCTAATGGCTAGAAACAATATGCAAATTCTTTCACCCTTAAACAATCCCCCTTTTCCGCTCTATCTCTCTTTCAACTGATGTTCGTGTATGAACTTCTTATGGCAATTTCTGAAGTACCGATGATTCATGTTTGGGCCAATGGATTTGATTGGCTTGGAACCATACATAAATTCTTTTTCCTCTTTCTGTGTGTGTAAGCACAAGGCAGCTTGGCTCCTGACTTCTGTTTATTGTTCATTTGGCTCGAAATCTTGTTTGCTTATAATTTTACTAATTTAATTCTATGAATACCTTTCTAATTGCAGTACTCAGGTGACCGAGAGGCAGGCTATAGTTGACGCTTTCAATAACGATACTTCCATTTTTGCATGCTTGCTTTCTACGAGAGCTGGAGGCCAGGGTTTAAACCTAACTGGGGCTGATACTGTCGTCATACATGACATGGATTTCAACCCGCAGATTGATCGTCAAGCAGAAGATCGCTGTCATCGCATTGGCCAAACAAAGCCAGTCACCATATACAGGTGCTTAAACATCCGACTGTTTCCCTTTTGCATAAATTTCACAATTCAGTTCTCCTAGTGTCGGAAAATTGTAGTGTACAGTTTCTCTTACCTGAAAAGTCCTATGCAGGCTAGTAACGAAGGGTACGGTTGATGAGAATGTTTATGAGATAGCTAAGCGGAAGCTAATTTTGGATGCTGCGGTGCTCGAGTCTGGCATGGAGGTCGATAACGAAGGTGACACGTCTGATAAAACTATGGGAGAGATATTATCGTCCATCCTTATGGGTTAGTAATCATATATGTGATAGCCTCTGCTAGAAACTTAGCCAACATGATGATCATCACATATAATCTTCTTTATCTTACAAATTTTTCTCTTGTAAGGTCCTTGTTGTATTAGTTAAAGCTTGTTGAAGAAAAGGAAAAAATCATTTATAGTTTGATGATAGGGCAGCAAATGCTATGTAGCCGTAAATCAAAAATAGATCCTGTAATCGTAAAACTCAATTAAGATAATTGATTAAAGAAATAGTGTCTTAGAATTTTCCTTTTTTTTTTTTTTTTGGGAAAAAGTATAAGTGCACTACTGGCTAATTTTATTCTGGGCACTTTTATGTCGAACATTTGAGTAAGTTTTCACTCCCATGAAGGGAACAACTTTACAATGAGAAACATTTTTAGAAAATTAATTAATTAATTAATTAAGCCTCTCCCCGAATTTGCCCTCTTTCATTTTTATTCGAAAAATGAAAAATTGCCAAGATGACAAATGGAATATGAATCTAAGTCATAGAAGATTGCTGAAATGGGTAAGCAATGCAAGTCCTAGTGTTACATGCTACGTATTAGGCTAGAATTGTTACATGTCTTTTAAGTTGGGAAATTTATCTCAAATTCTCGTATTAAATAATATGGGATGATATATTTTTACAACTTTTTAAATTAGTTTACAGAAATTTCATAGCTATTTGATGAATGATATAACAATTTGGGATGAGAATTTGGAATACAAATTTGGGAGTATCAACTTATATTACAATCACGTAGAATTGCTGTAAGAACCAAAATGAAGGAAGAAAACAAGAGATTACAAAAAAAAAAAAAAAAAAAACATGTATTGTACATCTTAAAAGGTAGTATTAAGTGATTATTGCAAATTATCTGTCAGAGGTGACGTGGCTTTTTATGAATTGGGCTATGAATTTTATAATTTGTGAGATACAATTTTAGAGATTTAATTTTTTTTAAAAAAAAATGTAGGAAACTATATATTACAATTAAGGTAAATATTGTTATTTTATAAAAGAAATTTGATGGCAAAGGGGCATGAATTCTTTTGAGCTAACCAATTTGATTCAATTGAACATTGTACTTTTTTTGATCTATTCCGTTAATTTACTTGAGAACCGAAAATGATTTAAACCAAATAAAAATTTTAAAAAAAAAAATTCGAAAGCAAAGAAATTTAGAAGTAAAAAGGTCATATTAGCTCATGTATGCTCAAATCAACATTTGAACCGAAACTGAACCAATTAATCTAAACTAAACCGAACCCCTTCAATTTAATTTTTACTCTTTCAAGTTTTATAAGAATTTGATTTACTTCGGTTCAATTAAATCAATTAAATCCAAACCCAACCTATCAACTCCTCAGAAAATAAATTGCTTAGGCATATGTTTTTATTTCACATAGTGAAACATTTACGCCCTGAATAATTAAAATTATTAATATCACAACTTCACAAAATTATCAATAATTTTTTTTTCTTTCCATTTTCATTCACAACCTTAATTAGTTATAAAATTACATCTAGATGAGAGAGACCTCGAGTCCAATTTCATCCCATTATTTAAAAAATATTGGACAATGAAAATACATCCTACACAAAAGTTGTTAGTTGGTATGTCTCTATATATACAAATATATATTTGTTCACTATATATAATTCCCTTGTCAAAGATATTGTCTTTCAGCAGCATCAAGCAGACAACAAACACACAATCTCTCTTTGTCTAGTGCTTTGAAAAAGCTAAGAGAATAGAAGCAATCAACCAATAACCCTAACCCTAATTGTACGTAAGTCTATTTCATGCAGGTGTTGGCCCGTGAATCGTATCCTATCTTCTCAACTCAACAACTAACTAGGAAATTACCATACAAAGGAAAGCACACGTTTCTTGTTATTTTGCTCCTCAAACAACCCACTCTTTCTCGGCAACAATACAAAACTAACCGTATAATTAAAATGGGTTTCTTTTTAAATTGGCAACGAATCATCAACAGTAAGTACTTTTCCTTCAATTTTGAAGTGTCTTTTTCAAACGAAATTTACATTGATTATTGTATAATATATATATTGAATAGAATAAGGACCATCCACCTATTGAATTTCCTTCTAATGTCTCTATCATTCACATGCACCGTATACCAGCAGGCAATTCACGTGCTTGTGTGCTCCATGCTTGCTTTCATCTGCGTTGATATATATATATAACACACACACATATGAGGACTGATAAACAGTTTGATAAATTTATACATATTATTACACTATTTATAAACCATTAGATTTATATATTTTCAACAATTTAAATTAAATTTAGCATATATATTAAATATAGTGTAATAGTTATATGTGTCAAATTTAATTTCAACTGTTAAAAGTATTTAAATTTAACAGTTAATAATAGATATAAAAATACGTATAAAAATATGGGTTATTGATCTTTCTCTTTTATATATATATGGAAAATCTAAATTAATGTAAAAATAATAATAAGTCAGATCAATATACATGTCTATTATGTATGGTTAAGTTACATATATATTGTTCTTTTCATAATTACACCTATTAAGATGTAAAATTTTTATGAAATTATAAATATAATCTCTTATGATTTGAGAAATATTCAAGATGATCATTAATTAGCACTACTATAAAATGGGTGAACGACAAAATAACCATTTTCATTTAGTAAAATCAATGTCTACAATGTTAAAAGAGAACCGATGTCAATATTATAACCATCTTTTTTACTAGCATATTCATTTTTATTAAAGAAAATATTAATAATAAAAAAATTTAGTTCATCCTATTTCAACTTTTTCATTAATTACAGATTTACAACAAGTATTCATTTCAATATTAGGTGGCAGACTTGTGTAAAATGTTTTTCTCAAAAAGTAATTTTTTTTTTTTAGAGTCATTGATTGAGACTATAACAATTTACAAGCGTATATATGACAATTTATCAATCAATTAATCAAAAGACATTTGTTAATACATAAAAAAGTTTAACAAAAATAGTTTTAACGTGTGTATATAAAATAATAAAAATATAATATTATGAATATTTTATCATATTTATAACGTAACTAAATATTTTTTTTATTAGAATATAAATATCGTCATATATATATATAAATATTTAGAGTACAGTATAATTATCATATTTTTTAATCCTCTAAAAAAAAATTCTGGCGTAGATGTAAGAAAAATTTTGGTGTACAGTATTAAAAAAAGACAATATACAAAAGAATATATATATAATTATTATTAATTAAAGAGAGAGGGACAGGCTCCCATACAATAAATATACATATAGAGAGGGACAAGGATATTGTCTTATGCGATGTCTTTTTTCGAATTTCGGGGTGGGCACCACGTCTCCTTGTAAAACAAAAAAGAAACTCATCACTTCATAATATACATTTATACATACATACATACATACATTTATACATACATACATACATACATATATATATATAAATATATATATATATATATCACTTCACACCCACCTTCCATTGCATTGGTGGATGCCAAGAAACACAACAAAGATAAACATGACCCACCAACCATTTATGTGTGAGAGTGATAAAATAAAAAGCTTTTGCATTTTTATATATATACACAAATATATATTTTTAATTTTTAGAAAATTTTTATAAAACAATTATCTTTACCCATTGAACACTTACAATATTGCTATTTTGATTTAATAACAGGTATATAATTTTAAATAAGAGTAAAAAATTTTACCGCAAAACATTAAATACTTATCAGTTATTGTTATTCAAATTCGAGATATTTGAAAGTGTTAAATATGTTTTAAATCACGTAAATTATACCAATAACAAAATAAATAGTTAGATAAAAAAATAATTATACTTATTAATTTAGTACTTATATGATATCAAATATTAGCACTATATTATATATGAGTCATCCTCGATTAGATGACCGATACTTACACACACTACATGTGTGTATAAATACCTTTAATTTGAAGAGAATTTTTTAAAATATATATATATGCCAAATTTTATTTTATTTTATTTTATTGTTAAATGTAATAAATATTAAACATTTATACCACACTCTCACTGAAATCGTTTGCAAATCACGCAGTTAATTAAATATAAATATATATCACATTCAAGTTTGATAATCAAAACCTCTCTCATATATCATCATTTACATCAATTCATTAATATCGACTAAATTTAAACTACATAAAACAAAAGCAACAATAACAACAATAACAATATAATTACTAAAAGGAAATAGAGAATTTTAAAATATCGGGGACAAATTAATATTTCCCATTCATATCAACATATAATTGAGATGTGATCAAATTTAATAAATATTTTATGGTATAAAATAATGTTGTTAATATTCTATGAGACATATATAGTATTAAAAGATATAAAATATTCCTAATACTATTATCTGTCAAATAGGGATATTTAGTTACAGGCTTAGAATTGTGCGGTGTGAATAAAGCATTAATTTGGTAGGCATATAGAATTTAGCCTATAGATATCATTTTCAATTATATTATTTAAGTTTCCTGCTTTATTAGGTATACAACATTATATATTAAAAATTAGTACAAAAAACAGAATTATTGCTAATAAATTTAATTGTCAAAGGCCCACGAAAATGATTGATTGCAAAAGGATATTGGAAATGTTATAGTAGTTAACTTTTTTTAAAAAGAAAAAGTTATTAATAATATTATGTTTGAAAATTAGTACCAAAAAATTATATCTATATCGATCAAAATTATTATTATGTCTAAAATTATTGTTAACTTTATGATCATTTTATTATTAATGTATAATGAAGATGTAATTATTACTTTTAGATTTTTGGAAAACTTGCAAATTTTAAAAAGGGAAACAGAAGGGCAGAGGCAGGTTGCTATGTATATATAGATTTGGTGAAGCTTTCAATTTTGAAGTTACATTTGTTGGCTAGTCACATTTTGTAATAGTGTTAGTATTATATTATTATTATTATTATTATTATTATTATTATTATTATTATTATTATTATATAAACATTCACACACACACATATATATTCTCCATGTATATTAATAAGATATATACTTTAATGAGAATGAAATTGACATCTTATCTTACAAAGAATTCTTGTAGATATAATTATATATAAACTAACTTTAACCTTATTTATTCATTCAATTATTATAAACTTTTTAGGAGAATTTATTATTATTATTATTATTATTATTATTATTATTATTTAGACGCTTACAACATTTGAGATTGCATTTCATATATACATTAATTATACTCTATTAATTACATTAATTATATGCATTAAATTTAATTTTAATTTTTAAGAGTATAAAAATCTAATGATTTATAATAATATAAAAAAATTGTATAAGATTAAAAGGTTATTAATTCTATATATACATAAACACACATATATATACCATATATGTACACATGCATCTACATTTGCTTGTACAATATATATATATATATATATTAATTGAATATCATCTAAATTATATGCTGTACAATTCATTTATGTTTTAATAAAATGAAACTATATTATTATCTAGGGTATTGCCCAAATTCTAAAAAAATTTAATTAATTACATATTTTTTATTTAACTTTTAGCTGCCACATATATTATTGAATGTCTCCCATATAATTATAAAAAAATTTCAATTTCTTTATTTATTTATGTAATTGTAAACTTTGTAGTATTTTCTTTCTCCTTTTTTGGTTTCTATATACATCATAATAGAGTGGGAGATTTTTAATAGAAAATAAAAAATGGAAAATATATATCTACGTAATCTGACCGGAGTTATTGGAAAGAAAAATATATGAATAAACATGCATGCATATAAAGATAAAAAGAACCTATAATTTATAAAGCTACAAGCATCTTAAACAATATTTTCAAATTTTAAAGAATTACATCAATTAATTTTTCTAGAAGTTATAAATAGAAATTTTAGAGAAAAAATAGACTCAAATTTAAACTTTCTACACTATTTTGCTGCATTTTATACAAATTTTTTATATTTTTTTGTTGTTAAATTTGAGTAAATCTTATTGATTTGAGCATCAGATAATTATCATTGGTATATAAATGCCTTCAATATGCTATATGTAAAATTAAAACAATACTATTGATATCATTAGATTCAAAAATAAAAAAATTTTAAGAATGATTATATAAGTAATATTGTTGTAGGGTCACTTTCATCGTTATTGGCAATAAATAAGTATGCCGACACTAAATTTTTCTTTAAAAATATTATTTATTTTTAATATTTTTTTAAATAATAACAAAAATTAATCATATATTTAATGAATGAATTATTATATTAATAAAATATTTATATCTTTTATAATTAATAAAAAATAAATCAAATATCATAACATGTCTAGTTTGGTTATTATTCTGGCAACCACACTTTTGTAGTTTATTTTACTAAAAATAATATTGAACTAATTAATTGACAAATGATTACGTGCAATTTAAATTTAGGAACATGTTATTAGATTATTTTAAAATGTAATTATTGTGAAATCTACGTAAACTTGATTACTTAAAAATCCAATGCGTCCCACACATATCCTTATTAGAACAAGATTTTAACATTATTTTTTTTTAAAATGATTTTGTTTATGAAAGATATAATAATAAACGTGTGTGTATATAAGTTAGTTTTTTAAGATATACTTACATTTATTAAGACACGTGTTTAAAATATTGTAAATACAAATACTAATCGTAAATAAAATTTTTATGATAATGCTCATATTAACATGTTTAATATCTTCAACATCATTTTATTGATAATATTTTTATTGTTGATTAAAAATAGTGTTGTTTTTATGTTTGAGAATACGAATATTATGTTCTTAAAATATGATCTAATATAAATTTTATTTTTAATAATTTAAAAATTACTTATTTAACTCTCAATTTATTAAATAGGTTGTGTTCATGACTAATATTAAGTAGTGTTTGTTTTTTTAGTTTAAAGACTGAATATGGATAAAATGTGAATTTAACTAAAATCTTAATTTGATTGATGTATTTAATTTTTTTTTATCTTAAGTATTTAATATATATATTAAGCTGTTTATTTTTAAAAAAATAAAAAATTTTAAATTAATATATTAGCATATATGTTCAAAAAATCTTTAATCTTCTTTTATTGCTCATTAATTTTTGAAAATTAACCAAATTATTACATAAATAGATAAATTTAGAATCAAACAATATTGTGAATGACATGTTTTGAATACATTATCGATATTAAATGAGAGTTAAATAAATAATTTTTAATTATTAAAAATTGAAATATATATTTAATAATACTTTAAAGGTTTATCATTTTTTTTAATTTAAAATATAAAATATAAAAAATTTTATTATTGTAATTAGTTGACAAATGACTTGACAATCAAACAACCTATGCAACTGAGAAGAGCACATGTTAACAAATAATAATAAGATAAGTTAATGTGTCAAAAAAATAAAAATTAAAATAGAAAAAAGAAAAGAGAAATTAAGAATTGATGTGATGCTGAATGGGACCCACGTATTTAGCTAGATATGGTGGTTAAGAAGAAGAATCAATTTGACTGAAGAGGACTGAGGAGTCACAATCAACTACACCGCCACTTGCATAATATTTGACCTTTCATCCAATCCTAGCCGTTCAATTTACATTTAAACTTGATCAAGGATGTGATGTGAGAAAATGGATCCTACTTATAGGGTGAGAGCTGTGTTCTCTAAACCTATAAATTAGCTGAAAAAAATTTAAGATTAAATTCACTTTAATCTTATTTTATTCACAAGGACAAATGCTACCTTACTTGTTTTTGGTCCACTTACTAAGGTGCCATTTATTAATTAAAATTTAAATAATTAAAAATTTTAAATATACTTGGTGTATATATATATACGTATATATAAAAGAAAAGATCATGATCTCATTTTTACATAATTTTTATATAATTTATAAGCCGTTAAATGTAAACATATTCAACAATTGATATTAAATTTGACTTCGTAATTTATATATAATTAATGCACCGCAATTAATGAATATATTAATATTCAATCTCAACTATTAAATGTGTTTAAATGTAATGACTTATAAGTAATGTAAAAATTTGTATAAAAAAAAAATGTCCCTAATCCTTCCCCTATATATATATATGTTACATTTATATATATATTCATTTTATATTTGTATTGCTACAAAATTTAGATGTTAGTAAGATTAAATCGTTTATGAAATAATATTTTCTTATCTTGTATATTTCTTGGGATTTTTTGTAATTAAAACAACATTTATCATTGAGCAACATATAATCTTGCATTTCACAAATCTCAGACTACAAATGAAATGATTATTATAGATGCAATGGTTGATGAACACTCGTCTTCTACTTAAAGATTGTTAAGGTCAGAGTGCTAAACTATTTGGCATGTTGTACTAATTTTTTATGAATGTAATGATTTTATGGGTGACAATAGTATGCTCAAAGTAATATTTTTCTATTATAGATGTTTTGTAGTATCAAAACACTTTATTGTTGTTTTGATGATCATTGGCAGTTCAATGATGAAGTGTTTTAGTGTTTTTTTTTTCTTTTATTGTTTGATGATTGTATTTTGATCATTATTTGATACCTTATTTTGGAGCTTTGAGATAACTGCTTAATTTTGATGAATTATTTTTTTAGATTACTAATTCTTTCTTTTAATTAAATAAACCATTTTGTAGTCATTGCTATATTATTCTAATATTCACTTTTTGTGTTTTTTGGTCAATTATAAACAACAATAACATATTTGTATAAATAACCTTTCTTAAATTTATTAAATGTTTCAAGAGTGAAATGTTCCAGAGATATAACGAATATTATTAATTAAATATATATTTTGAAACAAAACTAATAGTAACTTAACAAAATAGTAGTTATTGTGATACCCTTTTAAAGTTCTTTCAGTTAATGATTCATTTTGAAACGAAATATTTTCCTAACAAGGCCAAATAGTAACTAATAAAATAATAGGTAGTTATGTGATACCTTTTTAATGTTCTTTTAGTTAGTGATTTATTTTGGAAAGCAATCCAATTGTCTGATATGAAGCAAAATATTAGGTAATTCACCAACATTTACCTTTTAAGTGTACATGTTTTTTATTTTATTCAAAATTTTAGATTTTAATAGTCTCAATTTGATAAAGATTGCAACTGAAACTTTTGTTGATTAAAGCAAATTTTGATATAAAAACCTAACCATGTTCATACATTTTTTCAATCTCTACTTTCAGTGTTTAAGCTTGAATAAAGGAATAAAGGAAAAAAGGAAGATGAAACAATACAAATGTGAAAATAATTTTTTGGATGGAGAGGAAAAAAAAATGCAGAGAATATAAATATGTTGTGAGGGTTATAGTTTGAATATTAGGAGATATAAAAAATAAAAAGTTTAATTCTCAAAATTTTGGAGTGCAAAGAGTAAGAAGGGTGTGGACAATAGTTTCATGAGTTGATATAACTCTACACTAATGTGTTACATTAAATTGTTCTTATAACGAAGTT
Organism: Azadirachta indica; assembly: GCA_022749755.1. Lineage (NCBI taxonomy): Eukaryota > Viridiplantae > Streptophyta > Magnoliopsida > Sapindales > Meliaceae > Azadirachta > Azadirachta indica. Next base: position 2,294,362 of record CM040443.1, read on the forward strand.
ATTTGAAGTTTAATTTCTTTAAGAATTTAGAGGGGTCATATATTTTGTCAACCAAATTCATAAGACTTAAGTACATTAATGCTTCATATCAAATTCATTTTGTGTTTAATTTTTAAAAAGTTTGCTCATTACAACTCATAAGTTCATTAAACTTATGTCATACGATGTTGTGTTATGAAACTTTTTGAAAAGAATTTAAAATTATTCAATTAATTAAAATTATTGAAGTATCAATAATTTTGATTTTATACAACTAATATTATGTTTATGGTATTGTTGAAATTTGTAAAATTTTAAATTACTTTTAACTATTTTAGTTAGTTCCTTATGTTTTTATGTTAGCCTATTCGGGGCTCACCAACTTTTCATACCTAAAATGTGAAATTAGACTAAATTAATGTAGATTATCACGTTGTATCACCCTAATCTGATTCATTTGACACTTCGAGAAAGATTATTTTACAAATATACACGAAATTTAGTATACATATGTATTAATTCATGTGCTTTTAGATTGTGACAAAGATGTTTTAAATTTGAAAAGTATATAAATATGTTATGAAATCAATAAATGTAAAATAAGTATTTAAATTTAAAAATAAGTAATTACATTCATGACATTAATTTTTACTATAACTATATTTTATCGATGTGCCTTTAAAATATAGCAACTATAGACCCCTAAAATTTAAAAAAGTATATAAAAAGTTTTCACATACTGTTCTTGATATTTTCCAAAACCATATATAAAGAGAAAATATGACGTAATTTATAGGTATCTACCCTCTAATTTAACAGAAACTCAGTTCTCATTTATTATAAGGGTAATAAGAATATTTTCACCTAGATAATACCACTGATACACTCAGCCTTATTTGTATATGCTTTCTTGCTTACATAACCTTCTTTTCTCTCTTTTTCTAGAACCATGTAAACACAAAAAATTAGAAATGAAACCGCTATCCTTGCAACCAAAATGGGAAAATCATCAATAAGAATTCAACTAATAGACTTACTTAAAGATGTATAGGTGGACGAAGACGAATTTGGAGGGAGATTTTGTGCCAAACCAACTCATACTATGAAACTACTAATATGATCAGCTAGGTTTCAGATATGTATACATATATATATATATATATATATTGAAGATTAAATTTTGCATGAAACCAATTGCTATAAGCTAGGTTTAGCTCCAAAAGAGAACACAAACAAAAACATATTACTAAGGTTCTAGGTTTGTTGAAGAATGAAGCAAGCTCTTGGATTCAACTGTTGCAAGGTAAGATTTGACCATTTATGGTGCTGATAGCTTTAATTATATTTTTCATATTAGTAATTTGGCTTTAATCGAACAAATTTTGCTAATTTTTATAGTGCTTATAATTAACCTTAGTTCTATTCTTTTATGGGTTTTTTTTGCTCATTTCGTACTTCACGATAGGTGAGTTTGTTATACTTATTTGCTAGTTTTTATTTCAAAACGCATGCTAGTTGTTTATAAAAGAGATTTTAATCAATTAAGTGTTGTTGCAATCAATTTTGGGTTTAAATTTTGAGCTTATTTGTTGAGTTTAATGTGGAGTTTCTATTATTCAATAGGATTTCAATTTTTTTGTATTGAAATTCTATTTGAATTGTGGTTTTGATTTTGAGAGATATTATAATCGATTAATTGCTATTTCAATTAATTTTTTGGTTTAAGTTTTAAACTTATTTTTTGATTTTAATGTGTGGGGATTTAATGTAAATTTTTTATTATTTAATAGGAGTTCAATTTTGTTGATATAGAATTTTGTGTGAATTATAGTTTTGATTTAATTTTCATCCAATTGATTTAGTATTCTCTTTTAGGTCAGTTCATTATGCTTGTTTTATATTTTTTGTCTCAGAATTCATGCTAATTGTTTATAAGAGAGATTGTAATAGATTAATATTTTTTGCAGTTCATTTCTGGGTTTAAGTTTTGATCTTTTTTGTTTAGTTCAATATAGGATTTCTATTGTTCAAGAGGAGTTCAATTTTGTCGTTTTGATGTTTTGTTTAATTTGTGGTTTTGATTTAAATTTCTACAACTAATTTATTTCTATTTCAATTGGTTTTCTTAGATTTGTATAAATCATTTAAGCCTTATTGTGCATGATGATTTGGCATGGTTGTCCATTTTCAACACATTTATGATAACAATGCATTTTGAAGTGTCTTCAAAGATGCTTTGGATTTAAGCTCAGTTTATTGGTTTTGCTAAATATAATGTAAGCCTGTTTCATTATATAAGGCTGGTTTATTTGTATTTTGAACAAAATCTCAATGTTTAAATATAATGTATTTTAAACACATATGTGATTTGGATGAATTATTTAAGCTATTTATTGTTTTTGCTAAATGTAATGCTCTATCATTTTATATGTAAGTAATTTTTCTTATTTAATATGCACATATTTTAATTTTTTGAGTTAAGACACCAAGATTTTTTTTTTTTGGCAAGATAAGGAATATAGATATATATTATGAAATTTAGGGTACCCTTTATGATATTACCAAAGTTTGTTGTGACTTTTATATAGTGACTATACTTTAGACCAATGACAAAATAGTGTGTTGGGATAAGAAAATTGTGTGAATAGGGTTTTGCTAACTCTAAAATCGAGGCCCGTGATGGGAAGACTAAAATGCCAGTCTAGATAAATGCTAAGTTGCATCCATTGTTTCAGAAGGTTGACAATAAGGGAAGTAGTTATATCAAGTTCTTTCTTAAATAAAGTAAAATCCAATCATCCCCACTATAGTAGGTTGTTCAAAACTAGTTTGTCATGAACATTATAGGTGTAGTAGATCACAATTAGGGTGATTTAGATAATGCTAATGAACAAAGAGTTGATGTTAACCAAGTGGAGCTAATTGTCATGAAATATACTTGACCCTAGTTGAAGAAGATTTTTACTAGAAGACAATAAGCAAAATCAAACCAAGCAATTAATAGAATCATAAAGACCTACATACAACTGGTGATGAAGAAGAGAATATCATGGTGCATGATGTTGAAATAGTTCAAGAGATGGATGATTGAGTTCACATACGGCTTTAATGTAAAGGACACAACAAGAATATAGTATAGCCAGATTAGTCAAGGGTTCGATTTTTCTGTGGATGCAAATAAAAATAGACACAGCAAATGAGACACACTTTTAACAACTTAATTCAATTCAAGAAGGTCTTGAAAGTGCATGCCATTAAGAAAAGGTTTAAGCTAAAGAGCATGAAGAATAAAAAGTCAAGGGTTACATACAAGTGTGCTTGGAGAAATTGTAAATGGAGAATTCATGTAAGCTCAACAAAGGATAAACTTTCCTTCTAAATGAAGGTTTTGAAGCCTAACCACACATCTTGATAACTATTCATGACAATGCTAATATGTGTGCATTTAACTGGTTGTGAAAAGTAATAAAATAATAAGTAAGAGTGTCAAACCTACGAGGATTTATTTTTCGAATTAAATCTAAGTATTATGGCTATGACAACCTAATTTCATTTAGGCAAACTAATTTCATGAACAAATTCAAAAATAAAAACATAATCAAATAAAAAAATTAAATTAAAGAAAATAGAAATTTCTATGATAATTTTTCTAGGTTATTAATTTCACATACTTAACCTCATATTTTTCCTAATTAACAGTTATTAATGCATTTCGATTTAATTCACTAATCAAGGGATATAAAATGACTCGTTCCCTCTTTCAAGTGCCGAACAAAGTTTTATATATAACTAATCATGTCCATATCTTATTTGACTCAATTAAATTATACATTCGTTATGTTCTACGCATAATTAACTGCTAAGGACTTGATCACCTCTTGGTCTCATAATATTCTAAGTGTCAATTTGATTATCTAGCTGTTAATCTCCTCTCGGTCTCATAACTACCCAAAATTGTATTTCCTTAATTCGACAAACAAATTAATCTCTCCCAAAAATCAATTTATTCATCATCAATCAACTAATTCATCAATTAACAAATTAAAGGCATTAAGCAGAGGTAAATACAAGTGAATAAAATTGTACTAATATTAACAAAATGCTAATCAATCAATAAATAGTTCAACTAAGTACATCAAGTTCCTAAAATATAAAATTAAGCTTAACATAGAAGAATCCATGACAATTATAATCAAGAAATTCATAAATGTAAACATAGTCTAAAACAATATTACAAAATATAAATTTCAAGACATAAAATGAAGGAAAAAAGGAAACTCAGATTGACAGATGCTCGAAAACTCCAATTCTTCAAGAATCTGCAAATAATTTTTAAAAAATTGTTAAACTCAAAGTCTTTCTCACTAGAAAATTCAACTCATCCCCCATCCTTGTGTTTCTCACTCTAAAAACCCTCTTTTATACTTAATAGTAGCTGCCTATATTAGAAAACACTAAACCCTTGGTTTTTTAAAAATCTAACCATTTAAAATTGATCCAATAATAGAAAACATATGTGAGACATCATTTGAATTGCATGAGGCACGGGTGTACAACTGAGGTGGTGTAGGCACGCTATGATGCTGATGGAGAATATGTGTGACATTGTTGCAAGCCTTAATGTCGCAGGTGCATTGCACTTGCTGCATCATTCTTGATACTTCATTGCTTTTGTTTGCACAGTGAGGTAGAGAGCCTGGCACAGGCGTACCATAACTACTGCTTATGACATAGTATTTTAAAGTTTTGAATGTCTAGTTTCCAACGCAACAAATAGAAAGCAATTCTAAGTAGTATGGACAAAACTGTAATCATTTTGGTAATTCATACTTAGGATGATAATTTCTACTCCTTTAGCCCAATTTGCACTAAATTCTCCTCAATTATACTTTTCTCGCTTTCCTATATATAAAAATATAAATTTACTACATAATTGCTCGAGTTTGGGGATATTTTACATATATTTAAGCTCAAATGTTATTAGTTTGTGAGTAAAATACTCACTTATCAATAACTATAAGGGAACATTAGAATGGATCGCTGCCTAGTTCTTGATTTTGTTCAAAACCAATCTAAAATTAAGCATAAAAGTTTTAGCTAGAGAGTTATTGAGGTTTTATTAACATCTAATGAGGTTGTATAGTGAAAAAGTAAAGGTTTTGGAGTTATTAGGTCCTTATCACAAGTCATTGTATACTAAACTCACTAGGTATATAGTGGTGCTCAACAAAACTAATCTAAGTACTATAATGAACCTTTAATTAGAATAGGTAAACCATTTGTCAAGGTCGAATTTCAAAAGCTTTTTTTGTTAGTTTTAATGCACAAAGGAGAGGCCTCTTCAAAGAGTGTAAAAAATTTATTGGGATAGATGGATGTCATATAAAGAGTCTATATAAGGGTGTTTTACTAGTTGTAATAGCCATAAATGTAAACCATGGTGTAGATCCATTGGCACTAGCTATTGTTGATAATGAGAATTACCAGTCATAGTTATTTTCTATGTAGAGATTGTATCGGTAGTTTGGGAACAATAGTGATAAAGATTTATGCTTCATGAGTGACAAGCACAAAATGGTTATGTTTGTATTAAAGTAGTACTTTGCTGAGGCTTTAAAAAAGTTTTGTTACATGTAAATTTATGTTGATTTCAAGGTAAATTATCCTAATGTATTGCTGAAAAAGAAGTTATATGCAACTTATAGGCCTGAAAATTAAAGGCAATTCAATAAAGTTATAGAAGAAATCAAGTATGTCACAAGAGCATATTATAAGCACCTTATGAACATTTCACTTGGAAATTGAGCCAAGCATACCTTTATACCATATATAAGGTATGCTTCTATTATTAGTAACATGAGTGACAATTATAACAACTAGATAAATTAGTTCAGAAGATCTTAATTATGAAGATGTGTGAAGAAATAAGAAAAAGAACCATGAAGTTGGTATATCAAAAATATATTAATGCACTAAAATAAAAAAGATAATCTATTTCTTTTAGTAAAACAGAGACTGCAAAAGGTAAGAGAGTATACAAGTTACATGTTGTCTTGAAAAAACAACAATTATGAGATAGTGTTTGACAACACAAGAGTCAATGTGATATATTTGAGCAAAAAACAAAGTTATTAAGGTCAGTGGTAAGTGTCAGGCTTGTATGCAATCATGTTGTATACTACATTGATATAGATAAATTCAATGTAGAGGATTATTTTGATCAGTTATTGTAGAAATATGCATTTGTTATGATGCATAGTGAGCAACTCAATCAACTGCCAAAAGAGATAATATGGTCATTCATGACCTGTAATGATATACAGCCACTAAAAGCTAAAAGGTAAGTTGATAGGTCTGAGTTTGTTAGAAAAAATGGTTACTGATATGTCTAGTTAGATGTACTATTTGAAATTAATAGGGCCATAATAGGATTATTTGTGACAAAGAGAAATTTTCAAGGTATAAACCATATTCAAAGATTGAACAAGTTAGTTGTGAATTCTTGTCAATCATGAAGTTTCATTTCTTAATACAATTAGTTAACATTTCATGAATTTACGCAAGTAATCATAGATGCAAATGCTCATACTATTTCAAACTTTCAAGTACAACTATCAATTAAATCAAATGTATCATTAATTAAGTGGTGTAAATCTATTATGATGCAAATATGTTAAGTTTTATTATGTGAACCCACAATTTCTTATTCTTTTACCTTATTCCAACTTAGTCTCATATTGGTTTTGTACAACACTTGCTAGAGAGTGTTAATATCAATGAGACACTACATCCAACATTGATGTATAAGTCAAACTATTTGTTGTACAACACCAAAATGTAATCATAGATGGTAGCTTAGAAACTAATTAATAAACAAATAAATAAAGGATCAAGCATACTGTGTTTTTAGAATTTCATATGATCTAATGTTTGTTTTGGATAGCATAAATCATATTAAGCATAATCTTATAAGTCTATGTCATAGTGATTTCTAATACTCTTGTATTACTATTATTTTTAATTATGAGACTTATCATTTACTATTTTTGTTTAAAAGGAAAGGTTGGCAAGCCTTATGAGCTACATTGTACTTGTTGGGTTTAAATTTCATATGGTGAATATACTATTGAATAGTGTTTTTAAAAATTCAATTGCTCATTTGCTATTTTACAATGCAGCGATTCAAGTATGCTTTTTGATATTCAATGATTGTTGGAACCAAGCATTTTTTTATTCATTACTTCTTATTGTTATCATTAATTTTGTTCTAAATTACATTTCATAACATCTTTACTTTAAAAGATTATATAATCATTAATGTCATTTATAAGGATAAAATATCAACTTACATATTGCATGAATTTATTTTCTCATACCACTTACAAACATATAGTTATTAATATATGAGCGTAAGCAATTTCCCTTGTGGATTTGTTGTTGTATGTGCATTATGAGAAGACACGCACATGTAGCATTAGTTTTATAACTAAACTAATTGATGTGGACATGTCAATTTATATGTCCATACTTGTGCATTGTGAAGCCTGTCATGTCCGCCCGCCATTGAGGATAGGTTTACACGGTCAACTTACCTTAAAGAAAATAAGATGCATCTTAGTCATAAGTTTAAACTTTTGGCCTAATAGTAAGTGTTAGATATTAACAAGTGGTATCAAAGTAAGATCATTGGTTTGAGTCCTTTTAGGGTATTTGCTAGTGGGGAGATTATTTCTATATCTACGCTAGCAATTTCCTTTATGAACTTACTGTTGCATATGCATTATAGGGGTACTAATATATATGGCATCAGTTCTTACTCGACCTAACCAATTGATATTCATGTGTAAGCTTGTAGAGCCATATGTGTATATTGCAAAGCTCTTCGCATCTGTGCACCATTTACTATAGAGCTCTATGATACCATGCCTTAAAGAAAATACAGTATACCTTAATCATATGCTTAAGTTTTTGGCTTACTAACAAATGTTTGATCCTAATAATAGCAAGAAATTATTCATAATACAATGCTTATAAATATTTAAGCCAGCCACCCTTCGTTTTTCACAAATCAATGCAATTTTCTTTACAAATGAACATCATTTATCAGTATTTTTAGTTTCTTGAACATCTTTTTACGTAATGGTGCTCACTAATAACATTTTCATCCTTCACAAACATTACACCGTTATTAAATCATGCTCTTAAGGATTAGAAATTGAAATAGGTACATTCATCATACCAACAATAATAGCAAATCTTGTTAAGATTACCCTTTATTCAAAAAATCTACTTGTAGACTTTTTATTGCACATGCATAATTTCTCCTCAAATTTTATCATGTTGCCATTTACTTTTATTCTTTACTACTTGATGTTTATTTTGCTTGATATTGAGTTTGAAGATGCCATTGTTGGAATTTCGATGTGTGCTCGATGGGTAGTGCTTTTGGTACTAGTAATGTTGTTGAAAGAAGCTTTGGTTAGTAGTGTTTTGAGAGCTATAGTCGGGTGTTGTTAGTTTGTTGTGTTTTTGAAAAAAGTCGGATGCTAACATTTGGAAGCAATATTGGCAATATTGTGCCAGTTAAGTTGCAATGTTTGGAAGTGATATTGGCAATTTTTAAAGGACTTTATTAGCAGTGTTCATAAAGTAACATTCGATGTATCTATACTAAAGTATAAAGCAATTATCATGGTGTATGCACTATTTTATTCTCATTGTATAATTTCAAAGATTTGACAGTAAGTTGAGAATTGCAAGTTTTAGTTTCACATATAATTAGGACAAAATTAATTCTTCACCCAAATTTGTAGAGCAATATTCAATGTATATATACTGAAGTAATGGGAAGCATTTGCAATGGCGACATAGATTATCTCATTCTCCTCATTATATATTTTCAAAGATTTAATAGTACATTAAAAATTACAACTTTTTAATTTGACATACAATGAGGACAATTAACTTTTTACCCAAAACTACAAACTAATTATGATAAAGTGAGTTTCTATTAAATAAAAGGATATATATCTGTGAATCACGTTATACTTTCTCTCTGCGTTCTTTTGGCAAACCATGGAGAGATGTATGAACTGGTGAGATAAAATTTTTTTACAAACTTTAACAATTAGCCATTATTTATCTTGCTTGTTTATTCTTGTTGCTAAACAAGCTCAGATCATGTCATGAGATGAAGGTTGGAGTAGGCCAAATTATACTCTATAAGAGTAAGGATATGCTCCTATTAAAAGTTTTATTATTTGTTATGGTAGTATCTAAGGTCTTAGCAATCTTAACAAATCAAATACTATTAATTTTTTATCCCTTGTGTTTCATGAGTGAGGTACTAATATAACTACTTAAATTGTTTTCAATAATTACTTGATAATTATACGAATAAATTCCTAATTTAAATTATATTTGGCAATAAAACGTACTTAATATTTCATGATTTAAGTTAGTACCTTGGTTCACTAAAATAAAACACATTCAAAATAATTTTTTATAACAAATATGTGCTTTACATATTTAATCATCACATATAATATATATAACTTATTTTTATTTATCTAAAAATCATTTTCTTTATTATTTAATAAGATGTTAAGTCACAGTTGTCAAAATTATTTTTCATTGCATAAATAATATTAAAAATCTATATTATAAAGGTTGTTAAAGAATGATTTTTACGATGCGTACGGCTTTAGTGACCACCACGAAGTATTATCCTATTTGGCTCGAAAGCCTATAATTTTGTCTTTAAAAGGGGCAATTGTAGGTTTAGGAGGATCGTCTATCCTTATGTATACTAAGGCTAACCTTACTCTAACCAATGTGAAATAATTCTATTCCCAATATAGCCCTTCAGTCAAGGGTAGACTGTATTTTTTTAAGGTTTCAGTATGAGACTCTCATAAACAGCGCTATATGTTAAAGCAAGATTTTCACTCTACATGCGACGGAGCAGGTTGGCCACCACGAGAATTATTTGCTTATTTGAAAACTCACTACAATTCACTAGATAGTTATTGACTCTTTCTTTCAAACCTTTTTAAGATAATATTGTCAAGTCATGGTAGAATTCTTATGTTGAGATTGTCTTTTACAACAACTAGCCCCTCCAGTTTCTAATAGTAACAAATCATCAGTTCATATCTAGAAACTTGGTGTTTTAAGAACTTTTAGCTTATAGTTATCAAGCATACATAAATTCATAAATAGCACTCAACTCAATTTTTAGAGCAAAAATAATGCTCAGCTCAACCTTTTGGAGCATAAAAGTGTTCAACTCAGCTTTTAGAGCAAGAATATCAGCTAAGTTCTTTTTCCTTTTTTCTAAGTAAAAAGAATATTGGCTCAATTCTTTTTTCTAAGCAAAAGAATATTGGCTCACTTTTTTTTTTTTAGCAAAAGAATATCGTTCAGATCTTTTTTTCGAGCATATGATTACCAACTTAATTCTTTATTTCTAAGTAAAAGAATATTGGCTCATGTTGCTTTTTCATTTTAGTGTTGCTCTTTCATGTTGGATCAACATATTTCAATTCCCAACAAATTCCATGCATGCAGGCTTTGTAAGTACACTACTTCATTGCATATTTCCATGTATGAACATCCATTTATGCTACTGCATGAATATTTTTATGCATTGTTTTTATCCATGAATTATGATTACACTAAATTATGTACTTGCACATCCATGTGTTTTTGCCATTTTATGTGGCATTTTCCTTGTTGTTGCTAGAGTATTACTTTGAGCAACAGTAGTTACAAATTGATGTTACTTCTGAAGTTTAATCTCTTAATGTTGTTATTGTTGACTCTATTGAAATTGCAGTTGAGTAGCAAAACTATTAGCATTGCTCATAAAAACTAACATAATTAAAATAAAAGTCTTGGTAAACAAAGAACCAAGGTTAAAAGTTTGTGTTGCACTATCAATGAATGTCTTTCTTCCAGCTTTATCTTCTTCAAAATTATGATAATTCTTTTCAATTGTGCTACCTAAGTCCATATTTTGGTAGCTATTCCTAATAACCTCTCGAACACTTTAAAAAAGAGTTGGTTTATTTACAATAAAAGATCTAACAAAGCCTAGAATTATAGGAGCACCTTTAATAGAAAAAAACATCCATTGTAAAAACTTTAAAGCATTAGAGATTTAACTTCAATCTTAAAGCTGTATGTAGCTATGGCTTTCTTCACTTGCACTAGTAGTACCATCTATAAATGTAGTAATCATCAAATAAAAGTTTGATCTATAAAGCATTGTAAAACTCTGACCATAAATACTCATATTAGCACGAGAAACTTGGCTATCAATAGTTGATGGGCTTATGAGCAAAAATTAAATAGTTTTATAAGCTTTTGTAGTTCACATAATATACTCTTGCCTTTATTGTGTGAGTACAACAAGTTGAAAATGCATAGGTCAAAATACTTTTGATAGCTAAAATGCTTATGATGGTTCAAAGTCTGACATTTTACGAAAACAAGCATGAGTAGGTAGTTGTAGGTGTACACTTAATTTCCATAAATATTTGTTAACGAATCCCTTTATGGTTGAATTCTATATTTGCTATTTTTTTCTCTCGGAATCGACATCAATTTTCCTTGTTTTGTAGATGAAATCTTTGTGTGCTTCAGAGACAAATACTAGTAATTCATAAGCATCATGTTGTTGTCAGCAAGTGCAATAGATTGGGGGAGCCATCCCTAGTTATATGTAAGTTGACAACTTTTATTTGACAATGAAAATTATGATTGATCCTATTTTTGGACATAATATGAGTATCCAAGTATTGAAGTATACATGTTATGGCTTTTATAGATCAGCATACTCTAACCATTATGGCATTTAAGAAAGCAAAAAGAAGGCTAGCTATATTTGCCACATTCTATATACATTTGGTAGATTCTTACAATTATGCTATAATGAAAAGATTATTCAAATGAATGTCATTATAATATTTGGCATTGCTACAACTTCTACACTTTTAACAGGAAAATACTTGAGCAGGAAATGTCAATTCATACAAGTGAAGAACATCACCAGTGAGTATCTCAAATGTTACTTCTCTACTTAGAGTTATAACAAAGTACCAATCCATCACTCGTAATGAAAGGCCTACAATTTCAAAAATCTCGACACCGTTGTGTGATGTGTTAAAATTGAAATCTCCACTTTTTGCAAAAGCTTCTATCCTTCTGTAGTTGATTAAAGGAACTAGAATAATGTTGTCTTTTTCGCATTTTAGTTGATATTCCTAATAACAAGGTTTTACTCCTCAAGAAACAATCATAAAAACATAGTGAGTATTTAACTATTTCAAAATGTTAACAAATCTCCTGAAAACTTGAATTTAATAAAACCAATAGAGAAAATAAACAATTTAAACATATTACAAACTAAACTTCCTTGATTTATGTGCAGCAGGAAGTAATTTTTTTTTTTTGTAACTCTTTGATGGAGTAAACTAGAAGCTTTATTTGGATATATACTTCGCTTAATCTTGAAAAAGAAATCAATTTTTCTTTTTCTTCTTTGTAATTCTTGGTGATTGCTTATTTAACTTGCTAGAAGTAAAATAAACCATCATATTCCATGCATTATTGCCATATTTGATAGCATTATGGCACTGTAAATAGCTATTCTTCCAAGAATGCCTTACATATTTCTTTTTCTCTCTTGGTGATTGCTTATTTAACTTTCTAAACGTAAAATAAACCATCATATTCCATGCATTATTGCCTTATTTGATAGCATTATGGCACTGTAAATAGCTATTCATTCGAGAATGCCCTACATATTTCTTGAGGCCATATCCTTCAAAGAGCTTCACAATAATTTTTATTTTTCATTTAAATTAATCTTTTCATATTTGAAATAGATAGCCAAAACTCATCCAACTCTAAAATAAAATTTCAAAACCAACTTATTAATTTATTTTTGTGGGATAATATCACATTCCTCCTTTAAGGTTTAAACTTGTATTACTTGAAGAGAAAGAATAGAGATTGTATCATATACTTCCCTCATGATATTAGTCAACTAATCCAAAATATTATATTTACTCAAATGCCATTATTTATTTTTTATTAACAAATAATATTTTTATTTTAACAATACGTATTCTTGTCCTGTTGTGGTTAGTTAATTCAAATATACAACTAAACAAAATGACTATAGAATAAAAGATAGGAAACTTAAAAATTTAATTTGAAGTATCAATTCTGTTCTAATAAGTATTCTTCAAATGAAACATCAGAGACGTTAATAAAATTGATTAACATATTTTTTTCTAACTTCCTTTTCATTGACTATGTATAGATTTGGGAAAGTGAAGTTTTCTTCTTCAGACAAAATAACAAATATGAAATAATGATTTTATATGCATTTATATTTACGCTTAACAGTCAACTAACGGTTAAATATAATTACAAGAGAGGAAAGTAATACGGTCCTCATAGTTGTTATACACATCATATGATCCCAAACCTCCAGTGAGAAATGTGATAACATTTTTTTCTTTTTTTTTGGTAAAAGTCAACAAGAAGCACCATATTCCCAAGAATTGCAAATTTGGCAATATTAAAGCAAATTATTTGGTGATCCTTATCAAACACATATAGAAATTTTTTGGTTACACCATCATTCTCCATTAACTTAAATTGAACCAAAATATATTATGCCAATTGGTCATTCTTCTCAAAACCACTCTTGCAACAACTTCTCTTACTATGTATTAGTCTTCAAAAGTTTCTTTGCCATTCCATCAAAAAACTCTAAGACCAATTTCAATTTTCTTTCATGTGATGCTTAAGGTTGCAGGAATGGCATCTTAATTTTGACAATTCAATTTTTTGACCATCTCTATCAGTGGACAAGGTAGGAATGGAAACTTTTACGATCGTAGATTTGATGTAGTAGCAATTATAATTTGAATCATGGCGAGAGAATAACAAATTGAATGGTAGAACCATAAAAGTTTAACGGCTGTTTTTGACAAATTTCAACATTGCTTAGAAACCATAAAAGACTTGAAACAAAGTAGTAGTGTGGTGGTGATGAATTAGCTAAATCTTCTAAATAGGCTAATATTGTTGAATAGTAGTATGGCTATGGCCAATGAAATAATCTGTTTTTCTCTCATGTCTTTTTTTTTTCACATCATCGTATTTTTCACACGTCATTATTTTTTTAACACCACCACTAAATATCCCAATATGTCTCTTTTTCTCTCATTGTTTAAAGCTTTATCGTCATTCATTTTTCTTTTTGGTAGGCCTCCAATTTCTACACCACAGCATTTTATTTTTCTAATTTTTTTCTGCTTTAAAGCAAGATTTTTAAGCTACAAACTTTCTTGTAAGAATAATTTTGTAAGCATATTAAGAATAAGAATATTAGAGAGTTTATTTTCTAGCATACTTTTTCCTTAACTAAAGACCTCAATTTATTCACGCCAAAATAACTATTTATCGTGAAAAGTAGGGTTTAATAGTGCTCTCTTATTTGAAAAGGTCAATACTCCACGGACTGAGTGATGTTTAGCTAGCTAGTAACACCTCATATTTAGCTTCATTATTAGTCACTCTGAAATCAAATCTGATGGCATATATAAGCATTATTTCATCTGGACTTATAAGGATAATTCTTGCTCCACCATCTTATGTGTTGGATGCTTCATTAATATACTTCTATAATTATCTCTTTTGTAACTACCAAAGGCCCTAAAAGAGAATAGGACAAAACAAGAGATATCATCCCAAGCAATAACTCGAGGAAGGTGGTTACAATTAAAGTAAGATCTTTGCTATACATACATCTTTAAAGACCACTATAAGGTATTGTTTGCTTTTTCTCGGAAGCATTACGATTTTTTTTTCCTTAAAAGGGCCCTCTTAGGTTTAGGAGGTTTACTCCTCTTCATATATATCACAGACTGACCATGACTTCAACAAATATGGGATGATTTTCTTCCCAACACAGCTCCCCAGTCAAATGTAGACTATGTTTTTCAAGGTTCCAGTATAGAATTTTCATATATGACGCTTACTATTAAAACAAGATTTTCTCGTTGTGTGCATATAGACTAGGTTGGTCACCATGAAGTATTGTTCACTTTGACTTAAAGCCTTATCGTTTTGTCCTTAAGATTGAAGAAGGCTCTCTTTATCATCATGTACCACAGATTAACCTTAACCGCAATTAATATGGGATAATTTACTCTTCAACATGTGCCTCCTAATTAAGGGTAGATTATGTTTTTTTGGTATCAGTATGGGATTTCTATAGACGACACCAACTGTTAAAGTAAGATTTTTACGCTATAGAAGACCTAAGTTACCATCATGAGGTATTGTCCGCTTTTACTCGAAGCATCACGATTTTTTCCTTAAAAAGGCCCTCGTGGGTTTAAGAGGCTCACCCCTCTTTATATATGTTATAGGCTAATCATGACTCCAACTAACACAGTGTAACAATCCTAATTTTAAGAAATTTTAGCAAAAATTCCTTTATAATATAACATATGCCAAATATATACTCTTGTAAATTTCAAAATTTCATTTTAAACACTCCTAATAAAATTCAACGTCAACTGCTTCATTTCATTGCGTAACAAAATATAATCAATTCTAAAATTTATAAAATTCAAATACAAACATAGAAAATATATCAAAATCATAAATTATGAAGTCTTGCACTTTTACACATAGTTCCAAAAATAGTAATATCCTTGTCCTAGAGTATCCTTTGTCTTCTACTTACAAAATCTTCAACATTATCTAAACATAAAAAGTAAGAATAAACTAATGTCCAGTAGATACTTTTGTACAAAAGCAGTTTTAAAATTTACAATAAACAAATTTAAACATTTCTTGATTTTTAACGATGAGTGTAATAAAATATCAAGTTAAAAGTCTCAATTTTAATATTCATATAGACAACATAAAACATATTAATTCTATTAGTTAAAAATAATTTCCATTAATTTTGCTCTTGCGTACTTTACGGATATTATTCCAAAGCATCACCGCCCTAAAAACTGGTCATACGTACTTTAGGGGTATTGTTAATAGAGATCGTCACACTATCAAAAATGAACTTTAAAGACATTATTTTCAGGGACCGCTGTCTCAACAAAAACAAACTTTAGGGGTATTACTCAAAAGAACCATCGTTTTAAACACCAATGCGACATCACAACAACAATCATGGCTATTACATTTTCATTTCCCAATTCATTTTATGTCTATATTTATTTATCACAATAATTTCCACAAATATTCAAAATGTAGTATTTAATAAAAATCATTCATCTTTAATAACAAAACACGTGTTGATGTTCTCACTGTATTTATAAAAATAGCATTCATACAAAAGCATTATTAAACCTAATTTAGAAAAACCACTAATTAAATCAACACATAGTATTTTTTAACCTCTAAATCAAATAAATACCTAATTATATAAAATTGTATTTGATTCTTAAATCCATAAAATACCAAATTTCATGAATATTAGTTTCATCATAAATAACATAAAACACAAATTTTCATAAAATTCACCATTTAATTATAATAAAATACTCTACTTTTTAGTTTTAAAATTAAAATCCATTAATTACATATAAATATCTATTTGATAAACACAAGACAATTCTATGTCTCTTCATTCCAATCATATCCTAATATTAATTTAACAAATAAAATAAATAAAAATCCAATAATAATAAATAATTATTCAAACTTAGTTATCTAATATATGTATATATATAAACTTAAACATATATTATTGTAACAATTAAAAAAATTCTACAACTAAATTGTATATAATAATTTATTAAAAAATTTAAAAGCAAAATAGCAGGTAAGCATGATTTCTAACCAGTTTTACGAATTTTTTTCTCTTTTCTTCCTTTCCTTTTTTCTTCTTTTCTTTTTCTTTTCTTTTCCTTTTCTCTAGTTCTGCCTTTGGTTTCTAAACATAGTCTAATGCCTTTTAATAATCAAAAAGGCAAAGATTTTATATACATTGATCCCACCGCCTATGACTTCTATTTTTCCCCTACCATTTGGCTTCCTTTCATTTGTCCACATACTTAAAACACATTTAATTATTCTTTGTTTCTTTCTTCTCCTTGTTGCCACGTCTCTTCTTCTCTTCTCTCTTTTTTTCCTTTCTCCACCTACTTAACCAATTTAAAAGAACGCATTTTTGGAATCTTAAATTCAATCAAACCCTTTAACTCTACCTTTTTTAACTTTTCATCCATAATAAAATCTTATTATTTAAAAATTTTATTATTTTAAAACTATAGACATATTCGTTCATTATTAGATAATCTATACCAATAACATACTCAATTTCTAAATCCTATATATACGTGTTTCCCCCTTAATAATAAAAAAATCGAGTATTACACAAAGCCACCCCCAACCCTACCCACAATTAAGGTAGAATGTATTTTTGTAAGTTTCTATATAGGATTCCATCAAATGGCGCCAACTATTGGAGTAAGATTTTTGCGTTGCATCTGTACAAATTGGGTTGGCCATCACAAGGTATTGTTTGCTTATTTGGTGAGCTCAATCAATAACTGTCAGTTGAAGAATATCAAGGATAATTTTGTTAAAGCAAGAATTATCAAGATTTATCAAAATTTTCTCATAATTAAAATAATTATGAAAACTTATTTGGCAGCTATTATTTTGTTGGCTCCATTAAAATGCTTATACTAGTAAATGATTATTTTTGTTATTTTAAATAGTTTTAAATAAACTAATAAAATTTTAATTTATCTGTTAACTATTTAACTTTATCCTAATATCCAACTATTATAATATGTTTCAAAATATCTTATAATTGTAACAATCATTGAAATTTATATAATATTCCTTAATTACAACATGTATTAAATTATATTATAATTACAACAACTATTGAAAATTGTATGGCACTCCACAACTAAAAAATGTGTCAAATTACTTCATAACTACCACAACTATTGAAAACATATATGACAGGCATAACTGTTGATCAAGAAATATAACACCATTTTTCTGAGCATATTCTTAGTCACTAGAATTCTATCATCCCATCTAGCACCAAAATTGTTATGGATAATAGCCATGATAATTTTTAACATAAGTTTTTAATAATTATCTTAGTTATGAAATAATTTTAAAATATGTAGTATCAATTGACTATTAGGACAAAAGTTAGGTACTCAAAAAATAAAAATTCATTACTTTTTTAGACTAGAAAAACAAAAAACACCCCTCTCTCATTCCAAGTTTTTAAATGAAGCCAATTAAAAGGTAGTTGCGAGATGATTTTTTCAATAGTTTTAGTAGTTATTTGATAATTTTGAAACATATTGAAACTATTAGAGATTATAGTAAAAGTAATGTAGCGGCTAGATAATATCTGATACTCTAGTAGTTTAAAAATTATGTTTTAAATTTGTAAAATAATAATTGTATTAATTGTTTGTTACTATCATGACAAGTACAACCAATTGTGTTAAATTTAATTAAATAATGAGTAAATTAAAGCTTGTAACTAATTTTAGTCCATTTTTATGTCATAATAATTTGATTGTCAAATATAGAACAAGTGTTAATAAAGTACCAAATCTTCAAAGGCGAAGTTGTGGCATATATTAATGATATTTAAAATTGTACCAATCCTTATAGGGATCATTTGCATTTAAATAAATAATGTGACTGCTAAGTGAAAGGCCGTAGCATTTTCTTATATACGGCCACCAATTCTGTGAACTCGAAATCAAAAAAAATCATAAAAGTATATCAATTTAGGGTTTTGGTTAAGTAAAAATGTCAAATTTGAGTGATTAGATGGTACAAAGAGAAGAAAGCAAGCTCGATGGATAAGCTTTTAAAGGTATGTAATTCTATTTGAATCTATTCTATTTTATATTTTTGTTTGTCATTTCTAATTTTCTTAATCCCTTCATGCATTATTTAGCAATGCTTACATGATTTTCTTTTGTTTATGAATTAGGATTTTGAATTATTAATTAAATTTGATATTTATGGTGTAAACGCATCATTAGTTTTTCAAAAACTAAATTTTATAAAAGTTGATATGTGATTTTGTTCATTGTAGATGAAACATTTTAATTATTCGGTAAAGATCTCTAGAAAATTTATTTTCTTGTAATTAAAGCCAGTCACTTTTAGTTGTCAATAAACCAAACCTCTTATTTTGTTGGTGTAATCTATGCTAAAGCGTCTTGTTACATGATTCATATTGTACTTCAAATGTACATCCTTTAAAGTGTTGCATATGCTTAGATTTGTGTATTAAAAGTATTTTTGAATTAATAACTAAGAAAGCCATACAATATTGATTGAATAATATAAAAATACACGATTTTGACTTTGACTTAACCATTTATGCAAAAATAATTAAAAAATGTTATTTAATAGTATATATAATTTGTCATATAAAAAGTTAAAAAGAATGATGACTTTAAGTTTATTACAAAGGAAAATATATATGACGGGTTATACAAAGGGTTTTTCATATAAAGACATCAAAAGAGTGGTGTAAATATATTTTTAGTATAGTCGCATGATCTTGAGTTATTTTTGTTTGCATTTTTTGTACTTCACATTAGTTATTATCGTAAATTTCTTCCTTATTCATCAGTATAGCTCAATTAGGGTGAACAATGTTAAATTATTATTTCTCTTTGTGTATACTTATGATTTATTTCGTATATTATTAATCTTAATTTTTTATTGTTGAAAAATATGACTCTTTTTTTAAAAGAAAATTGTATTTTTTTTAAGCTAGTTTCTTGGTCTATTTATTAATATTTCTTTTTATAAAGGATTTAGCTTATTCAAGGATGAGTTCACTTTAAATTAGAATGAGAGCTAAATTATTCAAGAAGGAGTTCAAGTTATATTAGTAGTAGGATTATAAGTCTAATGAGGAAAAAGGCATCATTCATCTTAGAGATAGGACATTAGTTTTTAAACTACAAGAAAATAAATGTGAGGGTAAAAAGGAATGTTTTTCTATATAGATACAAAAAGAGTATTTAAATACAGTAGAATAGTGGTTTACAAAAATTAGAATTAACTAGTTTAGCTCATTTAATATACCAATAAGGTATTGAATTATTAGTGCTTATACTTTTACAAATTTATTTTAACTATTATTATTGATTTTTTCATCAATGAACATAACCTAGGGTGAACCATATCAAATTATTGTGTCTGTTTTATATGTATGATTTATTTCATATATTATTAATCTTAATGTTTTTATATGATTTTGTAAATAGACCAAAAAGTGGCACCAAAGCAATGATGGTACATTAACATTGTTACAATTTTGCAAGCAAACTAACAAGTGGTGTAGAATTAACTTACAAACTTGAAAAGAGGCTAATGGAATGATTATCATAATAAAGCTTTAGTCTTAATCTTGGTGGAATGAATATCAAGATAAGTGCTATGAGCAAAGTATAGTGCAATCATTTTCAAAATGGTGACACTCATTGTTTTCTTGGTCAAGACATGGTTCTGTGAATGAAACAGTGATGTATGTTATTTTCATCATTGCATATCACTAAATTGAAAAAACTTTCTAAGATGGAAATTGGTAGAGAATATATCTTCCTTTCAACAAGGTTTTATCTCCTTATTTAAGGAGGTTTCCAGGTCTAATTTTTAGTATTAGTTTCCTTAAAAGATTTAATTTACTCAAAGAGTAGTTCAAGTTAAATTAGAAGGAATCTTAGTTTTAGAATAAATTAAGTACCTTAAACTATATGTAGAGGTTAGAAAAGCAATTATATAAGAGAAGATGCAAAAGGTTATACATAAATGTTTTCTCTATGAATACTTGGGAATGATGGATTAAGAATACAAAGGTTAACTCATTTATCATTCTAGCACAATATTATGCTACCATAAGAAAATGTTGTCCTCACATTAAATTGTTCTAACTTCATATCATGTGCTACTAAAGCCAACAACATCTAAATCAATTTGTTCTTCACCATTAGATGAAAAATTTTATTATAGTCAATGTCTTTCTTTTATGAGTGTTCTTTAGCAACTAATTGCTCCTTAAATTTCTTTTATGAGTTATTTATGCACGCATTTTTTCCCCTAAATATCTATTTTTAGTTGACTTATTTTTGACCTTTAAGTTTAGGAATTAATTCCCATATTGACTTATGTTTTATAGATCCATCTCTTCTACCATTGCATCTATTGAACTATGATTATAGGTTTCTTAGGACCCTTCCTATTGTTTTGCTTCATCACTGCTATCATCACTTTGAAATTTTGTTATAATAGGAATTTCAATAACAACACTTTTACTGTGATCATTCCTTTTTATTTCTTCCTTCATAAAACTTACTTCAAGGATTACATTTTTATTAAGAATCTCTATTGTAAGGGTTATGTTTACTAATGATAAAAAATAGAGCTGAGACCTAAACTTAAGCACAATGCCAAAACAAACAATATTTTAATCCACGTAATTTAATAAGACAGAAGTATACCTAAACCATGCTTTAGAACACAAATTGTAGGTTATAGTGGGCAAAATAAGATCAATAGGTCTAAGTCTAACTTAAATCAACATAATACTTGGTTAAATTCACTTTATTGACCTTAAACTCAAAAAAGATCCATTACATGATTAGGCTAATGCAAAAGAAATGTAAAAGCTTAAAACTTTATGGCCCAATAAGCAAAACCCAAAGTTATATTTTCCTATATGTTTTCATCAAAATTTTATTTTCATTAACTTATAATTAATTAAAATAAGAGAAATTTATTACAAATACAAGTTCTTTATTATCTTTTATTATGAATTAAACACACATATACTTATTTTAGATTAAAATCTTAACCAAAAAGAGTACAAGTTTAACTTAGATAAGTAAGTATCATAAAGAATCCTACAACAATTACATGCTCTACACTTATAAAAAAAGGAACTTCTCCAATGTAAAAAGGACTTTGACCTCTCTCGATCTCCTCTAAATCATAATCTTATTCTTCATTATTATCTCTCAAACCTTATTGATAGAAGTATACTCTCTTCCAACAGCCAAGAAATAATTTTACTCGTTTTAACTTTGTTATGAAGTCGTAAGATGTCAAAACCTAGCAACCTTACTCTTTCGACATCTTTTCATTATGCAACGAAGCCTAGCTTGTTGCCAGAATAGTCTTACATCTTTTCTTACATCTATAGGTATTAATCTTGCAATCTTTAGGCATTAATACAACTCTATTTGTAACAAATAAACCAATAGTTCGCAAAGTTTTTATTCAAACATATCATATACCACTAGTCTACACTTTATACAATTATGAGTAATTTAATATAATTTGCAACTCACCTTTACTAATTTATAGTCTTTTACATTATTATTAGATCTATCTCTCTTCTACATCATAGACCTATAATTTGGGTCCCCAATTACATATAATACTACAACAGTAGTAATGCCAAATTCCTCTATTTTAGCAGTCATCTTGTAAAGCTTCAACATCGCGGCTCTTAAACCACTAAGGGATCTTGCAAGGATGTGATGAGTTTGACCATTCAAACTCCGATTGAGGAGCTTGAAAGCTTAATTTCAGTTGAAAAGACTAACTAGATCAAATCCAATTTGTCTACTCTAAAGGCAAGTTCATTTAATTACTAATCAGAACAACCCCATGCATTGAGTAGACTTCCTCTGCTCCAATTTTTGGCGACTCTACTTAGGAGTTTGGTTAGGATTTTTAGAACGATGGCAGTAACCAAGAGAAATGCCAATCAAACTATTGACAACAACCATGTCAAACCCTTTACATAGTGTATTGAGTAGATTTGCCCTAGTTACAATGTCATAAAGCTTAAATCTATTCTCTCCTTTCTTAAAATCGAGAAAAATACATTCAATTAATTTTGATTCTAGCTTATTTCTCTCTTCACTAAGAAAAAAACGATATATATTGCAATCAAAGACTTTCAAATTTACAGTCAATTTTTTTACCCCTCCATAGATCTTTTGTGTACTTAAAATCAACTTTAATGGTGTCTTGTTAACCAAATAAGAAGTATAGTTTATTGTCTCTATCTAAATTGATGCAGGCCGGGTAATCCTGTATAACCTCATGCATCTAGCTCCTTTTTAGGGATTTATAAGCCATACACTATACAATTTTGTTGAGGATTCTTCTTCATAGAGAAATATCTAATGATTCTTTCATCTTCCAAAATTGAACAAATTTATTGCTAGTATATTCATCTTCATTGTCATTTCTCAAAGTACTTGATTTTTTTTCCCCATATGATTTCATACTTTTGCCTTTCTTTACTTGAATTTGGCAAAACTTCATATTTCTACTTCATGAATAGATCTAGACTTTCCTTGAAAATGATCCATAAAAGTAACAAAATAGTGAGCTCCAACATTTGATTTTGTTAGTGCTAGCCCACACACATTGGAGTGAATATAGTTAAGCAACCATTTACTTCTACCTTCTTTGCTTATTACTTTGCTTTGTTTTCTCATAACATAATAATTGAAAAAGTCTAGCTCATATGATCAAACACTGTAAAATTGATTAAAAATATTAGATTTGGGCAAAAGAAAGAGAAGTTAAGCTAATATAACATATCTTAACAAAAAATAACTAATCATGTTATTTCTAATAATCAAACCTTTATAGTCTAGTTCACTTACAATTATATAGGGTCCTGTGTATGGCTTAGTGAAGAAGGTGAACTGAGAGAAATGAGAGTATCAATTTTTCTTGTAAATTTCTTCTTCCATTAAATTATCTTGAGTGAGCAATAAAAACTTCTCTGAGTTGTTCTTGACTAGGATGCATGCTATGTTGGCTAAACCACACAAATAAGTTCTCGTTCTATTTAGTGATTGTTTTAGTTGAGTTTATTTGTTAGTTTATGTTCATTCATTTCAGATTCTGTTCTTGATAATTCTTTATATAAAAGTTAACTATTATTAAGTTGTTCAAGATTGTTTAAGTTCTGAGTTGAAACAACAAACTTCTTTCAAAAATTGTCGTAAGGTATAATTGTTGCATCACTCTTTCACCCATATACCCCAATATTAAGAGCTCATTTGGAATTGTTGTTGGGACAGATAAAAGTGATTTTAAACCTAAAAATTAGTTTGGGTATTAGATAAAATGTTTAAAATCGTTTTTGGCAAAATATATCATCCTACAACAAATTTTGAGAAGTAGGAAAATAATTACTTTTTAAATTTTGATTTTGAAAAACAATTTTATTTCTAAGTATAATACCAAATATATCCATTTAAAATTACAAAAACCCACAATTAACCCTACAAATAATTTTTAAATTTTAATTTTAATTAAGAAATAAAATTATTAAAACCAAAATTTTTTCTGTTTGTTACTTTTTTACTTTTCTTTTTAGTTATGATATATATTTTTCTATAAATTATTTTAAGTAAGCATTTATTATATTAAGTTATATTATATTATATCATATTATATCAAACACTTAAAATCATTTTTATTCATCACTATTCATTATATACATTTTAGTCATTTGTATTGTTACAATATTTTTAACAATAAATTTACCAAGTGCGCTAATTAATTTTCAAATTCACAGTACTTTTAAAAACAAAATTTACCAAATATTAAACCGATTCTCTTTAAAACTGATTATTTCTACAGTATAGTAGAAATAGATTTTTTTAAAGTGCACAATAATTCCAAACTAACCCTAAATGCCAATGTTGCTTTATCATCATTATAAGAATTTTCCTCATTATCCATAAAGATTGCAGTTCCACCTAGAATTAATCATGGTTTGAACATGTGAAAATAGCAACTATTATTAATCCATAATCCATGTATTGGAAGCATGACTAGCCATAGACACTTCTAAGAGTTTTGCATCACTTTATGCAGCAACTTGTTGTAGAACTTGTCTTGGATCTCCTGCCCTCTTTAATCTTCGTTTTGAGCTTCCAACAATCCTATTTGTAATGCCCTTTCTTGTCTAAATGGCAGCACTCTACATTTTTTTTTAATCATTTCTAGATTTTGATCTCACTCATTCAAGTCTAAACTGTGAGCTTCATTCTCTTTCAGCTTGTTCATTTTCACATAAGAAATTGTGTTTGAAACCACGAACTTGTAACCGAGAGTGCCTTTGCCAAATATTAGGGTAGTGCTAAAAGGATCTTTGTGAAGACCACATAACTATAACTTTATCCTCTCCTTCAATTATATATCAACTAGTAGTAACTCCCTAATGTAACGGCTAAATCATGCAAGTGTGTTTTTAGATCGTGTAATTGGTCCTTGAGGGTCAATTTATTCGACATTAATGTCTTTCTCATGTGAAGCTTATTGGGCTTCTCTTCTGGCTCTTTTATGCTCTTTTGTCCCATGATATTGCATACAACATTGTCGACAAGTTCCATTTCAATGGAACTTAGTGTCTTCTTATCCAATGTCCCCCATCTTTCTTTTGACCCATCTTTTGGATTTGCTTTAATGTCCACATTATAGAAAAGTGATATTGTTGGATAAGAATGAATGTTTCTCATCTTCCTTTACCTTAATGTAAAGTTCATTTTTCTATCAAAAGACTTCACCTCTAACTTTACCCCACAGGAACTTCTAAACCCACAACAAATCCCTTTGGTTGCTCTCTTAATTACCTTAGGCTTTTCTTTTCATTTTCCTTCTTGCCTAGAACTACCTCTCCATCTCTTTACATATAGCATGAGATATAATCAATTTTCTTCTATTAATATGCTTCTTTTTCTTTTATTGTACAAATCGAATTCAACCTTAAATAGGTATAATAGAAACTTCCTTAAAAACTTTTACAAACTCTTTGAAAAAAAATAGTTATATTAATTTCATATCACATATATATAATATAGTTCAAAAATCTAAATTCAAAATTGTCAATTTCTATTTCCAATTTAATTTTAGAGAGAAAGTTATCCCTTATCTAATTTGTAAATATTTGAAACCATGCGAAGACCCATTTGGGCTCATATTGTTTTGAGAAGTTTCTGGCCTATAGACAACTATATCTCTCTTTAATTACACGAATTTAAATTACATATCTACATATCGATATTGCTTTTTTAGATTAAATTAATTTTACGTAATTATTATAGCAATTAGTCCTTATTTTCATGTGATATATTATCCAAATTCTCAGTGTCAATTAAAGCTTGGCCAATGTTTAGAGATGACAAGCAGTCAATTATTATTAGAAACATATTAGATTTGGTTATTTCGAACACAAGAGGGCATGACTTTCTGTTCTTGTGAAACTAGTTGATATATGTTTTGTAATTGATCACAGATTTTTATTCTCTTTGTGCTGATGATATTATTCAATTTGGAAAACTATAAAATTGGTGACAATGAAAACACTACAAATATTATTATTAATTAAAATTGTGTTGTCATAGTCATTCGATATTTTGCTATTTATATCCATTTATTTTTATTTATATTTTCATTTTATTATAGTTATATAAATTAATGTGATGAAGATGATGACAATATGTATTGTCGTCGTTTTGTAGCATTAAATTGGCAGTGTTGTTTCCTGCTAGCTACTTTGAAGAACAGCATAAAACTTTAAGGAAATAACCTTTTTATTAAATTTTTGTCACTTATATTCCAAAAGCATTTCACTTCCCCCATTGATTTTGTACTTAATTTATATATACATATATGCACCATATGCATGGGTACTACTAATTGATTTGGACTAACATGAGCCTTCCAAGAAGTTTCCATTACTTTTCTCCCACCTTAATTTATAAGATATGTTCTAACAACACACTTTGAGTGTTCATGTTTCATAATTTATAGGATATGTTCTAACAACACACTTTGAGTGTTCATGTTTCATCTTATTTGTTTCGTAGTTATGAAAGCACATGATAAAATAAAACACAAGATAGAAAAAAAAAAAAAAGTAAGAAAGCATATGCAAAATCATAATAGCACGATTGAAGGTGTTTACAAAACTAGAATTTACGTATATTTTATTTTCTTATTAGGATTTTTCGCACTTAAGTCCTATTTCACCTGATATAAAAATTGAGATTAAAGAAATTTCTCTTCCAAAGTTGGTGTGAGGAAAATCAATCTTTAATATTTTACATTTTTATACTAGGAGATCAAACCAACTAAATTATCTTCTTAAGAACTGGCTTAAGTTTTTTTTAATTGTAAACTTTTTAATTAATAAATTAATTAGTATGTTTGTAACGGATTCCTTTTTTTAATTTATTCAGTTCTTTTAAGAATTTTAAAATTTGTGTTGTATGTGTATTAATAATAGTGAAAATTAAATAATTAGTTTTTCTTTTTTTTTTTCGTTTTTGATCTATTTGTTTGTACCAATTTTTTTTGCAATGAATGCGCAAAATCAATTTATAATTCTAAATAAAGAATATCATATTTTTATTATTAATTAGAGTTCTTTTGAGAGTGTTTAAAAATTGAATGTTCTACATTTATTAATAATAGTATATAATAAATAATTATCTTGTTACATTTCTATTTAATAATTATTAATTGTAAACTTAAATATCTTCAGTCTATTTGTGCGTGTTAATTTTTTTTAATTCAAAATTTTAATGTCTTCAAAATAATTTAATGGATATTTAAGGAATTAGAAGAAAAATGGAGGGCGTTAGGCACAAAATAAAAATATATGTGCAGCTTCCTAGCTACCTACTTTTGCAAATTGACTGGTTTTATGTTGTCATTTAATTGTTTTGTTTCTTGTGATGACATTTCTTGGTAACTGAAGTTTTACTTCTTTAATTATTATATATATATATATATAATAATATTCCTTTTGACATTATAGAGCATCATCATCACTACTTTTACATTTGTAATCTATTCACTCATCCATTTAACTTTATTTTTATATATAATATAAACTTTTTTTTTTTAAACGAGTCGTGTTATAATATAATTGTTATATAATATAATAGATTATCTGTAGTTATAAAATTTAATCAAACAAATTTGTTAAAGTGAAAATTTTTTCACTTTCACCGTATTAGTAATCATAAACGGCGGACTATGTTATATTGCGAGTTGTATTGTAATCCTACTATTTTTAAAAATTATTTTTTTTTTCTCTACAAATTATTTTTTTATATTATTTTATTTTATTTTTGGGAAAAATTAAGAGTTGAATGATGTTGTGGACCTTAAAAGAAAAGGAATACTGAAACATCAATTTTCTGAAATTTTTGTTGTCTTGTTCAAAATCAATTTACTTTTGGCTGTTTAGGTATTCATGATTTTGTTTTTAGGGTACACATATTCATGAAAAGGCCTCTTCATTGAGTAATTTTTTACAATTAGAAGTGAATTTTTTTCTTTTTAAATTGAAACCAATAGTCCTTAGTGTCAAAAATTATTCAAAATACCAATTATATGAATTTCAAGCTATTAATTATATAATTCTTTACACAAAAAATAATTTTTTTTACATTTTTTATGTAAAACATTTTTTATTGAAATTCTGACAAAATACCATTGTTTGAAAAGTGACTAACCATTGAAGATAAGAAGAATCATAGAATACAAAAAGTTTGCTGCATTTACTCGCTTTAGTCTACAATTTTTGAAAAGAAATAAGGTGAATAACTTTTAATTTTGAAAGAAAAAACTTTTGAATAATTTAAAAAGAAAAAAAAGATTTTTTTTTTCTTTTAGATAAACTCTATTGCGAGAGAATGTCCGATTCCCTATAATTTTTGAGTCAATATTTTATTACCCTCTTATATTTTTTTTTTAATATTTTATCACTCTTTTAAGTTCTAATTTTATCTTTTAGTAATTTAAATATTTTTACTTTTTACTATTTTATAATTGAAATATAAATCAATTGAATTGAAGAATAAAATAAAAAAAAAAATAGTCGAGAGGTGATGAGGTGATGAAATATTAAAAAGTATATTAAAAAAAAAGATATTTACTTAAAAATTACAAAAAAAAAATGGGTATTCTCTGTTGTACTGTAACTAAATTCTATTGAGTTTGATTTATTTTCTTATAATATTAAACAAAAGGAAAATAGAAAGCAAGAGCAGTACTCCTTTTAGGACATTGTATCCAAATAGTAATAGTAACTCCCAAAAGCAAAAGCAGTTAGAACTGATTGTGAGTTTTTTTTGAGATTATCAAGAAAAGTCAGCTCAGCATCTAATCAATTTACATCATCATCATCAATGTGCATGCATGCATGGTAATTACTTGTTAAGCTGTCATTGTTTTAAGGAATGACAACTATGCATTTTTTGTTAGCTAAGCTGCCTTCTCCTTTTACAAAACTCAACAAATTAATTATTTTTTATTTTAAAAAAAAAAAGTGTCCCAATCAAACCTTTAAAGTCCCACAACAAAAACCATAATTCACTTTGCTATATACTTTTAATAACTTCTTTGTTACATTAATTCTCTCTTTTTATCGTATCATCTTATTTTACTTTTTACAATTTTTTATTTTTTTATAAAATAATTTAATGTCATATTTTATAAGTATAATAGTTTAAATTACATCAATAATAACTATTTTATAAAAAAAAAGTGGTGAAATTTTAGCTGTCATGTGTTAAATTTGACAGGCCGGTGATGGTAACAAGTATTAGTGGTGTATAAATATTCAAGGTGATTATTTATCGATGCTCAGTGGTTGGATTAGGTCTAGATTGTGACTTAATTTAGGAAACTTTATAGGAAATTACACAACAATCCCTTGATAATATTATCTTGATGTGACTTCCTCTTTTTCTTTCATACTCTTGGTCTTAGTCCAAGTCTAATATGTTGTAATAAACATAACCAATCAGATTGTTCAGCAAATACAAAGAGGCCTCACCTTTTTTAGCCTATTCATTCATGAATCATGTATGCTAATATATATGTATATGTCAGTATCCAACCCAAATGACCCCTCAAACAGTAACAACAACAAACAATACATTACACTTCTCTCTTTTATACACATATATATGCTCATTTTTTACCAACAGCTTGTTCAAAGCTTACCCAATCAACTTTCAGGTGTATACTGCTTTCTGATTGTATCGTCAAATCTTTTAAGGTGTTACAAGAGATTTGGAATTTTGAGTCTCGCTCGAAGGGGACTAGGGAGAAAAGGGGTTGGTGTAAAGGGATTGGTGTATCGTGAAATCTTTTAAAGTGGTTGGGATTTGAGTATAGTTGGGAGGGGATTAGAGGGGGGGAAAAGGGATTGGATTAGAGGGGATTAAGAAGGAGGGTGGGGGGGAATAGTGATAGTGTTACTGGGAGAGTGTGGCCCAGGGTGGGGAAAGAGGGTGATGAAGGGAAGTTTGTCTGCAAGTAAGAAAGAAGATACGAAAATGAGAGAAAGAAAGAGAAAAGTGTAGCTGTTCATGCTGCCCTCACGCACCATCCTATGTCGTTATGCGGCTGTGGATTGGGTCCACCGACCTGTAGGCCTTACCTTTCTCTCTCTATATACAACTCATTTAATTTGCAATTTGGAGATGGAAATAATTGAGTAAAATCAGGAAAATTCAATTTGTGAATGAGAAAAGAATTTAAAAATATAAATACGAATAAATATAAGGTTTGTGTGTATATGTGTTTGTGTATCTGCATGACACCAAATCAGAGAGGAAGCAATAGTAACATCACTTGTTCAAAAATTGGAATTTAAAAGAGGATAAACAGTACATGGGTTTGATTCCCTTTTTCTTTCTCCACATCTGCTACTCTTGATTTTAGCCTCTTTATTTTTAATCCTTTCAGAGATTTTCCTTTTAAGACTTCTCATTATTCAATACTCAAAAGCACGAGTCTTCAGTATTTGGACTTTTTGGGATAAGATTTCTGAGAGAGTACTCTTCAAATTTAATGTGGGGTTGTTGTGGTTTCTGGGTTTCAGATATTGGTTTGTAAGCAGAGAATATAGAAGAACAAGCAAGGAGTATATACAATTTGAAGAAGAAGAAGAAGAATTGAGAGCAATCTGAGGTTATACAGATGAATATGTCTGCGTCTTCTTCAGCTCCTTTCTTTGAAATTAGAGAAGAAGATCAAAACCAGATGAAGCAACAGCATTCTGCAACACCAACTTCATCTTCAGCTCCAGCTCCACCACCCCAGAAGAAAAAAAGAAACCAACCTGGAACTCCAAGCAAGTATCAATCAATTTTAATTGTTTTAAGATCTACCTCTAGCTAATAATTCTGCTAATATTAATTCTCTTCCCCTTCTTTCCTCCGCGGCTACTGATTAACAAGCTTTCTGTAGCCAAAGAAAACCCTAATTTTGGAAAATTAAATTATATTTAGATGTTGGAAGGAGAAGAATTGACATGGAAATATATATATTTTTGATAAAATTTTGTTTGTGTAGATAGCTACCCAGTTCAAATGAATATATTTGTACTCGGTATTTAAATTTAAGATTTTAATTTTCTAATAATTTGTTGTTTGGCTTTTTTCAAAAGCAGATCCAGATGCGGAGGTGATAGCACTATCTCCCAAGACACTAATGGCAACAAACAGGTTCATATGTGAGGTATGCAATAAAGGATTCCAAAGAGAGCAAAACCTACAGCTTCACAGAAGAGGACATAATCTGCCTTGGAAGCTAAAGCAGAAGACTACAAAAGAAGTGAAGAGGAAGGTCTATCTTTGCCCTGAGCCCACATGCGTCCATCATGATCCTTCTAGGGCTCTTGGTGATCTTACTGGCATCAAAAAACATTACTCTCGAAAACATGGTGAGAAAAAATGGAAGTGTGAGAAGTGTTCTAAGAGATATGCTGTTCAATCTGATTGGAAAGCTCATTCTAAAACCTGTGGAACGAGAGAATATAGATGTGATTGTGGTACTCTCTTCTCCAGGTATTTTCAATTTTCAATTCTTAATTTTAATTTCGTTTCATTTCTTCATCATCTTCCTTATATATAATTGGTTTTAGAATAATCATGAGCAGATAAGAAGGGAGAGAAAAGAGAAGAAAAAGCAAGGACATGCGTTGAAATTCTATAAGTAATGCTATTGCCTTGGCTTCTTTGGTTTAGGGCTTAGAATACTCAATCAACAGACAAGAGAAGAAAAAAATTTGATGGCTTTTTTTGTCTTCTCTTAAATTTTCTTCCAAATGGTTTTCTCTTCTCTTCTCTTACTCTTTCATCTCATCTCATCTCATCTCATCTCATCTCATCTTCGTTTTCTTCAGTTCAATCATCAATGGTACTACTGGCAGAGAAGCTAGAAAAAGTTATGAGAACAGAAAACATGCCCCCACGTGAATAATCTTTGGAAACTGCCATTGTTGTAGAGGTTTCACCAAAGTAATTTTCCTTTTTTCTTTTTTTTCTTTTTTTTTTTTTAATTTTGAAGAAGAAGAATAAAACGCTTCTTTTTCTCCTCTCCTTGGAAACACCGCCCTCTTTCGTTTCTTAATTTACCTTTTCTTATTCACGTGTTGCTGTGTTGTTACCTGGTTTGTTCTCTTATGAGTTGGCTCGATGTGATCAGGTCTGTGCCCTCGCAGAAGCCATTTTCATGATAATGTTTGGCCGTAGCAGCTCCTATCCAACCCTTCCTCCTCTCTCTCTCTCTCTCTTTCTCTCTTTCTTCTCCTTTCGTTTCCTGTTTTCACGTCGCTGATTTACAGTCTACAGAACGACCCAGTTTAATCTGTTATTATTTATTGCCTTCATAAAATCCCAACTCTGATGGCTTTACTTTCCGATTTTAGAAGCATTTTTTTCCTTCCCAGAAAACAATTCTCTTCCTCAACACAGCACATCACATGAGTCTCCTTCGTATTAATTAAAACAAGTCCTGAAATGAGTTCTTGATCGCTTCATCCTTCAGTTTCATAATGTCGTATACATTCTCTACTGGCATTTATTGAACACACAGTTCTTGAATGGTAGTTCATAGTTGATTGATTAATCATTTCCATGTTTTAGCCAGTGTCCTTCACCTACCTCAATTAAGCTTCTGTCTTCTTGTGGCAATTTTTTCTTCACTTTAATCCTTCTTCACATTCCTCTACCTACTTTCTCTACGTACTTAATCCTTATGCTCTATGCAAAATTACTTCAAAACTATTTTAGGGTTTTCCATATTTTTACTCACACTTGCTTTGCAACCGTAACTTAGGGCAAAATGGAGGTATTATTAGAAGTAGGCTCAAATTTTGAACTTAGAAGAACATATTAATAAACAAGGTGATGTACGATCAGTCACATGGTTTAATATTCCCTCATGATTTGAATTGGACTATATAGTTTTTTTTGTTTTCGAATTCTTTGTAAAACCTGCAGTGGGCCTATATATGTTATTACTGTTTTCATGGGACATGAAAATGTGCTATCGTTTGACGTCAGATTTTACAGTATGATTCAGTGTTTTCTTCCAGAAATAATAATCAAGAAACCTATAATTTGATGCAGTATCGCTAACAGACATGGTTTGCTGTCCAAAAATTTTTGTTTTGATTTATTTATTTATTTGTTTGTTTTTTTGTAATTGTTGTGTCCTTTTACTATCTATCAGAGCAGATCTAATGGCTTGTTTCCTAATAATTGCTCCAGGCGCGACAGTTTTATCACTCACAGGGCTTTCTGTGATGCACTGGCTCAGGAAAGTGCAAGACAACCACCAAGTTTGAGCGCCATTAGCAGCCATTTATATGGAAGTAGCAACATGGGATTAGGCTTATCTCAAGTGGGTCCCCAGCTTTCTTCAATCAAAGACCAAAATAGTCAATCTAATGACATTTTACGACTTGGTGGAGGCTCCCGGTCAACGGCATTTGATCATCTTCTCCCTCCGTCAATGGGTTCATCGTCGTCGTTTCGACCGCCACAGAACATGGCTTCAACTGGTTTCTTCATGCAGGAATCCAACCAGAATTACCATGAGGAACACCCATCTCAACAAGGGTTGTTGCCGAACAAGACGTTTCATGGATTAATGCAATTCCCTGATCTGCAAAACAACACAAGCAACACACCATCGGCTGCCAATCTCTTCAACTTAAGCTTCCTTTCTAATAGTAGTTCAAGCAGCAGCATAAGCAACAGCAACAATGCCAACACCACCAATAGCAATCTGCAATCTTCAAATCTATTGATATCTGGTCATTTCAACAGTGATCAAAACGGTACTACTACTGGTGGTGTTGAAGGTTCGAATCTCTTCTCAAACAACCTAATCAATGATCAAATCAGCTCCGGTGTCCCTTCT